>CANTUR010000067.1:287500-1487500 GCA_947683625.1 Mallotus nudiflorus
TTGAGAGACAAATTTCATTTTAATTACTCACATTCCTCACACAACTCATTCTATATTCAATCACAACTTGTTTTACCATCCGATTAAAGATAATGTAAGATTGTGTCAAAAATACAGAACTTAACATGCAGAAAACTATGATGTTCTCATGTCAGATGACTCAAATAATACTATTATGATGAGAATTACCAATGACAATAATATATGTGGTATTCTCATAGTGGGTCAATTCAATACATTATTTCTCTAAATATATATATTTATGAGTTTTACTTAATATCTCATATACATGATTAGTAAAACTTAATAATCAATCAACTTCATATTAATCCTTATTCATTATTGTTTTCACAACAATAATCGACTAAAGATATTTATATTAAAATTTAAATATCATTTAAAAGTTTTACTATCAAGTTTCGAACTTGATGATTTTAGTAGAATTAACTAATTAAGGATAAAACATAAAATTAGCTAGTAATAATAACAATACTTCTTTATTATTAAAATAAAAATATGACCATTACATAATTGACCTAGAATATAATACTAACAATATGTATATTTATACAAATAAAATTATAAATTACTAAATTAATTTTTATTTAGTTACAGCTACTTATTAATTAATTATAATTATTAATTAATTTTATATATTAATATATATAATTATTATAAGTAAATAAAAATTAATCTAACAATTTTAACTTTATATGTGCAAATAGCTGCGGACACACGAGTTGATATGATAGTGGGATCCACGTACTCTCTACATAAAAATTGTCATATCAACACCTAGTGAATCTTTCTTTCAAAAAAACAATTATGAATTTAATTTTTTAGATAATGGAAAGTATTTGTAAAAAAACTTGTAATGTTTATGGAATGTTCATATTAAAATTTAAAATTTTTAAAAATTTATATTAACTTATGAACAGTTAATCTTTTTATATTAATAAATAGTTAGTATAAAAATGAAATACACATATTTTAGAATGATAAAATTATTTTTAAAAATAACAATTTATTTTTTTGAATATTGTAAAATGATTCCATCACTCATATCGTTATGAAATTAAATATTCTGAATTCCTAATTGTTATGTCTTAAATAAAGTTTTTTTTTTAAAAAAAAAAAAACTGAGGATAAAAGAGGTAAAAATCACCATTTATTAAAATGTTTAAACTTTTTCACTTGAGAGTGTCTTGGAAGGGGGTGAAGTGAAGGAGACTAATGAGGATTTTTTAAAATTAAAAGGAAATAAAACAAGAATGAGTAATGAATAAGAGTAGAGAAAATAATAACACAAATAGGAGTTCAGATTTTTAACAATCATACGTCTCGACCTAACTTATTCCCAAATTAGTATTTTCAATACTTACAATTTTATTCATAAGATTGAGATTACATAAGAGTTTCTAACCTTAATCTTAAGCAAATTCTCAAGTGTTTTTATGCCTAAATACTTAAACCAATTTCACTAGAATATAATTTCACTTCACGTTGTCTCAATCCCAGAAAATAGAAAAACAAGAATATATATTACAACATTCATCAACTCTTATAAGAGTTATACAAATATAAAATAAATTTGCAGAGAATTTTGAGAGCTTAATTGAATATTTAAGAAAATATAATGAATAAACAGTTTCTTAACACTTCAATTGAGTTCCAGGATTTATTTATATAAATGAACAACTCAAATTATGGTTGTTAAAGCCAATAATTGTGTCCCTACTGACTCCAAGCTTTGGTTAAAACAAATTTAACTTATTTTTATCAGAACGCCACTTATAGTCATAAGGAGCAAACCCTGGCTCGTGAGTATTGAGAATATAGTTGTTACATTTAAAAAAAGGCAGTTCTAAGCTATCCTTCCTGCCTTCACGAGCTAGTCACATTTTTGAAGGCAGCTTGTGAGGAGCACTACACAATTTTACAAAATGAGCTTGATCATGCACTATTCAAGCAACTCATGAGGGGCTTGTAAGTAGACCATTGTAAGTACAAAATTGTATATTTTTTATATATAATTGCTCCAGATTATTTGGGAACTTGCATAAGATTAAATATTTCATTGAAATACATATTAATACTCTTTTAAGGATTATTTTAACATTTTCAAACATTAAACACTTATACTTTCTAATCGATAAACTTTCTACATACTCAAATAAAATCATTAAAATCGAAATTATTTGTCAAAGTCCAAAATTATGAGTTTGATCATGCAAATGGTCAACATCACTTTTATTGTTCGAATAATTTTTTATTATAATTAGGTGTCTAAATCTACACACAAAAAAAATTCAAATAATGCCTTTAATATTTTTACAGGTTAAAATGCTTATGTGTTTTTATTTTAAACAATAAATTGACTTAACTGCCCTTTTTTATTAAATTTATTTTTCACTTATATATATTAAATTTGATTGAAAAATATACTAAAATAAAATAAAATAAAATAAAATAAAATACAAATTAAACTAGTATTATTCAAAATAAAAATAAATAAGAATATTAAATTTATTTTTATATTTACTTAAAAGAGTGAAAAGAAAAATACAATTTAGCTAAAATAAAAATTCAAATAAAAATTTATTTATTATAATAAAAAATAAAATAAAATAATTTTTAATAAAAAATTTATTTGACTAAAATTATGAATCAAAAATTAAATTCAACCAATAAAATTCATAAAATAAAAATAAAGATAAAAATAAAAAATATTTAATTTTCTAGTTTAATATGATAACTAAAAATATATATTTTTTCATTTCTAATAATTTTTAAAAATAATTAGAATGAGAAAACTAAAAAATAAGTAGATATTTATTTATTAAAAAATTATTCAAATATCAAAATAATAAAAATGAAAAAATTTGAGTCACCATTATTACAATTATTTTATATAAAAAATTTTAAAAAGTACGTTACAAGCATTTGTATTGTCTAAATAAAATTAAAATTATTAAAATAAAAATTAATTTAATAATTTTATTTTTATTTATATGGATATATACTATTGTGGAACTAAAAAAAATCTCAAAAAGGACAGCAGTCATTGTTACCACTAGAGGTGACAATTCCGCCAGCTGCCCGTTAGCCAAAAAATTTCCCCACTTGTATGTTGAAGCAATCAGAGTCCATAGATTATCATCCATTTGTCTGTTGAAGAAATGAGAGTCCATAAATTATCAACCACTTAGACCTCAAAAAGTTCAACATAATTAATGATTCCTTTTGAATTGGCTGTTTCAATGTCCTTCATTATTAAATAAAAATATTTTATTAAAATTAATGTAATAAATAAATAATTATTACAATAATGAAAGGCTATCTAATTATCATTAATTAAACTATATTTATTAATTAAATATTTTCTAAATATATTTTGTATAGTAAACATAAATATGTGCTATTAATGTTTTTGTTACACATATTTTAGAAAAATAGAAAAAAAAAATAGCATATTGTTAGTTTTAGTTTTAGCAGCTAGGGTGAGCAAAACTAGCATGACTTGACAAACTGACACCAAGTCTGTGAACCAACCAAATCGAAAATCCGAATATATATATATTATTACCCAAAATGTAGTAATACAATGGTAATAACAAAGCAGTAAAAAAGTTGTGCATATCTATCTAGAGGATAGCGGTTCAAACTACTGCAAACTTTGTTTTTTGTTTTTTTATTTTAATTATTACTTATTCGTTTATCCAAAAACTAACTCCCCACTCGTCCAAAAGCCTTGATTTGATTCGGTTTTAAATTTTGAAAAAAAAAAAAGTTACCCACCCGATGCACACCCCCTATTATCAGCACAGACTTGAATTGGATGCATATTGGCTAAAGTAGAACTTTAACCCCTAAACTTGTTTCCAAAGTGCAATTAATTCAAAAATTAACTTTTTAGGGTAATAACTCCAAACCTTTTCGAATTTTGACAATTTATTCCAATTCCATACCAAAAAAGGATGCACTCTCTTAAAAATAAACAAAATAATTATTTATAAAAATAATTTGTAAAAAATAACAATAATTTTTATTTAAAATATAATTATTTATAAATTTATTTTATTAGAGGCCAATAATGATATTTATTTTAAAAATTAAAAAAAAAAGATTAATAGGCCAATGACTCCTTCAATTTATGACATGGGGCCAAATAGGCTCAATTTAAACTTTTTCAACAAATAGATCCAAAACTTGTATTTTTCAGCCTTTTAAACCTAAATTTCTACTAAAATTGACGTGAACCATTCATGAATTGAAGAAGGGTTGTGAGTAATGTTTTAGGTACTATTTTATTTAGGATTTTTTACAAATTGAACAAAAAATTATTTGTAATGTATTATAAATTGTAGTTTTGGCACCAATAGATGCAATGTGTCAAGCAGTTGTGATATTTTCAAGGTGGGTAGTTGGGACAATTTAATGCTCTATGTTGTGAGAGATTTGAAAGCTAAGAAGGTAAAGTAAATCTTTAAAGGGACTCACTGATGGATTTTCTTTATTAAATCAATGTTGCATGAGTAGTAGGTGATGATTGAAGACTGATGAATAAGTATTGAATTCATAAAAATGGAAAAAGGTAATGCTTTGATTAATTACGAGCAAAGTTCTAATAAAATAGTTGAATACAAATTCGAACTAAATTTATTTTGAATAAATTTAGAAGATGGGTGGTGATATTGCAATCGTTTTTTAGATAAATCATAAGAGTAAATTTGTTAAGGATCCTGAACTAAGGTATATTGATGGTGAAATATTGAAAAGGAAAGTGTATAATATAGACAAAGTTGGTTATTTTAGGATTGAAAAAAAGATAAGAAGTATAGGGTATAGTTATAAACCAAAGATTGTCTGGTTACCTATGGGGACTTCAATAGAAAATGGTCTTATGTTCATATATAATGATGACTTATCTCTAAAATTCTTCCTTTATATGAACCATTTGACGTAGTACATATGAAGTTATATCTAGAACATATGGTGGGAGCATATGAATTTAATAAGGTACCACAATTAGCAATAGAGAATGTCATGATTAGCAGTGATGAGAAAATGGAAGATGTAAATGTTGACAATAATGTAGAGGTTGAGGAAATGCAAGATGTAAATGCTGATTGAATGGGAGATGCTAAGGTATAAAGTGGGGACATATTTGGCTTTAGTTGTAAGTGACATAGTAGTAGGTGAGGAAGTAATTGAAGTGCATGGGAAGTTATTTAATATGGACTTAAGACATAATAATGAATTAAATATGGATGGTGATGGCTTACTGGCAAGTGATGAGAATGGGAGTGAGTTGTTCCTGAGGAATGAGCATATAAACATTGAGATAGTCAATTAAGGCTTAATTTTTTTTAAAGTTATTATGGAAAAGCAAAGCATAAATAATGAGAAAGAACAACAAGTGGAAGAAGAGTAAGTTATCGATAAGGAAAATGTTAATAGTATGAAAGCACCAACATATCATGTCCATGAACAAAGCAAGGATGAGGTCCAATAACCTAATTTCAGAGTTGAAGAATAATTTAATAATAATGGAGCTAATGTGCATGAAAAAAGCGCATCTAATGTATAAGAACTTGAAAGTGAAATTCAACATATAGAACATATAGAAGCAAATGAGAAGCATGATGGTGGGGAAGAAGAATCTGATAAACATTATTTAACTACAACTAACAAAAGTGGTTCTAATGCTAATGATGAAGAGTTGGATGCAACAAAAAATAATGTGAGAAACGAAGCAAAAAAAAGTTAAAGTAAATGCGAGATAAAATCAAATTAGGTAAATGTAGCAAACATGATAAACCTATAGTAAAGAAGTTAGAACTGATGAACTTATAAGAGGCAAGAAAAATTCATCTGAAGATGTTAGAATTGATACTGAATATGTTAATAATAATGATGAGGATAATTATAATGAGGAGTCTAAGAAAGAAGTAAATGGAAACTTCGAAAGGAGGAAATCTAAAATGGTTATTTATAATCCTAAAAGTAATGTGCCTCAATTTCTAGTTAGAATGGTATTGAAAGGTTTAACAAAATTTATAATGGTAGTTATAAAGTATGTTATTGCATGAACGGTAAAAATTAAGTTTGAATAAAATGAAAATCCAAAGGTAAGGTGTATATGTAAAGAAGCATGTCCTTAGCTGTTATTTACAAGCTTTGAAAAAAAGAGTAGTGATTTTATTATTAAAAATTATAATCCAAACCATAAATGTACTAGGATATGGAAAAATAAGAGGGCATAATTTGAATATCTTATTTCATATATTAAATATATAATTGAAGACTAGCCTAAAATGACTTTGTGCAAAGATGTGTGGACATGTTAAAAAGCACTTGAAGCTTAAGACTAATGATACAATCGCTAAGAGAGTGAAGCGGAAGATCATGACCGAGCTTAAAAGGGATTATAAGGATGACTATAAAAGAATTCAGAATTATATAGAAGAGTTAAGGCAAATTAATCCCGGTAGCACTATGAAAATTATTACAAAAAAAGGTACAAGCAAGTTTAGTAAAATATACATATGCTTTAATACTTCAAAACAAGGATATAGAGTGAGGTGCAAACTTATCTTAGGACTTGATGGCTATTTTTATAAAAAAATATATGTAAAGGAAAGTTACTTGCACCAGTAGGGAAGGATGCAAATAATTAAAGATATCTAATTACTTGAGTTATTATGAGGTCTTAAACTAAGGTAAACCAGGTATGGTTTTGGAAACATGTGAATGAGGACCTTGCTTTGAATGAGGGCAACCATTTCACTATAATTTATGATATGTGTAGACACCCGACTCGATTAGCCCATGATAAGGGGGCGAACTGTGGATGCTCAATTTGATTAGTCCATAATGAGGCCTGATGATGAGAAAACTCAAAACTTAAATGCAAGAGAAGCCTAAAATCTTCTTGAGAATGGACCTAAGAGCCTAAACCAAAAACCTAAACCCATTTAGAGCCCAAACCCATGCAAACACAAGCTTAAACCTATAACTCCAAGGCCCAAGCCTAAAAGCAAAAGAGGTGATCGCCTCTTTGGCAGTTGGGTGAAGAGGTGTTGCCTCTTCAAAGAGGTGATTGCCTCTTCACCAGGCCACTTGTTGCTGCATTAAATGAGGTTCATCACAGATACCAAGTTGGTAGGCCCCGACCTATTCTTGCTTTGTAATTATAGCAAGAATAGTTAGTTTTTGGGGAAAATTTATGGGCTAAAAAAGGTGATAATAATGATGAAAAGGGCATGGGTAGGGATTAAGCTTGGGAAATATAAAAGGAAAAGAGAAAAAGAGAAGGAGGTTTAAGGGGGTTTGCAGGTGAGAGTTGGAAAAAAAATCTTAAAGGTTCAAGAAAAAGCTGAAAAAAAAAATGAGGAGAGGTTTAAGGGAGAGAAAAAAGGGGAGCTCTGAAACAAGAAAAAAGGACATTCTGGAAAAAAGGGGAAGGCCTATGATAATTTTTAGTCTTATATATATATATATATATATCCTCACATAATTTGTTTTTTTTTAATGTATTTTTATATTTTTATATTTCTAGTATTTTTTATACAATTATTTCATTATCTTGTTTAATTAAATATTTGTGTGTTTGTTATTATTTTTACTTATGTTTATTTTTAGTTTATTTTCTGTTTACTTTACCTATTTCTTATATAAAGTGTTGTAATCTCTAATCCTTTCCCCATTCATTTGGAATGTATGGTTGTAAATTGCTTATTTTTATTTCTGTTGAATGTTGGGACTTAAAGCATGAAATTGGATTAATGTGCAAACTTGGACTTAATTATAAAACTTGAGAAGTGGATGGAGGCAAGTGTAATTTTGAATGTAAGTAAGGAAATAATTACATAATTAAAGGTAATAAAACACAAAACACAAACAGAGGCCAATCGTAAGGTTGGGTGGGTATTCCAAAAGCCCATACCCAATTTCCGAACCCAATATCTAATGATGGCTTCTAAGAACCTCCGTGGGATCTAATTATTGTACAGTATGTCCTAGCTTTTATCTAAGTGGTGACTCTATCTCTGAGTAGGCTTTATAACATATTTTGTATTTCCTACTGGGCCTCAAGACCACATAGTGCCATGATCACCAAACACTTGGGTGCGCGTTAAACCCCGCCACCTACAGTGGCAACTCCACTGGGGATAGAGAAACTGATTCTAGTGTTTTGTGTTTTATCAGTTTTAATTATTTTCTTATTTCTTTTGCATCTTTTGCATTCACTGCACATTTTCACACAATAAGCACTCAGTCCTTAAATAGCTCGATGATAGTCATTATTTTATTGCTTGTGTTTCACTCAAACCCAATGGTGGAGTATTTGATTATTATCACTCATAACACATACTTATCCATATTGCATAGACCCTTGAGTGGGGAGACATAATGGAGGTATGTCACTGTGGGAATAAAGTCTTTTTCACCCGAGACTCAGATCATGGAGTGACTCAAAAACTTCCTTTAAGATATTCCAAAATGCATGTGTTTAATGCTATATGGTGGACCTTAGCATAAAATCTCAGCCCATTGTAAATGGACTATGTCAAAGGAGGATTTTCATGCCTCTATGACCCATTATGATGGACCTTATTTTTATGCAAAGGCCTACTACTTGTTTGTTCAGTTTGAGAGGTATCTTGCATACATCGATTTTGTTATCCTCCATTGATAATTAAAACCCAAATAAAAAATCCTAGGATAAGAAACTCGCTTTTGAATACGTGTGTGGGAGGAATAAGGGTGGAAGTAATCATGCCTAAATTCATGCTTATTTGTTTGTTTTTCTGTTTTTGTTCACGTAAAAAAAAAATCTTGCATTTCATTAACACATGACATTCATTTTAATTTTTTTAAAAAAATTCTTGCATTCCATGTATATATGACATTCATTTTAATTTTCAAAAAAAAATTCTTGCATTCCATGAACACATAACATTCATTTTTATTTTAAAAAAAATTCTTGTATTTCATGCATACATGACATTCATTGAAACTTTTGAAAATGCATTTTTCTTAGCCATAAGCCTTTTTTGTTTGGAAGTAGATCAAGGGGATTTGGCCTGCCAGTGTTAATGATCTAATTAGACAATTGAGACCATTTAGCAAAGGAGAAGAATGGCAGGACCCTCTAATTTTGATGTTGAAGCTTTCAAGAAAGAACTGTTGAAAGAGATTAGGGATGAGATGCGACAAATAGTTAAAGACATGGTTACTGAGATTAAAGGAAAGATGCTCTCTAACGAAGATGATTATGAAACCATGACTATTTTGGGTGAGAAATGAAAAGGAAAATCACCAGCAGATTCAGCTGAGACCGAATAGATGAAAGACTTGACAAAACAAGTGAATCAATTGCAGATTGCACTAAAGAACCACGGGCTCAGTCTGAACTTTGCTAATGTTGACTTGGATTTGGATTTTTAAGAATCACTTCCCCTAAAATATAAATTCTTAAATATGAAGAAATACTCTGGGACTGATGATCCTTACTTGCACCTAATGCAGTATGTCACTTATTTGAAGGCCACTGGGTTGTCAAAAACTCAAATTGTCAAGCAATTTCCATTATCCTTAAAAGGAGCTGCTATCAATTAGTAACACTCTAGATGCAAAAGTCCAATAAGACTAGAAAGAGCTATGTTCAGTCTTTATCAAATAATATGGGCTAAACTCTCAGTTTGAAATTTCTCTTCACAAGCTATAGAATACAATGCAAAGACTTAACGAGTCCTTCGTGAGCTTCTTAGATATGTGGAGAGGAAAGTTTGCCAAAATTAAGCACAGACCTACAGAGTCCAATGAGTTGGTACCTCTAGCTGACATGTTAAAGGACATAGGCATAAGGGACTTCAAAGTATTGTATCATTTTAGAGTGTAACTTAAAGCTGACTTGGATTTGGACACTCAAGGATAGTTATTGTTAGTTGTAATGGTTTCGAACAATATTTGTTGCAATATTTTCTTTTATGCTAATGAATGTTTTATTGTCTAATTTGCATGAGTATTAATTTATTATAATTGTGCATGCAATCTTATACTTGAATGAGAGAGAGATTTGAAAAAAAATCCATAAAATGAGAGGACAAAATGTCAGAATTAACTTTCAAACTTTTCCTTCAGGCATATTTAACCTCAGTTTTCCCTGAAATAAACTCCCCATATTCATTAAGAAAAAAAGAAAAAGAAAAAAGAAAAAATTAAAAAAAAAAGAAAACGAACAAGAAAAGGAAGGAAAGTGTGGGGAAAGAAAAAGGTAAATTTTTTTTTGTGCCTCAAACATTTGAAAAGTCAATTTTAAGCAATCCTTGGGAAGTCCTTATTCTTAAATAAAACTCCCACTAATTGTGAGCTGAAAAATAGTTGGTCAAAAAACCCACAAAGGGCTTATCAATAATAAGCATAACGTGGCATTCCTGATTATAAAAAAGGAGTAATCATGTAAAGATAGTCATGACTAACATATTGTTAGCACGTGAAGTGTCAGACATGGACTCATTAGTTTTACAACAATCGATAACGTGAGTGACGTCAACTTTCGACAATCAGTAGCAAGAGCAGTTAGCAGTTAAAGTGATAATATGAACATTGAGCATAACAAAAGTAATTTACCATCACCATGAATTGACAACCACTCAGCTAGGTTGAAAAATCTTAGAAAAGGAGTGACCTAGGAAAAAGAGGGAAAATAAAAAAAAATGAAAGACCCAACTAGGTTCGAAAACTCTTAGAAAATGAGCAACTTAGGCAAAAGAGGGAATATAAAATAAAATTAGTTGCATTTTCATTCCAAGAAAAGTAGTTCAAGAGATTATAAGATTCTACTGGGTGGTGTGAAGGTGAGAGAGTCCATTAAGTCCTTGACTGGGGGGCAATTTTTGAGATGAGTTGAGCCTCATGAGTAATGGAGTTTTCAAACAAAGTCTTTTCCACACTAAAGGTCAAGCACAACTGTCATATGACAATAAAGCTTTCTAAGGAAGAAACTAAGCTAGGGGCATGTGTTGTTATCATAATCCCAATTTAATAATGAGAGGGTCCTAATTTATGTTTCATTTGGATAAACTTAACTTTAAGATTCAGATTCTTTAATGGAAGGAGGACCAGTTCCTAGAGATTAGCTTTAAATAGAAATGGCATTTGGCTAAATCATTTAAGATTTCTTATTTTCTCTTAGCTCATATGTACATGAAAGAGTCCTAGAGGGGGGTGAATAGGACTATCGAACAAAAATGGGAAATTAAAGGAATTATTTGCAAGAAGTGAGTAAGAATAGAGAAGGAAGAATGATGAACAAAAATATTTAAGGGGTTCAGATTCTCAAATAATCCTACGTCTCCACCTAACTTATCCCCAAGTTAGGATTTTTTAATCACCCACAATCTTATTAACAAGATTAAGAATAAACAAGATTTTTATAGCTCACTCTTACAACCTTACAATCTTGAGTTTTCAAGGCTCACTCAAAAATCAAATTCCCAAGTGTTTTAATTGCTAAACACTTAAACTAATTCCTTTAGAATAAAATCTCACTTCCTATTTTATAAACCCAAAAAATAGAAGAATAAGAATGTCTATTATAATCACTCACCAACTCTCACAAGAGTTATACATAAAGAATTTGTTTGAAAGAAAGTTTTAGAGCTTCAATTGAATGTTTAAGAAAATGATGAATGATGCATAAGTTTTCTTAACCTTTCAATTGAATTCTAAGTTGTGTTTATATAGAAAAACTCAAAAATTTAGTTTTTGGATGTATCAATCATGTCTCCAACATTTAGAATTGATTTTGAATCAATTCTTGAATTTATGGCAGCTCAAGGGCTGCTCACGAGCACCTCACAAGTGAACAGTGCTCGTGAGGGGTGAAAATATAGCCGTTGCCTTCAAAAATTCCCATTGGAATGCTGTTAGAGGTGTGATCATGAGCAGGTCACGAGCCACCAGCTCTTGAGGATCACTACCATCTTTTGGCAATAATGTGCTCCAAATGCTCCTTTGACGGATTGCTCATGATCACTTCTAAAGATACTCATGAACGGGACTGAAGACGATCGATTCAGTCAAAAAGTTCTTCATAAAAGTTGTAGATAATTGTCTTATATTTCCATAAAACTTTTAATCACCTCATTTGGACATCTTTAGCTCAAGATATTTCTGAATTACCAAGAGATTTGCAAACTGAAATGCAAGCTACATATGCTGACTTCGACTGAAGATTTTCATACCCAAATGAACTTTGATTTTGATGATCAAGTACAATTTGGAAAGATTAAGATGTTTAATTAAAAAGTTAAGAAGCTCATTTTCACATTTAAGAGCTATAAATATGTCAAAAGTCTTCTTCAATCTCAGAGGTTCAAACAGCCTGAAAAGTCACTATTCATCCAAAAGTGTATATTCTTTGCATATGTTTGGTATATAATTCCCTAAAAATTTAATTGAAATTATTAGTATAAAAATTGTTTGTCAAAGTCCAAAATTAGGAGTTTGATCATGCAAATGATCAACAATCTTCCCCTTTTTGGCTTTGACAACCAATTTGAAAAGATGATAAATAATATGTGTGTGTGTGTAAAAAATAAATCACATGTATAAGCATATTTAATAAAAATATATCCCCCTTTCAAATTAAACAGATGCAAAATAAGAAATAATTTTGCTCCCCTTTAACATGTGCATAAATTCAATATTTATCATGTATCAGAGCATATAAATAAATGAATTATCATAGCATGTATAAGGATTTAACAAACATATTCCTTTAGCAAAAATATATTTCTTTATTTCTCCTCCTTTTTGGACATGATAAGAAATATAAATAAATTTTATTATCCTTGTCAAAAATAAAGACAACATAAAAAGTTATCAAACAACATGAAGGAAATAATTTCAAACATATATGCATCATAAAAAATAATATGTATGCTATATCCAAACATCACATGATCATGTAGAGTTAGTCAATCAATTATACATAATCATGTGGTACTTAGCATATCTTAAACACAATTATTTATCCCCTAAGCACATAGCTTCTTCTCCCCCTTTGTCAAAGACAAAAAAATAGAGAGATATAAAGGGAAAATAGATCTAAGGGAATAAAAGATCAAGAACCAAAACAATGCAAACAAATATATGCAAAATCTTTATGAAATTCATGTCATTTTAAAAGATAAAAGCCATTTCAAAAAAAAAATGTATACATGAATGTTGCATAAATAAGCTCAATTAATAGTCATGCAAAAAAAAATTCATGTAATATAAAAACAAAGTAAGAAAAACAAGGCTATTTATCATAAGGACAAAACTAACCACACTTACATTGTTACTATGCATGCAAAAAAATATTTATGTGAAATAAATTCAAACAATTTTCTCCCCCTATTTAAATGGATTTAAAAAAATATTGATATTAATGACACACTATCACATAGTTATGTCACTTACATAAACACATCTTTGAAAAAAAATTTCCCTTAAAAGAAATTAACTAGGTACGTATGCAAACTCAATTACTTTTCCTCTTTTGTCAAAATGCAAAGATAGACCAAATCTTAAAAATATCCATGCATTATCAAAGATAAAAACAATTTCTAAGAAAACACAAAAATTAAACAAACTCAAAAATTTTCTACCCCTTTGTCAAATGCAAATAAAATTGCATTAAAAAAAAATTACAATGATATTAAAATATCAATTGTAAACAAGATATAAAACTAATAGCTCATGTCTTATATCCAGAAAATATCTAGAAAATAAACTGAGCATAAACTATCATAAAATAATTATAAAATAAACAAACAGCTCAAAACTTATATACAAAAAGTATACTTGAAAATAAACCAAAAATAAACTGGTATAAAATGAAAAAAAAATAGACTAACAACTCAAAGCTTTGATACAGAAAGTATACTAAAAATAAACCAAACATAAAATATCATGAGAATACATAAAATAAATTTTGTTGAGGAGGAGTAATATTTGTGCAAAATTAAAATAATTAATTAATTGAATTTAGCTCAATAATTAATTATTAATTTACAAAATAGGAGGGCTTTTGAAAAAAAAATTAATGAATCCATATAGATCCAAATCAAATAAAATTAGCACAAAGATCATGCAAATGAGAAATACAATATATCATGTATATGAAGTAAATTTGCTAAAACAAATACTTTTAAAACAAAATATACACATGATGTTGAAAATAATTTTTCTAAGGAACATGATCACATAAAAATCCAAACAACAATTCATCAATTTAGCAAATGATCAAGACAAGCTTGAACCATTAATCATACCAAGTTCATGCTTAGTAAAATTCAATCTTTCCTCACAAAGAGGCTTGGTAAAGATGTCTGCTAATTGATGTTTAGTATCAACAAAGTCAAGAAAAATATCATCATTTTGCACATGATCATGCAAGAAATGATGTCTAATATCAATATGCTTAGTTCTAGAATGCTGAATGGGATTCTTACTAAGGTTTATAGCACTTATATTATCACACTTAATTGGAATGTGATTAATATCAATGCCATAGTCCAAAAGTTGTTATTTTTTCCATAGAACTTGGGTGCAACAACAACTAGCCGCCACATATTCTGCTTCAGCGGTGGATAAGGCAATAGAAACTTGTTTCTTACTAAAACATAAAACTAAGAAATTTCCTAAAATTTGACAAGTTCTGAAAGTGCTTTTTCTATCTAGTAGGCTACAGACATAATCAGCATCAGAATAACTAATCAAGTCAAAGGAAGAACTCCTAGGATACCAAAGTCCTAAATGCAATGTACCACAAAGATATTTAAAAATTCTTTTGATATCATTTAAATGAGACTCTCTAGGACTTGATTGAAATCTAGCACAAAAGCAAGTAGCAAACATGATATCGGGTCTACTAGCAGTTAAATAAAGAAGGGATCTGATCATACCTCTAAATCACTTTTCATCAACTGGTTTGCCATTCTCATCCTTGTTAAGTTTGGTTGTAGTACTCATTGGAGTTTTTCTTGATTTAGCTCCATCCATTCCAAACTTCTTGAGAATGTCCCTTGCATATTTAGTTTGATTGATGAAAATCCCATCTTTACATTGCTTGATTTGAAGTTCAAGAAAGAACTTGAGTTCACCCATCATACTCATCTTAAATTCTCCTTGCATTAGTTTAGAAAATTTCTCACATAAGCAATGGTTAGTAGCACCGAAAATAATATCATCAACATAAATTTGAACAATTAATAAATCATGCTTCGATTTCTTTATGAAAAGAGTTGTGTCAACCTTTCCTTTAGAGAAACCTTTCTCTAATAAAAAGTTACTCAATCTTTCAAACCAAGCTCTTGGAGCTTGTTTCAATCCATACAATGCTTTTGATAATTTAAAAACATGATTTGGAGAGTCAAAATTTTCAAAACTCGGAGGTTGTTCAATATATACCTCCTCTTCAATAAAGCCATTTAAAAAAGCACTTTTAACATCCATTTGATAAAGTTTAAAATCCATGTATGATGCAAATGCAAGTAACATCCTAATAGCTTCTAACCTTGCAATGGGGGCAAAGGTTTCATCATAATCAATTCCTTCCTCTTGATTATAACCTTTAGCTACTAGTTTAGCTTTGTTCCTAGTTATGACACCTTGTTCATTCATCTTATTTCTAAACACCCATTTGGTGCCAATAATAGGATGATGTTTAGGTCTAGGAACTAAGGTCCAAACATTGTTTCTCTCAAATTGATTTAACTCTTCTTGCATAGCAAGGACCCAAAATTCATCACTCAAAGCATCATCAACATTTTTGGGTTCAATTTGAGAAATGAAGCTAAATTAACAATAGACTTAAGTTTAGCTCTAGTAGTTACCCCTTTTGTAGTGTCACCTATAATGAGGTCTTGAGGGTGAGCTTTCTTGAATTTCCAATCCTTTGAAAGTTCATCCTTCAAGGTAGGTTGAGGTATCTCCTCATTTTCCTTCTTACTTAGATCTTCAAGTTCCAAAGGCTTACTAGCATTTTATTTTTGTGTTTCCATAATCTCATTGTCACCTACAAGATCATCAACACTACAAACATTCTTTCTAGGATCAAGGGAGTTTGATTCATCAAATACCACATGCATTGACTCTTCAACTACTAGAGTTCTCTTATTAAAGACTCTATATGCCTTGCTAGAGATGGAATAGCCTAGGAAAATTCCTTCATCGGCTTTGGAATCAAATTTCCCAAGATTATCCTTGGTGTTCAATATAAAGCACTTGCATCCAAATACTCTCAGATATGAGATTTTGGGTTTTCTATTGTTCCATAGCTCATAAGATGTTTTATTTAAAATTGGTCTTTTGAAAACTCAGTTTAAAATATAACAAGATGTGTTAACGGCTTCCGCCCAAAAGTATAGAGGCAAATTATACTCATGAAGCATTGTTCTAGCCATTTCCATAAGAGTTTTATTTTTCCTTTCAACTACCCCATTTTGTTGAGGAGTTCTAGGAGATGAAAATGTGTGAGAAATACCATTTTTATTACAATAGTTTTTGAAAATTTCATTTTCAAATTCAGTTCCATGATCACTTCTAATATATGAAATACAAAATCCTTTTTCTTTTTAAACTCTTTTTGAAAAATTTTCAAAAGCTTTAAATGCATCATTCTTATGTGCAAGAAAACACACCCAAGTGTATCTAGAGTAATCATCAACTAATACATAAGCATAGTGCATTCCACCAAGACTAGCAACTCTTGTTGGTCCAAACAAATCCATATGTATAAGTTCAAGTGGTCTAGAAGTGGACACTACATTTTTTAGCTTAAATGAAGACTTAGATTGTTTTCCCTTTTGACAAGCATCACAAGGCTTATCCTTAGTGAATTCAAGCTTAGGTAAACCAATCACAAGTTCATGTTTACAAAGATCATTTAAAAGCTTAAAATTTGCATGTCCTAACCTTCTATGCCATGTCCATATGTCATGGGAAATTGACATTAAGCATTTTATATCTTTGTTATCAATTTTATTCAAATCAATAATATAAACATTATCTACTCTTTCACCACTAAAAATTACTTTGTCTTCATCAAGACTACTAACAAAGCAATTTTTAGGATAGAAAGTCACCTTATTTCCCATATCACATAATTGACTTATACTTAGCAAATTATGTTTAAGACCATCAACAAACAACACATGGTGTATGGATAAAGATTGAGGATTATCTATTTCTCCAATGCCAATAATTTTTCTTTTTGCATTGTCACCGAAAGTAACGTGTCCTCTATCTTTAGCATCAAGTTTATTGAATTGCTCCTTGTCTCCCGTTATGTGCCTTGAACATCCACTATCGAGATACCACTTGCTTTTTGTTCTTATGGATTTCAAGCACACCTACATAAATTATTTTAAATGTTCTTTTGAACCCAAACCTTTCTTGCTCTAGGTTGGTTAGTTTCAAGATAATCCAAAGGAAGCAAATTCATGTGTAGTTTTCTATAAAAGCACACGTTATTGGTATGTTCTTTGATCATGCAATATGAACATACAATATTTTTAAATTTATTTCTCCTAGAATGAAATGCTTTCCTAGTGTGTTTAGTATGCCTTTGTTGTTGTGTGTATCTCTTATTATTTTGTGACATTGAATGATACATACATTGGCAATGGTGATGAGCATTTCGATAAGTTTGTGCAATAGGCTTATGTGCATTGTGTTGTGCAACATACTTATTATAATTATGTCTAGTGTACATATAAGCATGCTTAGGTTGAGGTGCTCTAGTTTGAGGTTTACCCCTTTGTGTTAATGAAGGGTTAATCTTATGAGACTTTGACTTGCTATTTAACACATGAGATTTTTTGGCTTGAATCTCATTAGAGGTTGAAGGAGTAGAATCATGTGAAGGTTTAACAAAAGTAATAAGTGATGAGGATGATGAAGACATTCCATTTTTATATCCAATTCCATAGGTATCTCCATGAAATTTTTGAGAGTCAAGAAGACTATCTAAAGTTTCTTTTCCTTTCTTAAATTTAGTAATGGAATTTTTTAATTCTAAGACTTCCTTAGAAAGCTTATGATTTTCATCGTTTTCTTTATTAAGTTGATCTTCCAAAGAATTATAAGACTTATCATCACTAACAAGTTTTTCATTTGATGTAACAAGTTTAGCAAAATCAATTTTTAAACATTCAAACTCCTTACTTAAGCTAGCTAACTCATGTTTATATTTTTTCTTCTTAGATAACAAACTTTTGCATTTAGCAAGCAATTTTCTCACAATAGAGCTCTCATCATCATCATCATCACAATATTCATCACAATCATCAAATGAGGAGTAAGAAGTGGATGGTACCTCATTTTCATTTTCAATAGCCATGAAGCAAAGATTGGCAACTTCTTGTTGTTCCTCTTCCTCTTCGGATTCGAAGGAATCATCCCAAGTAGCTTTGAATGCCTTCTTCTTAGCTTTGAATTTGAGTTTGGGACATTCATTTCTAATGTGTCCTGGTTTCTTGCATTCATAGCAAGTAGCCTCTTTTGTTTTCTTCCTCCCATCTCCTTCGAACTTCTTGTTGAAGTCCCTTATTCTTGAGAAATTTTTCTTTCTTAAGAACTTCTTGAAGTTCCTAATGAGCATGGCAATGTCACCATCTTCATCACTATAATCTTTAATGCTTTCCTTTTCACTATCTTCTTAAAGAGCTTTTAGAGCAATGCTATTTTTCTTTTCTTATTTCTCTTCTTGTTCTTCACCTCTTTGCTTGATGGTGAGCTCATGTGTCAAGAGCTTGCCAATGAGCACATCAGTTGATAGAGTGGAGAGGTATTGAGCTTCCTCAATGAGGTAACACGAGATTCCCAATCCTTCTTAGGTAGGATTCTTAGAATCTTGTTGTTTACCTCTTCCTTGGAGAAATATTTTCCAAGTTTCTTGAGGGTTGTGAGGAGAGCATTGAGACAGTTTGTCATCTTTGTGATTGATTCTTAAGGCTTCATTTTGAAGAGTTCATATTCATACATATGAAGTTGAACATTCTTGCTTCTTACTTGAATGTTGCCTTCATATTGATTCTCCCCACATTTCTTTAGCCGAAATGCAATGTTGAAGCTTGCCTCCTTCTTCTTTTGTCATGGAGGAGACTAGAGTAATCATAGCCTTTTTATTTTTGTGATTTTCTTCCTTTCGATCAACACTCCATTGGCTTCTTACAAGTGTAGTTACCATACCATCAATGATAGTTGTAGGTGGTTCCCAACCTCTTAGGACAATATCCCAAAGTTTGATGGAATCACAATCAAGATATAATTCCATTTTGAATTTCCAATGTGGATAGTCACTACCATCAAAGAATGGTCTAAGAGAAGAGATGTTTTGTGATTCACTCCCTATGATCTTGTATTCTAGCAATGAAGTACCTAGAATTCAAGCTCTGATACCAACTGAAAGAGTCCAAGAGGGGGGGGGGGTGAATAGGACTATCGAACAAAAATGGGAAATTAAAAGAATTGTTTGCAAGAAGTGAGTAAGAATAGAGAAGGAAGAATGATGAACACAAATATTTAAGGAGTTCATATTCTCAAATAATCCTACGTCTCCACCTAACTTATCCCCAAGTTAGGATTTTTTAATCACGCACAATCTTATTAACAAGATTGAGAATACACAAGAGTTTTATGGCTCACTCTTACAACCTTACAATCTTGAGTTTTTAAGGCTTACTAAAAAACCAAATTCCTAAGTGTTTTAATTGCTAAACACTTAAACCAATTCCTTTAGAATAGAATCTCACTTCCCATTTTCTAAACCCAAAAAATAGAAGAATAAGAATGTCTATTCTAATCACTCACCAACTCTCACAAGATTTATAAACAAAGAATTTGTTTGAAAGAAAGTTTTAGAGCTTCAATTGAATGTTTAAGAAAATGATGAATGATGCATAAGTTTTCTTAACCTTTCAATTGAATTCTAATTGTGTTTATATAGAAAAACACTCAAAAATGTAGTTTTTGGATGTATCAATCATGTCTCTAACATTTAGAATTGATTTTGAATCAATTCTTGAATTTATGGCAGCTCAAGGGCTGCTCACGAGCGCCTCACGAGTGAACAGTGCTCGTGAGGGGTGAAAAATAGTCGTTGCCTTCAAAAATTCATGTTGAAATACTATCAGAGGTGTGCTCATGAGCAGGTCATAAGCCACCAGCTCGTGAGGAGCACTACCATCTTTTGGCAAAAATATGCTCCAAATGCTCCTTTGACGGACTGCTCATGATCACTTCTAAAGATACTCATGAACAGGACTAAAGACAATCGATTCAGTCAAAAAGTTTTTCATAAAAGTTGTAGATAATTGTCTTATATTTCCATAAAAATTTAAATAATTTCATTTTGACATTTTTATCTCAAGATATTGCTGAATTACCAAGAGATGTGCAAACTGAAATGCAAGCTGCATATGCTGACTTCGAATGAAGATTTTCACACCCAAATGAACTTGGATTTTGATGATCAAGTAAAATTTGGAGAGATTAGGATGTTTAATTCAAAAGTGAAGAAGCTCATTTTCACATTTAATAGCTCTAAATATGTCAAAAGTCTTCTTCAATCTCAAAGGTTCAAAAAGCCCTAAAAGTCACTATTCACCCAAAAGTGTATATTCTTGGTATATGTTTGGTATATAATTCCCTACACACTTAATTGAAATTATTAGTATAATTTTTTTTTTCAAAGTCCAAAATTAGGAGTTTGATCATGGAAATGGTCAACAGTACATAAAAATTTTACAAGAATTATTTTAACATCTTATATAGGTGTGCATTAGAATAAATGCATGTTTTCCATAAGCATTCCACACACCATACCAACATGTGTTGTTAAATAAATTTTAAGGGTTTTAATGATCATGACCATGCATACATTGATTTTGAACTCTTTTCTAGATGTTTTCCAAAAGTGGGCTAGCTCTGATGTATAGATGTAATACTGCTATATTGGTTGATTTTGCCTAAATGCCTATGACACTACATCATTTATTTTGTTGATTTCACATGATGCCCGTGTGGCTATATGGCCTATTGCGATTTCATCTACCTGATGCCTTAGAGGCTATATGGCACTTTTTGTTTGATCTTATTTGATGTATGTTTTTGTCTATTTATTGATCTTACCTTATGCCCTTGAGGCTATATGGTATTCGTTGTTGTTGATTTTATAGCAATTTTTGTTTGTCCTTATTTGATGCCCTCGAGGTCATATAATGTTCATTGTTAATATTTTTTCTTAACGCTTGCATGGCTACACGACTTTTCTTTGTTGTTGTTCTCGCCTAACGCTTGCATGGCTATATTGCTTTTTATTATTATTATTTTCGCTTGACACTTGTGTGACTATATGGCTTTTCTTTATGTTTCTTCACCTGATGCCTATGTGGCTATATGGTTGTTCATTATATGTTCTCGCTTGATGCCTATGTGGCTATATGGCTATATGGCTTTTTTTTATATTTTTTTGTCTGACGCTTGCATTGCTATATGGCTTCTATTATTGTTTTCTTTTTTGGTCATATTTGTTGATCAAAGTATCAGTGTTCATAAACATTCATTTCCCAATTGGATCGGCATAGCAGGGGGCAAATTATAGATATTCAATTTGATCGGCCCATAGCTGGAGGCGAGCTATGGATTTTCTTTGATTGAAGTGTCAAAATTGAGGAACTGCCTCTCGAGCTAGGAAAACCTAAGGATGATTGTATGAGTTTCCCACTTATGATAAGGGATTGCCTCTCAGGCTAGGAAAACCAAAGGATGATGGCATGAGTTGCCCATTTTAGATAAGGGACTACCTCTCGGATAAGGAAAACTAGAGGATGATGGTGTGAGTTTCCCATTTATGATAGGGGACTGCCTCTCGGGCTAGGAAAATCTAAGGATGACGACATGAGTTTCCCACTTATGATAAGGGACTGCCTTTTGGGCCAAGAAAACCCAAGTGTTATGTCTCAAAAAAAAGGGCTATTTGGGTTGTATCCTTGAAGCTTATGATCAAAAGAGGGTTTTTTAAGTTGTATCTATAGATTGCGGGGTTTAGCATGCGTCCAAGATTGTAGCAACCACAACATTGTTTAGGCTTAGGACTTTAGAGAACACACTAACCACTATCACAAAGACATGGCGTGGAGATAAGGAGTCACCACCCAGGATAATAACTAGGACAAATAAAAAAGGTGATACTCGATTCCCTAAAAAAAGGCCAGTACCACAGCCAAGAGATTCTGGATACGGAATACTAACTTCTTTTAATCTCATGTTCATTTAGAATAATTTTATAAATGACTATTTCATCCTCTAATTACACATAATTTTATTAAACTCTATTTGACATCCATCTAACCGTAGGCAACTAGTCAATAAAATTACATATAAAAAATGCACTCAAGATCGTGTTGTCCCTAAGTATAAACTATGTTAATTTTATTAAAAAGCTAGCTAGATTTACATTTTATTTACAAGTGAGAAAGAGACTAAAGGTGGGCCTACATTTTTTATTAATTAGTGAGCCTAGATCTATTTATTTTACTTTGTCTAAAAATGGGCTAAAGTCTATTCAATTTTAAAGGAAAAGTTAAATTAGTGGGCCTAAGTCTAACTTGGTTTTATTTTAAGTGAAATGTGGGCCTATGTCTATTTATTTTAAAAGAAATGAATTTGAGTGTGCTAAGCTAAGTCTAAATAATAATTAACTAAGTGGGCCTAAAATCTAATTAACCTAATAGGCCTAAGTTGATTTTAATTATTTAAAGTCCTAAACCATTTTTAAGCCTATTTATTAAGTGAGTTAGACCTAAACGTGGGCTTGGGGCCCAAAACAAAATAAAAAAGGCCAAAAACATAAAAACGTAAAAAAACATAGCAAAATCAAATCAAAACACATTCACATATGATTTCTAAAAAAACCTAATTTAATTACATATAAAACCTAAATTAAGCTACTGCCACCTTTAATTTTAATTTAATTTTTACCCAATCGAACCTAATTACTTAATGATTTTAAAATGCAGAAAATTAAATCTTTTACTATTCCCACTACTGGGGCTATTACAAATTATGTACAAAATCTAAAATTAAACAATTATACATCCATAAATAAAAAAACTACACAGGATACCAAGATGCAAAATAAAGATTAAAAAATCCTAAGTTCTACTGGAAAATAACACAGGATCTTCCATGGCATTCCATGGACCTTCTATTCATTTGAACACGGGCAGCATCCTCCTCAATCCTCATTTACATATCAAAATAAAAACATAGAAATAATTAGATTAGTAATGAAATTGAATAATAAAATAATAACAAAATGAAATAAAAATCACAAAAAAAAGAGAAGAAAAAAGAATGAATGTTGTGCATATGCTTTGAGATAGCCCCTCAGATTGAGTTTGTCACCATTCTTGTTGAAAGAACCGTATCAAAAAGAGCTTTGATAAAAAAAATTCAAGTTTTTTTGGTGCATAGGGCGTTCTCAGTGGCGTCTAGGGTTTACGTGTGAGTCTCTATTTTTTTCTTTCTGTGTGAGTCTCCAAAAATTTTTCCCTCAAAAAGGTCCCCCTCGCGCGCATGCAAACTCTGCTTTTAAATGCAGAGTCTGCATGTACTGGCTTCCTCCTTTAGAGGAACAGACTCATCTCTCAAAATAGATTGATAAGATAAGGTATTGATCTTTGAAAGTTACGTGTTTTGAATGCATCAAAATCTTTTCAGATAAAACTAATAATAAAAATTCAATTTTTAACCAATCAAAACATTGAAAAAATTGATAAAAATAAGAAAAAATAAGCAAAAAAATCGAAAAAATGGGACTTTTATGCGTCGGCATTGTCTAATGCTGATAAAAAATTGGATTTCTGATCAGAATTGTGGATTTTCGATCGGAAATCCATAATTCTTATTAGCATTATGGATTTTCAATCGGAAATCCATAATTTTGATTTCCAATTTTTTTACTTTTAATTATCAAAAGACCCCTAAAAAATTGACTTATTTGCAATTAAATCCTAAAAAATATTACAATTTAGTCCTTAAAGTCCAGAAAATTGACAACTAAGTTCAATTTTTGAATGAATTTCATCATAAGGGCTTACATCGTAATTGTACATAATTGCATCCCGAAATTGGATACTTATAATATCCCTAAAGCTCGTAATGAAGAGAGGGCTATTCGAGTTGTATCCTTAAAGCTTGTGATAAAAAAAGGGTTATTCGGGTTGTATCCTCGAAGCTCATGATCAAGATAGGGCTATTCAAGTTGTATCCCTGAAGCTCATGATCAAGGAAGGGCTATTTGGGTTATATCCCTAAAGCTCATGATGGAAGAAAGGATTATTCGGGTTGTATTGCCGAAGTTCATATTTCAGTTAAGTGACGATCGAGCCTAGAAAACCCAAGAGTTTTCATGTCAGTTGAGTGACGATTAGGCCAGGAAAAGCCAAGAGTCTTCATTTTCGTTGAGTGATGATCAGGCCAGAAAAATCCAAGAGTCTTCACTTCAGTTGAGTGATGATCAGGCCAAGAAAACTTGAGAGTTTTCATTTCAGTTGAGTGACGATCGAGCCAAGAAAACCCAAGAATCACATTTCGATTAAGTGATGTATCAGGCCAAGAAAACTTGAGAATCACATTTCAGTTGAGTGGTGATTAGGCTAGGAAAATTTGAGAGTCTGCATTTCAATTAAGTGGGCAATCAGGCTAGGAAAACTTGAGAGTCTGTGTTTCAATTGAGTGACGATCAGGCTAGGAAAACCTGAGAGTCACATTTCAGTTGAGTGGATATTGTGCCAGGAAAACCCAAGAGTCTACATTTCAGTTAAGTAATGTATCAGGTCAAGAAAAATCAAGGATTACCATTTTCAGACAAGTTATCAAATATTAATGAGTGGCTGATTGGGCTAGGAAAACCCGATGATCATGGTCACGTTTCAAGATTAAAGAACTCATCTCCCGAGTGTAACTCAGAAGTCAGGTATGTTGTTTATTATTTTCTTGTGTTGTGCATATGATTTTTTAAAAAATTATCATTGCATGCATTTGGTTTTTTGAAAAATCAAAGGGCAAACTATAGACACCTGGTTTAATTAGCCCATGATAAGGGGCGAACTATGGATGCTTAGTTTAATCGGCCCGTAATGAAGCTCGATGATGAGAAAAATCAAAACTTGAATGCAAGAGAAACCTGAAATATTATTGAGAATGGACTTAAGAGCTTAAGCCCAAAACCTAAACCCATTTCAAGCCAAAACCCATGCAAACACAAGCTTAAACCCATAACTCTAAGGTCCAAGCCAAGAAGGCA
Source organism: Mallotus nudiflorus (assembly GCA_947683625.1). NCBI lineage: Eukaryota > Viridiplantae > Streptophyta > Magnoliopsida > Malpighiales > Euphorbiaceae > Mallotus > Mallotus nudiflorus. Next base: position 312,873 of record CANTUR010000067.1, read on the forward strand.
AAGAGGTGATCGCCTCTTTGGCAATTAGTTGAAGAGGTGTCACCTCTTCAAAGGGGCAATTATCTTTTCACCAAACCACTTACTACTACATTAAATAAGGTTCATCAAGGACAACAAGTTGGTGGGCTCCCACCTGTTCTTGCTCTATAATTACAGCAGGATGGGATAAAAAAGGTGATGGTAATGATGAAGAGGGCAAGGGTAGGGATTAAGCTTGGGAAATATAAAATGAAAAGAGAAATAAAGAAGAAGGTTTAGAGAGGTTCAAGGAGGTTTGCAAGAGAGAGCTAGAAAAAAAAATCTTAGAGGTTTAAAAGAGAGCTAAAAAAAAATCTGAGGAAAGGTTTAGTGAAGAGAAAAAAGGGGAGCTCTGAAACAAGAAAAAAAGACATTCTGGAAAAAAAAAAAGGAAGGTCTTTGGGAATAAAGGAGGGATTAAGCCTAAAGGCTAATCCTTGAGAAGAAAAAGGTAGAAACTTTTCATTCAAGCAATGATAAAAATCCATACCTATCTCTAAGGGCTAACCATTTTGAGAAAAGTTCTTGTTTCATTGTAAGTCTAGTTCATTTACACTAGTTATTGCATATTTGGAAACTAAGTTTACCACCTGTGGGAGTCATTTGCATCTGCTAGTCAGGTGATTGTCTTTGGGAAGAGGCACCACCTCTTTACAATAAGGCGATCACCTCATGATAAAGGTGATAATCTCATAACAGAGGTGATCGCCACTCCAATAGGGTCCCTTGTCTCCATTTTGCTATTACTAATATCATTATTTATAAGAAAAAATTTTGTACTCAAAATTTTTTTCCTTTTAACCATTTCATCAGAAGAGCGACACAACATGTCCATCTATTTTGTTTACTCCCGTTTAATGTGTTACTCAAAATTTTACACGATTTTAGTTCCATTTCATATCTTTGCATGTTTTTTTTTTGGTATTACTAAAATCATTATTTATATAATTAGATTTTTGTGCTATGAATTTGTTCATTTTTCAGCCACTTCATTAGTAGAATGAGAAGAGTATTTCTGTATATTTTGTTAGTTAACATTTATTATATTAGTCTAATTTTTATGTGAATTTTGGTTGCATTTGCATGGTTTTTACATATTTTATTATTATTATTTACTATTTCATTTAAGCCCATTGAGCCTATTTCTATAAAGGTGAATGCCTCTTTGTAAATAAGTGATGCCCCATGGCTAAAGGTGACACCTCTTATGGGCGGCACCTCTTTAAAGAGGTGTCATCGTATTATTTTATTTTATTTTATTTTAAATAAATAATTTGTTATTTATTTTATTTTTAATTTATCACACAAGTTTATTCCTTTTATTTTGAAATATATTTAAGTGTGTATGTTTGTCATTTTAATTTGTTTTCTTTTTATTTATTTATTTTATTTAATTATTAGACCTATGATAATTTTTAGTCTTATACATATTTATCCTCATATAATTTATTTTTTATATATTTTCATATTTCTGTATTTCTAGTCTTTTTTATACAATTATTTTATTATCTTGCTTAATTAAATATTTGTGTGCTTGTTATTATTTTTACTTCTATTTATTTTTCGTTTATTTTTAGTTTATTTTTCATTTACTTTACCTATTTCTTGTAAAAAGTGTTGTAATCCCTAATTCTTTCCCTCATTCATTTGAAATTTATGGTTGTAAATCATTACTTGTTTTAATTCTATTAAATGTTGAGACTTAAAAGCATGAAATTGGATTAATGTGCAAACTTGGACTTAACTGTAAAACTTGAAAAGTGGATGGAGGCAAGTGTAATTTTGAATATAAATAAGGAAATAATTAAAAAATATAAAACATAAAACATAAACGGAGGCCAACTACAAGGTTGGGTGGGCATTCCAAAAGCCCATACCTAGTTTTTGAACCCGATCTCTGATGATGGCTTTTAGGAACCTCTGTAGGATCCAGTTGTTGTATAGTATGTCCCGACTCTTATTCGAGTGGTGACTCCATCTCCGAGTAGGCTTTATGACCTATTTCGTATTTCCTAGTTGGCCTCAAGCCTACACAGTGCCGTGGTTGCTAAATACTTGGGCGTGCGCTAAGCCTCATCGCCTATAATATGCAAAAGGTTAACAATTGTCTTTGATTTTAGAAAATTACATACATATTATTGATAAGCAATATGATAATATGTTGTATATAATGAATTTATAATACATGTTCACAGGGTTTGATATAAGTTGTCAAACAAGAATTGCCTCTTGCAAAACATTAATAATGCGCAATTCATATATATATATATATATATATCTAGTAAAAACTTTGTGATATTTATGGTTATTTGATTTTTTTATATAAATATTGTTTATATTTAACTTATTTCGGTTGGTTATTTTTGTTTTATGGAATCTGATGATGCATGCAATGAAGTTTATGTCAAAAAACAGGTGGAGCTTTCTTGCATTATCCCGATCTATATTGTTTGAGCAAGATCTCTTTGCTTTCTTTCAATCTGTGTTGCCTAAGCATGATCTCCTAACTTTTTTGTCACTATTTTCATTTTGCAAAAAATATAAGCTATATTCTTGATTTTTTTCTTGATTTTGAATTAAATGTTTGTTATTTATCCTTAATATAATTTATTTGATTTTAAACAATTTTCTTTCACTGTGTTGGTCTGTTTTGGTTTCTGGGTATTTTTATTTTACTATTTTAATATAATTTTAAATTAAATATATTTTAAGATTTCATTTAATTTAATAAACCTATTTTATAATATTATTGTAATTTTAATATTTAATTTTAGTCTTATTACTTTACTTAACTCTGTCATTATAAAATTAAACTTTAATTTAATTTTTAGTTCTTTTACATGACTCTTTATTTCTAATAATGTTGTTTTTTACTTCAAAATGTCTATGTTTATATTAATTTTAATTTATTTAAAATTTGTTAAATATTCTTTTTTATATTTATTTATTTGAATGGAGATGATTTAAAATCTAAAATAAATTTAGATTATATTTATTAATGAATTTATATTTAATATATATTATATTGATTTATATATATATTTATTGTTTCTATTGGTGGTGTTGTCTCTCTTTTTTGTAGGATGGATGTTGGGAATCCCAGAAGTAGTCAAACTATTGCTGCTGGTGTTACTCGTGATGCTAAATCACGAAATGAGGTGGAAGTAAATAAAATAGATTTTGTTATTACTAAGCAGAATGATGTTGCTACTAAAAGGAAAAAGATTGAATCTAGATCGAAGGCTTGGGAGCACTTTGAGAAGATTAAAGATGTCAAAGGCATTGCACAACAAGCTAAGTTTATTTATTGTTTTGCTAAATTTAATGCTAACTCAAAACAACATGGCACATCTTCAATGAGAAATCACATGTTACAATGCAAAAAAATTCGACACAACAAAGACTTTAGATAAGCCCTTTTAACCTTTAAACCTGATGGGGTGGAAGCAAATGGAAATGAACCTCTAGGTTTAGTTGTCACTTGGAAATTTGACTAAGAGCTAATTAGGAATGCACTTGCTAAAATGATAGTTATTGTTGAGTTGCCTTTCAAGTTTGTTGAAGGGGAGGGGTTTAAAAACTTTATTTCTATAGTATGTCCTAGGTTTAAAATCCCCTCTAACTGGACAGTTAATAGGGACTATTTTGCTTCTTATATTGATGAGAGAATTAAAATGAATTTTTTTTAAAGAACATTCACAAAAGGTCAACCTGATTCCTGGACTTTTATCAAGAGAATTAATTATATGTGCATTACAACATATTTCATTGATGATGAGTGGAGGCTAATGAGGATTTTTATTGAAAATGATGAGTTGAGTGCAATGAGGAGAGAATAAGACTAATGACAATTTTTGAAAATTAAAATGTAATGAAACAGGAATGAGCGATGAACAAGAGTAGAGAAAATAAGAGCACAAGTAATTAAGATTCTTAACAATTATACGTCTCCACCTAATTTATCCTCAAATTAGGATTTTCAATACCCACATTCTTAAAAAAATGATATTTATCTAAAACATTATTAATAGGCCAATGACTCCTTTACTATATGACATTGGGCCAAATAGGCCCAATTTAAACATTTTCAATAAACATACCCAAAACTTGTATTTTTTAGCCTTTTAAACCCAAATTTCTACTAAAATTAATGTGTGCCATTCATGAACTGAAGAAGGAATGTGAGTAATGTTTTTAGGTATTATTTTATTTAGGATTTTTGTATACACTGAACAAAAAATTATTTGTAATGTATTATAAATTGTAGTTTTGGTGCCAATGCATTCAATGTGTTGAGCAATTGTGATATTTTCAAGGTGGGTAGTTGGGACAATTTAATGCTCTACATTGTGAGAGATTTGTAAAATAAAAAGGTGAAGTAGATCTTTAAAGGGACTCAATGGTGGATTTTCTTTGTTATATCAATATTGCATGAGTAGTAGGTGATGATTGAAGAGTGTTGAATAAGTATTGAATTCATAAAAATGGAAAAAGGTAATGCTTTGATTAATTATGAGCAAAGTTCTAATAAAATAGTTGAATACAAATTCAAACTAAATTTATTTTGAATAAATTTACAAGATGGGTGGTGATATTGCAATCGTTTTTGAGAAAAATCATAAGAGTAAATTTGTTAAGAATCCTGAACTAAGGTATATTAATGGTGAAATATTGAAAAGGAAAGTGTATAATATAGACAAAGTTGGTTATTTTAGGATTTAAAAAAAGATAAGTATAGGGTATAGTTATAAACCAAAGATTGTTTGGTTACCTATGGGGACTTCAATAGAAAATGGTCTTATGTTCATGTATAATGATGACTTATCTCTAAAATTCTTCCTTTATATGAACCATTTGATGTAGTTTATATGGTGTTATATCTAGAACATATGGTGTGTGTATATGAATGTAATGAGGTGCTACCATTGGCAATAAAGAATGTCGTGATTAACAGTGATGAGGAAATGGAAAATGTGAATGTTAATAAGAATGTATAGGCTGAGGAAATGCAAGATGTAAATGTTGATTGAATGGCAGATTCTAACATATAAAGTGGGGACATATTTGGCTTTAGCTGTAAGTGACATAGTAGTAGGTGAGGAAGTAATTGAAGGGCAGGGGAAGTTAATTAAGGTTGACTTAAGACATAATTAAGGTGGACTTAAGACATAATAATGAATTAAATATGGATGGTGATGGCTTATTGGCAGGTGATGAGAATGGGAGTAAGTTGTTCTTGAGGAATGAGCATATAAACATTAAGATAGTCAATTAAGGCTCAATTTTTTTTTTTGAAGTTATTATGGAAAAGTAAAATATAAATAATGAGAAAGATTAACAAGTTGAAGAAGAACAAGTTATTGATGAGGAAAATGTTAATAGTATGGAAGCAACAACATATCATGCCCATGAATAAAGTAGGGTTGAGGTCTAACAACTTGATTTTAAAGTTGAGGAATAATTTTACAATAATGGAGCTAAGGTGCATGAACAAAGCACATCTAATGTACAAGAAATTGAAAGTGAAATTCAACATATTGAACATATATAAGCAAATGAGAAGCATGACGGTGAGGAAGAAGAATCTGATAAACATGCTTTAAATACATCTAACGAAAGTGGTTCTAACGCTAACGATGAAGAGGCTAATGCAGTAAGAAATAATATGAGAAATGAAGCAAAATCAGGTAAACGTAGCAAATATGAAGAACCTGTAGTAGAAGAAGTTAGAACTAATTAACTTGTAGGAGGTAAGAAAAATGCATCTATAGAGGTTAGAACTGATACTGAATATATTAATAATGATGATGAGCGGAATTTAAGAAAGAAGTACATGGAAACATCGAAAGGAGGAAATCTAAAATGGTAATTTATAATCCTGAAAGTAATGTGCCTCAATTTCCTATTGGAATGGTATTGAAAAGTTTAGCAAAATTTATAACGGTAGTTACAAAGTATGCTGTTGCAAGAAGGTTTAAAATCAAGTTTGAATAAAATGAAAATCTAAAAGTAAGGTGCACATGTAAAGAAGCATGTCCTTGGATGTTATTTACAAGCTTAGATAAAAAGAGTGGTGATTTTGTTATTAAAACTTATAATCCAAACCATAAATGTACTAGGATATGGAAAAATAAAAGGGCATCATTTGAATATCTTATTTCATATATTAAATACATAATTGTAGACTAGCCTAAAATGACTTTGTGCAAAGATGTGTGAACTTGCTAAAAAGCACTTGACTTAAGACTAATGACACAATGGCTAAGAGAGTGAAGTGAAAGATCATGATTAAGCTTATAGGGGATTACAAGGATGGACTATAAAAGAATTCAAAATTATACTGAAGAGTTAAGGCATAGTCATGGTAGCACTATGAACATTATTACAAAAAAAGATACAAGCAAGTTTAGTAAAGTATACATATGCTTTAATACTTCAAAGCAAGGATATAGAGCGAGGTGCAAACTTATCTTGGAACTTGATGGTTGTTTTATAAAAAATACGTGTAAAGGAAAGTTACTTGCACTAGTTGGAAAGGATGCAAATGATCAAAGATATCCAATTACTTGAGCTATTATTAGGTCATAAACCAAGGTAAACCAAATATGGTTTTTGAAACATGTGAAAGAGGCCCTAGTTTGAATGATGGCAACCATTTCACTATAATTTATGATATGCAAAAGGTCAACACTTGTCTTTGATTTTAGAAAATTACTTACGTATTGTTAATATGAATTATGATAATATGTTATATTTAATGAATTTATAATACATGTTCATAAGGTTTGATAGAAGTTGTTAACAAGAATTGCCTCTTATAGAATATTAATAATGTACAATTCATATATATAATGGAGATATGTAAAGAGCCCACTTGAACAAATGTTTTCAAATCACATGAAGAAACTTGATGCTTGAGGCACTAGTTCTGTGGAACACATGCTGACTTATCCTCCATACATATGGTGTAGGCTATTGACCATTTGCATGATCAAACTCCTAATTTTGGACTTTAATAAACAATTTAAGTTGTTAATAATTTCATTTAAGTGTGTAGGAACTTAATTTATATTGTTAATAGTCTGAGGATACAAAACACTTTTATAAATGTGTATTTCATTAGGGGAGAGCAAAATTTAGCCGAGTCGAATTGGGTAGAGTTAAGGTGTCGAAAGAAAAGAAAATGGGCCAAGGCGGGTTCGGGTGTTATAGGTCGAGTAGAATCGGTTTGTCGAAGCCGAATCGGGGGAGGGTGTTAGATATTCGACTTGCCTAAATTTTTGAATATCCATAACTAATACTACATCATTTCATATATGTATAAATATATACTAATCCTAACCCTAAAAAAATATACCTCATTTATATATATTCCTCAATGTTGCTCTTATGTGTTTTTCTCTCAAGAAAACCCTAGTTCCCTTCCCTTCCCTAACCCATTAGCTACTTCACCTTCCCTTTAAACCTAAATCTTCTCTTTTAAATCCTTATTTTGTAACTCTACTTATCTTATATATGTCTAGGTCACTCTTTCAATCTCTCTCGATAGTAATCTCTAAGCCTCTCAGTCTAGAGGATGCCTCATTTCCACTGAAATACATTTGATTTCTTTAGTGTTTGCTTAGTAATAGAAAGGCAATGATGGAGATCTCAAACAGATTTACAACATGCATGTGTTGCTACTAAAAGTCGATATACAAAATCGATTATTTCTTGATTTTTAACCATGCATGTCCATTATTGACATGATTTAGTAAAAAATTTATGATATTTATGGTTATTTGAATTTTTTTTACAAATATTGTTTATATTTAACTTATTTCAGTTGGTTATTTTTTAATTTTATGGAAGCTAATGATACATGCAATGAAGTTTATGTCAAAAAAAAGGAAGAAACTTCCTTCTGCTATCCTAATTTGTGTTGTTTAAGCAAGATCTCCTTGCTTTTGTTTTGATTTGTGTTGTTTGAGCAAGATCTCTTTGCTTTCTTTCAATCTGTGTTGCTTAAGTATGATCTCTTAGCTTTTATATCACTGTATTCATTTTGCAAAAGATATAAGGTATATTCTTGATTTTGAATTAAATGTTCATTATTTATCTTTAATATCATTTATTTAATTTAAAAAAAATTCTTTCATTGTGTTAGTCTGTTTTGGTTTCTGGGAATTTTTATTTTACTATTTTAATATAATTTTAAGTTAAATCTATTTTAAGATTTCATTTAATTTAATAAACCTATTTTATAATATTATTGTAATTTTAATATTTACTTTTAGTCTTATTACTTTACTTAACTCTGTCATTATAAAATTAAACTTTAATTTAATTTCTAGTCCTTTTACATGACTCTTTATTGCTAATAATATTTTTTTTACTTCAAAATATATCTATTTATATTAATTTTAATTTTATTTAAAATTTGTTAAATATTCTTTTTTATATTTATTTATTTGAATGGAGATGATTTAAAATCTAAAATAAATTTAGATTATATTTATTAATGAATTTATATTTACTATATATTATATTGATTTATATATATTTATTATTTCTATTGGTGGTGGTGTTTCTCTTTTTTGTAGGATGGATGTTGGGAATCCCAATAGTAGTCAAATTTTTGCTAGTGGTGTTGTCCCTAATGTTGAATCATAAAATTAAGTGGAAGCAAATAAAATAGATTCTGCTACTACTAAGCAGAATGATGTTGCTACTAAAAAGAAAGAGATTAAATCTAGATCGAGGGCTTAGGAGCACTTGGAGAAGATTAAAGATGTTAAAGGCACTACATAACAAGCTAAGTGTATTTATTGTTTTGCTAAATTTAATGCTAACTCAAAAAACATATTTAATGAGAAATCACATGTTACAATGCAAAAAAATGCCACACAATAAAGACTTTAGACAAGCCCTTTTAACCTTTAAACCTGATAGGGTGAAAACAAATGGAAATGAACCTTTAGGTTTAGTTGTCACTTGGAAATTTAACCAAAAGCTAATTAGGACTGTTCTTGCTAAAATGATAGTTATTAATGAGTTGCCTTTCAAGTTTATTGAAGAGGAGGGGTTTAAAACTTTTTTTCTGCAGTTTATCTGAGGTTTAAGATCCCCTCTAGGTGGATAGTTGATTCCTAGACTTATATCAATAGAATCAATTATATGTGATTACAACACATTTCATTAATGATGAGTGTAACCATAAGAAAATTATATCATATGCCCCTATTTCTTCACATAGAGGGGAGTATATAGCCAAAGCTTTAGAAAGCTAGTTACTTAAGTGGGTTTACTAAATATTTTTAGTGTTACTGTAGACAATGCCTCATTAAATGACATAGTAATTTCTTATTTTAAAAAGCAATTGTTGACTTAAGAAGTAAGCTCAGTTAGAGCGAAGTATGTCCATATGTAGTGCTTCACACATATTCTTAATCTAGTAGTTAATAAGGGTTTGAAAGATGCTAACCTTGCAATTAAAAAGGTAAGGGGAGCTATTAAGTATGTTACAAAATCCCCTACTAGACTAAGAAAATTTAGGAAATACAGTGAATTGGTGGATGTTGACTATAAATCAAGTTTGTCACTTGATGTTTCCACTAGGTGGAACTCAACATACTTAATATTAAGGACTACATGTAGTTGTGAAAAGTCATTTCAAATTTTTAGAGAAAAAGAGTTCAGTTTTAGGGCATATTTAGGTGAGAATGTCCTTAGTGATGAGGATTGGCAAATAGTGAAACAATATGTGAAATTTCTTCAGCCTTTTTATGAACTGACTTTGAGAATTTTAGGTTCAAAATATATTATTGCCAATTTATTTTTTAGTGAAATTTCAGACCTTTTCTACATTCTAAATGAATAGTAGATGAGACTTAGCATGAAGTACAAATTTGACAAGTATAAGGGTGACACACAAACATAAACATGCTAATTTTCATTAGCAACATTCTTGATCCTATGGACAAAATTGAATTCATAGGATTCTCCTTAAATGAAATTTATGGAGAATTACAAGGTGGAAGCTTATTCAACAATCTCAAATATGCCTTATATGAACTTTTTAAAGATTATGTTGCCTTTTAGAAATCTGTAAATGCATATGCTTCTCAGAGTTGCTTGTCTAATTCTAGAACTCTTAGCCAATCTAATTCCAGTGCTAGTGTACCTTCTTCTAGTTCAACTATTTCTATTTTAAAAGATAGGTTTAAGAAATAAAAAATGGAGGAGGGTTTAAGTGGAAGCAAAAACAGTGATCTTTATTTATATTTGAATTAAGTAATTATTAAAGAAGATGGGAACTCAATGCATTGAGATGGTGGAAATTGATTTCAGAGAGATTTCAAATTCTCTCTAAATTTGATGTTTTGGCCATTCCTATCTCAACTATTGCTTCTAAAATCACTTTTAGTACTTATGGGAGAGTGCTTGATGTCTTTAGGAGTTCATTGACTTCAAAGATTGTGGAAGCATTGATTTGCACATCTAATTGGCTAAGAAAAGGTAGTAAGCCTATTTTAGTTGAAGAGGCAATTAAGGAGTTAGAGAACTTTAAGAAAGGTTTTAAGCCTGGTTTTTTTAGTCACTTTCTTTCTATTATAGTATTTTATTTATCCATAATTACTAATACTTATTTTTTTGTTATTCTACAGAGCTACTATCAGTTAGACTTAGGCCAACTATAACACTTACCTCAGCCACATCTTAATTCCTAATTAATTTTACTTCTATATTTTGTAAACTTATATTTGAGTAAATATACTAGCTATGCCAGTTGCTTATGATTTTGTTTGCTACATATGCCTATGAATAATTTATACTTGACCAGGTTGCCTAAATGTGACCTCCACTGATGAGCATGAATTGTAAGTTATTCACAGTGTTACTGCAGTATTCTGTTTTTATTTGAAAGTGACCTCCACTGTATGACCATTAATTTCATATTGTTCATAGTGTTGATGTTGCATTCATTGTATGTTTTTGAGGTTATAATATTACTTTCACTCAATTTAAATTGAGTCATATAAGTAAATGCTCTTTGCTTAAGTTTCCTTGGTAGCTTATTTTAATTATAGCTACCAGAAATGTGGCTGCATTTTATTTATCATGACTTTATTTACAAATCTAAGCCTCCTTTAGTGCCACTAACTTTTTGTTACAGTAGGTTTTCTTTTGAATTATTAGCAATTGATCAAGGAAATGTTGGGGAGTGGACTGGAGACTTGTTGCATGCAGGAGATAACTTATTTCTATTTGATGCTTTAACTCATATATCTTTGGTTTTTTTTGTGTTTATTATATGAGATGAGTTGATGATAAGGCTTCTACCTCTATTACCTATATGATTCAAGTACTAGATGATTTGCAAAGTTTCTTTGGTTGCATTGATGTTGTTACTAGAAACTTTGTTAGAGCTATTCTGTTATTGATTTAAAAAACATTCTCTAAAATCATCTCATTTTTTTTTGATTTTAACATTTATGATTTTAGTTATTTGTCTTATTATTTTAACACACTATTTATGTTCAATTTTTATAGGAATGAAGGAATCCTTATATTTTTTGGATGGACTCCTATTCCTTTTGCCTTTTTGTTGACTGAAAATGCATAGTACATTATTTTCTTAAACTGTATAGCATATTCAGAATAGGAGTAGAAACAAAGTGATTTTATAATTAATTGATCATATAGGTTAGGATTATCTGATCATATAGTTAAACTATCTTCTTATTATGTAAATTTGTAATTATGTTTATATTAGGCCTTTATTTAAGTAGGCATGTAAAACAATAAGCATGTAAACATGGGCATGTAAGCATGGGCCAAGCCCACCATATAATGAAAATTAAGTTAAGTTTGCTCTTGGGCTCATTTTTAATGTGTTGAATCAAACTGAGCCCATCCAAAGAATCTTAACTGAATAATCTGAGAATTTTGGCTAACTGATTTGTATGTTCAACTCCTAAATTTTGCACAGTTCAGCTTGTCCATACCTATATCCAAATTGATTAGTACAAAAATTTGTAAACTAACCCCGAGCCAACCCTCATGATGCTTAGCCCTATATTTCATTGAAGTGTAATATCCCTAACATATACTTAAAGTATCTAGAGCAATTAGAAGTAAAAAATGCACATTTTTTAAACTTACAAGTGTCTTCTCCTGAGTGAGTCATGAGCTAGTACCCTGAAGGGCCTATTTTCTACTTCTTTATGTGAGCCAGTCCGGAGTGGCTCATGTATTGGATGCATTTTGGCTAAAGTGGCACTTTAACCCCTAAACTTATTCCTAAAGTGCAGTTAACTCTACAATTAACTATTTAGGCTAATAACTCCAAACCTTTTTAAATTTTGGTAATTTATTCTAATTCTTTACCAAAAAAGGATGCACTTTCTTGGTTATTTGCAAATAAAATAATGACTTACAACACTTTTTGTAATTTTTACATAACATTTCAATTTTAGCAGAATAAAACATGAATTTTCAAATTTTTGCAATTCGAATCACTTGTCACTTCTCCCGCTAACTTATGCATGCGTGTTAGCTTGGAGTTAGGCCATTAATCTACATGGAAAATTTTTTATTCCATGTCAAAACTGTACGTTTTATACTTATAAAATGCACTATTTTGAATTCAACTTAAATTTCTTCTTCCACCTCATTTTGTACCCGCTACCACCAGTGTCATCATCAACATCCCCATTAAAGTTAACCCCTTCAATGTCCAACAACATTACCGTCATCAATAAAATTAAACACTGCCACTACCTTTAACAACATCAACACCAATAAATTAATTAGTAATATAAACAACCAAGTAATTGTTAGTGATATGCACTAGGTCAATCATTTGATTATGCATTGACTTTCTTATTTTATTAATAAAGAGGTATTTCATTATAATTTGATTTTATGATAATTATATGAATGGTTAATTCTTACTAAGGCCATCAAGTATGTGACTTGATAGTAAAACCCTTAGATTAAAATAAGACTTCTATTCTAATTATCCCTAGCCATTTATTCATTATATAAATATTAAAGTATTAAGACTAGTTTGATGTTGACTGATGGTTATGTTTTACTAATCATGAATATGAGATATTAAGTCAACTCACAGGTACATGATGAGAGATCATGTACTGGATTGACCCACTATGAGAATACTACATAGATTATTGTCATAAGTATTTCTCATCACAATAATTTTATTTCGGTCCTTTGACCTTGAAATCATCATGGATTTCTACATAGCTATTTTATATTTTAACACATTCTAACATTGTCTTTAATCGGACGATTAAATTGGAATGTTGTTGGATATAAAATTAGTTATATGAGGAATGTGAGTGATTCAGAAGGAATTTATCCTTCATTAATATGAGAAAGATATCTATGGGCCCCTTGATGAGATAGACTGAAGAAAATTGCATGGCCATGCTGAAATGAATTGATAAAGAGTTATCATTTTCAGTTTACTTGGAATCAAGTCATAATATTGAACTATATAAGGATGACATTTTATGCCTTATGGTCAATTAAGATATCATGTGATAAAGGGACGATAAAATTCATTATAATTAGGTTATGTCGAATTATTGACTTCACATGACTTGGGTAGTCATAATGTCTTGCTAGAGGCCACTTATGACTTGTAGGCCTAAATAGAGATTTAGGCCCACTACCAATGTTATGTGAACCTACAGGGTCACACACTTAGAACAAGCCCAAAACGAATATGGGTTTAATAAGCCCAAAATAAACTTTGTGGAAATAAATAATTAAAGTGTTTTATTTATTTATTTATTTGTTTATTTATTTAAGATAAATGTTATTTTAAATAAATAAATAAGATATTATTTTTTATTTTTTTTTAAACAAAATCAGAATATAAATGGAAAATTACCAAAAGGTAATTAGTAGGTGAAACCCTAATTTGGAGTCTATAAATATGTTATATTCTCTAGTGTTTCACACATTTGTTTTTCCTGCCTCCAAATTCGTTTTTTTTCTTATTAGAAAACAAAGATAGTGTTTTTCCTTTTGTTCTTGATTTGTGAGACAATCAAGGAGGTTGCTATCACACACACTCCAATTCGTTTTATGAGGGGTTGTTCGTGTGGATACCTATAGAGGATGCATCCTTTTGGAGATGTCTTGATCCGAACAACCAAGCCAAAAAAAGCTCAAGGTAAGGTGTCACCGGTGTGAACCTCCTCTCATCCTTCCAGAAAATCTTGCCTCTTCTGCATTTTGGTGATATTTTTGAAACCCTAGATTTAATCAAGTAGTCGAATTACATGGATCCAAGTTTGGGAATGTGATAAAATTTTAATTTTTCCATTGTGTTTGTATCACGTAACCCAACAGTAATAGGTTATGAAGAAGAAAAGTACAACAAGAAGGAAAAGAAATCAAGAAACAAAACCACCATTAACACCACTACCCATCACCAGTGTCACTACCATAAGAATCATTATTAGCCAAAACCACCATTACCACTGTAAAAATCATTATCGCCCAAAACAACAACTACTATAGATTTAAAACTTTAATTAACAGAAAACTAAAATTTAATCAATCTTATATTAATCAAGAAAATGATGATATATCCATTGGTAGATTAAACAGAGGCAATGAGGGAAGTGGTAGGTAGAGGTGAAATTGAAAGAAGAAGAAGTAATAGTATATCGCTCCAAAAAAAGAGTAAAGACAACTCTGGCTACTAAATCTTCTGAATAATTCTTCTCTTTTTGGCATAATTCATGCAATTTTTTTCACCTATTTTGATGATTGAAAAAGCAAGCATCAATATATTAAAAAAACAAATAGAAGAGGAAAAAAAATAATCAATTGAGAAAAATGTACGGATTAGAGAAGAGAAGGATTGGAGGTAGGGTTAATAGCTAAATTGGAGCCTCTAACATTGATTAATAAAGTTTACAGATGAAAATCCCAGTTTCTGTCACCCCACTCGTTGGCAAAATTTTGTGTGAGCTGACCTAGATTAAAAAAAGATATTAAACTAATTATAAGATGAGAATAATGCAATGGAAATTAAGGTAATAGTTGGGAGATAATTAGATTATTCTTAAAAAGGGATGTTTAGGTTAAACGAGGAACAAGAAGAAGAAGAAGAAGAAGAAGAAGGCATCGTTTTTATGTTGAATTCAAAACTATGTGTTTTGCAAGTATAAAATGCATAGTTAAGAAGAACAAGAAGGCACCGTTTTCAAGTTGAATTCAAAATTGTGCATTTTACAAGTATAAAATGCACAGTTAAGTTGAACACACAATTAAGAGGCACTATTTTTAAGTTGAATTCAAAACTGTGCATTTTGTAAGTATAAAATGCACAGTTTTGACGTGGAAGCAAAAAATTTCCACATGGATTAATGGCCCAACTCTAGCCTGACACACAAGCATAAGTTAGCCAAAGAAGTGACTAGTGATTTGAATTGCAAAAATTTGAAAATTCATGTACCAAAATTGAAATGTTGTGTTAAAATTGCAAAAAGCACCATAAATCATTATTTAATTTGCAAATAACCTTAAATAAAATAATTAGTTGTAAAAATATTTTGTTAAAAATAATATTAATATTTATTTAAAATATAAAATCAAAATATAATTATTTATAAAATTAATTCAGTAGAGATAAATATTGATATCTATTTAAAAAAATTTTAAAAAGAAAATTGTTCCTTTCATTGAAACCTAATCTCAGCTTTGTATATATCAATGCCAATAACTACTAGTGCCACCTATAATGAACACCAACATCTATCAGCCTCACCTACCATCAACACCAAAATTTGGCTGCCGTTAGCTCTCTCCAAAAGTTGTATCGTTGTTGGAGTCATCATGGAAGTGGAAGACAACATCAGTAGCTACTCTACTCAACATCATCCTTGAGACATCTAATCTTATGGTTTATTTAAGTCCTTTATTAAAGGCTAGTGGATAAGCTTCAACACATATAGCCATAATAATGGTTAATCTTCCATAATTTTCTTATTTTTCTTCTTCTATTTCTTTCCTTTATATTTTAGAGACCCTTTAAATAAAGAGAATCAGGGGTCTTATGCTCTACCAATGAATGAGGTCTTGTGTTTTAGGCAGCGATGGTTATTTCAATGTTAGTGGCACTTTTCCTAATGGTAGTGGTGGTGAATTTTGGTCACAATTGTAGATTTGATGATAATGCTTATTTTGAACTTGTACACAAATTAAATTAAAAACTTATTAATTTACAAATTAAGTGGATTTGCACTATTTGATAGATTTTTATCTTCTGTTCACCACCTTAAGATGCATGGTTACTACCTTATTGTCCTACAAAATCATTATTGCCCAGGTCACCAAAGCTGAAGCATGTTCTTCTTAGAGAAATTGATGTGTCTAATCTTAAAGAAGGGCCTTGCAAATTGATGCTGACATATAGAAAGAAATGGTCATGATTTTGTATAGGCATAATTACAATCATAAGCAGCAGCACTAGTAACATTTTCTTACAGTCCATATGTCTGTTAATTAATTAAGCTCACATATGTGTTTCTATATAGCTTGTAATGCTTGAAATATATCTGCCTTTCGTTATTCTCTTATGGTGTTAGTGGTTAGTGGTGTTTTTTTAGTTAGTGATAAGGGTGTTGGGTTCTGCTAGTGATGGATGATATTGAATTGTTGATAATTTTGCTCATGGTGGAGTTAGGACTATTTACCATTTTATGGTAAAAAAAAATTATTTCCTAATTTATGATACTTTTGAAAGTAATTCTCTTTTTTGTGGTAAAATGTGAAAGATTTTTTTCAATTATTAGTACTTTTGGCTGATGTGGCATTGCAGAGGAGAGAGAAAATCTATTTTGCTATTGGCAGTAGCGATATGGGACTCATTCAGCTGCTAGCAGTAGCTGAATGAATTTTCTCTCTCCTCAACAATGCCACATCAACCAAAAGTACTACAATTGAGAAAATCTTGTTGATTTTAGTTAAAAAGTTATTGAATTATGATATTGTTGATTTTAATTAGAAATTTTCTTTTCACTCATTAAAAAATTATTTTATTTTTTGGTTTTGATCACAATAATTAAATTTTTATTTCTTATTTCATTTTAGTTAAGTTTCATTTTTCATTTATTCAACTAAATTTTAAAAAAAAATATAATATTATTCAATTTTTAATAATGGTTTAATTATTTTATTTTGATAATAGTTGATAATTTTTCTTTTAAATTTAAGATAATGAATGAAAGAAAAATAATTTATTTTTCAATTTATTTAAATTAAAAACAAAATAGGGAATACATTGGTATTTCTCAATTAAAACAAATTATTTAAAAAAAAAAAAGGAAAAACACTCTCCTTTTACTTTAGATTTCATTTTGTTATTTGTGATAATTTTTTTATTTTCAAATTTCAACTCAATTGAAAAGTTTAACATAATCTTTAAACAATTAAAGGTATAATGGTAAAATCAATGTCACTTCTAAAGGAGAGAAAAATTTATTTCCATGTTGGGTGCCAATGGCAGAATGGATTCTCTCTCCTTAGCAAAGCTACCTCAGTCAAGAGTACCACAAATTAGAAAAATCTTTGACATTTCACCACAAAAAATAGAATTACTTTCAAAATCACCATAAATTAGGAAATAATTGTTTTTTACCATAAAATGGTAAATAGCCCCAGTGGAGTTGAGTGGTTTTAGTAGTGATAATTTAGTTGGTGATAATGTTTGTTTTTTGAAAATTAAAATGATTTATAAAAAGATAAGAGAAAGAGAAAAAAGAAATTATTATTATTATTATTATTATTATTATTATTATTATTATTATTATTATTATTATTATTATTATTATTATTATTATTATTATTATTATTATTCACTTGCTCTAGTTAGCAGGTATTGGCTATTGCTTATTCTTTTAGAAATAGGCAAATTCCTAAATTTGAAAAGGTTTGGTGTTATTATTCTAAAAAGTTAATTTTGGAGTCAATTACATTTTTGGAAACAAGTTTAGGGATGAATTGCCACTTTCACCTATGCATTTTAGTAATTTTTTGCCCAAAGTTGCAATTGGATCTTGAACTTGAACATGATAATCAATTTAGCACATAAATTAATTTTTTGCCAATTATCCCACCAATTTGGTAAATTTGATCAATTAGCCCAAATTAACTTTTTAAAAAAATTCAATTCAATCCAAAACTTTTATCATTAGTTAAGTTCAATTTATTAAATTTTAAAATATGCAAGATATGAATTAGTAAAAAGTATATTTTTTATTTTTCATTTTTCAAAAATTAATATTCATGGGGCAAAATTGCTAAAGTGGACCAATGTGAACACTCATGTTTTTCCTTTTTTCATTCGCACTGGGCCTTTACATATTAAATTGGTTTAGGCCTTATTTGGTTCAGCTAATTATAGTAGCTGATAGCTAATAACTGGTAGCTAATCTATATACATGCCTATTCGAATGGTTCCTCTGATGAATCCTTTATCACCCATATCCAATTTATCCTCCAACCTGTTTCTCCATGACTTCAATATGGTCATTGTAATGCCTCATTCTTCACGTGCCAATTAGGTGCATACTTCATCTTCTCCTTCTTCAACATCCAGGCGCCTAGCCTTATTAGAATTTGCTTATATTGTTTTAGTTGCTTTCAAGGACATAGATTAAGTATGATATCTTTCAATAACATCTTTAAACTCTTTTCACTACCATTGTGAATTACTGGATGACTATAAGTATCGTTATATTGTCAAAGATTTGATGTTGTAGGGCTTGGCTAAAGTTAAGGGTTTCACCTGTGGGTTTTAGATAAGGGTTTGGTCATTGAGCAAGTTAAAAGGGCTCATATTATCCATATTAGTTAGGGTTTTAGGTCTGGCGAGGCTTGCTAGCAGTATTTAGTAGTGCTTTCTCCTTTTTCTCCCTCAAGTGGCACTACCATGAGTGCTCACCATACTACTAATAACTTTAATCCAACTTTCTTAATGACTTTAATCCTTGTAAAAAAACTAGAGAGTCGAGCCCATTAATAGGGATCCATTGAACCCAATTTGACGATCAAGTCAGGTAGAGTCTTTTGAGAGAGAACAAAGTATTGTAGCAATGTTAAGGATTTATTGGGGTTTACCTAATTATTTTGTTCATTTATAGTCACTTTAGTTGTTAGAGCTTACCTTTGGTTTTATTAGGTGGTTTCTCGCTTTATAGAACATTTAGTTCTAGTGATGTGATTTTGCCTTTGACCATTAATTCATAGCTTGTTGACCAAGTCTGAACAGCGTAATTTGATTCATCCAACATAGCTAATTTGTTCTAATTTTACTACACAATTTGTCTCATCTTGTACATTAGGATTAATCTCAATCCAATTAGGTAGTCCAAAATAGTTTTCTTTGGGTTGGACAATGTTTATTTTAAGCTTACCTAGTCACCAGTTGTTAAAGTACTTAAACAACTAAATTTATTTACAACTATTTACTAAAGTAAATTTAAAATTAGCCATATAGTTAGGGCTATAGCCAAACTAAACTACTCATGAACTACACAAAGTTTGATTCAATAAAAGTTCATTCAAAATCATATATTGAAGTTTGTTTAATAAACGAGTTAAGATCTAAGTATTTAAAACTAGCCTTGTGAAGCACATGAACATGCTCACAAGCTAGCTTGTAATTTTTATAAATTAATAATGTGATATTTACTATATAATATAAAAAATTTTATTCATAATATATGTAAAAAAAATATTATTGAAAAAAAATCATAATTTTTATTAAATATATTATAATTTATTTAGTAAATAATGTATTTTTAAGGTTTTTTCTTTCATACATGGCACTTAACGAACATTCTTAAGAACATATTATGGTAAATGAGTATAAGAATATGTTGTTCACAGGGCATGAGGAGGAAGGTTTGATTTTTTGTATAGAAGATCTTTAGTAGAATAATAAACTATTTCAACATTATTTTATTAGGAAATTAATCACTGATAAAGCTACCAGTTTTAACACTCTTTAGAATACATTAGCTGCACTGTGGAGACCATGAAAATATTAAGTAGATGGGAGTCATTTCTATTTATTTTAGTTTTATCATGAGGTAGACTAATGAGGTTATAGACAGTGGGACCTTGGTCATTCGAGCAAAACATGTTGATCATAGTTCATTTTTAAGACCTTAGTGAGTAACTTAGAGTTCAATACCATAACTATATGGATCCAGATTCACAATCTACCATTTGGCTTTCATTCAAATAAGGCTTTGTAACATATGGGGAACTTAATGGGATAATTCTTAGCATCTGATCCAACTAACTTCATTAACATATAGAGAAACTATAATTACAACTAAGTGTTGATTGATATTAAACTTCCTTTAAAGCGCGATATGAGGCTAAAAAAGGTTGGAAGGGAATGGTTTTAGATAAATTTTAAGTATAAATATCTCTCCATATTTTATTTTATTTATGAAATTATTGGTTATTCAGAAAGATTTTATGTTAAGTTATTTAGCAAGCTATATTAATAAAAGTGAAGCTATATGATAGCTTGTTGCAAGCATCTATGAGACATAAGTAATCTCAAACTGGTGAAAAAATAGCTTTGAGAGGAGGATGGAGATTCGTCGCAACTTAGAATTAGAGATTTTTGTAAGGAAAACCAATGTACAATAAAAGTAACTATAGCATATGCTAGTGGAGTTCATCATGGAGAAGTTTCGAGCATAAGTCATTCAGATGGAGAAGTTTCAAGCATAAGTCATTGAAATTGTGCAATCACTAGTAGTTACCTTTTAAAGGATGATACGCATAATCCACATAAGGATAACCACCTAAAATCATGGGACTAGACTCAAGGAAATTTAAATGGCCAAGATATATTGGGTTTGATAATAGTGGATAAAAAAAGAAGACATGTTATTCAGGATCAACAATTATCAAATCAAAGTGATAGGCTTTGTTGGAGGGCCTATGAATGGACCATACCATATAAATTGGACTGTGACTCAATTATTGGACTAGAGGTAGGACCTGGTAAGTAGGGCTACCTACAATAATGAGTGCTTCAGTGTGGAATTGTCGTGGGTTGGCTAACCCATGAGCAATTCCTGTTTTGAGAGACTTGGTGCCTATGAATTAGCCCAATTTATTTTCTTAGTGAAAAACACTGGCTAGAGTTAAGAAGGTTGATTGTATCGGGCAGAAATTAGGTTTTATAGGCTTCCATGTTATTGATTGTAATGGACATGATAGAGGTTTGGCATTGTTTTGGTAAGATAGTCTCTCGATTTCTATTTTTAACTCTTAATCTAATTTTATTGATGCTAAAATTATATATGAGCAGTTGGGTTCTTAGAGATTTACAAATTTCTATGTGACATCAAACACAAGATTTTTAGCAGCTTTAAAGACATCTTTCTTCTCTTTCTAGATTGCCATGGTGTGTTATGGGCAACTTCAATGATATAGTTACATTCTTTGAGAAATAAGGTGGAGCTAAACACTCGACTAATTTGATTCATTCCTTTTAAGAGGTGATTAAAGATTTAACTTTATTGGATTTAGGTTTATATAGGTATCAATTCACTTAGGAATGGGGTAGAGGATCTACATCTTAGGTTCAGGAGAAGCCAGATGGGGGCCTTACTAATTAGGGGTGGATAAATTTGTTCCCTATAATTGAGATTTAGGTTCAAGAGACATCTTCCTTGGACCACCTTCCTCTCTTATTGAAATTAGGGAACAAAATTTATGTTCGAAAGCATACTCATTTCTGATTCGAAAATGCATAGTTATTAGAGCATAAGGTACATGATATGGTTTATAGTGACATAGTTCACAGAACTTGGGATAATGTTGTAGGGCTTGATTTTACTAAAAAAATTAGAAGCTTATAGTATAGCTTTAAAAGTTTAGGGTGAAAATTTTGCACAGCAGTTTAAAAGAAGTCTTATAGACTATAAGCTCTAAATTAAAAGGTTAATGAGATATTAAGATATGGAAGGAATTAATGAATCTAAATTGACTCAATAATAGTATGAGAATATGCTAAAATAATAAAGGATGTATTGGGGTCAAAGAGTAAAGCAAGAATGGCTTAAGAATGGGGACTTTAATACAAAATTTTTCCATAAATATGCTTCATTGTGGAAGAAATACAACTGGATATATAAATTAAAAGATAAGAATGGTCAATGGAGATATGACGAAGAATTCATGAAATGAACTATATTATTTTCAAAATGTGTTTTTGACACTTGAGGATGTGAATAATGATATGGTAGATGTCATTTGTCCTGCAATCTCAGAAGACTAGAATTTGTGAATTTTTATGCTTATCTCTTCCAGTGAAGTTCATGATGCCCTTACAAGTATAAATCCAGACAAGGCACCTGGACTAGATGGCTTGAATCTAATATTTTATCATTAGTTTTAAGAGTTGGTTGGGGATGATTTAGTCCATTTCTATCAAGAGTTCATGGAAAGCAAGATCATTTTAGAGGGGCATAATGATGCTTCCATAGTCTTAATACCAAAGAACAAATATTTAAAATGGATGGGGGATCTGAGACCTATTACTTAGTGTAATATTGCATATAGAGTTTTGGTTAATATTTTTACTAATCATTTGTGTTTAGTTCTGCCTAGAATAGTGTTGGATAATCAAAGTGCTTTCGTGGTGGGCAGGTCTATTATAGACAATATTCTTATTTCTTTTGAAATCACTCATTTTTTAAAAAATAAAAGGCAAGGAAAAAAAGGTGTTGTGGCTTTAAAACTTGATGTTGCAAAGGCATAGGATCATATCAGGTGGGACTTTTTTAAAGAAAGTGATATTGGCATTTGGTTTTACTAAAGTATGGGTTAATCACATAATGACTTATGTGTCCACTATCTATTACAATATATTGCATAATGGGTTTAATGTTGGTTTGGTTATTCCATCATATGGTTTGAGACAGGGTGACTCATTATCACACTTTCTATTCATACTATATATTGAATGTTTCATTGCTTATATTAAACAAAAGGAGGTAACCGAACTGATTCATGGTTGCACAATAGCTAAGAAAGCACCCTTTGTTAGCCATCTATTGTCTGTAGATGATTACTAATTTTTTCAAGCTTCTTTACAGGAAAGTATTAAAGCTAAATGAATGTTAGAGTATTATGCAATATTTTCATGACAACCCATTAATTATGTCAAATCTTCGATCATATTTAGCTTGAATGTCAAAGAAGAATTTAGAGGTTAGATTTCTAGTTTATTTCAAATTCATGAATCAGAGGTTCAAGGTCATTACTTAGGGGTGCCTTCATTAATTGGGTAGAATAAAAGAGAGATTCTTAGCTTTATAAAGGATAAAGTATGGAAAAAACTTTAGAATTAAAGTTGTGAAATGCTTACTTAGGTTGGTAAGGAAATATTATTAAAAATGATAGTACAATCGATTCTGAATCATTTGATGAATTTTTTTTTTTTTGCTACCTAAAGAATTGTACTTAGCTATAGAAAAGATGTTGAATAGCTTTTAGTGGGGATACAAGATTAGGGCTTAAAAATCAATTTGGAGGAAGCAATAGGATAGGTTTCAAAAGGATAAAGGATTTTAATTTAGCTATGTTAGCTAAACAGTCTTGGCGATTCCTTACTAATCCCAATTCATTAGTTGTTAGACTATTTAAGGCCCGATATTTTAAATATGAATCCTTTCTTAATATAAAGCTAAAGGAAATTCGAGTTACGTTTGACAAAGTTTGTGGGCCACACAATATCTAATTAAGAAAGGAGCTCAACTTAGGGTGGGCTATAGGGAGAACATCATGATTTGGAAGGATCCTTGGTTAATAAATTTAGGGAATGGAATATTACATCAGCTTTATAAGTGGGTTTTGAACAATCCACAGTCTCTAGTTTATTTTATAAAGGAAGAAGGGCTTAGGATAGAGATATTATAGTAAATCTTTTCAATAATAAAGATTCCATATGGATGATAAAAATTTATTTGTCATTATATATTGGAATCTTTAAAATAATAGGAATAAAGTTGTGTGGCATGGGCATCGATGGTTAGTTCCTTTCATTTTAAATTCCTCAGGCTAGTTTCTATATTAGTGGTATTTAACTTCCTAGTGCACATTAGAATTTTGTAGATTTAAGTTCAACTTCTGGTGGGGATGTCATTTGGAGGAAACCACAAATGGGCTAGTGGAAACTAAATGTGGATGCTACAGTTTTTAATGACTTTAGTAAGGTGGTCTTTGGTGGTGTGTTACAGGATCACACATAAAGGTTCATTCGAGCTTTCTCCCAATGTGCTTAAGTGTCCTATTCTACAAAAGAGGCTGAGACATTATCAATTTAAGACGCTCCTAGTTGGCTTCAAGAATTTTATTCGGATAGGCTGGCGTTGGAGTCAGATGCAATGTATATATATATATATATAGACACACATACACACACACACACAAGCGGTGAATATAAGAGGTGTTGGAAAGGCTGGTCGAGGGGGGTGGTGGTGTTGGTTTTGGTTTCAATGGGTGGTGACAAAAAGAGGTGTTGTGGTGGTCCAGTGGCAGCAGTTCTTCATCATTGGTGGAAGTAGGTAAGTTAACGATGGTGGTCATTGTGACTCAGTGGTGGTCATCACTCTAGTGTTTTCAGCAGAGAAGAGAGAATAAATTTTTTCAATTTATTTCTTCTTTATTTCTATTAAAAGAGGTAAAGGGCAGTTTTAACCCTAAAATTCAGCAATGGACTAATCCATCACTAAATTGTAGGGTTTTTCCACCAATAGCCCCTTTACAATGGATTAAAACAATCATCACTATTTAATGACGACATGTAATCCATTGTTACTTAAGAACTGAAAATTCATCACTAATAGGTGATTGATATAGTAGCACCAAATACCTGGAAAAATTTAGAGATGGCTTTGGTTATCCTCGCTAAATCTATCTCTAATAACTCCACATTTGTTTGGTAACCCTTATCCATCATTAATTAGCAACATATTATTTTTGTTGCTAATACCCATCTTTATTTTGACTATTTTTAGCAGTGTAAACCAATTTTGGGTGGATATTAAAGCTTTTATAATCTTAAGAGTTAAAGACTAATAAATGTATCAAGCACTTTACCATTGGTGCTAAAAGCATATCTCAAAGCAGTTGTAAAGTTTGGAACTGCTAAAGCCATTCTCGAGAGTAGAGGGAACCTTCAACATTTAACTTTCTCCATTTTAATATATCTAAATGCCACTCTTCCTTTAAAATTGATCCAGTCAAGTAAGTATTAAGATTAAACTTTTTGCTTCCACCAATACCACTCTCCATTTTATATTGCTTAAATCTCACATTCAATACCGATACTTGTTTTATAGAAATAGTGTAAGAAGAAATAAAGATAGATTAGCTAAGATCAAATAATTGAGAAGCATATTGGCTAAGATCACTTTGTCCATACACAGTCATATAATCAACAAACAATTCCAAGAGATTGTTTTTTACATATTCAATTAAGCTTTTACTAACAATAGGCCCATACATTTAGGATAAAGAAAAAGATACGTATTCAAGTTTGTCTCGAGGACCTAACACACTAGCCACAAAAATCAAATTATTTATTTCTCATGATTCCTTAATATTTGTTAAACTATTATTTCATACTCATAAATATTGATCTCACATTTAAGTCATTATATAGTTTTTCACTCATTCAAGATTCAATACAATTAGAAATTTCAAAAAATAGTATTGAAAGTAACATAATGAGAACCAAAAGTTCTCAAAGTCATATCATAAAGGTGTTGAAGTAATTCTACCATTTTATTCACAGACATCCAATCAAAGTAATTAGGCACTTCATCTTTTAAATCAGGTTTAAATTATGACTCTTGTTCATTAAACTTATCAAATGCTTTTTCAAATACACATGCAATTTTGAGCATCAAGTAGGTGGAATTCCACTTTGTTAGAACATTAAGTGACAAACATGTTTTAGATTCATTGCCAACTAGCTCAACCAATTCTTTAAATTTTCTAAGTCTCGCTAGTGAGTTTCTAATATACCTCTTAACACATTCTCTAACTTTCTTAATAGACTATTGACATCTTTCAGTCCCTCTTGCACAATTAGATTTGAAACATGTGCAATACACCTCATATGCAAATATTTATGCCTGATAGAACTTACACCCCAACTTAACAATTTCTTTTTGGAGTAACCTATGACTATGTCATTAGATGATGCATTATTTTATGTAACAAAAAACTATATTTTTTTAGCCCCCCCTCAAGGATACAATTTTTCAATAACTTGGTTATATAATCACTTTTATGAGTTAAAATTGGCATAAATAATAAAACTTTCTCATATAGCTTTCATTGATCATCTATAAAGTAAGCAATAATGTACATATAAATAATTCATTGAATAGATGTCCATGCATCAGTTGTATTACTCACCCTTTGATAATGATTTCCTAAACAATTCTTTAATTACTACATATCAATCAAATAAACATTAAAGCAATATCTTGTCCAAGTCCATCTAGATGGTAGCTTAAACATAGGACAAGAAACACTTAGGAATTTCTTGAACCCCTCGAATTTAATAAATTTTATAAAATCCTTACCCTTATAAGTATATATATGTATATATAAGGATTAAGGTGTCAATATAAGAAATGAGAATAAGTCTTGAAGGAGCTAAAAGAAATTTGTGGGACATGTGTTTAAAGATGGTGGAGGGAGGGAGAGATGACAACCATGCAAGCTACTAACAAAAAAAAAAAGTAATAGAGGGCTGCATGTCTTCTTCCCTAAGCCTTTATTATAGCCCCTCGTCTTATTCTTCAATTGATTATCATCACACAAACTTCCTTATCATTTTCTCTTAACAAATTCCCTCCCAAAAAAAAAAATCTCTCCGTGGTTAGGAAGTAAATTTATGAATTCTTATTGTGAGTTGTAGGAGATTTTTACAATTCACTTCTTGATTTAAGCATATCTAACCTCAAGAACATTTGGGTAAATAAAAATAGACTTGATTTAGCCTTTATTTTGATTTAAATTTTTCATACCCTCCTCTATAATCATATCAAAAATCATTCTTAGAAAAGTTATTCTTGCTATTAAAAGTAGGAGCATCTTGAAAGCCAGAAGGCTTAAAAAGAGACACTGGGATTTGTTTGGCCATCAAATTTCATTGGTATTATCTTAAGACCTTTATTAACATATTAGAATGTGTGCATGTCAAATTTGATGTCATGTTGAGCATTAGAAAGGTGGAAACCTAGTTAGAATTTCAAGCTGAAAATTCGAGGCAAATTTCTTGAATTTTTTAGTTCTATAATTCTTTTATATCTCAAGATAAAAAAAAACTCCAAATTAGCTATGGTTTAATTATCTAAAATTTTAAAAAGACTTCTAAAACTTTTTTAGTTTGAAGTTTTGCTAGTTTTGTCTCTAAGTAGGTCTAATTTGAGAATGTTTTAAATTGCTCAATATGTCAGGAATAGTTGACCTAGTTGTATTTGGTTATTAGTATCTATCTTTGTAGTTATCTAATTAAATTGAAATTTTTATATAATATACTAGATAGATAAATCTAACATTATGTAAAATTTGAGCTTTAAATTTTATTTCTATGATTCTTAGTAATTTTTCTAATTTACTTCTAAAATCTACCATAACAAGGTAAAGGAGATAGAGCTGAAAATTTAGTTTGTATTAGGATTCTTAGTGATCTTAGAATCTTATTTCATTACTTCTTAATTGTCTTTATAGGAGTTTCTCCAGTTACAATAATATAAAATAGATTGGGTCCATTTGGTTTGTCTCTTGTATCAACAACTTCAGATGAGTGGTTAACTATATAACATTGGTTTTGAATTTTATGTTTTAAATACACAAGTATATATGTATATAACAAATATTTTAAGTATAGTGCATTATTTATAATTTATATTTATGTGTATATTTTCTTAGAAGATAACTTTCACGAATCTCAGCTTATTATTACTATTATATTATAAATTATTTTAGCTTATATAGAAAAATCGGGAACAAATATCAATACATTCATTATTAATTGTTGTTAAAGTGATTTGAGTTAGAAAATTGTTCATCATGATCTTGAACTCAATTATTAATTTAGAAAGTGTGTTTTATACTAGTTTTAGCAATTATTTCAACAATTTATGGCTATTGTCTTTATCAATTTTTTTCTCAATGATAGCAGTAACTAACAGCAAGTATATTTTGTGTTTAGCTTGATTTATATGAATGATTTAGCTATAATAAAATTTATACACTTGTGGTATACATCCCTTAGATTACACCATAATGAATAGTGTCTTATCTCAATATTATATTAGATATTACTATTATATTAACAATATTACTCAGTAATTGTATTGGGGACAACGCTTTATTATACATATAGCTTTAGAGGCGTACAACTCGGTGGTTAGCCCTTGAAGGGTTGCTCTACACATGTGTATAACCAGTAATTATACACAATTGGGCTACCCAACATCATCATGCACCCAATGTCTTAGCAATTCATCATAATGTTTAGGATATGTATTTAATGTGTGTATGAAATTATTTATGTTGATTGTCCTTTCATTTTGATTCAATAATTATGTTAATAATAGCTTACATGTTTCAGAAACTAGTAAATGATACTAAATCACAATTTATTATTATTATTTCCATATGTTTATTTTATACTCAACAGCTTCATAATTATTATTATTATAGTAATATCTTTATTGTAAATTTATTAAGAGAAAAATAGTATTTGTTCCCTCTTTGTTATATCTTTACCCACTCACTAAGTATTTTATATTCACCCCTCACTTTTAATTTTCCTTAGATCCATTGGAATATCAGCAACAGTCTTTAAAAGTCATATATCTCTTGTCTATCATCCATCGATTAGTAAAGGTTATGCCAACAACTCCAATATTTTGTCCTTTTAGCATGTACTTAAGATGCTTTTGTGACTGTTAATTTGTGACTTATATATATAATATATTTGTGTATGATTTGATTCTAGGTTTTGTTATAAATTTGATATTGCATGTTATGAATCTGATGTTGCATGTTGTGAATTTGATTCTAATATTGCATGTTGATGTTCTGACTTCTTTTGTTCTTTTAAATTTTCTTTGGTTTTTTTATATATAATAAATAATATTATTATTTTCTTTTTGTTTAATAATTTTTTGTGACTTTGAAGTCTGAATAATATTTGATATGTTTCATTTAATAATTTATGTGATTTGATTTATGTGTCTTATTTTTTATATTTTTGCATTTTCTATGTTTTTTATTTAATTATTTCTATGTTATTTATTTTTTGTATTTCTTCATTTATTGATATTATATTTATATAGTATACTTATAATAATAAATAATAATATTTATATTTATTATAACAAGTAAATAATTCTTTTTGTTTAATAGTTCTTTACTTCTTTTCTTTGTATGAAACTTGTATGTTTTGTTTGAGTTATGTGATTTCTGTGTATTGATATTTTCAATTTTATTTTCAGTTTTATAATATTTTGGTGGCTTGGTATTTATGATTTATAGATGGATAATGTTGGTCTTCTAGTGAACCTAATAAAGAAAATCCAATGGTGGAAGCCTTTTAGAATACAAATACTAAGCAGCCTTAGACAGCTCCAAAAACAAAGAAAATAAAGGAAGTTGAACACAAATATCTAGCATGGGAACATTTTGAGGAGATTAAGGATAAGACATGAGTAATGATATATGTAAGATGTCTTTATTGTTTTAAATTATATAACTATCACTATAAGAAACATGACACATCATCTCTTAGTAATCATGTACTTAATTGCATGAAAAACCCTCATGATAGACTCGCTAGATAGAAATTATTAACATTGTAACCTCTTTCTAGGACTATAGAAGCTCAAAATACAAAACTCTAGGTTCATTAGGAACTTGAAAATTTGACCAAGAAGCTATAGGACAATCACTTGCACATATGCTTATTCTTGATAAGCTGTCTTTTGAATTTGTCACACCTACTTAGCTAGCTAATGAGCGGGCATGACTGGCTGAATAGTTAGCTAAAGCTGCTAAAATGCTAATATAAAACTCTCAAAACATAAGAATATAAACATAAGTTTATATATAGCTACAAAGTTAAAGTATGAGACATGCCTTAGGTTCTATTTCTAGGTTATTAATAACTATCAGTCACAACACTATGGTCATATTTATAATACCTTGAATCCAAATGAAGATAATCACAGGTCCATAATCCATAACCAAAAATAAATAAATAAAATGAAGTAAATCAATATTCACGTGATAAATCATCAAAAAAATGGTTAAATCACAAATTTAAACACAACTTAACTTATACAAGAATGGAAAAGAAAAGGAGAACAAGAATGATGAGATTCATGGGAACATATATCATTAGAGAGAAATAAATAAGGAAGAGAATATCAAAACAAGTTGTTTTGAATGGTAAGATGAGGAGTTATAAGAGCAGGAGTCAAGGAAGGCGAAAGATGAGGTGAGGATTGAAAGGTTTGAGAAAGGAGATGGTTGTAGAAATAGATTAAGGTTTGAGAGGTTGAGAGAAAATGGAGGGAGGTTGCTAGGGTTAGGGAAAGAAGAGGGAGGCGAAAATGAGAAGAGATAATGAATAAGAAGTATTTATAGTTCGGGTTATAAAAGCATAAATAAAAACAACGTCGTTTTGAACCTACGTGTTTTATCAGAAATTCAAATAGTTTGGTTTAATATGATTGCTCAAACAAAACCACCACCCGCAAACTGAAAATTTGTCTTTTCTCCAACATAACTGAATCGACTATCTACATTAACTATTGCTTCAATTTTGGCTCGAAAAAATCAGCTCAGCTGGAAATTGCACACCCCTAATGTGAATGTCAATAATACCATATGATTTAGCCTAAAATGTTAAAATCAGATGAAACCTAAGTTTTCATGCTCTAGCAACTTTATCAAACCCTTGTCTAACTTGAAATTTTAGTTGCCATTTTTTAATCAATTAATTTTATTCAATATCTAATAGTTAGCTTAAAAATATATAAAACTACATATAATGCGTATTACAATTTTACATTTACATTTTATAATTATTTGCATATCTTTTTAATTTATATAACGAAAATATTTAAAATTTAACACTATTCTTTTGATATTTAATTAATTCCTTTTCCAAACAATTATAAAGCATGTCACTGATATTGTTGTACTTCAAATTTTCAAAAAAACCTAATCGACAATATTAATAGCTTTGCTGAAACATATATTGTGGGTGCTTAAAATGCCTAATTACATTGACCATCATCCATATTCTCAATATTGGTCTCCAAATGCCGAAATTTAAGTAGTCAAATGATTATTAAAACACTTTTTAAGCCATTAAAAAGTTAAAAACTCGGGTAAATTCCCTTACATTGTCCACAAAATTAAAAATTAACAAAAAAAAAAAAAAAAAACATTGGACTCCAAATTTACCATGCAATAGAAAGCTACCAATAGGAGACTGGCTCTTTATGCGCTCCAATTGAATGAAGATAGAAGTCACACCTTCCATGAAAACCGGCGAGCTTGTCACCAGCTGATGCAAGATTAAAGTGAGTTCCCTTTTCTAAGCCAAATGGTCCATGGCTCCTCATATTGCTTATAAATGTGATTGACTGAACAATTTCTAGACCGTACTCGGCACCATAAGTTCCTAAAACTGAAATGAGAAATTCATTCGGATGATCCAATAAGACCTGCAAGAGAAGAATCATTAACAATAACCAATACTAGAACCCACATTTGAAGGCTTCAGAACCAAAAACAACGACATTGCCTGTGATTTTGAGGCGGTATATATAAGCAGCACGCATCATCAACTAAATGTGCTGAAAATTATGAGGATGCATCGGAATGTGACAAATTCCATATGTTAAGGGAAAGTTGAGAGCATGCAAGTACATTATTTACAAGGTTTGAACATGTAAATTGTAGACCAGAAAATGCAAGTGACTCCTCACCTTTCTGAAAATACTACTCCAAACTAAATAATTCACATATGAAAGATCCTCTTGTCGGCTACAAGTGTGTTATTTTCACAACAATTCAGATTGCAAATAAATTTCAAAAAATAGAGTAAAATATGCTAGTTAAGACTGGTCTACCGGTTATTTTTTTAAGGGCATTCTGATTGTTGAATTTTGGAATTAATTTTCATCTGATTCAAAAAGAAAAGAATGCACTTTACTATGCAGTTTTAGAATTTAGATTATTTGACCTTCTTGTTAATCAAGAATAGAAAAATAAACTAAACGAACTCCAAAAAGAGATAACTCAGTACTGACCTTTTCTAGCTTGCCTTCAGCTTCTGATCCATGTTTTGCAGACCATAAAGAGCGGCCATTGTTCTCATACTCGAAACGGATTGATTCAATACCAAATTCACAAACTGTTAACTGTATTTGTCTTAGCGCCGCATGAACTCCATCATCCCAGGGATCTCCACCTAGCCCTCCAAAAGGGCCAAGAGAAATTGGCCGTTTTATGTATACTCCTAAAGAACTTAGATAGCGACCAGAAGTTCCATGAAATCCAATGATCTTCTTGCCATGAGATGATATTGAGAAAGGGTCACCTCTTGCAGAGCCAAAAGGTCCAAATGTTCTTCTATTGCTTTGGATTTTGAGACAGTGAACATAAGGAGAAGCATTTGAACCATAATATCCTGAGATTGAAACTAAATACTCACTTGGGTAGTCAAGTTTGACCTGCATAATTAAAACCATGAACTATTGACGTTCAATACACCAATATTTTAAAAAATTTAAACAAAAAGTAAAAGAACTGTTTTTTTTATTTTGTTAAACTAAAAAAAAAAAATCTTATTTGTCATTTTTTCATATTATTTTGGAGTTTAGTTTTACTATATTATACTTATACACTCTATTAATTAATATTATTAGTTTTTAGAGAGATAGTATTAATGTAACATAAATATTTAATAATATTATCACGTTTTAAGTGACTTACTATAAACTAATTATCAGAAAATGCTTAAAAATATTAAAATTTATTTTAAAAATCATTTTCCAAGTAATTTTTCTATTTAAAATTTCTCCTGATCTTTCTTCAAAAAATTCCGAATTAACTCGTAAGTTCATATAAGTTTACAAGTTAAAATTATTTAAACGAGTTAAAACATTTACAAATTGTAATCAAGTAAAATCCTGCTACACTATTATTTTTCTCAATTGTACTATTTAGAGTTACGTATATTATTGTTACAGTTCTTACGAAATATGCATAAATATAGAATGAGATTAACCATAGACCACTAATCTCTTGAATCTGAAATATGAGAGCAACTTAAAAAAAAAGGAAGTGTAGGAGACTAACCATGTACTTGTTGCCACCAATGCTTGCACCATGTCTTGACGACCATACAGAACGCCCATGCTTATCATACTCTATTTGTATTGAATCAATCACAGATCCAGCTCCTATGATCAATTGCCTGACAGTAGTGTAAACTCCATCATCCCATACATCACTACTTTTCCAACCTTTTTGCTCAATAGTTTCATACTGATAGGACATAGGAATTGGCTTTAAATAAACTCCAATGGAGTTCAAATAATCACCAGAGGTTCCATGAAATCCAATTATTTTTCCACAAGCTGATGAAAGTGAGAAGCCATTGTTTTCATTCTCAATACCGAATGGTCCATATGTCCTTTTATTGCTTTGAATCGTCAATGATTGAATTATAGTAGTACTACTACAAGAGTCTGAATTATATGAGCCCGAGAGTGATATGAGGAACTCATTAGGATAATCTAGTTTGATTTGCAAAAGATAAATTCATCCGTAATAACTAAAAAAAAAGAGATTTAGAAATTAAAATGATATTAAAGAGAAATTTAGAGCACTAATTTTTTTTTTTTTTATGAAGCAAAACTGAATTTAGGTTACCAAAAAAAATAAATTAAAGTTTAGTACCTAAACTACAATAAGTGTAAAATTAAGTGATCACCGTTGTATTTAATCCAGTCATGCAAACATGGCCAATGCTATCTCAAATCTTTGAAGTTTATGCAAAATGCTGCCAGGGTGGTCAATTCAGTCACAACCAGGCCCTTCAAATTAACAAAACAAGGAGAACAAGGGGAAATTGGAGTAGATTCAGATCAAGATCAACACATACAGGCACATGAGCATAGCCTGACTGAGTCAGAATAAGGTACTACATTTTGTTAGTAGATGATTACACTAGAATGGCCTAACTGCATCTTAAATAGCATAGTATTTTAATCAGTTACTTTCGGTGTTCAGAAAGTTCACGGTAGGATCAAAACTCGGAGGTCTAATAGTAGAAGAGTCTACCTTCAATGAATTTTTGAGAAATTTTGAAAATCAGCCGACATTAAGCGTCAATTGGCTGCGACTTGTACACTACAGCTAAACTGAGTTTCTGAAAGGAAAAACATGATAGTAACAGAGATGTCCAAAAGCATGATGATTGAGAACATTTTGCATAAATGGTTTTGAGAAGAAGCTATTTACGAAATCTGAGTATTTTCCCACAATTTCTGCCAATGGTTGGGATATAAACAATCTGCTAAACATGTGATAGGTTTTTTTTTGGGCTCAATTCGTCATGCTCAATCCTATTCATGATGTCAAGAGAAGTTAGATAGATGACAATGCAGAGATCCGTATTTCATTAGGTTATGCAGCTTAGTTAACAGGGTATATATGGAGTGAACAATGTTCATACAATGTAAGTAATGGTGAGTAGGGGAACATTCAAATTGATGAGGATACTTCTTGGAACTGGAATGTTGAACATGTTGAAAGAGAGGCTTCTGATACTCAACAAGGATTAAATTCCTGATTCTTATTGCGTGTCAGATGATGAATATGAGCCTGATTAACTATAAAGCACTTCTTGAGATATATAAAAAGATAAAAATTAGTTGTCTAATTATAATGAAACCTCCAATTATGAAAAATGGCAACAAACTAGAAAATCGCAATGCGCATAACAAAGAAAACTCAATTTTGCACATGGCAACCTCGTGAGGAATAAGATGAGTGCAAGATGGGTCTACGAAAACTAAGTTGAATATGGTCCTATCTTCAGTCACAAGTCAGGTTGGTGGTTAAAGGCTATGTACAGTAAGAAAGTGCGAATAAAGACACCTTTGCAGTATTAGCAAGTGGCTAGCATGCAAGAAAATTTCAACTGATAGTCATTTTCAGGTTTTTATTTTTTTCCTATTTTCACCTTTGCATTTTCGTACTACTTAATGACACTATTAGATTGACATTGGCTCTTACAACTCGGAGTAACAGTTTTGAATGTTGAACTACAAAATGCAACTAAAAGGTTTATGGGCTCAAGGAACTGGAATAACAGAGCAGACCCTCATTTGACCTCAAGGGCGCAGAGCCGGTGAGAATGAACTCCACCTAGTTGAGAAATGTTTTACTTGGGATAGGAGCAAAGGGAGTCTTAAGCCATGTTTGGTTCATGGAATATACCAAGAACAAAATAGCTGTTCCATAAGGAATAGAGGAGCTATTTCATTCTTTGTTTTGGTTCAAATTTTGTTATGGAATTTCAGTTTTATAGAATAACAATTCTACAATTTTAAAATAATAGTTATTCTTTCAAAAAGTAAAAAATAAGTATTCTTTACCCTTGAAATAGATCATTTCTACTTTTACCCCTCTCTTTATGTTTAACCTATCTTAATGTTCATGTTCTTGCTTCCTCTTTTTCTTTAACAATTTAATTCAGATTTTTCAATATTTTTCTTTTAGTTTAATTAAAATTAGGTTTGACAACCATAAATTATATGAAATTTATTTATTTTATATGTTTGTATTTTTATGATTAAAAATTTTAAAATATTATTTATTTATTTATTATGCATTTATATTATTTTAGAGAAATAAAATATACGTGCTATTTTTTTATATATTATATATTTATTTTTTTATATAAAATATGCTAAAATTGTATAACTATTTAATTTTGATACTAATAATGAAATTCATTAATAAGAGTATTAATGTCATTTATACTTAAATCTATTGATCCTTCATAGTAATTATAGGTCATGAACCAAAGTAAAAAATAGTAATTATTTAATAATAGTTATTTTAGGAATATCTATTATATTTCTTAAAAATTACAATTTTATTCCACACTTACTCTATTTCATAAACCAAACATTGCCTTAGGGTTCTCAAAGTGAAACAAATAAATCAACATTTGCAATTGCATTTATCAGCAATATGAGAGACTACTAAATATATTAAGCTCTTCTTATTGTTGCTTCTAGGGTTCCCGCGAGAGAGAGAAACAAGAGAGAGAGGGAAAATTTTTCTTTGTGTTTGAGGCGTTGTTTGCCTTCTTCTATTTTCATAGTTATTTTGAGAACTTATCTACTCAATTGTGGGTTTTATTTACTCTTTATGAATTTTTAGAATGTCATGGTGATCAATAGGAATTACAAGACACCAGTCGTATGGATAATTTTTCTTCTTCTTTTCTTTGACAAATTCCAATTAGTTTCTTCAATAGTATTACAAAGGATGTTTGAAGGCTTCAATAGCCATGAAAAATTCTCCCCTTTCTCTTTGAAACTTCAGATGTGGGAATTTATACACTATCAAGATTAAGAAAGAGTAGTGTTTTGTGAAGATTCCAAGTGATGATGTCAAATGAGGATTTGTTACAACTTAGTCATATTACTTGTAAGAGTTAACTTTGTTTAGATGCAAGTCGTTATGTTACATTTATTTTTGTATCCCTCGATTTTCTTTGTATATTCTATCAATAAAATTTTATCTTTGGCCGAAAAAAAAAAGAATTACGGAATGTGTGCATAAATTCGGGTAAATTGCTAAATTTTGTATTTGATTACAACTTAGTTACAAACCTTTAATTTGTATCTTTTAATTATCAAATTTCTATCCATATTTCACCTGTAGTCCCTCCAAAAAAAAAAATTATTCATAAACAATCCAACATTACCATTTTCGTTAAGAATTTGAAAATAGCATATAAATAAGCCCAATTTTATATATTTATATAGACATTAATGGGAAAACTAAAATCTATCTTGAGGGATGAACACCCTTGAATTATCTTTATAAATTTTTAAGTATAATATAATATAAAAATATTTTATTATTAATATATTATTTGTTCTATGTAAAAAATTAAAATAATATTTCAATAAAAAATAAAAATATATTTATATATTATTTAAATATCATATAGTATAGAAATATTTTTAAATAAAGATAAATATTATATATGCTTTGTTTTCTAATCAAATAATGTTTTTAAATAATAAATAAGGCATTCATTTCTTAAGATATTTTTTAATTTTTTCACTAAGTTCTATATAAATTTAGAAAATATAGACCTATTGGTATGCTATCTTCAAATTTTAGACTAATATAGTAAAGTTAAATTGTTTAGGACCAAAAAATGTTACAAAGACTACTCACAAAATCTAAATAGAAATTTGATAACTAAAAAAGATGCACATTAAAATTTTATAACTGAATTGTAATCAAACTCAAAATTTAATGAATATCTAGATAATTTAGCCGCATATATAGACTTGTTAATGTATTAGGTTTGGACTGTTGTAATTGTATTTGTAAAGAGGTGCAATATGAGAGCAACATCGTCAATGATCATTTTGAGAAAGAAATTTGTTCTGTCCCCATTTTCATTTTCTTATTTTTGTTCATTGCATATTTTAATCTTATGAGAATAGAAGCAAAACTTCATTAATGACTTGGACTATAGGAAATTGTCCGTTTATTTATATCGAAATTTCAATTTAAAAGTGTGCTTGAACAGTTTAGAAATGCAAAACTTCAATGAAATAGATTCTATCTAGTAAAGAGCAAATTATGTTTTTCATCTTTGTTTGAAAATCAAAATTTACATCCTTATTTTTAACTTTCTCCAAAATTTTTTATTAGTCTCTTATATATATTACAACACATTTGAGTCCTTACATTTTATGAAAATAAAACAACTGAATTACTCAATTTTAATATGATAAATAGTTTAGTCCTTTAATTACTTTAAGATTTAAAATTTCGATACAAGCTAAACTTTAGATACTTATACATGTCTATCAATACATTAATAAAAAATCAAGTTGTAATTTTGCTAAATTCATAACTTTTTATTAATTTATTTTATATTCATTTTTACTAGATTTCATTAATTTTTATTCATTTTAGGGTTGTATTTACCTAAGATTTAGATAATATCTAAAATAAATAATTTTAAAGGAAGTAAAATTGATGAAACTAAATATAAAAGAGTGAACATGAGACGAAATTTATGAATTTATGAAAATTATATTTTTATTTTTATTTTAAAGTGTTGATGGAGTAATCTATAAATTAGTAGACATTGTGATTTTAAATTTAAAATAATTAAAAAAATAAAGGATTAAAATATGTTATCTTATTAAAAATATAGGGATTCAAGTTTTAATTTTTGTTCTTATTTACTAAGATACTAGCCAAAATTTAACGGAAAAATAAAATGTTTATAGAATTAAAGGGAAAAAGTCAATTTTCAAATGAGAGTAAGAAAAGTGCAAGTTATGTTAAATTTACTCTTTAGTAAACTAATGACTATTTTCAATCACAATAGATCAACAAATGCAAGATTTTATTGTACTAACCGTGTACGTCTGGTTTCCAGTACTTTCCCCATGCTTTGAAGACCATGTAGAATGCCCATTCTTATCATACTCAATGCAAACAGAGTTCACTTGGGATCCACAAGTGATAACCATTTGCCTAATTGTAGTGTAAAATCCATCATCCCAACGGTCACGGCCTTGTCCTCCAAATGCACTAATAAATTCAGTAGGTTTTGGATAGGAGATAGATTCCACATGTGCTCCAATTGCAAAGAGAGAGCCATAACAATTTCCGTACAATCCAACAATCTTGCCATCAAATGAGGGAAAGGAGAAATATGTACCAAATTGTCGACCAAATGGTCCATAGGTTTTCCTATTGCTCTGAAATGTGAGTGATGTAATTGCGTTATCATTCATATCATTGACAGAGTCATAATGACCGGAAACTGAAGTTAGAAACTCATCCGGGAAATCAAGTTCTATCTGCAACAGAAATAAGTGAAAGTATAAACTAATTTTGTATATTTGGCATATATCTGAACATGTGCTCAATATATCTGTGTTCGTCAGTCATTTTTCCCCCTCAACTTAGAAACCAAGCATTTAGACACCTCAACTTGGCAGAAACAAGATTTATTAATACTTTTCAGTATTTTTTGAGGTATTCAAATGACATTTTTATTAGTTAAGATGAAATTATTAAAATACGAAACTAGCTAAAAAATGTGTTTATATGCCGTTCTTAGCAAGTTCAATTATTAAAATAGTCAATTTGTAAATTAACTGGGAAAACATTTCAAATTTAAGGTGGCTGCAAAATTATTGAACCCATGATCATTCAAGTTCCTAGGTCACCAGTGCACCACTGTTTAACCAGGTATTATATGTACGTTGGTTGATTCCTTTGTAAATTAACTAAACCTCTAATATAATAGCAAGTTAGCAACCAATATATATGTTCATAATGGACTAACCATATCAGTATTCGGTTCCCAATCATGACCATGCTGCTTAGACCACACTAGTGAGCCACCATAAGTGCAGTACTCAAACCAGATGGAATTAATAAAAGTTCCATGCACAATTCTTATTCGCTTTATTGTAAAATGAATTCCATCATCCCATAAATTTCCCTTCCTTTCACCAAATGGAGAAACAGATTTCATGGTATACAGATTCGAGGTATGCTCCAAATGTCCACCAATGGAATCAAGATGAGCACCACACCTTCCATGAAACCCAACGATCTTGCCGTCAGTTGGCGGGAAAGAAAAGTACTTACCTTTTTCCGCACCAAAAGGCCCAAAAACTCTTCTGTTAGTTTGAATTGTCAGTGACCGCAGAACAACAGGGGAATAGTTTGCACTATAGTACCCTGAGATTAAAGTCACATACTCATCTGGATAATCTAGTTCAACCTGTTCAAATTTGTTAAAAAAAAAAGACAGCTAATCAGTAAATGCTGTTCCTGAAAAAGTGGTACATTTCTATTTCATAGGAGTTGATTTGCTCTAATTGGAGTTTCAACTTGAAAATCACACAAACTAATAAATTCATATGCATATATTGCTCATATAACTCCAGACCTCACCAATCAACTAATTCATGCAACTGAATGAGTTGACTCACCACATATTTGTTGCCCAAATCGCTTTCTCCATGCCTTGAAGATGATACTAACTCTCCATCATCCTGGTACTCGATTAAAATAGAATTTATTACTGATTCAGAAGTCACAGTTATTCGCCTTACAGTGGTGTGCGCCCCATCATCCCAGGAAGATCCACCATTTCCTCCAAATGGACCAACAAATTTGAAAGGGGAAATTGGCTCTAAATGTACTCCAATGCGAAGAAGATAAGGACAATGACGCGGACCAAAGCATCCAAACAACCCAACAAAGTTGCCTCCAAAAGATGGAATCAAGAAATAGTTCCCTCTAGGAGTACCAACTGAGCGAAATCTTCTCTTGTTGCTGCTTACACTAATTGATGAGATAAAGATAAGGCCTAAATATGGATGGCTGTAACCTGAAATTGATGTAAGGTACTCATCTGGATAGTCTAGTTTGATCTGCAAGAGTTACATCCACAAAAATTTCCATTAACCAATATGAGTTCCAACTTCCTGCCCGAGTCAGAAAGATCAATAATGCCACCAGAAGCATCACTTAATGATGCATGAAATTGAATTAATTTTCAGTACTATACTTGCAATTTGGCTTAAAACTATATATAAAATGCAATAGCAACAACCTCAATAGAAATATTTTTCTTATATCTTGATTACATTTTTCAGGGGAAATTTTTATTTCCTACATTTATGTGTTTGATTATTAATGTTAGATTATTTCAAAATCTAGTAGCTTTTATGTAATTAAGTATTAAGAATAAATATAACTAATTTTCATAATTAATATTCATCCATTTGTTTCTAAAAAATATTCTATTTTAGAAAATATTTTTGTAAAAAAATATAAGATATTCTCTCAGAAAATTTTTCAAACATTTGGTATAATATCATTGAAAAACTTTTATTATTCTTTTAATAACAAAAAAAATTTTGACTATCTAACTTTTTTAAAAATATTATATTTTTAGTTTATTTACATATGAATAAAATCATACAAAAAAATAAATTTGAAAATATTTTGGTGACTAGCAATGGTGAGCGGTTGTTAACAATGACTGGAGATTGTCCAATTTGATTTTCTCATTGTTTTTGTATTAATTGTTATTAATTTATAATTTTTAATGAATTTTTACTTTTTATAAGTTTGAATGATAACAGAAAATGATTTTCTGTTTCAAAAATAGGAAGTCATTTTTTCTTAAAACAATAATTTTGTTTTCTATTGATTAGGAAAATATTTTTCTGTTTATCATTTTTTTAAACACACCAAATATTAAAGAATTGCAGAAAATATTTTCGGGATAAAATATTTCAGAAAATAAACAGAGCCTAAATCAATAATTAAGAAATTGAGATATAATTAAACATAATTTTTGCAGAACATTAGCTTAATTATGAAAAATAATTCCCAAACTATGTACATTAGTTTTCAAAAGTAGCAAATTATGTTTTTTTTTTAATTTCAATAATAAATCATGATTTTTTTTTTTAATTTTAGCATTGATAATTTGACTTCAAACAATGATTTTTTTTTTTTCCTGAATTGGTACTAAGGTTGATTTTAAGGCCAAATGCATAGTTTTACCCTTGTACTTTGCAGAACAACCCTTGTACCTTACATCTTTCAATTTTTATCATTTTCAATTCAACTTTTAAACTTTTATTTTTAATCTTTGTTAACCTAACCTCTACAGTACACAAATTCACCAAATTTTATAAATTAATGTTGATATGCAAAATATATATATATATATATATATATATAGTGATTAAAATAATGCTTAACTAAAAGAGACAATATATGTGAAAACAAATTTTTCCTAATTCCTTATATTAGTTTTTAATTTTATTTTTATCATTTTAAGCTAATTCTTCACACTATATTCGGTCTGGATCTGGTGGAATTTTAATTGATCTGTGTGGTGATGAAGAGAAGAATGCTCCTAGGGACTATTCAGACCAGTTCCTATCCAAGGAGTTCCAGAAGAAAAATACAAGCCGAAGTCACTTGCTAGGAAACAGAACTCAGCTGACAAAGCAGGAGGAAGGAAAAACTCACGTGGGGGACGGACCAGTTTGAAAGCCAGCAGCTTGATCTGTAGGATTGGGAGACCACTTTAGCTTTTATTTAGTATTTTGTGTTGGATGTTTTATGTCTTCATCTTTTGTTTTTATCCCCCTATCCTCAATCATCGCATGAACTCTCCAGTGTTGTGGACGAGTTACTCTAATGACCGCGAGATGGTTTCTCAGGTGGATAGATTGTGACAAGCTTGATAGCCTTATTTTGTTCTGCTTTGTTTAGCTCTTCTGGGAGAGAAGAGTCTAGTTGTTTTCGGCTGTTCTTGGAATAAATATTGTTTTATATAAATATATCAATGTTTATTTTTAGACATTAATTATTATTTTATTATATATTAATTCTTTCATAATTATATAATTTAAAATTTTTATTTTGGAAATCATTTAAAAATTTTATATGAATAGTAATAGTCATGTAATGATATTTAATTAGTTTTCCAAAAAAATTATATTTAATTAATATAAATTTGAAAATTAAATAATTAAAATTTTATAAAAATTTAAAAAAAAAAATATTAAGCTCAATTAAGTTCAAATTCTGCTTGAATGAGCTTGAGCTTTGCTTTTTACAACTCAAA
Organism: Mallotus nudiflorus; assembly: GCA_947683625.1. Classification (NCBI taxonomy): domain Eukaryota; kingdom Viridiplantae; phylum Streptophyta; class Magnoliopsida; order Malpighiales; family Euphorbiaceae; genus Mallotus; species Mallotus nudiflorus. Next base: position 355,942 of record CANTUR010000067.1, read on the forward strand.
AGTCAACTCGATTCGCAAGAAAAGTTTGTACAACACAAATACAGAAATAAGTTGGAGAAATAAGCATTGCTAGTGTAAAAGATGAGCAGTAGCAACTAACCAGCTCACACTTGGGACTGGTAACATCAAGTTCCTTGGTCCATCTAAATCTGCCATCATCATCTTCATACTCAACTGCTATGAAGTCCACAACCATTCCTGATATTATCGCCATCTGTCTAATGCCTTTGTGAACTCCATGATCCCATGATTCACATTTCTCGCCTCCAAATGGCCCAACAGCAACGGTACTACTCTTCTTCATCAGTCTTCACTTTTTGAGAGCGCAGCTGAAATTGAGGAGGAAGTGGGAAGAAAATAAAAAAGTGATGATAGAAGACTTATACTTTGCTTGTCATTTTAAATCATATATTAGGTCTTCAGCTTTACTTGAAAATTTTAATTACAATTAATATGCAAAATTAGAAATCAATAAAAGTTGAGAAATTTTGAAAATTTTAAAATTTTTGGTATCATACTGAATTTTAAAAATAAATTTTTTAATACCGATATTAAATTAAAAATTTTTACATCGATACTATTTCATTTTTTAGAATTGTTAAGTACAAAGTTTCGACTCTTTTATAATAGATCAATATTGTATAATTTAAAATAAGAATTCAGAAATTTATATTATATATTACTTTATATTATTGCCTAAATTTATATATATTACCAACAAATAAATGGTAAAAATTTGTGTATAAGATGGAATTGGCAATGGTAAATAAGACTCTACATTTTCACACAGATACCTAGGTCAATTGCATTTTACAAAGTCTTACGAGCACTTATGGAGCGTGTGAGAGGCAGTATGAACACAAAGGCTCCATAGAAAATGGAACTAAAATCCATTACTCAATTTTGTGCAGAAACCACAAATACTGCTAAGGAAGAATGAATATTAGTACATGCAAATAGATCAAGTAACGATTTGGAAACCACAGGTGATAATTGGTTTCTGGAACTCTTAGACTTGGTATTCTATAATCCATGAACAGAAGGCAAGATGAGAGGTGGGGAGAGTCCCCATAAACACTCTGATGCCTAAGTTAGATAACAGAAGTAGGAAGAATATAGAATAACTAGAATATGTGAGAATGAGATGCCCCTTTTTTAGGGATATAAGGTTCTATATATAGCAATACTTAAACCTTAGGATTCCTCTTTGGGGTAGTTCCTATACCGAACGAATTTTGCCTTCTTCCTAATCCAAGTGTCCTTGTTCATGAGATAAGGAGCCCTTAAATAGGCAGGAATATATTAGACGGTATCAAGAGTCGCCCCCCCCCCCGGGTGTATTCAGATATTTATGTTCGTCGTGCCTGGGTAGAGTAGGGTGTTGATGCTTTCACATAGTGGTACTATATAGTGATAAAGACGAGTGAGCTAAGAGCTAAGGTGGCCAGCCTCAGTCGTAGTAAAAGAGTAGAGCTCAATGCCGAGTCTCGGGACAATCTCGTTGTTGAAATGCAATTCGTGGAGCTTGAATATTCGCCAAGTGTGTAGGAGCACAACAATAGATTAACCTGTCCGTTTGAAACCAATATGACGGAATCAGTTGTCACTGGATTTTTTATGCTCGGTGCAACTTGCGAGGCTTTACGAGCTCGAAACCTCAATACTACAGAAGCGACCTGAGGGTGTCAGCTTTAATCATTGGACTTAGATGCGCAAGGCTTAGATGCTTGGTACATAGATGTGAGGCTTACATGCTCTAAACCTCAGTACTAAAGAAGCGACCTGAGGGTGCCAACTTCAGTCACTGGACTTAGATATGCGAGGCTTAGATGCTTGGTACATGGACACGAGGCTTACATGCTCCGAACCTTAGTACTACAGAAGCGACCTGAGGGTGCCAGCTTCAGTCATTAAACTTAGATGTGCAAGGCGTAGATGCTCAGATAACCAGAATGGGTTAGAAGCGTAGCTTGGATGCCTTCTGAGTAGCTTGATAAAGGAGCCTAGTCGAGATATGGGCGGGCCGTTGCGTGGTGGTGTCGCTTCAACTCCTAAGGATTAAAAATTAAAATCGCGTGAGTTATACGTCGTTTCATGTGTCAGTAAATGAAACATTTCTACTGCCGTTGTTGTGACTCCTTGTTCAATGGGCTTATCATCCCCAAAAGGTCCTTGATGACCTAAGGAGAAATGAAGCAATGATGAGGGAAATTAATGGCGTGTTTCCAGATCCTTTTGTGTCTTTATAAGTACTGTTGCGCTTGTCAACTGGTGTATTTTGCTTTTTTTTTTTGTTTTTACCTTTGTCACGTTTGTATTGTCACTGTTGTTTTCCTTTCTACCTGTCGTGATTCTTGCTTGTGGTAACCAGGTGATCTTTTGTATTTTCTTCTTCTTTTTCTTGCTGCTGTTATTGTGCATTTTCCTTCTTTATTATGGCACCGAGGGAACAAGTTAGTTCCAACCTTTTTGTTTTAAATGTAGATAATGAGTTACTGGGGTGGTACCAGAGGTGGTTCTATATCTATGCCGATTAAGCCCTTCACACCGTAGATAGAAAGTTTAGGGCCCATACCCACCTGCTAGGGCTATGTAAATTAGTAGTGTATTTTGACCAACTAGAGGGGGGTTTAAAATTTCCTTTAGATCCCTTTATAAAGAGATTTTTGAATAGGCATAATATAGCGTTTGGTCAGCTCCATCCGAATAGCTATAGGATTCTGACAAGGTTCATCCAACTGATGCATGAAGAGGGGAAAGAACCCGATTTAGATATTTTTCGATACCTGTCAGGCTGACTAAGAAAAAGGGAGAACTGATATTTTTCCTGTCAGTTGTGCCTAACCACACCCTCTTCGTAAAGCTTTCGGATCTCCACAAGAAGTGGAGACACCATTTTTTTGTTGTAGAGCATCAGTCAGACTTCATGGATGTCCAGCGAATGTGGTCTAACGAGTGCCATAGGCAAAATGGCCTGTGAGACTTCCTGACCATAATGCGGAGATGGTTTTATGGTTGCATCTCGACGGGCTTGTCGAAGCTCGATTGGCGGAGGATGTGTCTAGGAGATACCTATGGAGAGTCTGTCCAAGTCGTGTTCATTCCCCTGGTACATTTTTGTTACTTAAAGCTATATTTCTAACTTGATATATTTTTGCAACTGTAGATGGCTAACTTTTTTTATTTTACGGGTGGGATTTCATTAGTTGACGAGCCAACTACTCTGAAGGAAGTGCAAATATCTTCTTCCCCAGAACCTGAAGCTCCTGCAGCTCCTGAAGCGATAACTATTGATCCCAAGGGTAAAACGATTGTGGAGTTATCACAATCGGAATAGATGGGTCAGAGGAAGAGGCAGTTGATTGAGCATGTCACGACCTGAACCCAGGGACACATGACCAGCACTAGAGAATGGGAAAGCATAAAGCTACCAAAACCCATAGTAAGCCTTAAAAGAAAAATAACGGAATATTTAAACTTTGAAACCTCATAATAAATAATAAAATCACAATGCACATTATTAAACTGATTTTTCTCAATATAATTTAAACCATAATATTAGTGCATAAAACACATAAACTTCAGTTATACAAAATAGTATCTCAATACATAAATTATAAATACATAAAATCTCAAATAAAGTATGTAGTTGTACAATTTTCTCTATTGCAGTACGCGAAAGTAAATACAACACAACTAAATAGACCTACGTAAAATAGCCGATGACGAAGCTACACGACAAAGAGAGGTAGGTCTAACAATAAACTCCCAAACTCCTGAAAAAAAATTAATTGAGGGGAGTCATACCTCATTGAGTAAGTTAATAAAGAAATGAATGCGATTTGAAAATCTCATTAAAATAAATTTTATGAAAATATAACATATATAATTTTATTTTAACCATTTGGTGTACATATAATAAATCCATTTTTAAAAGAGAAGAAATAAATATTTAAATGTCTTTTTAAATCATTTCAGTATAAAAATTTGATAGAACCCGATTTATAAATTTTTAAAAGTCATATGACTCACTTATATCCAAGACTGCCGGATCCCGAGAGCAAAGCATCACTAGGATACACAGCCGCAGTCATATCTTTTAATCTAATATCACTGGCGGTATCCGAGAGCAAAGTATCACCAGACCATTAGCCCCAATGATTTAATAAATAAAAAAAATAGTATACTACTGACGGTGTCTGATAGCAAATCATCACCAGACCTTCAGTCCCAGTAACATAATTAAATAATCACATATATTATCGGTGCGCACACGATCCTGATGAAACCCATTAGGTAGCCCGTTCTACCGTGGTTTATTTAAAAATAAAAATAAATAAATAAAACAATGAAAATTACAATAAATAAAATAGATAACTAAATAAAATACAATAAAACAACTATAAATTAAATTATGCAAGATCATATGCAATGCTGACTAGAATCTCATAAAATTAAATTCATAAGAATTTAATATAATTTAAATTAAAAATCCGACACTCAAATCAAATATTAACTTACAAGATAAAAGTGTTCATCTGGCATGTCGTGTCCGACCTCGACTGGTAGACACGACTGGAGGGGCAGCTAAAAAATAGAAAAAGAAAATGACAATCAGAAAATAAAAACCTAATTTTTAGAGTTTCTAAGGAAGACTCAATTCGAACTCAGAATAAAAATTTTAGGATTGACCCGATGTCATGTTTAACGAGAAATTTACCAAAAATTCGATAGAGTTTTCTCTGTAAAACGGACATCCCTCTACCGAAGTAGAGTCAACCCTGCAAATAAATACACTTCAAAATTCACAGTGGCATAACACATCAGGTTGGGACCCCAAACTACACAATTCCCAACCGAGGTTCATCAAAAATATACAAATAGCAAATACTAAAAATTAATTTAGTAAATCACTAAAAATAATAAAAATTAATAATAAATCATAATATAATTTATTTAATTTTTTAAAACACTAAATAAAATTATTTTCCACCATAGTTTAATAAAATTTCAAATAATAATGTAATATTAATAACAATCCAACTTTCCAAATATCCAATATAAAATAGTCAAATTCAAACTATAATTGCCCATATAGATTAAATATACTATAATATCAATTAAAAACTCATTCAAACCACAAAACAATAAATAATTTAATTTTGAATAAATTTTCAAAAATGGTTAGTATTAATTAACTAAAAATAATAAATAATTTATAAAAATTATTTTAATACCACATTTTGTCTCAAAAATAATTAAAACATAGTATTTAATTATAATATCTACAAAACACACCATTTACCCATTATATCAAAATTTACATAATATAATAATTTTCTAAAAAAAATTAGATAAATTAACAAAATTTATTTTATAACTACTAAAATTACTAATATAATATACTAACACTAATTTACTCAAATAATCAACCAAAAATAGTTAATTAATCACATTAACAAAATATACATAACACTTAAAATACCTAAATAAATATACAAAAATTCCATAAAACTCAATTAATTTAACCTAAATTAATTTTCATAGACTCTTAACCAAAATTGACTTCAATAACTTAGATCAATTAATAACATACATTAATCAACCAAAAATTACCCCAAATAATTAAAATAAATTTCTACATAATTTAAACAAACAATTCAAAATTAACAAAATTAAAAATTAACCCAAAAAGTAATTAAAATCAACTAACAAACATCTAAATCAGCTAACAACCAACTAACCTAAAACTCACCTAAACTAAGTTGAAAACAAGTGGAAGAAGGTTGTTGTTGTCCCTGCTACTGCTTCATGTTACTGTTCATGCTACTGCTTCTGCACGATGTTGGACCTGCTGTTGCTGCCTCTGCTCATGCTGCTGTTGAGATGATGATGAAGGAAGAAGGAAACAGACGGAGAAGGGACTGGGTGGCTACTGGTTCAGGCGCACGAAGATGAGGAAGAGAAAATGGCGTGAATAAGGGAAAAAGAAAGAAGGGAGGGAGAGGAGATAGGGGTTGACTGAAAGTTCATCTTTTTGGTCTGGAAAAAGAAAATCCTTAGCCACATAACATATATATATATATGTAAAGTAGTTTAAATAGGATACATCCATGTGTATATATATATGTATATTGTGGATAATTTAAGTATATAATAATGTTGTTAATATACCTCTAGATAAAAAAAAAATACTACAATTATAATAGTTAATAATAGTAGTGCTACCAATAATATTTGGATAAATTTAAATAATAAAGTATGTGCATAAAAATAAATTAATGTAAAAGTAATAATATTAATAGTTCTCAATAGAATTTTAAATTTAGTACTTAAATATAATAATTTAATTTATGAATTATAACAATATAAATTAAAGAAAATTTGAATCCTTGAAAACCTCAATATTTATATAAATAATTTAAAATATTCAGGTTATTACAGAGCAGGAGTCTAACATGGAGGGGCTTGATGAGGACATATATGTCCAATGCCCAAGGTTATTTGGGTGTCCAAATATGAGGAGCTGGATACTGAAGCGGATGAAGCCCCCGAGTGTCTTTAATAGCCAAGTGAGGGATCAATACACTGAATCGCTAAGGCTACCCGAGGATATGCGGTACTGGTCCAATGAGGGCCCGAAAGGTTTGCTCGACTCAATGATTGGCCAGTCATTTAAAGTAAGTTAGCTCTGCTACTGATGTTGTTATCGTATGTGCTACTTGTTGACGTGAACTTTTGTTATTGACAGATGACTCAAGCTTTGTTGCTGGCGAAGGATCAGTACTTCTATCTGAAGAGCCAGTACAGCCTGAAGGAGATAGAGGTAGGAACTATATCCATCAATTTTGAAAAGAAGCTGGATGGCGTGAAGGCAGCATTAGAGCTTTGCAAACAAAGGATGCTGAGGTGAAGTCCAAGGCTAAGGCGAGTCAGAAAAAAATTGCCGAGTTAGAACATAGCCAAGGTCAGCTGACAAGGAGGATTGAAGAGCAGGACATTCAAATTGTTGAGTTAGAGAGAAAGCTGTCTGAGCTCAAGAAATCCCAAGCGAGTGACAAAAAGTCATACCAAGGCATGGTAGGGGGATTTCTTGAGGCCTACAGGACTGAGTGTAAGAGGGTCCTGCTCGCTTAGGACTCGAAATTGGATTTGTTGAAGAGGACGCCAGTCGAAAGGCCAGTGCTGCTTCTACGATAGATACTGTGGAGGCTACTATTGCTACTGAGTCTGCACATCAAGATGTTATTGATGAGGTTTCCTTTTCTATTTCCAAGCCTGGGGGTCCAAATGTCCATATAGTAGAATATATATTCTCTTTTTTTTTAACCAATCTCTTGTAAAGGCATTTTTATTAATAAAGAGATACTTTATTGAATCTTGTGTTGAATACAACTTATTGATAATATTTTCTGAGAGAATCTGAGTTCCAAAACCATGGTAGTTCTTTGTCTCTTCTTTCTCTTAGCTTGTATGCTCCCTTGCTTGTGCTTACCGAGATTTGGTATGGACCTTCCCAGTTTAGACCTAACTTGCCAGTTCCTGAGTTGCCTATGCCAATATCTGCCCTTCTGAGTACCTAGTCTCTTAATTTAAACTGTTTTGGATGATGCCGTTGATGATGATACCGTGTCACCTTTTGTCGATGTGCTTCAGCTGTGGTTACTGCTTATTCTCTCCTTTCCTCTAGTAGGTCCAGACATATCTGGGCATCAATGTTATTGATGGTGTGATCGAGATTCTGGCTTACTCTGTAACTTGGTGAACCAATTTTCACTAGTATTACTGCATCCATGCCATAGGTTAGCCTGAATAGTGTCTCTTCGGTGGATGATCTAGGCGTGGTTCTATAGGCCTAGATTACGTTGTTGAGCTCTTTGACCCAATTTCCCTTTTTCTCGTCAAGTCTTTTCTTTAATCCTTGCATGAGAATTCTGTTGGTGACTTCCGTTTGTCCATTTGTTTGCAAGTGGATTACCGAGGTGAAGCAAAGCTTTATTCCGAGGTTTGAGCAAAAATCTCTAAACTTTTTATTATCGAACTGTTTGCCATTGTCCGTAATTAAAGTGTGGGGGATGCCGAACCTGTAAATGATCTCCTTCTAGAAGAAGTGTTGTATCTGAGCTTCTATGATGGTTGGGACTGCCCCTACTTCTACCCACTTAGTGAAATGGTCAATAGCCACAATCAATAACTTTTTTTATGAAGTAGAGGGTGGGAAGGGACCTAGGATGTCCATCCCCCATATGGCGAATGGCCAAGGGTTGCTGATGGGATGTAGGGGCCGAGAAGGCTTGTGGTTGAGTCGAGCGTAGTACTAGCACTGGTGACATGCTTGCGTTAGCTACTGGGCATCATTAGACATGGTAGGCTAATAATATCCTTGGAGTAGTGCTTTTCAAGTTAGCACATAATAGGATTCATGCGCTCCATAAATTCCTTCATGAATCTTTCGAAGTATGTAATTTCCTTTCTTTTGTGAGATGCACTTAGACCATGGGTATGAAAGGGATTTTTGGTAGAGCTCCCCTTGATGGATAGAATAGTGGGCTGCCTTTATTTTTAGCTTCCGAGCCTGCAACTTGTCTTCAAGGAGGATTCCATGTTCCAGGTATTGGATTATCGATTGCATTCATTCCGAGACTACCCGTGTCTCTAAAACTTTGGGGTCTTCAGTGCTAGGATTGGTTAATGACTTAGTGAAATTTATATCCCATAATGCTTGACTATCTTCAGCTGCTGACTTGGCTAGGAAGTCGACCTCAGTGTTTTCTTCCCTGGGTATCTGGATGATCTCCCATTGGCCTTCATCTCATTTAATGTATTGCAAGAGCTGCTTGGCTTTGTCCACATACTTGGTAATGCAAATGTCTTTAACTTAGAATGTTCTGCTGACTTGGTTGACCACCAGCTAGGAGTTCGAGTGTATGATGAGGTGTTCAACTCTGACTCCAGTGGCTAACTTCAGGCCTGTGATGAGTGCTTCATACTCGGCATCATTATTGGTTGTATTGTTGATACGAACCCACTAGACGACCTGCTCTAGGAACCCGTTCAACATGAACCCAAACCCACGCTCTCAAGGAAAGTTCAAATCAAGTTCCAATTCAGACATAGAGAACCTTCACCTCATGTGTAGTTAGTCCAAACAACCAAAGCTATATCAAAACTTTAACCTTTTTAACAATAACAAACAAGCAACAAAGGTTATTAAAAAGACGCCACAATCTACTATCTGAAAGATAGATTGATAAGTCACAAAGGCTGTCACATGGTTAACCACCAAGTAACCAAAGAGAATCCTCTCTAAATTTTACTAATCATCCATGATTGCATACCCTCTAGGTTACATAAAATAAGGCCTTTATATAGGCTTAAAGAAACCCTAAATAATACCTAATTAATATCCTAACTAAACAAGAAAACAAAATCCTTCTTAAATAACAAAATATAATTCTACTTAAATAAGAAAATATAATCCTAATTAAATTCGGATTTACTTATTCAGCACATTGTAGCACACTTTTAAATATAATGATGGCCAAATTAACTTAATCCTAAAACATAAAAGTTGTAGCCCTTGTTGTTATCTTTCATCATCATCTTGAATCACTTCATTTGGATCTATATTGAGTGAGATACAGCCCATTTACTGATATATATTCAGTCTGCCCAGTATTATTCACGATCTGATAATCTTTCATAATTTTAGCTCAGGTATAAAGCCGAATTAACACTGGATATCTTCACTAAAGTTGTAGATCTCTTTCTTAGCTTTCAACAGCTTCTTTAATAATCTCAATATGAGTTTTTTAGAGTGATTTATGAGCAAAATACTAAAGAATGCTACACAAAATACGAATTTATGCGAATTGCTCTTTTCTTGAATGAACATTGCCTTATTAGCATGAACAAATCTTGAAATCTTCCTCTTTGGAGCTAGGATCACATCAATTGTACTTGATTCAGACTGCATATCGAATGTAAACATTGTGTGGTCCCCTGAGGATTATTCTGATGCTAGATCTATGAGCTGAGGATGCTCCATCAACATAGAGCTTCCATTCCGGTGCTTTGGTTAAGGTAAGGTCTTCCAGAGCCATTTCTTACACAAAATCTGCTAATGCCTGGACTTTCATCTGTTGGCGGGGTTCATAGTCAATGTCGAATTCACCAAGTAATACTGACTACTGTACTAGCCTACCCGAGGTCTCCGGTCTTTGTAAGATTTTTTGCAATAGAAAATGGGAATCGGACAATGATATGGTGAGCTTGGAAGTAATGTCGAAGCTTTCAAGAGGTGTGGACCATAACCAAGGCTACCTTGTCCAATATGGGATACCAAATTTCAAATCCTCGGAGCATTTTACTGATGTAATAAATTGGGCTTTGCTGGCTTCTTTCTTTTCTTACTAGTACTGAAATGATGCATTCTCGGCCTACAGAAAGGTATAAGTACAATGTTTCATCTGGGACGGGCCGACTGAGTAGGGATGGTAAGGATAAGAATTTTTTAATGTCTTCGAATGCCGCCGGCAGTCAGCGGACCACTCAAACTTCCCAAATTTTTTGAGAGCTCAAAATAATGGTAGACATCGTCTGGCTGAGCATGAAATAAAATGCCCTAATGCGGTGATTCTGCCATTTAACTTTTGTACCTCATGGATGTTTTTTGGTGCTTCCATGTTGAGTGTGGCTTCCATCTTTTCTGGATTGGCTTCAATGCCCTGGTGAGATATCATGAATCCCAAGAATTTTCCTGCTCTGACTCTGAAGATGCATTTTTCTAGATTTAACTTGATCCTGGATTTGCTTAATAGCCAAAGAACCTGGTCTATGTCCGCTGGGTGTTGTTCCAGATGCTTGCTTTTGATGATCATGTTGTCTAAATATACTTCTACGCTCGTGCCAATCTGGTCTTGGAGGATTTGGTTCATCATTCTTTAATATGTGGCTTCGGTGTTCTTCAGTCTGAAGGGTATCACCTTATAGCAATACAAGCCTTTATGGGTGATGAAGGACATCTTCTCCTGATCCTCTTCCTTCATCGGAATATGGTGGTAACCTTGTGCCACATCGATGAAACTGTATAATCCGTGACCAGCGGTGGATTCAATGAGCTAGTCAATCATGGGCAATGGGTAGCTGTCTTTGGGGCACGCTCGGTTGAGGTCAGTGTAGTCTATATATATCCTGTATTTCCCATTTACCTTTTTGACAAGTACCACGTTGGCTACCCATTTCGGGTAAGTAACTTCTTTGATGAACCCAACTGCTAACAGCTTCGTTGTTTCTTCAGCAATTATTCTCTGCCTTTCTTAGGTAAATGTTCTTTTTTTCTGTGCTACTAGCTTGGCTCTCGCTCTGATGTTTAGACAGTGACAAGTAACTTGCGGATCCACGCTGATGATTTCAGATGCTTGTGAAGCAAAATCCTCTGAGTTTTTAGTAAGGACTTCCCTTATTCTTCACTGATGTTCTGGTTGAGTTCATTGCCAATTTTCACGGTCTTCCCTTATGTGATTTGTAAGGTCTCCTTGTCTTCTACTAGTTGTGGATCTGCACCTTACTTCTCAGCTTCCAATGCTTCTAAAGAAAAAGCCTTCGCCTGAGGCTTCATGAACATCTAGTAACATTATCTAGCCATATGCTGATCTCCCTGAATGGTAAGGGTTCCATTCTTGATTAGAACTTTCATAGTTAATCATCGGATACTAATGACTGCATCTGCTTCATAGAGTGTCGACCTTCCTATAATCCCATTATACGCCAGTGGTATATCCACCACGTTGAATACTACTCGGATGACTTTTGTTTCTTTATCGTCTTGATTTCCAAATTCTAGGCTAAGTTTGAAAATTCCCATTGGTTGTACAGTTCCTCCACAGAAACTCGTGATGGGGTTCTGGATGGCCTTCAAGTTGGTGACGGAGCCGCCCATTGCCTTGTACGCATTCCAGGATAATGCGTTGATAGCACTTCCATTGTCCATCAATAACCTTTTTACCAGATACTTGTCTATGCATGCAGTTATTACCAGGGCATCATAATGGGGGTGGTGAACATGCGAATCATCTCCCGAATTGAACACAATATCGCTTCTCTTGGATACTGACTTTTCTCCTCTACTTCGCTTTAATCTTTTCTTAGTGTTTTCTCCCCCAATGATCATGTTGATTGTACCAATCGGCTCCCTCCGGGTTTTCTTTGCTTCCAGCCTGTCATGCTCCTGGTTTTTGGAGATTCCGCTTCTTCTCGATGCATCTATGAAATTATTAAGTTTTCCCCTTTGCACCAGTCTTTCTATGGCATTCTTCAACTCTCTGCAACCCTCCGTGTTGTGCATGTATTCTCGGTGATACTGGCAGTATTGTCCCCTGTCTTGGGTAGATCTCTGGCTTGAGCTTATTCTCTTAGCTGGAGTGATTCTGACTCTATTCTGCCTGATCCACATGAGGATTTTGGATGGAGAGGTGCTCAGGGGTGTGTATCTATCCACTTCCCTATCAAATCTTTCTACTGGATTTCTGAAATTTATTTTTGGGAAGCCTGTTTGTCTGTGTTTGGGCCATTCATCCTTAATCGATGGCTTCTTTTCCTCCCGTCGCAACCTTCTATCCTCATCCATTTTTATTATCCTGACCGCCATCGCCATTGCCTCTACAAAGGTACTCGATTCTTTGGTCATTATTTTGTCTTTAATCTTATCGAGTCTAGTGCCATTTTTCAAAGCTTCTATGGCAACTTCATTGATTAGATGCTCAATTTACATGGCTATTTTATTGAAACGATCAAGATAACTTTGTAAAGATTCATCAACTTCTTGTTGGCACATCCGAAGATCGTTGATGTTTTTAGCTGGGGGAATATTGGTGATGAATCTGATACGAAATTATTTCGCCAGATCCTCAAAAGAAGTAACAAAATTCTCCGAGAGTCGATGAAACCACTTTTAAGTATTCTTAGTGAGTGTGCTTGGAAAAACTCTACAAATGATTCCGTCATTTACATTATGGAGCAGCATCTTTATTTTGAATGCTGATATATGGCTGATGGGATCTCCCATCCCGTTATATTAATCAAACGGTGAGATTCTAAACTTAGTAGGGATCTCTATTTGAATTATTCTTCTAACAAATGGAGTTTTGCTATCCATAACGCATTCTTCTTCCTTTCTTGGTTTGGTCTGGGCTTTGTATATTGCCTCTTCAACCTTCTGAGCTATCTTTGAATCATCAAGAGCCATAATTATTGAACTACACTCCCCTTCTGGCGGTTTACCCTTTCCCATGCACGTCCCCGGGGCCTGCCGAGATGTTGTGTTATCATCATTTTAAGCCGATTCAAAATGCCCACTCTGCATTATAGTGTTTAGTTGTTGTTGCATCAAAGCTATCTATGCCTGAATATTTTTTTTATCATAACTTCCTTGATAGTTTAGTCGAGGTTGAGTGTTTAGTTTACAGTGTTTAAATTTGGTGTGGTTATTACTGGTGTCTCTGTTAAACTCGGAAAGGGTATGGACGGTATTGAGCAATTGTGTTGTAGAGGAGCATAATATGGGAGGTCTGTGCCCAAGGACGGGTATCTTGAGGTGTTGTCGGGGAGTGGAGGTGTATGTTCGGATGAAGCTCTAGGATGCTGAAAAGTGGTTGGAAGCACTATTGCTGGGAGAGGGTTTGAGATGTCGGTCGAAGGGATAGGTGCAGAAGGGTTGGTGCCGGTTTCAAGAGTCAAGGCTGGTGGTGGGCTGGCAGTCATATTGAGGATGTCTTTAGCTTAACAGGTAAATGATTGGCTTTTCCCAAGGAGTCCCCATAAACGACACCACTTGATAATTGGTTTCCGGAACTCTTGGGCTTGGTATCTTGCAATCCATGAACAGAATGCAAGGTGAGAGGTGGGGAGAGTCCTCACAAACACTCCGATGCCTAAGTTAGAGAACAGAAGTAGGAAGAATATATAACAGCTAGAATATGTGAGAATGAGATGCCCCTTTATGAGGGATATAGGGTTCTATATATAGCAATACTTAAACCTGAGAGGAATTCCTTGTGAGATAGTGAATCATAATCTTGGTAGGAGAGTGTTCCTTCTTTGCTTAGAATTCCTCTCTGGGGTAGTCTCTATCCCGAACGGATTCTGCCTTTTTCCTAATCCAAGTGTCATTGTTAAGGAGATAAGGAGCTTTTAACTAGGCGGGAATATATTAGATGGTATTAATAAGCTCCATAGTCATTGTAGAGAGGAAGAGTGAACTCATCCTTTTTTTTTATTTCTTTATCTGCTGTTGTTGGAAGGAAGAATTGGTTTTGAGAAAAAAAATTAAGATTTTGAGAAAAAATTGAATAATGATGTGGAAGATCCACGTCGACTGCTGTCAGTGTACTTTGAAGAGAATAAAATAGAGCACTTCTTTTGTGCGTTCTATGAGGGAGGTAGGTTCAAAATAAAAAATGAGATATGCTATAAAAAATAATAAAAAGTGAGGAGTGGTATAAGTTAAAATGGTAAAGTTTGGGAGTAAAAATGGGTATTCCGCCCATAAAAATTGTTCTAATACACCATTCAGTCAATCAATTCTTGTTATTTTGTTAATTGTAAACCTCATTCAATTGTATATTTACCTTTTTCAAAAAAAAAAAAAGTATATTTACCACTTATCTTCATGAAAATTATACTCTTACTGTAGTGTATTTATATATATATATGAATGAAATTATAAATTATTAAAATAATTTTTATTTAGTTGCAATCGCATTGTAACTATTAATTAATTTTGTATGTCATTATTTGTAGCATCCATTAATTATTACAATTAAATAAAAATTAATCTGATAATTTTAAGTGTATTTGTACGAATAGACGTGCGAACACATGAGTTGATATAATAGTGGGAGCCCACGAACTCTATACATAAAAAATGACGTATCAATACTTAATGAATCTTTCTTTCCAAAAAAACATTTATGAATTTAATTTTTTAGATAATGGATAGTATTTGTAAAAAACTTGTAATGTTTATGGAATATTCAAAGTTATTTATAATCACAGTTATTAACTTTATTTAATTTTTATCATCATTTTAAAATATCAATTTGATATATAAAAATTTTTAATTTTTAATTTCGGTAATAGTGATTCCTTATTCGTTAATTTTGAATAAAATTAAAATATTAATGTGAGCATATAAGAATATGATAATATAGCAAAATTATTTTTAATGATAAACTAGATATCGTGCCACGTGGAATTTTTTTATCTACGTAACAAAGTTTGATAAAAGTTCATGTGATTTCTAGTTCATTATTAAAAATAATTCTGTCACATAATCATTTTTTATTTGCCCACATCAGCATTTTGATATTAATTTCATCTAAAATCGACAAATAAGGGATTACCATTACTAAAATTAAAAGTCAAAAATTTTTGTGTACCTCATAGATTCTTTGGAACAATAGTGAAAAAATGACAATAAGTTAAGGCCTTTAAGTGTAAATAACCTGAATATTCAAATTAAAATTAAAAATTTATAATAACTTATAAATGATTAATCTTTTTATATTAATAAATAACTGATATAAAAATGGAATACACATACTTCAGAATGACAAAATTATTTTAAAAAAAATAACAATTAATAAAATTATATTTTTTGAATATTTTAAAATAATTTCATGACTCATGTTGTTATGAATTAAATATTTTGAACTCATAATTTTTATGTCTTAAGCAAGGTCTTTTTTAAAAAAAAAAAACTGGAGGATAAGAGAGGTAAAAATACCTTTAATCTATAAATGTCTAGTAAGAAATTATACCACTAAACTACTATATTTCTGACAAATCTTAAATAAAGTTTTTTTTAATCACTTTATTACTCAAATTTTTAACATATTTCTAACATTAAAAAAAAGTAGTAGTAAATATAGGCAAATGAATATAAAAAGGGATAAATATATAAACAGTATCCCTCATTTTTACTATTTTAGTTTCTGTTTATTTATGAAAAATATTTTTATATTTTTTTTATTTTTTAGTATTTGAATTATCAAAAAAATAAATTGTTAGTCAAAAAAAATAATTTTAAAATAAGAGAATAATTTCTCATTCTAATTTTCTAATTGTTTCAAAAAAAAAATATTTTCCAATATATTCTCTTCATTTATTACTTATTCCTTTATTTTTTAATATTTTCTTTCATTATTTATTATTTTTTAGTATTACAGTCAAATATGAAAAATATTTTTCTTTGTAAAATATATTTTAAAGACAAAACATTTTTTGCAAAATAAACGGAGCATTAGCTTCCGAACAATTTTTTTATTACAATTTTATTAACTATTTGTGCCTCAAAAAGTCCAACACAATTAATGATTGCTTTTGAACCGGCTCTTTCGTCTTTATTTGTCCTTCATTATCAAATGAAAATATTTAATTAAACTATTTACTAAAGTAAAATTGAAAATTAGCCCATACTTATAGCTATAAACTACTTAAATTCAATTTAATAAAAATTTATTTGAATTCACATATTCAAACTCATTTAATAAATAAATTGAGCTCAAATTATATGAGATTTATCTTGTGAAATTTGTGAATAATATCGAATAAAATTCACAAGTTAGATTGTAATTTTTATATATTAATAATTTAATATTAATAAAAATATTATTAAAATAAAATTATAATTTTTATTAAATATATTATAATTTATTTAATAAATAATTTATTTTAATTTTTTAATAAAGAATTTTAATTTATATTTTATATTTTTTAAAATGATTTTAATTCACCGAAAACAATATATAATATAACAAGCTCTATACAATTTCAGTTTGTTTATAAACAAATCAAGCTTTAACTAACCAAAATTCTACTGGTATACATCTCTACCCTACTTGCTTTCTTATTTCAGCAAAGAAATGACATTGAATTAATTGGCTAATATCATGACAACACTAGATAATATAGATATTATTATGGTGGCAGTTGCTATCATTTCTTTTTCTAGATTAGAATCTTTAAATTAGGTTTATATGAAATTATATGGATGTTTGTCCTCCTCATTTTTGCTCTTATATTAAAAATCACGCTAGATATACTAATAATTATATAATC
Source organism: Mallotus nudiflorus (assembly GCA_947683625.1). Taxonomy (NCBI): domain Eukaryota; kingdom Viridiplantae; phylum Streptophyta; class Magnoliopsida; order Malpighiales; family Euphorbiaceae; genus Mallotus; species Mallotus nudiflorus. The sequence continues at coordinate 373,060 of CANTUR010000067.1, forward strand.
AGAAAGAGAAATATTCATAGGGATACAATAACATATTGAACCTGAATATGTCGGTCTTTTAAGAGTTCATCACTGCAGGAATTTTTCATATTGATCTTGTAGTTTTAAATAATTATTATTTTTATTGACCTAAATATTTTTATACAATTTCACATTGATTTTGTTGGTAGTTATATATTTTATGTAAGGAAAATTGATTTTGCAAGTACCACAAGTTTTTTTTTAAGTATTTTAAAATAAAATAAAATAAAATAAAAATTAATTAAGATAAATATAATTAAAATTAATGTTAATTTTATTCCTTAAAAAAGTAATATTATTTTTTATTAAATATATTATTTCATATTGACATTGTATCAAATAATTTTTATTAAATGAGTGAGTTACCTATTAATTTTTATTAAATGAGTGAGTTACCTATTAACTTTGGAGTTAGTTTGTGACAATTTAATTTAATAATAATGTTTAATTTTGATGTAAATTAGCACTAATATTAAGTAAATATCATTTATATTAGGGTAATTTATTATTAAATAATACTAATTTAGCGCATTAAATAAATAAAACACCAATTAAAATTGTTATCAAATATTAAATTCTAAATTATAATTTTATTTTATTATATAATTATTCAAAATCATAGTTAGTCTTAAGCTAAAACTACCTAATCTTACTGTTACATATATTAAATGATGACTAGCACTACCATTAACAAAAGATCTTATATAACAAAAAAAAAAAAACTTTCAATTTATTTGGCCCTAAAATTAATTGAGTGACTTATATGAGTCTCAAAATAAACATTAAGAGCCAAAATGTACTTTTACCATTCTCTTTTATACTTTTTACACCAATTATATTAACAAATAAGGGCAACTAAATAAATTGTAATATATGACTAGTACATAAGCGTTATATAAAAAATGACAGTTCGCTTGATTTAGTTAATTTATATATATATAGGTTAGATATTAGCCTGCATAAATAAATAATTTTAATTTATACATATTAATTATTTATCTATGTTATTATACCTTAATATGAAAATTATTTATTTATTTTTTAATTTTTAAAAATAAAGATAAAAATGAAGATAGTAATAATAAAAGAATGGAAATGATATAAATTTTTGAGTGTTAAAATAAAGATTCATATGGTGATAGTCATAATAAATCTTTAACTATCTTTTAAAAAAAAAATTGTAGAACACAAATATTTACAATAATTTAAATGAGATTAACAGAATTCAAAATTTTTAATTTAATAAAATAAATAGAAATATTTCAGTAACAACACATAATTTAATTTTATAAAAAATAAAAGAAATAAAAACAATGATCAACATAAAAATTAAAAATAATAATCTATAAAACTAAAAGGTCATGGAATAAAGATTTCCTTTTGTGGCTCTCCATGCCACCTGAAGACCTTGTTACCATCGGGCAACCATTCCAGTCGTCCGATGGGATTTATTTTGGTCATTATGATATGTTCTCGATGGTAAGATTCATGAAACAGGTCCTGGTTCTGCCTCAGGAAGGTGAGCTGCAAGGAAAGGCTCCTTCAAAATCATATGCAGCTGTAGTTGTGTCTCATCATGATAACATTGTGTTACCATCATTGTCTACAAACTCAATTCATGTATCCAAAATAGGATTGATTCATACTGTCAGAATAAATTCTGATGCATATAACAAGTGTCTGGCCCTTCGTAAACATTCTTTAATTGCTAGAATTATCTTGAACAAGGGCGATTCACTGTGGACTCTCCCAAAACTAAAGGAAAAGCTCTCTTCTCTATGGGCTCTTAATAACTCTTGGCGTTAGATATCCCTGGGTCGAGGTTTCTATCAAATTCTCTTAAATTCAGCACAGGACAAAGAGTTAGTTTGGGGACGAGGATCTTTTTTTCTAAAACCAGGCACTCTCTGATTGTAGCAATGGAACCCTGGTTTTGATCCATCGAAGCAAAAACTCTCTACGACTTAAATGTGGATAAGATTTTATCGCCTTCCTTAGGAACTTTGGGATCACCAGATTTTATGTGACATCACTAGTAATATTGGAACACCTGTCAAGATTGATCGTGCTACCCTTAAGGGTGATTTTGGCCATTATGCTCGTATCGTTATTGAAGTCGATCTTTCTGCTTCTTTGCAATATCAACGTTTTCTCGACTATCAAGGTATTATGAATGATGTGAAGATCTCTTATGAAAACCTCCCCATATTTTACAGCATTTGTCATTCAATTGGCCATGATGTCACAGCTTGTCGTCAAAACAAGTCGGTCCAATTATCCAAACGAGATTCTGATCAACAGCAGTGACGCTCAGAGAGCTAATCAAGAGGTCAATATCAATCACGTAAAATATGGAGACCTATCCATCGGATAAAAAGAAGAATAATGGGGAAACAAAATAGGTCTCTCTCCCTCTTGATGATCCTCATACAACTCTTGATGATCCTCATATGGCTCTTAAGGATCTTAGCAATGATGATATAGCCTTGGCTTTAGTAACCCAGAAATTGAACATTTTGATCAGGATATTTGTCACGATCTAAAATAGGATTATGACCGGTATTAGGGAATGAATTTTTTGTTTTTAATTTGAAATCCATAACAAGCCTTAAAATAAAATAAAATATGCAATAATCATAATAATATAAATAAAATATTTTACAGCGGAAATAAATCATAAATATTAAAATAATAATACATCAATGATATTAAATTGAACAATCTCATCTCAGATATATAAATTTTTAATACAAATTCAGTTCAAATCTTTAAAATACATAGCTCGCACAAATATAATACATAAACTCCATAACTGATTACAACTACTGCAGTGTCTAGATTATAAAATAGAACTCAAATAAGCAGTTTACATAATGAAGTCGGGGCGGAAGAAATCCGGCGTATGGGTCTACTACTGAGGTCTGAAGACAATGACTCTCCTGAAAAATAGTCAACGAAGGGGAGTCAGACCTCACTGAGTGAATTGTTATAATATATATACATGCATACTAAATAACAATGCACACAGTCAATAGGATATATAATAAATACATATACAAGCAAATTCACACAAATGTAGCAAAATCATTTTTATATATTTTCTGAAAATCACTGTTAATGAAGGATCAAATATAACTCTAGCAAATCACAACCTCAAACAGTGTTAGACAACACTCTAGCCACACAGGCTCACTTATTCCAAATATATTCACTTGTTCCATTTGGACAGTAGACTGGTCCTGAGACACTAAGTCAACCGAGCTCCAGCAGTCTGACTGTCAGTGTGATTGGCCCCGAGACACTTGGTCAACCGAGCTCCAACAATCACACTCCCAAATCATATCTCACATCAAATAAAATCAATCCAATCAATATCCACAATTAGGTTAGTAATATAGCCTAAATGCTATTAGCGTACAGGTATGTACTTGGTTCTAGTGCTGCCCACTAGGTAGCACGTTCGATTGATATCCTTCATTAATATATAAAAACATACATTCATAAAAATAAATGATGCATGAATTTGAAATAAATAGCAACATAAACCATATATATACTAGAAATATACCAAAAGTAAACCAGGTATATTTTGAATATATATACTTCAAATAAATCCAATATAACTGTAAAATAAACTAGAAAAAAACTTAAAAACATTTTAAGAATAATTTATTAATAAAACATGCATATAGGTTGAAAAATTTACCAAAATATACCAAAAGTAAACCTAAGTAATACTTAAATCATTTATACATGTTTATCAAAATAAATCATACATTTCTAAAATATGCACCCTAAACATATATATATATATATATATAATAACAACTCACTGTTTATTGCGTTCCTCGAGATGAGTCCAACGAACCTGGTCCACTAGGCCTTGATCTTGACGCAACTAAACAAACAAACAACAACAAAAAATCAGAATAAATCTAACAGAAATCCTAGAGATTTGATCTAGAATACTAGACACAGAATTAGAATAGGAATTCGACCGGACATCACATTTTACGAGAATTCTACCGAAAATCCGGCAGAAACTCCCCTGTAAAACATACATCTCTCTACTCAAAGAGTAGAGCCGGCCCTGCAAGAAACACACTTCAAAATAGACACATAATTCACAACCAAAACCTCTCGGTCAAACTCCAAACTACAATTCACCGACTGAAGTCCACAATTCACAGAATATTCATAAAATGCCAAAAATGCCCTTTTATAATAAAAATACATTTTATAAATCCAAATTACATATTTAACCCTAAAACATGTTAAAAACCGATAAAAACTCATTTATTTAGAAAAATCATATATTATATATATAATTTACGAAAAATAGTTTTAATTAGTTAAAAATACTAAATAATTTGTAAAAATCATTTTTATACCTTAAATAACTACTAAAACCAATTTAATTACATTGTTAACTAATTTAGTGTCAAATTACCAAAATACCCCTATATATATAAATTTACTAAAATTAGTCAAAAATTCACCAAAAATAATATAATTACTCAAAATTAATTTCTCAACATATAATTCAATAATATCAATAAATATACTCAATTTATCAATTAATTTCAATTAATCATATAATTAACCCTATTTTTTCAAAATTACATAAACTTAATAAATTCCAAATAAATATATAAAAATTCACAAAAATTACAAATAAATTTATAAAATTCATTTTAACACCTATATTTACTATAAAACACAATTTCATAATTTAATTAATAAATTTTCAAAAATTAGAAAATATTAATAAAATAATAAAAAATACCCAAAAATCAAAATAAATTCCAAAAATTCTACAAAAATTACCACATGTAGATTGAGCTACATGGATCAAAGTTTGTGAAGGAATTTTTCATGAATCAATCAAATTGAAGCTTAAAAAATTTGGAAACCCTAATAGGCCGAAATGAAGATATTGAAACCTAGGAAAATCTAGACCATTTTAAGTGAAAAAAAGCTTGGAATCACACTCACCGGAGCTCAAGGAGAAGATAGAGACTGGCGGCGTGAAAAATGGTGACCGAAATCACTATGATCGATGATGGCTTGAAGTTTCGGTTTTTCGATAATAATAGGGTGAAACGGCGTCGGAGAAGAGAAGAGAAGGTGGCGGAGCTGCTGGCTGCTCAGGGTGGCACATCGACAGCCTGAAAATGGGATGATAGGCGGTGGTGATGGTGGTAGGCGTCGGGTGATGGAGGAGAGGGGTTAGTGGCAGTTTTGGTAAATTTGATAAACTTTTATAATTTTGATAAATAAATATGTATACATGTATATATATACCCACACAAAAATAATACTCACCACACAAATATTTTAATAATTTATACATTTATAATTAATTAATTAATATTAAAACTAAATAATAAAAATTAAGTTAATTAATTAAACCCTAATATAATTTAAATAAATACACATATATACATTTTATTTAGCACTTAAAAATATTATATATGAGTTCATGCAAATTCGTAAAACTAGTCAAAATAATTAGTATTAAATTATTTACGTATCAATTTCCCCGAAAATATAATTCCCGAGAAAATTTTACGTAAAGTACTTAAAATAATATAAAATAATTAAAATAAGCTTTAATAAATATCAAACTCATAAAAATATCATAAATATGTACAAAAATTATTAATACTGCATATCTCAATGTAGTATAAAAGTATTCAAAAACTCGGGATATTACAATATTATCTCAACTTCTTCCCCATATCTTATTGAGACAAATGTTGCGCTTTCTAAAGCTTTGATTAAGATGGATGAAATCAACAAGCGTTCTTGGGCTGATGAAGTAGAACGCGAAGGGCAATGGCAACAAGTGATTCATCACAAAAAGTAATTTAAACATCAAAGATAGCACCCAACATTAACTAGTAACGGACCTATTACTAGAGCTACCTCTTGTTCTTCTCAATAAAGGTCATTTTTTAGAATTGTCAAGGAGTTAGGAATTCTGCTACCCAACGTATCCTTTATAATTTTTGTATCTCTCATAAACCTTATTTGTTGTGTTTTGTAGAACCAAAAGTGAATTTTACTGACATTCACTCTTCTTTTTAGCATTCCATTAATATGTCTTTTATGGTAGGCAATGATTTAAGTTTTCCTTCATGTGGCTTTTGGTGTCTAATTCTATTGGTGTAGGCAATAATTATGTTCTCTCTTCCTCGAATTAGTAAATTATAATGGAGTTTATTTTGGGTTCTAATGCAGTCACTTTAAGTTGTATTTATGCTAATATTTTATCCACTAGTCGTAGACATTTATGGACTGATCTAACTCGCTTGAGTACAGTTATTTCTTTAGACTAGTTTGTTATTAATGATTTCAACACTTGTTTTGGGGCACATAAGAAAACTGGTAGACCTCCCTCTCGTCGATCTAGTTCTGATTTTGTTTTAGTTATTTCTTTTTTTGATCTTACTTCTTTGGATACAAAGGGATTCCTTTTTCATTTGGACAAATAATTGACATGGTGTGAATCGTGTTGATATTATAATAGACAGGGCTTTATGTAGTGCTTCTGTTATTCAAAATTGGAAATTTATGGAGTGTTATACTTTGGTGAGGCATCATTCAGATCATTCTCTTCTTTTTAGGCTATTCTATTTTAGAGATTCACCAACCTTTTAGATTCCACTCCATGTGGACATCGTATGAGAATTTTCTTCTTGCAATTAAGTGTTTTTGGACCACTTTTTAGGTGGCTGGTCATCCCATGTTTGTTCTCTCCTAAAAACTTAAAATGCTTCGATCTTGTCTTCGTTTATGGAAAACTCATATTTTTAGGGATCTTAATACTTCCATTACTTTGGCTAAGTAGGATTTGAATTATATTTAGGTTGACATTAGTACTCATGGTTTTTCTGGCTCTCTTTATTTGCAAGAGCTACAATTTCATACTCATTTTTCTAGTTTGCTTATAAGTCAAGAAATTTTGCTCAAGGAAAAAGTCAAATTCGATGGATCAAAGAGGGGGATAGAAACACCAAATTCTATCATGGCTTGTTAGCTAGATGTCCGACTCAATTTGGAATTCATAATCTTCAAATTGATGGCTCTTTAGTAGAAGATCAAGGGATTATTGATAAGCACATTATTGATTTTTATTCTTCTCTTTTTTTCTACTTTTGGATTGGTGAGAGATTTATCAGGGATTCAAGATATTATTCCAAGTTTGGTTTCAGATGCTCAAAATGATATGTTATATAGTATTCCATCTACTAAGGACATTAAAAATATGGTTATGGCTATGGATCCTTATAGTGCCCTTGGTCCATATGGTTTCACTGGACACTTTTATGCTAATTGTTGGCATATAATTAGTAAAGAGGTTTGTGCTGCAGTTTGATTTTTTTTTTATCTCTAGCTCTATTATTTCTAGTTTCAATTCAAACTTAATGGTTCTCATCCTAAAATTTCAGGAAGCAAAATCCATTAACAAGTTTTGGCCCATTGTGTTGGGGAATTTTGCTAACAAAAATAGTTACTAAAATTCTAGATGATAGGTTAGCAAAGATTACTTCTTCTATTATAGTCCCTCATAAGTTTGGCTTCATTCAAGGTAGACATATTGAGGAAAGTATTGTTATTCCTTCAAAGAATGTCAACTTATTGGACTATCGTTCTCGTAAGGGCAATATGACTTTGAAGGTTGATATCAATAAGGCATTTAATACTATGGAATGAGATTTTATCTTAAAAGTGCTATCATATTTTGGGTTTTCTCCTATCTTTTGTGAATGGATTCAGTCTATTTTTTACTTTGCCCATCTTTCCATTTTAATTAATGGCTGCCCAAGGGGTTACTTCTCTTGTTCCTATGGTGTCCACCAAGGTGACCCTTTATCACCTCTTCTTTTTTGCTTAGTGGAAGAGTACCTTAATCGATATATTTAGAAGCTTATAGATGATGGTTATTTGGCCCCTATGCATTCTAATAACCAAGTTAAATGCCCTACATACCTTTTTTATGCATATGACATTTTCATCTTTTATAAGGCTTATAAATCCAACATTTGATTGCTCATGGATTTATTTTTTACATATGGTAATTTTTGAGTCAGCATGCGAGTTGGGAGAAATCAAATATTTTTTTTTATCAAATATGTGACTTTGACTAAAGCTCTTTCGATTCAATCTCTTGCAGGTATGAACATTGGCACTTTACCTTTTAAATATTTAGGAGTTCCTTTATTTAAAGGTTCTCCTAAAAGATGTTGGCTTTAAAATATTGTTGATACAATTATTTCAAAGTTAGATAAATGAAAAGGATAAACTCTTTCCATGGCGGGTAGGCTCTTTTTAATCAATTCCATAATTTATGGTTCATTTATTCACTCATTCATGGTGTAAAAATGGCCAAGTTCTTTATTGAAATATTTGGAAAGGTGCCTTAAAAATTTTTTATGGACTGGTAATTATCTTTCTAGAAAGCTTGTTTGGGTCCGTTAGGACATTTGTTGCTCCCCTTTACAGGAAAGTGGTTTAAATATGAAGCGTTTACAACTTTTAAATGGGGCAATGCTAAGTAAATTGGCCTGGAATTATTAAGTCATGAGAGTCATGCTTTTCAATTTTTGTGATCTCATTATCTCTCCAAATTCAAGGTTGCTCGTTCTGCATATGCTAATTCTTCCATTTGTGTTGGGTTTTATGATACATAATTCAGCGAAAAAATAAAACTTTTAACCACAAAACTTATAACCCGAATCCATGTAATTTAACTTAGATTAATTGAGAGGGTTTCCAAACACTCACTAAGATGATTTAATGGCAAGATAGTTGGAAGGAAGAGAGAGAGTTCACTCCGGTGACACCGTACCTCAAGTTTTTTTATGTCTTCTTATCGAATTAAAATGTCACCAAAAGATCATGTCCTCTATAGTATCCATATGAACAAGGTGATCTAAAGCAAAGTAGGCCTATTAGAACTTTTTTTATCTTACAACACGTTTTCGCTCTACTTCTTTTACTTTCACAAAAGAAGTGTAGGAAGAAAAAGGAGAAAATGTGGCTTAACCTTCTTACTAAACCTTAGGGAATGAGATGTATTTATAACCATCATTTCTAGGATTTTATACATCTCTACTTACTAAAACAATTTTGGTAAGTTTAAACTTCTCTTTCTATTTTTATTCTAATTCCAAATTAGGATCATATCCTATTTAATTTAGATAACTCTTACCTTAAATAAATTAGGAAATAAATAAACAAACAAATATATACATATAAAATCTTATATAGAGATAATTATTGGGTTTATTAACCCATGTCTACTTTGGGCTTGTTTTAAATGTGTGACCCTATACATTGGCAGTAGGCCTAAAACTCCCATTTTAGCCCATAAGTCATAATTGATCTCTAGCAAGACATTACAACTACTCAAGTTGTGTAAAGGTCGATAATCTGACATAACCTAATACATAGCTTGTACTATAGTCCTTTTATCATATGTTATATTGACTAGACATAAGTCATGGATTATGTCATCCTTATATTATGCAATCATATTGTTTCTCGATCCAATTAAACTGACATTGATAACTCTTTATCATTTTAGCATGGTCATGCATTTCTTTTCAGTCTAATTAGCATGGCCATTCATTTCTCTTTGGTCTAACTCATCAAAGGGCCCAACAGATATCTTCTTAAAATAACTAATGGAAAAATTCCATTTTAACTACTTACATTCCTCACATAACTCATTCTATATCCAATCATAACCTGTTTTACCATCCGGTTAAAGTATAGTGAGGGATGTGTCAAAATACATAACTTATAATGCAGGAAACCATAGTGATCTCAAATCATAGGATTGAAATAATACTATTGTGATAAGAATTACCTATGAAAATAATCCATGTGGTATTCTCATAGTAGGTCGATCTAGTACATTATTTCTCTAAATATGTACCTATAAGTTTGACTTAATATCTCATATACATGATTAGTAAAACTTAATCATCAGTCAACCTCATACTAGTCTTTATTCATTGTTATTCCCATAATAATAATCGACTAGGGATATTTAGATTATAATTCAAGTATTAATTAAGATTTTTACTTTCAAGTCACATACTTGATGATCTTAATAGAATTAACCAATCAAGGATAAGACTAGAATTAACCAGTAATAATACAAATGCCTCTTTATTATTAAAATAGAAAAATAACATTGTCAAAGTATAACTATTACATAATTGGCTTGGTCTTCTATTCGAGCTTGTTACATGACTCTTCTTAATAATTCTTAGTGGGAAGTGAATAAATTTTCTCGACTTAAATTCTGGAATGATAAATAGTTGCCTTATGTCATTTCAGATCATATTGATATTCTTCTTCGCCTTCAAAATAATCTTACTTCTTCGATTTCAAATTTATTTTGGAATAATTCTTAGAGGCTTTCAAACTCTTTTCACAATGCTTTTCTAGATATTTGTAATGATATTAAAAGTATGGTTTTTTCCCATCTTCCTTCAGCCAACTTGGTTTACTATCATTCTTCAAATGGGGCTTTAACTTGCAAAATTTTCTATTTGAATTCTCTTTGGCCCTCTCCTAAGGTGGCGTGGGGAAAGGAGCTTTGGCATCATTACTTACCTCCCTCTTGCTCCTTCTTCATTTAGAGGCTACTTTATAGTAAAATTCCTACATATGATTTATTATGTTCGAAAGGTTTCTTAGTCACCTTTAGGTGATGTCTTTGCACTCGCCATGCTGAATCAATTAATTATATTTTTTTGTCATTACTCATATGTTCTTACAATTTGGATGGTTTTGGCAAGTCTTTTTAAAGTCACTATTAATCTTTCAAATGGGTTTTATCATGCTTTTCAATCAGTATGTTCTTAGAAATTCTCTGCCCAACTGCTAGTTTTATGATGAGCGGGTTTGTTTGAAGTTTTGCATTGTATATGGTGGGTTCGTAACTGTTCTATTTTTCATAATGATGCTATTCCCATTTATGTGTCCATTAGCAAGATTTGTAGAGCTATTTCTAACACTATTGTGTTCAAGGTTGGGCATATGGCTAACGAGCATTCTAATTTAAGGATGTTATGCCATTTTCAAGTTGCTGGGATTACTCATTGCCCTCCTTGTGTGTTTGGTGTTCGGTGGATTGTCCCAGCTCAAGGATGGCTTAAGATTAATATGGACGGGGCAGTGCATGGTGCTCCGGGATTAGAAGGGGTAGGTGCTATTTTTTGAGATCATATGGGTTACTCAGTTTCTTGTTTTACTTCTCCTCTTAGTGTAAAATTTACTTTTGAAGTAGAATTGTGTGCAATCATTATCAGTATTGCTAAAGCTAAAGATCTTTGGCATGCTTATCTTTGGATTGACTGTAAAAATCTGTATATGGTGCATCACTTCCTTACTTGAGATCCTAATATTCATTGGCCTCTATGCATGGAATGGCAAGATTGTCTTAATGTTTTATCTACTATGCAAGTTCATGGTAGTCATATTTATAGAGAGGGAAATTGTGTTGTTGACAAACTCTCTACTATGGGGATCGGTCTTAGGCAATTTAAATGGTGGGAGTTTCATCCTTTCTAGTGTCATGATTTGATGATGAAAGACATGTTAGAAAATGAGAATTTTAGGTTCTCTTCGTAGATGCTTCATCTCCTTTCTTAGGTTGTATTGTCTTTGACTTTTTCTTTTCTATTTTAATACATAGGTCTTGACTGGTTTATGATGCAAGTGCTTTAGAGGTGCTAATCTAGTTGGGATTTCTTGGTGCACTTCTTAAAAATTAGTGCTAGATCAATTTTTATTCAAAAAAAAAGTCATAAAATATGAATAATTCACATAACTCATTAATTTAATATCTAGTGCAAAATTTTTTTAACATAATTAACAAAAATTCCAAAATTCATAAATTAAAATAAAAATAAAAATAGAAAAAAGACAAAAGACAAAATTTTACATGAAAAAATTATACATGGGAAAATAATAAACCAAAGCAACATAATAAATATCCTTATGACTACATTTTGTAGAGTAAAAATGTAAAATAAAAATGATCATTTTAAACTCGATTCATATAGAGATATGAATAAAATATAAAAACTCAAAAAATAAAAATATAATCTAATATGAAATTTATATACATCAACAAAATTATGAATAAATATTCAAAGAGACCCTGGAGTTAAAAAAGGGCAATCTTGAGTCAAATCCTATTTTCTGAAAACAAGTAAGAGTTCATAAATATATAATTAAAAAAAAGGATAGGTGCATAGACCCAATGAAAGTTGTTTTAACAAATAGAGTTGATTGTGTTACATTAGTAAAGTAAGGAAATCCTTCCGTCAAAATTCCAAAAAAGGATAAAAACCGTATATACATTGTTGGGTTTTGTGATACATATATGCAGTGGAAATAAAATTTTAATCACAAGAACCTTCACAGGATCTTTGTAATTCAATTAAATCGACTAAAAAAGGGTTCCAAAATCTTTCCATGGACAAAAATAGACAAGACGGTTGGAAGAATGAGAGGGGTTTCACATTGATAATACTCTTACCTTGAGCTTTTAGTGTTTCTTGTTGGATCAAGACATATCCAATTTAGCAATGTCCTCTACTAGTATCCACACAAATAGGATGACCAAAATTAGTGTTGGTGTGTTGGCACCTTCTTCTTAAAAGCTCACTTTTCTCTGTGTATATTTGTTTTCTTACTTAAAAGAACTAACAATAGGTGAAAAAACATTGACATAAACTCTAGAGAAAAAGATGTATATATACACATCGAATCTAGAGTCTTTTTTCAAACCTTTCACTTACCAAAACCGTTTTGATATATTAATTATCTTAAATAAATAAGGAAACTTTCACTTACTGAAAACCATTTTGATAAATTAATTATCTTAAATAAATAAAGAAATAAATACAAATAAATAAATATAAAAATGAAAAAAAAAATCTAATACGAAAGTTGTATACATCAACAAAGTTATGAACAAAATCAACATAAAATGAAAAATAAAAACATTATCTATATAATAAGAGTAATATAATAAAAATTAAACCTTTAAAAGAATATATTATTTTCATTATATTTTCTAGATTAAGAGTATAAACTAAGAATGATTATTATGAATATATTTCATTTTATGAGAATAAACAACACAAATTGAAAGGTAGAATGTGAATATTTAAAAAGATATGTGAGAAATATTACAAATAAATATGGAATCTTTCACTTACCAAGATCAAAATTTTTTTTAAAAAAATATAACATGAGAGAATAACAAAACTTAAGCACTAAATGATTAATAATTTGTAATACAAAAGATCATATAAAATATAAATGTATTAAAATTTTTTAACTTAACATATAATATTTTAACTAGAATAAATTTAAAATTTAGATAGCTAAAAATATGAAATTTTTTTAATTGTTTATAAAGAAAAAAATAACTTATAACTTTTCATATCATTATTAAAATTTTATAAAAGAATAAAAATATAAAATTTTTAACGAAAAAATTATAGTTAGAAAAAAAATCATGTGGCTATCATATATATATGTTATATAGATTTTTTTTTTCTATTTTGGTTATTGGTTTTATTTGGCGATTATATCCAAAAATTTTTTATGATTTAATATTTTTCACTTAAAAAAATAGTAAAGAAGCATATTAAATAATGAATATGATGATGGTAAGCTAGGAGGAGGAACTAGACAAAGCAAAGGAGAGATTAGATGAGAGGTTAAGAGTACAAAGGAAAACATCATCTAAAAGGTAATTATAATTAATTAACTAAATTTTCTATGCATAAAGATCAACGCATTATCTATCATTTTAAATTAAATTAAAAGGTTTTAAAAATAAAATTTACATTTTTTGATGCATAAAGATATTAATAATAAAAAACACTTTAACTAAGGTGCTAAAGACCATTCTTTTTATTTTCCAAAAAAAAAAAAAGACCATTTTGAATCGTACACGTTAATTCTTAAAATCCAACCGTCTATTGTAATTTTTTAGTGGATGAGCTTTTTTTGAAAAAAAAAAAATTTTGGATGAGTTGTTTTAGAACTGAATAAAAAATTAGCACAAGAAGCTACCTTGGTATTAAACTATTAAAATAGTGGTATTAATTGATAACAGTTGGAATTAGCAAGTAAAATTAAATATTTATTTTTGACACGTGATGTAGATGTTTGACGACATGGCACCCATATTTTCAACTATTGTAGCATAAGTCCTTTACATGCGACCTCCCAAATAGAAAACATGTCATTACCAATGAACGAGAAATTGTTTTAGGTAGTTTTATATGACTAGATTTAAAAGTTGGAAATTTTTTTGTTATGTTTTAAAGGTTAGAAATTTTAATGGTATAAAGTTTAATGGTTTCATGGATGCAAGTTCTTTTGCTAATGTGAGTATTTAAAAAAATATGTAAGAAAAAATATAAAAGGTTAAAAATTAAAAAAAAAATATAACTTCAAAGAATAACAAAAATTAACCATTAAAATTATTATTAATTTGTAATACTAATGGTTACGTAAAATATAAATGCATTAGAAATTTTTAACATATGATAATTGAATTAGAATAAATTTAAAATTTAAATAGTTAAAAATATGAAATTTTTTTAATTATTTATAAAAAAAAAACTCATAACTTTTAATTTCTCATATTGTTAATTCATTTTCATAAGAAAATAAAAAATATAAACATTCAAAAGAATAAATTATGTTAATATCATGTGGCTATCGTATAAAATATATATGTTATATAGATATTTTATATGATTAAAATAAAATAAAATAATTAATTAGTAACAGAAAGATTGTCTAAACATGCTTAATATATATATAATTAATGCAGGTTTAATAATTAATTTCTTTTCACGTCTAACCAGAGGTAATAACCTTGCTTTTGAATGTGTTCGGAGGGGATGCAGCGTTAAATTTTTAATTTCTGTCCATTTATTTTTTTATTCTTTTTTCTTAAAAAAAATTCTATTTTCTTTTTATTTTTGTGTTTATTTTGGTTTAAACTACTCTAGTAGTGAATCATTCAGAACATATTGCAAGATGAATGGAAAAGTTTGGATACATTGCCACAACCTACTCATTGTTTATTTCGTTTCAAATTTTTATTAATACAATGTCATATGATTATCAAACAAAAAATTTGATCCAAATTTAAATTCATTATCAAATTTATTGTATTCCAAACATCACATAGTTCACTGACATTGAATAAAAAATATATTAAGACTTTAGGAAAGCTAAAGCTGAAGCTCCATATCTAGATATACCTTCCCCTCAAACAATATAAATATATAGGTTTTTTTTTCCCTTGCCAGCTGGCTCCGATGAATTTCATCGTGACATATCAAATAAATATTAGTATTATGTATCTCATTAAGTAAAGATGTAGAAATTAAGTTGATATTTAATTAAAAATTATTATTATTGTGTAAATCACAGATATTCAGAGTTTAGTTGACTCTAATTAATCAAGTTCAATATAATCAAGACCATAAAAGCGACAAATTAAAATTTTTCAACAACTAATTTTAACACGGTTGTGTATATTAAAATTTAAATATAGAACTTAGTTTAAGCGAGAATAACTCTTTATCAACTGATTGTAATGGTTATTGGTAGGAAAGTATTATTTTAAGTACTCAACACAACAACTTAAGTTGACATTTAGGAAAATATTATTTTTTTACTTGAAATATATTGGCTCCAACCAATATTAAAATTAAAGAAAATTAAGTAATAAAATTTTTATTGATGGCATAAAAAAAAAATTTGTATAGCAAGCTAGCATTGTTCTACAGCAATTATATATGTCTTCTATATATTGAGGAAGTAAATATTTTTATTGTATATATTAGGAAGTAAATATTTGTATACAATTAGGAATAAAGTTTTATTCTATTTGGGATGTTATTCTATTCTTAATTAGGGTGTGATTAGGTTTTCTGTGTGTATATATAAGGGATGTAACCTTTCTTTGAATATCATGGAAAAATATTTCTCTTGAATTTTTCTTTTTTTTCTCTGAATTTTATTTTTCATGGTATCAAAGCATACCCATTGAAATCGAATTTTTTATTGAATTCTTGTAAATCATATTTTTTTTTCTTCTTCTTTTGAATTCTTTAATTCTTCAAAATCATGACCATCGAAAACACATCCATCGTATTCAATGGAACACCCAATTTTATTCAAACCCTTCAAGATAATTCTCCCTTTCCTATAGGAATTATTCTTGATGATACAAACTATACTCTATGGTCACAAATCATGGAGATGCGAATTGGAGCTAGAAATAAATTTGGCTTTCTTAATGGCACTACGCCAAAGCCACTGGCAGGAGATAAAGCATTGGAGGCTTGGCTCTTTGATAATAATCGAGTCAAAAGTTGGCTGATTGACTCCATGAGTCCGACATTGATGCAAAGATTCGTCTGTCTTCCAACAACAAAGGAGATATGGGATGCGGTCTTAAAAACCTTATATGATGGATTTGACGAAACTCAGTTATTTGAATTGAACCGAAAATCATTCATAACACGTCAGAATGGTAAGCCATTACCTGCATACTATAATGAATTGATTAGAATATTTCAGGAAATCGATGCTCGGACATATGCACAATGGGAGGATGTTAATGGAGTAGTATCACTCCATAAACATATTACTCGACTTCAAATATATATTTTCCTAGTCTGGCTTGATTCTTAATTTAATAATGCTCAGAGTGAAATTCTCCGAAAGGATCCACCTCTTGATCTTAAGTCTAGTTATGCATATGTCCAGAGGGATCATAACCAGCGACATAGGATGGAAGAGCCGAAGATACTACTTGACCATTATGTACTTGTAGCAGCTTAGACTCGTCCCCAGTTCAAAGGAAAAATACCAAGTAAGCCCATCACATACACATGTACTCATTGTGGCGAAGTTGGACACTCTAAGGAATGGTGCTATGAAATTATGGGATATCCGGAATGGTGAGATTTTAATAGAAAGCCTCGTAAGAAGCTTGGCAAGGCTACAATTACTACTTCTACTAAACCAAATGGTGATCTTGATACAACTTCAGGTATGACAAATCTTACTCGAAATAATACATGGATTATTGATACAAGTGCTATTGATCATATGACAAACTCCACTCACCATCTTACATCTATTCGTCCATCAAGCCAATAAAATATTCTAACTGCTAATGGAGGCATAGCACCAATCACTCATAAGGGATCAATATCTAACTCCGACTCTCTTAATTTAGATATTATTCTTGTTATTCCATCTCTTTCTTGTAATCTACTATCTGTTGGCTAAATCACTAAAACCTTAAATTGCACTGTCAAATTTTGGCCTAATTATTGTGTATTTCAGGACATTGCAACACACCGGATTCTTGGCTCTGGTGTTAAACATGGAAAGTTGTACTATCTTGAGTTGCATGATGATTCAAGACAGAAGTCAAGTCAAGTTAATAGGGTTGGTAGAAGTTGCTCGAGTAAAGACCAAGTAATCTTGTGGCATCATCGTCTTGGGCATCTCTCTTTTCATTATCTTAGACAAATAAAACTGAATTTATTTTTGCATACCACAGACTCAGAATTCAAGTATGATGTTTGTGAATTGGCAAAAGGCCATTGAATTTCTTATGTATCGAGTTATAATAAAAATTCAATTCCATTTATGACCATTCATTCTGATGTATGGGGACCTGCTCGGATTCCTACTATATCTGGTGCTCGATATTTTATAACATTTATTGATGAATGTACCCGGATGACCTGGGTATCACTACTTTCCAATAAAGGAGATGTGTGCTCTAAGTTTCAGGACATGTACAACATGGTGGCTACACAATACCAGAGTAAAATCTGAGTCTTACAGTCTGACAATGGTGGGGAGTATTTTAACTCAATTATCAATAATTTCTACTATAAGAAGGGCATTCGCCACCAAACATCTTGTGTCGGCACTCCTCAACAGAATGGTGTAGCCGAACGGAAGAACCGATAGGTATTGGAAGTTGTCTGAGCATCACTGTTTGACATGAATGTTCCTCGAGAATACTGGGGACAGGTTGTTCGATCTGCTGCGTGCCTCATAAACCGGACACCATCACGAGTACTCGATTTTAAAACTCCTCTTCAGAAACTTTAGGAACTTGTCATATCTCCACCCCTCAATAATCTCGAACCTCGAGTTTTTGGATGCTCGATATATGTTCATCAGACACTCGGCAAATTAGACCCTCAAGCTATCTGGTGTATCTTTGTTGGCTATACGGATTTACAAAAAGGATATCGGTGTTATGATCCAAATACAAAAAAGATGTATGTTACTCGGGATATTCGGTTTCATGAAAATTGTCCTTTCTTCTCCCGCTCTGAGTGCTCTCTTCAAGGGGAGAAAAATTCAAACCTTTTTGAGCTTGAAGATAGCATTCTGAGTGTTCCAAATCTAAGTCTCCCCTAGCTTGAAGATAGCATTATGAGTGTTCCAAATCTGAGTCTCCCAAATGTTCCGAGCATCCCACCCGGACATATAACATTTGGTGTTCCGAGTACGAGCATCTCACCCAGATAGACATTTGATGTTCTGTGTCCGAGCATCTCACCTGGACAGATCATCAAAGAAAATTTGAGTAATCAAGATAGTACATCTTCCCAACCCACACCAGAAACTGAAGAAACTCTGGATACGATGCATAATGAGGTAAACTTGTCTCCTTTAATTCTGAATACTGAGCCTCGTTATCCTTCTAGGATCAATAGAGGGGTTCCAAAAAAATAATATGATCTGAACCTTCATACCAAAGTTAAATACCCTACTAACAACTTCATATCAACCAACTATTTGTCCAACTCACATGCACTTACTGTAAATCAATTATCTACTATATCTATTATGAGTAAAGTGTAGGAAGCCTTAGATGATTCGAATTGGAAGAAAGCTATGAATGATGAAATGGAGGCATTGCAGAAGAACTAGACGTGGGATCTTATTCCTCTTCTAGAAGGAAAGAAAACAGTGGGGTGCAGGTGGATATTCACTGTTAAACTCAATCCAGATGGAAGCATAAATCGATATAAAGCTCGGTTGGTAGCAAAGGGGTATACTCAGAAGTATGGAATTGACTATGAAGATACATTTGCCCTGGTAGCAAAAATGAACATCATCCAAGTCCTTATTTCCTTAGCTGCCAACTTGGACTGGCCGCTGCGACAATTTAATGTAAAGAATGCATTTTTGAATGGAACCATAGATGAAGAAGTATATATGGATCCACCACCTGGAACTAAATGTACTGATCGAGTATGCAAACTAAAAAGAGCATTGTATGGACTCAAGCAATCGCCTCGAGCATGGTTTGGACGTCTCTCAACCTTCATGAGGAAGCTTTGATATAAGCAAAGTGATGTTGATCACACACTATTCATTAAACAGAAGTTAGTTAAAGTCACCGCGCTGATTATATATGTTGATAATATAGTGGTCACTAGAAATGATCCGAGTGAGACAACAATCTTGCAAAGACAGTTAGCATCCGAGTTTGAACTTAAGGATTTGGATAACTTGAAGTATTTTTTAGGAATTGAAGTTGCAAGATCAACATAAGGAATTTCTCTTTGCCAACAAAAGTACGTAATGGACCTACTGAAAGAGACGGGGATGCTTGATTGTAAGCTAACCGAGACTCCCATTGAAGTCAACCATGGACTTTCAGTCCTAGAAGATCAAGTTCCAACTGATAGAGATCAGTATCAAAGGTTGGTGGGAAGGTTGATTTACCTATCTCATACTCAGCCAGACATTACTTATGCAGTAAGTGTTGTGAGTCAGTTCATGCATTCTCCGAGTAAAGAACATATGAATGCAGTATACCGAGTATTAAGATATCTAAAGTCTTCTCCGGGTAAAGGGTTATTCTTTGGGAGGAATAAGGATTATGAAATTATTGGCTATTCTTATGTTGATTGGGCTGGAGATCGGACTGATCGAAAATCAACATCCGGGTACTTTACGTTTGTTGGAAATAATTTAGTCACTTGGAGAAGCAAGAAGCACAAAATTGTAGCAAGGTCAAGTGCTGAAGCTGAGTTTAGAGGAATGACTCATGGAGTATGTGAGTTGCTTTAGGTAAGGCGAATTGTTCAGGATTTAGGATTAAAACATCTGAAGCCTATATTGTTACATTGTAATAACAAGATAGCCATAACAATTGCAAACAATCCGGTTCAACATGATCGAACTAAGCATGTAGAGGTTGACAGACATTTCATAAAAGATTATCTGAACCAAAAGACAATTGATCTTCTATATGTTTCGTCTCATACTCAACTAGCTAACATCCTCACAAAGGTTGTATCTGAAAAAACATTCTATAACTCACTTAACAAGTTGGGAATGATTGACATACATTCATCAAATTGAGGGGGATTGTTGAGGAAGTAAATATTTTTATTGTATATATTAGGAAGTAAATATTTGTATACAATTAGGAATAAAGTTTTATTCTATTTAGTATGTTATTCTATTTCTAATTAGGGTGTGATTAAGTTTTCTGTATATATATATATATATATATATATATAAAAGAGATGTAACCCTTCTTTAAATATCATAAAAAATATTTTCCTTAATTTTTTTTTTCTTTGAATTTTATTTTTCGGTATAAACATAAAAAAAACTTTGTATAGCAAGCTATCACTAGTTTTGAATTCATCGCTCCCGGCACAATCATAATCTTCTTGCTCTCAGAATTTTCTTTATTCATATCTTCAATCTTTGCAACAAAGTGAACAGGGCTGGGCTTGTCCTTAGTTTCATTTAGGATGCTCACTCTTGAATATAATAAGTTTGGAGTGGGGCATTAGCTTTAAAGAATAAGAGAATATTATACAAGAAATTATGAATATTTCAAATAAGAGAATATTATACAAGAAATTATGAATATTTCAAATTTAGAGCGGTTGTAAAGCTTCTAATAACTCTTCATCAAAAACACATTGATATTCTCACCAAATCACAAGCACATTGGTGCTCTAGTACAACAATTAGTATTCCAATTATTGCTGCTTTTAACATTTTGGGATGAAAAAGGGCATTTCGCCACTTGAAGTGGCAGAATGCATATGTATCTTGAACAGTGTTGGAAGGCAATGCTTCCAACCTACAGGTACAGGTTGTGATTCAGCCATATCCAAACCACAACCTCATTGGTTGTTGGAGAGGGGCATTATCTTTAAAGAAATAGAAAAGTGAAAACAATTTTTTTTTTTCAATTCTCATTTCACCTCAAGTTTTGTCAAATTTTTTTTAACAATTAATTAAAATCACGAAATTTAAAAACTTATAATGACTTATAACTAAATTATTTTTTATTATTATTGAAATTATAAAAATAAAAAAGAAAAAAAGTAAAATTGCAACTAGCAACACATTATTTATATTATTAGTTGCGACACTAATCTTATCCAAACAATATTAGACAAGAAAATTATGATAGACAGTAACACTAATTATTCACAAGAAAACAAAAGTATACAAATTAATGGAGAATGGATGAGATAAATGCATATATCTAAACATTTTATGTTTTGTTATTTTGGTGTTTGATTTTTTTTTTTTTTACAATTAAGTTTCTAAATCATCTAAATTTTTTTAAAATAGTGTTTCTAGTAAATTTTACATGTGCTTTTAGAAAAGATTTTTAAATTAGCATAAAACTCTTCTTTTATTTAGACTTCATTTTTTATTCTAATTTCTTTTGAAAGTTATCAAAAATTGAAAAAGTATATTTTATATTTATCAAACTAAATTTGAAAAATTAATTATATTATATTTTATTTTTATTTTATTTTATTAATTGAATTAAATTTTGTATTTCATAATTTTACTTAAATTAAATTTGTTATTTATTGAAAATATTATATTTGTGTTCATACTAATCTCAAATTAAAATTCGACTTTTCTATATAATGTGATATGTCTCATTTATAAAGTTATTTAAATTACATAAAAATAATTTGTAAGTGGAATAATGGTGAAGCAATAATTTAATAATAATTGCAGGGATAGTTAAGTGGTAATTTTTTTTAAAAACATTTTAAAGTATAAGATTGGAATATTACTATTATCAATTTTAAAAAAGGAGCTACCTCCTATTATACATAACATTAATATTTAAATCATATAACATCTCTAATAATAAAATAAATTCGATGATAATTCATTGGATGCTATCATTTATAATCTCACCGAACAATAAGCCCATTGATAATTAAATAATAATTAAGGTTGTCATTTTCAATGATAATGGAAAATTAAATATAAAATAGTCATTAAGGATCTTATCATGAAATTGTGAGGGTAGGTGTAACCAAAAAATTAAAAAAAAAAACATTTTGAGGGTACCTAATAAAAGACAAGTGAAAGACAAATGAGAACAATTAGACCTAAAAAAAAAAAGAGCAAAACAAAATGTGCATAAGTTAAATAGAAAATAGAAATTGGTTTAGTTTATAGTAAATTTATCATCAATAGATATCATCAACTAAGCAAATTTATGATGCATGATAACTTCAACTGATAGACATTTTTTAGGGTTGAAAGTATTTAAATGTCAGAAACTGAATTTCTCAAAAGCGTTTTAGAGTTTTTCTGCAACTTTAAAAATTAAAATTCATTATATATATATGATTTTATTAATCTCATTTTTTAAGGTTACTGTAAATTACATAAAAATAATTGTGTAATTTTGAACAATGCTGAAATAAGAATTGAACAATAATTCATTGGATGCTTTCCATTAGAGATACCTATAATCTCATCGAACTATAAGCCCATTAGTACTTCAATAATAATTAAGGTTTTCATTTTTGTTGAGGATGGAAAATTAAATATAAAAAAATAGGAGGGTCTTATCTTGAAATTGTAAGGGTAGCTGTAAAAAAAAAAAAAAAAAAAAAAAAAAAAAAAAAAAAAAAAAAAAAAAATATATATATATATATATATATATATATATATATAAAGACGGGAGAAAATGAAATGTGAAAGCTGCATTTTTTTTTTTTTCTAGAAATGAGAACAACTAGACAAAAAATATATATGTATGGCGGTGGGACACAGGAATGAATTATTTTAAAAGAGCGGCAAATGGGTAGATATTGGTTTACTTTATAGTTAATTTATCATCAATTAAGTAAATTTATGATGCAATAAAACTTCAACTATAGACATTTTTTAGGGTCGAAAATGTTTACATGTTAGAATCTGAATTTTTTAAAAACATTTTAGAGCTGTTTCTACAATTTTAAAAAATTAAAATTAAAAAACATATATATTAGTCTCATTTGTGAGGTTACTTTAAATTATATAGAAATAATTGTGTAATTTGAACAATAGTGAAATAATAACTGAACAATAATTCAATGGATGCTATCCATTAGAGATAGCTATAATCTCATCGAACTATAAGCCCACTAGTACTAAAAAAAACAATTAAGGTTTTCATTTTCGTCGAGGATGGAAAAATAAATATAAAAAAATAGGAGGATCTTATCTTGAAATTGTAAGGGTAGGTGTAACAAAAAAAAAAAAAAATATATATATATATATAGAGATGAAGAGTGGGGGGACATAAGAAATTTTAAAAAAATCTTCACTCATTATTATATGAAAATTGAATAATTTAGTTATTTATTAATAAAAAGTAAAATTAAATTAGTTAAAATATATTTTTAATTTGATTGAAAGTTTATTTTCTATTTTAATTAGATTTAACTAAAATATAATTTTAATTACTTCCCTATCTATTGTTTACAGCATGACGCTCAGACGTTCAAGGGTGTCAGGAATTTTCATGGGGCTCGAGTCTTCTTCAATGACTTGACTGATGAGCAGAGGAACCGAATTCAGGAGACGGGGTTCGAGGACTTCGTACTCTCACTTCCATCTGAGTAGGGGCGCACGGATTACCAACCACTGCATGCCCTGATGGAGAGGTGGTTTGATATGACCCACACCTTCCACCTCCCATTCAGTGAGCTTACTTTAGACCCGGTATCATTTGCTGCCATCATGGGGATTGCCAGTGCTGGGAATCCTGTTCCCTTTGATGCGAGTCTACATCAACTATCTCCAGATAAGGCCGCATATATTGAGCGACTTTTGGGGATGACTCATGACATGAAGGGGACTCATACCCTTAAATTGGACTATATAAGGAACTTTTACACCCGGGATTGGGCCGCAACAATGGTTTCTCCCCTTGAGATTGACCAGGTGGTGAGGGCTTTTTTGCTCTACTTGCTCGGTACCACCCTCTTTACTAACACCGCCAGCTCCATTGATTTGATGTTCCTATCGGCCCTTCGAGATCTTGACCAGGTTCCCACATTCGACTGGGGTAGCTACGCCCTGACATACTTGTACCGGAGCATGGACGAGGTGGTCCGAGGGGCTAGGAGGTTTTACGGCTTTTAGCATGCTGTTCTGGTAGGTCACGATCCCTTTTTTTCTTTGTCTTGTTCTAACTCCCATTACTTACATCAATTTTCTCAACTTCTCCTATTTTGTTTGTTTGTTCTTATTTTTTTTTAGGTCTGGGCTCTGGAGCTAGAGCTACTTGTGGGCGTTACACGAGTGGGGGATCACTTCCCGGCCCTTAGCAGGTGGGGTGCCAGCCGTGTCACAAAGAGGCACTTTACACGAGTTCACATCCACAAGCAGCACCTGAACTCACTAACATAAGATGCGGTACCTACAAAGCACAAACCTATTTATTAGTACATTACTCGTATTCAATTTACTTACATATCGATGTCTCTTTTCATTTCAGATCCGGAACGACTTGTGGGGGTCCGAGGACACTTGGACCATCGAGATGACTCGCTCCAGGCCCTTATATCGGAAGAGGGTACTCTTCTGTGGCCCTGGGTATCGAGCTTGATACTTAGGGGAGCGGGTCTTGAACTGGAGGGTAGGCGTTAGAGCTAGGTAGGTCCCCAGGTCCCCTCATGATAGTATGCTTTGGGCTCATGAGCTGGAGGGCGATGACCTCGCTCAGGCTGCTACGGGCTCACTAGCTGTGGATCACACAATTCACATGAAGAGTCGGTATACGGAGTTCATCCGTACCCACCTTTTATTGACAGTCCCCTTTCAGGCCACTTCTACCTCTCAGGTAAATCCTTGTAAGTTCCCTTTTTTATTGTAAATTGACTGTATTCTTAACATGTTCCTCCTATTTTTGTCGTTAGGCTGTGCCTGCTAGGCCCGTGGCCCCGGTTAGGTCCCGAGTGCGGGAGAGAGAGCCCTTGAGGTGTCGACTGGATCTGAGCAGGGAGGAGACTTCTGCAACTGGCGAGGAAGCCAGGCCGACTATCGCCCCAGGGTCCGAGTTTGTCCTAGGCAGCTTCACTCACGTCCCCGACCCTCTAGCTCGATGTTGGGTTCCTCCTGGAGAGTTATCGTGCCAGTTCTTGGCCTTAGACGAGGACCTAACCCCTGCATGCACCCCTGATGGTGCTACTCATGTAAGTTCTTTTCCTGACTTGCTTACATTATGATTCTCAAACCAACCGTTAGTTTTAAATATTTACTTTCAATAATGTAGATTCCTTTAGAGCAGGGCCTATATATGTATTGCATGATAGAGGTCCAAAGAGATTACATGTTGGAGATCACTCAACAGTGGAGGGTAATAATTTCCTTATTTTCCTATATGTATGCATGCTCGCATGGCTTGCTAACCTATGATTTGTGTAAACAGGATCGAGACATGGCCAGCAGGGCGAGGATCACTACTCTCGAGCATTAGATTGATGTATTTTAGATTGACGAGGATGACGAGGATGAAGACAGAAATGGTAGCGGCGCTAGGGGAGGGGATGACCTTAAGGGTACGGGATCAGATGCTTGATGTTCTAGGGTTAAAATTTATGTAGTCTCTGACTAGTGAACGCAAAATTTTTATTTTAGACTTTATGAATATAATGTTTGTAGAACTCAACATTTTCCTTAATTAAATTCATTTGTTTTACTTTTCTCATTTCTTCACATGTGAGTTGATTTTAATGTTTGCATATGTAACTGTCCCACTATATTCCAACGACACTTGTTTAGACTGTGTGATTTGAAGAAGCACAATTGGCCCGTACTATTGATGAGGCGATCGCCTCATCGAACCCTAGTGAAGAGGCGATCGCCTCTTGCTGCTAAGGCGATCGCCTCATGAATGAGGTGACCATTCCTATGTTCGACCTAATTTTTGAATCCCCTTTGTCCTTCCCTTTCTGTTTCTCCCTCTAAGCATCTCTTAAAAGACATAAACATGAAAGAACAAAGTCTGAGGCCCCTACAGTTGATTTTGAAAGGTTTGGACAATAAATCTTAGGCCGGGTTAAAGCCGTTTCACCTTGCGGTCTTCAAATCACTCCACACTAGGAGAATTAATTTCCCTTTTCTCCATACCATGGTTCAATTTTGGGATCCCCATAAACACATTTTTTGGCTCAACACAATAGCAATATGTCCCCTACCAGAGGAATTCGAGGCAATTGTCGGCCATCATATAGATTCCGCTTGCCAACTTGCGATTCCTGCTCTTGAAAACTAGGATTCTCGCTCCATTCAGCAACAAATGGTGCGTATGTTCAATCTTCCACCCCGATCTTCCTTCCACTGTATCTCCAGCTCAGAAATCAAATTAGAGTCCCTCCTCAAAGTCATCATGAATGTGGATAAAGGGGAAACTTACTGGCCCCACATGTTAGCCCTTTGTTTGTATGCTCAATTTCTGCTGGTTTCCCCCTCAGGGCACTACGATACGAAGATCCTCTCCATCCTCAATCAAGTGGAGTCAGGGCTCAACCCCTTCCCTCTCATCTTAGCAAAAATCATCATTGGATTGGATGACTTCATAAGGACGCGACGATTCTTAGGAAGGCCCTTCCTGCTGGAGGTAAGTTTCCTGTCGCCCCTCCTCTACTTCCAACTGCTAATACTGCTTGTACCTAAACATTTGCAATCCCGTAGATGTGGTTTTATGAAAAGCTAGGCTTGATCGAACCACCCCAAGACATTAGGCATTACCAAGCCAAGCATTATCGAACAAGGAAACTACATCCCATCCCTACAGACATTCGTGGCTGGCTATCAACATTCCCTGATACACTGATTCACTGGATATGCCCCTAGTGGGGGTTACAGCATGTGACCCTTCGGTCTTATACATATTGTGTCCTGACTGCCGGTCTCCATTTTGCCACTTTCTATAATCCAGCCGGCCTCTATCGCCAATACGGTCATAAATAACTAATTATGGAGCTTGTTCACGAGTTTGAGCCAGGGCCGCTTTCTCAGAATTTTTTGGACTACCTAGTGGCAACTTGGCCTTGAAGAGCCATCGAAAGAAATTTAAGCTACGGCGGTGATCAGACCATCGATGATCATTATAAAGCGTGGGTTTGCTTGCAACAGACAGAAAGAGATGAATTTATTAAATATAAAAGGACAAGAGAATTATAAATGTTAAGTTCATAAGGTAGGCAATGAAAGAAGAGAAAACAAAACTAGCTCATGGAATGAAGACGTTGTTTTCCCTTTTATTAAAAGTAATTTCCCTTTTGTACTAGTTAAACGGCTTGTAATGGACACATTATGCAATATTTAATGACAATTAAAGCAATCCATTTCATTTTATTTAAGCGTAAAATATATATACATTTTGCTTTTGGTACATCTCATGTTATTAGTTGGCTTGCCCTTGTAAGTTTTCCAACTAACCATTTTGTGCCTCTCCTTCCCTTTTTACATGTCCTTAACTTTTGCCTGGACCGCCTCTTTCAAGGTTTTCAGTTTAGCAGGACCCCCCCTTTTTTTTTAGTCTCTAACTTTTTCCTAGACAACCTCTCTTTAAGGTTTTCTCCCCAGTGAGACTTTTTACAGAAAGTATTTCTTGACATTGTCTAGGTTAATAGGTTCCTTGAACTCGTTCCCCTCCATGTCAAACAAAATGGTAACGTCTTTCAAAAATAACTTTTTTACCAAATATGGTCCCTCCCAATTGGGCCTGAATTTCCCCCGGGGGTCGGTCATGAGTGATCTCGTAAGTTTCAACACCAGATCCCCTTCTTGAATCTTGCCCAACTTGATCTTCTTATTATAGGCACGGACTATTCTTCTTTGGTACAGTTGAGAATGATACATAGCCTTCATCCTCTTTTCATCCAGCAGTGTCAATTGAGCCAACCGACTTTCGACCCACTAATACTCAGGGATTTTAGATTCTAAAAGGAATCTCAATGACCTTATCTCAACCTCCACTAGTAAAATAACCTCACACCCATAGACTAAAGAGTACAGAGTGGCTCCTGTCAAAGTCTTAGCAGTAGTTCGATACCCTCACAATGCGAAATGTAAGTATTTAGCCCAATCTCGATAATTTTCCAACGTCTTGGCCAAGATCTTTTTTACATACTTATTTGCTGCTTCCACTGCTCCATTTCCCTATGGCCTATATGGAGATGATATGTGGTGCTCAATCTTATAGTCCTTTAATAGTGTGGCCATCTCTGCTCGAAATTGAACACCATTATCTGTAACTAAGTGGTGTGGCTGACCATATCTATAGATTAAGTTCTTTTCAATGAACCTCAACATCTGCCTCGCCCCTACGGTAGCATAAGATTCAGCCTCAACCCACTTGGAGAAGTAGTCGATGGCCACAATGATGTACCGATGGCCATTAGTTGCTTTTGGCCTTACCTCCCCTATAATGTCAATTCCCCATACAGCAAACGGCAAGGAGAAGTCATTCCTTCAAGTTCCATAGACGATAGGTGGATAACATCACTATATGTTTGGTAATTGTGACATTTCTTTACAAATCCAACATAATTTGCTTCCATGGTGAGCCAAAAATACCCCTGGTGGGCTATTTTCTTTGCCAAGACAGTCCCATTCATGTGTGGTCTGCACACCCCTTCATGAATTGCTTCCATAAGCTTCTGACCTTCATCCTTGTCGACGCACCTGAGGTGTACCCTGACTGGCATTCTTTTGTATAACATCCCACCGTGGCTTATGAACTGTCGAGACAACATTTGTAGGGATATCCTTTCTTTCTTATCAGCGTCATCCAAAAATTGCTCAGTTTCTAGATACCTTTGTAAACCATAGAACCAAGGTTTCTTAGTGGCATTAATTGGCATTACTCTCACCTCTTCGTAACAGGGGGGTTTGAGATTTTATGAGAATTAAGGGTCTGGCCTCTGGTTGTTTCCCACTTTCCTATATGGAGGCCAGTGTGGCTAGGGCGTCAGCTACCTGGTTTCCTTCCCTTGGCAAATGGATGAATTTACACTGTGTGAAGGAGCACAGGATGATGGTCAAGTATTCCCATTGCAATCGTAATCTGTCTTCTTTTATCTCCCATTCTTTGGTGGCTTGTTTATGACTAGCATGGAATCCCCATAGACAGTGACATTTTCCGCCCCTGCGCTACACAATTCTTCTAAGCTAAAGATGCAGGCTTCATATTCTGCTTGGTTATTGGTTGTTTCAAATTCGAGCCTTTTTGCCATCGGGATCATTTCTCCTTCTGGCGTAACCAAAATTACTCCTATCCCGACCCCTTGTTATTGATAGCTTCATCAAAGTACATTTCCCAATCTTGTATCTCTATCGTCCTTAAATGCTCATCAGGGAATTCCAACTTCCACTCTTGGGCATCCCCCATCGGGCTTTGTGCCAAGAAGTTTGCTACTGCTCTTCCTTTTACTGTCTTTTTGGCCATATACTCTATATCAAATTCTATGAGCAAAATGAGCCACCTAGCCAATTTTCCCATAAGAGACGGGGTCTGTTAGAGGTACCTGAGGGGATCATGTTTGGAAACTGCTTGCACTTTGTAAGACTGGAAGTAGTGTCAGAGCTTCCTCGTTGCCTAAATCACTGCTAGACAAGTTTTCTCTACTAAACTATAAGTAGCTTCGTAGGGTAGAAGCTTTTTACTCAGGTAATATACAACATGCTCTGTCTTCCTTTCACCTTCCTGTGCTAGCATTGCCCCTATTGCATCCTTTTCAATTGCCAGATATAGGATTAAGACTTTACATGGTCTTGGCAATTGTAAGACAGGGGGATTCATCAGATAATCCTTGATAATTTCAAAAGCCTGTTGACTTCTCTCATTCCATACAACGGGTTAGTCTTTTTTTAGAACCTTAAAGATAGGGTTGCAAATGGTTGTTAGTTTGGCTATGAATCTGCTGATATACTGTAAACGCCCTAGAAACCCTCAGACCTCTTTTTTATTCTTTAGTACGGGCATATCCCTGATTGCTCTGATCTTATCTGGATCCATCTCTATTCCTTTCTAGCTGACAATGTGTCCCAACAGTTTCCTAGATGTGACCCCAAAAACACACTTCTTCAGGTTCAGTTTGAGATTATACTTTTCTACTCTAGCCAGAAACTTGTTTTGTGCTTCAAAATGCCCTTCCTTGGTTACAGATTTCACCATCATGTCATCCATATACACTTTAACCTCTTTATTGATCATGTCGTGCAGTAAGGCAGTCGCCATCCTCTAATAAGTGGCCCCTGCATTCTTCAACCCGAAGGGCATCACTTAGTAACAATATACGCCCTATTCGGTGATGAATGATGTCTTCAATCTATCCATTACTACCATAATGATATGATTATATCCCAAAAATCCATCCATAAAAGAGTACATTGCATTGGAAGCTACATTATCAATCAATGTATCGATATGTGGTAGGGGAAAGCCATCCTTAGGGCATGCTTTATTTAAATCTCGGTAGTCTACATACACTCTGACCCTTCCATCTTTCTTAGGAACTGGAACTATATTTGCTAACCACTGAGTGTCCTCTACCACTTCTAAAAACTTTGCCTTCAGCTGCTTTTTTACTTCTTCCTTAACCAAGAGAGCCCATTCTGGCCTTAGCCTCCTTTGCTTCTACTTTATTGGTGTTATGTGAGGGTATGTGGGGATTATGTGTTCTAAGATCTCTCTGTCGATTCTGGGCATGTCTTCATAACCCCAAGCAAATACTTTTTATCTCTTTTTTAAGATTTCTTCCATTTTTCCTCTCTTACCATGAGTTAAACTAGAAGCAAACAATATATTTTTAGGATTATCGTCTGTGCCTAAATTAAATGATTCAATTTTCATGGAATTAACATCAAACATATGCATGAAATGATCATCACAAACAGAATAACCATTAGGGAACACATCACACAAATAAGCAAATTCAGATTTCATTGCATTCACTTTTGAAAAGAAAAGATCATCAGTTTCAAACAGAGAAGCCAGGGAAACATCAAAGTCATTATAAAAGGTATCTATAATGGAATTGAGGATGTAGGTCTCAAAGTCTAGGTCTTTGTTCTGATCATTAACACCTTTCTGCTCTGAAGTAGCTTCGTCTTTTTTAGACTCCTCTTCAGCCAATACCAGCTCCTTAGCAGGGGCCTTTTTGTCAGTAACTTCCTTGGTTTTTTCCACAAATTCAGTAAAAATCTCAAACCCTGGGATGACTTCCCTAGCCACTTGGAGAGGTTCCGGAGTCCTACTATATGAATGCCCAGTGCCCTCATTTACAAAGATTTCCCACAGAGTTTTCTTTCTAGTCACGATCTCCTTTCCCTTTTCTTCATACTGGTTCGACAAACCCATTTCCTTCCCAGCTTTGTCAACCTCTTTGAATCCTAACCCATGCTTCAGAATAGGTACTTTATTTCCCACAAACTCTGAAGGTCCGCTCTAATTTTTCCCCAACCCCATGTCGGGCAGAAATTTCGTATTGCGCATCATTCTCAGAACCTTTTCATCCATCTTATCCTCATAGATCACACAGACTTCAAAACTGGGGCTAATGGAAATCTCCTTAGGGATTAACTTCAATGCAGCTATGGTGACTTCAGTTTCAGCTGAGATGGTGACAACCCTTCCTTCATGTGGAAACTTAACCTTTTGATGAACAGTGGATGAAACGCCACCTAGGGGGTGAAACTAGGGCCTTCCCAATAAAATGGCAAAGGTTACCGGGATATCAATCACATGCAGGTCAACCCAGACTTCTATAGGCCCTGTTCTGACTAACACCTTGAAAGTTCCCTCCACAGATCTTTTGGTGTCATCATAAGCCTTGATAACCAGCTCAGAAGGCTTTAGGTCGACTACCGTCAACCCTAGTTTTGACAGAATCTTCAGTGGACATACATTGATGGCAGAACCGTTGTCAACCATCACACAATAGGTCATCTTCCCTTTTACTTCGGCTTTGATAAACAGAGCTTTGTGGTGATCCCTCCCTTCTATAGGCAGATCGTCATTGCAAAATGTTATCATTCCTTGAGGAATTTCTGTTAATAACTGGACCATCTGTTTTGGAGTAGAATTAGTGGAAATCTTTCTTTGATCTAGTGCCAGGACTAGAGCTTCCCTGTGATCCCTAGAATGCATGAGTAACTCCCAAACACTGGTAATAGTCTATTTGCTTTGTCCTACCTCCTCTCCCTTTACTGCACATCCTGCCTTTTTAGATTCAGACCCGATAACCCCAGGTTTCTCTTTCTTTTCCTTGAACTTCCTCACAGACTACCTTGGCCCGTACCCCTCACTGTCCCCTAGGTTAACTTGTTCTTTGCTTTCATACTCGGAACTCCATATGTCCAAGACTTGTACTTGTAACTCCATGGGTTGTTTGCTTATTCTCAAGTTTTCAGGCTTGGCCTATTGGGAATTGTGATAGACATCAATGAAGGAGTTTAGGACTTGTTCTTTTGTTAGGCTAGAGTTGACCATCAGAATGGATGGGTTAAGAGGTGGTGCATTTCGGTAATTGGGTAATGGGTTAGTTTGAGTGTTTGGTTTTCTATTTTTTGGGTCAGTAATTTTGCTTGAGTCTATCAAATCTTGGATTTCATGCTTTAATCGGGCACAACTGTCTGTGTCATGCCCGATGGTCTGATGAAATTTACAAAAAAGCTTTGGGTTGGCTCCAGGCAAGGGTTGCTGTGAAGGCAAAGGTCATAGCAGGTTCTTCTCAATGAGCTTATCGAGGACTTTGGACATAGGACGTCCCAGATTAGAAAATCTCCAGGGCTGTCTAATTGCACTGACTTGTACATTATTGCTCAATGGTTGAATAGCATGAATCTAAATGTTACTGCTCGAGCTGGCCCCCTCTTTGCCCCCAGAACCTCTTCCGAAGAATTTCTTCTCTTGAGCCAAATCTGATTCTTTTTAGACCCTAAATCTATATAATTCTTTAAAATTCCTGATCCCCAAATCCCTCAATTTCCTAGATAATGCGGGAACACACCCTTCTATTGCCAAGACCAACTGGTCAGACTCAGCTGGCCTATGCCTCATCAAGGACAATTTTCCCCTCCAACCAGTTAGGTAATCAACAAAAGGCTCATTAAAGTTCTATTTGGTATTCTGCAGATCTCTTAGGGACACCTTTAGTTGAACGTTGAGACCATATTGCTTAACAAAAGTAGTGCACAATTCTTTCCAATTCGACTGAACATGCGGTTCCAAGGTGTAATACCAACGAATCGGCGCTCCTTCCAATGAAATAGGGAATTGCTTAACAATTTGGCTCTCAATTAGCTCAGTAGCCTTCATGTATGTTACATATTGCTTCAAATGCAAATTGGGATCCTCGACACCAGTATACTTCTTCATGTTTGGGAATTTAAACTTATGAGGTAGCGGTTCATCACCCTTTTCCAAATTCAGATCGTAATCTAGGGGGGCAACCATACCCTTCTCCTTCATCATCACCTGCATCTGGTTGATCATTTTGGTCATATTCTTAGCCCACTTGGTCTGACCCACATCCTCGGCTGGGATGACATTTCTTTGATTCACTGGATTGGCCAATACTATCACATCATCTTCTTCCCTTCCTCTAATCGGTATTTCCTTATCAAGATTAACCGAATTGATTGGCAGTGCATTGGGTGGCTTTGTTGGCTGACTTTCTCTGATAAGCTTAGTAATCTACCTCATCATTTCTCTCATCATAGCTCGGGTTTCTGTTATTACTTCTTCTTTCCACCATGCCACAAATGCTTCTAGATCGAACCCTCCTGCCATTCCTAATTCTGAATTTCTGACCAATGACCTAAACTAGCTTGGCCCCACCCTGCTGAGCTTGAAGGATCTATAGTGTTGTAAAACAGTTGATTAGAATGATGCATGATGTGTATGCATGATATTCAAGTTCATTTTATTTAGAAATAAAATATCGCACACAAAAAGACAACTTAAACATGCAAACTTCCGCCCTTATTTCTCCCACACACGCATTCAATGGTGAGTATCTTGTCCAAGGATTTTTGGCTTGGGTTTTAATTATCAATGGGGGATAATAAAATCGACGCATGCAAGAAAACTCTCAAAATGATTTAGATAAGCAATAGTTCCTTTAAATAACCCAAGTCCACTTTCTATGAGCCAAGATCCTTAGCACCATAAACTTACTTGTCAAGACCCATTTGAAATGGGTTATGAGTAGGCATGAGAGGTCTTTGTTGACTAGCTTATTTATAATGGGCTTTGGTTGGACATGAGGGCCCATTTTATTTTGGACTGCTTATTGATGGGCTCGAGATTTATTTTAAGGGTCCATTATATGGCATAATACACATGCATGTGGGAAAATTCCTAAGGATAGTTGCTAAGTCATTACATGGGCTTGAGTTTTAGGTAAAAGGCTTTGGCTCCCACAATGATATACATATATATATGTCTCCCCAATCAAGGGTCAAACAATGTGGATTAGTACGTGTCATGAGTGACAATAATCAAATATTCCACCACCAGGTTTGAGTGAAATGTAGGTAGCGAAGTACTGACTATTATCAGGTTTATTCGGGATTGAAGTGCTCATTACGTGCAAAATGTGTAGTAAATGCATAAATGCAAAAGAAATAAGAAAATAATTAAAGATGATAAAACACAAAACACTGGAATCAATTTCTCTATCCTCAGTGGAGTCGCCACTGTAGGTGGTGGGGTTTGGCGTGCACCTAAGTATTTGGTGACCACGGCACTGTGTGGGCTCGAGGCCCACTAGGAAATACGATATAGGTCATGGGCCTATTCGGAGATGGAGTCGCCATTTGGATAAAAGTCGGGACACACTATACAGCAACTGGATCCCATGGAGGTTCCCAGAAGCCGTCATCAAAGATCGGGTTCGAAAACTGGGTATGAGCGTTTGAATGCTCACCCAACCTTGCGGTTGGCCTCCGTTTGTGTTTTATGTTTTATTACCATTTAATTATTTAATTATTTCCTCATTTACCACACGTAATGAAATTGCCTTCAGATAGTTTCCAAATTTTATAATTAAGTCCGAGTTTGCACATTAGTTCAATTTCATGCCTTTAAGTCCCAACATTAAAAAATGTAGTAAATAAAATAAATAATAATTTACAACCATACATTCAAAATCGAATGGGGAAAGGGATTAAGGATTACAATGCTTTTTAGCTAAATAAATGAGATAATATACAGAAAATAAACCAATAAAATCAGATAAAAGCGGCAATGTACAAGGGATAACTAGCAAAAGTGATTACTCGATGACAGAAATCATCAAGTAATTCCAAAATGAGAGGCCCTCAGAGATGTTTTGATTGAGATCCTTGCTAGGATATGATATCTCCCTTTGACACAAGTTTCTTCCTTATTCTCTTATGGAGAAAGTGGACCTCTTTACTTTAATCTCTCCCCCCCTTTCTTGAGGACGTTTTCTTCTTTCTTTTCTCTCTATCTTTTCTTTTTCTTCAGAGCTCCTCTCTCATTTTCTCACCAACCTCCCCCTTTTCTTTTCTCTTTTTTTCTTTTATTCCTTAGATTTCCCATGCCCCTAAGCCTCCTAGCCCATCATGAGCTCTTTTAGCCTTTTTTCCTTCCCCAAAAGTCTTTTTCTCATGTAAGAAGTAGGTCTGAAAAGTGGGGCCCGCACCACTTAGTCGTCATGATTGCAGCTGCATTAAATGCAGCTGTAAGTGGGCTGCTATAGGGGCGGCGCCTTATCGATGAGGCGATGCCCCTTTGGCCCGGGCCTGTGTTGGGCTAAGCGGGCTTGGGGTGAATTTGGATAGTTGGGTTTGGTTTTGGGTTTTCAAGTCCACCTTCCACTAGAGATTCAGGCTTCATTCTCATGTCCAAGTTTCACATTCTCATATTTGGGCTTGACAACTGGCCGGTCAAATCGAGCGCCCCTAATTCGTCCCTTAACACGGGCCGACCGAATCAGGTGTCTACACTACTTATACTTTATCTAATATAAATCATAGTAGATAACATAAATTTATAAGTCTTATTATATTAAATTTAATAAGTAAATAATAAAAACAAAATTAACAAATTTTATGAAAATAGGAAAAGTATATAATTTGTTTCAAAAGTAGATATTTTTATAAACTAAAAATTAATAAATAACAAGCATAGCATACAATTTGTTTGAAAGTATATTTTTTGTAAAAAAAGTAGTATAATTATTGTTTTTAGATATTTTTATAAAATTTAAGAAAAAATAGTTAAAATTAAATTAATTAATATTTATCATTTAATTATTAGGTGAATTTAAAAATTACATTAAATTAATTTTTGTGTAAATAAAAGTATTAATATTAATAATATTGAATAAATAAAGTATCATAGATCAAATAAAAAATTTACTAAAATTGTAATAAATTATAAATTTAATGGGATTGTAATATTTAAATTGTTATATAGAGAAAATATAACTTTTATTATTTTTAGATTTTTGATTAACAAATAACTAATGATTTTTTATTATCTTATGATTAATTGTTATCATAATTTTTTTAAATGAAATCAGTTCTAGATTTGAGAAAACTTAATTATATATATATATATATAAAGTAATATCATATAATTATTTAAATAAAAATTTATAAAAATTCTAATGAATTATAATTATATTAAGTTAATATCAAATTTTTATATAAATAAATAACACTGTTATCATTTTTAAAATTTTTATTTGTTAATAATAATAATAATAATAATAATAATAATAATAATAATAATAATAATAATAATAATAATATGTTTAACTGTTTATTTATAATATATCACGAGTCAAATAAACTTTGTATTTACGTGTGAAATGTGTGGTTGTTTACTAGTATATATATAAAATGAGAGAAAATGAAATGTGAAAGCTACATTTTTTTTTTATTTTTTCAAGAAATGAGAATAATTAGACAAAAAAAAAAATGATGGTGTGACACATGAGCGAATAATTTTAAAAGAGGCCAAATGGGTACAACTTAAATAGAGAATAGATATTGGTTTAGTTTATAGTAAATTTGATGACTTCATAAGTCCTAAAAGTTAGGCCATTTTTTCAATTAAGTCCTATAAATTTCAATCATTTCAAATATGTTCATTAACTTTTTAAAAGTTGTATCGTTAGTCCTAAGCCGTTAACATTCACAAACTTTGTTGATATGCTAGCAACTCTCACTTCTCCTTTAAAATGACTGATGATGTGTTAGTCATGCAAGAATACCCTTAATACACGTCATGACACATTGGAAAACAAAAGCCTTGTCAGATTTCCACTTTTAGTTAGAGCTGCTTTTTACAATTTAAAACGCTCTCTTAATGTTAAACATAAAAAAAGAAACATTAGTGCAAATCTATTCATTTTCTTTGTGCAAAGCAACATTTTTCTGAAAACAAAATTCATGTCATTCTCTTTGTGGTCCAAGAAAACGATAGTGGAAAAGTGAGTTGTGGCCCCAAAAAATGGTTTACTTAATCGAGGGTGGAGATTTTGTTTGCGGCTGTTAGAAACAGGTACTTAACATTTTTTTTTTTTGGGAAATCGATAATGGAAAGCAAAAGTGAACTTTATGCATGATTCTAATACTTTTATATGGTTGCTTTTTGATTCAAGTGCAAAAGTGAGTATGATTCCAAATTCTTTTTTAATTTTTTTTTTATTTTAGGAAAAATCAATAATATAAAATGAAGGGTTTATATTGGATTTAATGTTAATGGAGGTTAAAAAATGATTTATTTTTGCATGATTAATCATTGATTATAGTGCTAAGTATAATTGTTTATATATTAAGGTTTAATTGTGCATGGTTTGGTTTCATTTCATGATCATAGCTTTTGAAAATTTTATTTTTTGATTTATTGTTCTCATTTGATTTATAGGCATTTTATAAGATCACTAATGCATGCCTAGTATGACATTATGGTGGAAAGGTAGAAAGTAATATGTACGTAAGAGGGGATGAATTTAATCAAATTGTGGACATAGATAAATTAAGTTACTAGTGCTTACTTGACCATGCTAATGGTGAACTAAAATAAAAGGAGCCCTTGAAGTTTTATTTTAGGAATAGTTATAATGGTGATTTTATAGAGGTTTATGATGATGTAATAACTTGTCAGTTGTTGACTATTTTAAATAAGCAAAAGGAATGTGCTATATATGTTATGAAGGACAACATTATAGAAAATGCAACCATTAAGGAGATAGCTGAAGCACTTTACAAGGTAGATGTAGGTGAAGTAAATGAATTTGATAAAGTAGGTGAAGTTAACATAAATGGAAATGAGATAGACAGAGAAGAGGAAGAGTATGTGGAGGTTAATGAATAATTTTTATCTGATGGAGATGACAAAGAGTTGCAGGAAGTTAGAAAGAATTTAAAGAACTTAGATAAAATGTTTTTTAATGATAACATACTTAATAAGATGCAGCTGAGCAGGCAGAGAAGAGATGAGGAAGTAGCAAAGTTAGTTCATGAGGCAAGTCAAGAGGCTGCTCAGTATGCAGATGAGGAGGCAGTGCATGAAAATGCAGAGGATGAGACTGATTATATAGATTCTTTTGATTGCAGTTTCATGGATATAGATAAAGAAAGGGATGTAACGGGTGGTAGATGTTAGTATAAGTGATATGCCCTAAAGTCTAATCACATATTTTTGACATTATAAATTATCCTAAATGGCAATAAAATAATATTCTATTATCTAAAGTGTTTATTTAATTGAATATTTATCCATTAGCATCATGTTAATAAATTTATTATTAAGAGTTGATAATATAAGCTACAAATTTATTTAATACATATGTTATAAAAATGTTCATAGTCGGTAAATTAATATTTGGGTAATATTAATTTGATTATCACCTCTGACTATTTTCCTTTATTAGTATATGATACTACTAATGGGAGGTAGTGAGTCTTATG
The DNA here is from genome assembly GCA_947683625.1 of Mallotus nudiflorus. Taxonomy (NCBI): domain Eukaryota; kingdom Viridiplantae; phylum Streptophyta; class Magnoliopsida; order Malpighiales; family Euphorbiaceae; genus Mallotus; species Mallotus nudiflorus. The sequence goes on from CANTUR010000067.1 coordinate 412,432, forward strand.
CTACTTGATATGATATATCAGAATAGACATGTGGATACTCATGTGATGGGTGGATCGAATAGTGACATTAGATTTGTAATTGCGTGGATATTCATTTATAGTAAACAATCACAATTTATGTCATAATGGTGCATATAGTCCTTTAACATAAGGTGACATGGTCATCCATATTAGAATGGTTAGGGTTTGTTACCGCTTCCATACTTATATTAATCACACATAGGTATATGGCGTGTGATGGATCTAGTCGGTTAAATGTAGGGATGAGTGTTCGATCAAGATGAGATTCATTGCCTAGAGTAAAATGGGATAAGATCCTATGCTATCTAAGTTTATTCTTGATGAATAAGTTCCCAGCTAGGACAAACATAACATATCTTAAAAGAGTCTCAATGCTAGAAAAATGTTTCTAGTATTTATTATGTTTTATTTAGAATTCGAACTTGAGAATTGGTCAAATAATACAACTATTAGATTTTGACTAAACCATGACTCTAGGCCGTGTTAGGATCTTCTCATGAAGGGATTTTAGTGCATGATAATTATGACCAAAGAGATTGTGTGAATTAATACATGCATTCATATCTAATTGGGTAGTTATGATATCTATGCTAGGGGTCACTCACAACTTATGAGAACTAAATATGTATAATTGGAATTTTCACATTTAAATTTTAAAGGAGTTTCAAATAATATCAAGTATTAATACTATCTTTTCATTGCCAATTAGACATGAACACGGTGAGTCATAGGTTATTAGTAAAATAGTATGATTGATGCCAATTAATAATTTTGGAATTAAACTAGTGAGTGACCTACGCATTGTGCAAAAGAATAATTATTTTAATACTATTTTATTATAAATTATAAATTAAAGTTATAGATAATAATATATTGGAGTTAATTGTTTTTTAAAATAATAGGAGAAATAATAAGTTGATATTGTTAGTTATATTTTTGAGTAAAAAAATAAATTGCATAAAGATAATTATTTAGCAATTATTGAATGATAAAATAGTAAAACTTCTATAATTGCTATACATTTTATGCAACTAATTATTGCATAATTATATGAACTTGGAATCTCATATTTTCTTTTCTAATGTGTTGTTGATTTTTGTTGGCACAATAGTCTATTTTGATGTTTTGTTATGAAGATTGGATAAGAAACCATTTTAAGAGATTTTTGTCTAAGTTCTGGGAGAATAATTTTAGAATGAGGTTGTTTAATGATTTACAAAAGTAAAGTTGGTTCTCGAGAAATATCTAAGATGTGTTTGACTGATGCAAATATCGCATGTAAGTTTCGAAGCTTGTTCAACTGTTATAGCATTTTGACACCTTCAGTGATTTTGATTTGTAGAAGTAGAGGTAGATCCCATATATGTATAGAGCTTGTATATTCTCTTGACAATCTCTTTTGATCATTTTCTATTAACTTGAATTTATTGTAATTATATTGTTGAACTCAAAATTCTTCAGATCCATGTTGAACTTATGGTATTTGAAACTGTAAATGAGAAAGAATAAGAAGTTAATGTTGTAAAAATAGGAAGACATTGAAAGAGCAATTAAACAATATTTTTTTTATTAGAAAAATTGAGGCAATATATAGATAAAACATAAGTTGGAACATAAAATATGGAAATATATTTATAAATAAGAAGTTAATTTTTTTGAAAAAAATAGATACATATAGATAATTAATTTTATTCTTGAAATTATAAACTGATTAGGTAAATTTTTTAGTGAGTAAATTGTTTGATGAACTAACACTTAAAATTTTACATCTTGTTATTTCCTTTTGTTTATACATAATACCTGAAAATGTGAAATTGTTAATTTGAGTGATGGTTGAATTATAATATTGGTTAAGATAATATTTTATATGTAAAAAAACACAACAATTTTGTTATTTATAAGTTGATGAAACAACAATAGAAATTCTATACAATATTTTATGTATGGTATTCTAACTTGTACACAGTTAGTCTCAATCCTTCTCATATTTTTATGTCAATGAGGCAAGTAAATTACATAAATTGACAAATAAAGGAAATAAAATTTATGGGATAGGAAAACACATAAGCATTTGTGTAAAATGATGTAATTTTGTGAACAAAGAATTGTGTCGAACAATTGCATTCCATTGTTAAGGATTTTGTTTTTTAAGCATATTACCTCAGTTTAATGTAAATATCAAAAATTTTCTTTAAAAAAAGGTGTAATTATCAAAACATAATTGAGAATTAACTAATTAAGCCATTTCAAGAAACACCTATCTAAAAAAGCAACAGGTACTGTGACAAATTCATCATAGAATAAATAAGCAGTTGGAGTTACATTACAAAAAAATTTAAAACACAAATTTTTTATATAATATAACAAAATAATTTCATGTAACTCTCTATGTTAATATTAAAAGAATTTGCTGAAAGACATAAGATATATCTTTTTTTACATGAAACTATTAAAATATGGAAAATCATATTATTTTAGTAAAAAGATATGAATTAGCACTTTTATAGGTGATATGAAATTAATATCATATACGAAATTGCATTTTTGAAGGAGTTAACTGACCTTGAAGATTGAGGAAGATAGCTGAAAAAAAAAAAGATAAAAGATGAAAAGATTTAAGAAAAAAAATTAAGGAATGGATATAGAAATGTTAGTGATGATCAAGATGCACATAAAATAAACAAAGTGGTTTGCAAGAAAAAAAAAAGATAAAAATTAATTGTACATTACAAATGAACATAAAGGATTAATTAATTAAAATAAATAAAGTGCTTTGCAAGAAAATGAAAAGATGATAATTAATTGTACATTATAAATGAATATAAATGATTAATTAATTAACATTAATGATTGTTACATTGTATTGAATTTTTATTTATTTATTCAATTGTAAGTAGAGAAGAATGTCTGTTAATTATTTTTTGAAAACTATGTCTCTTTGTTTATCTTAAATATAGGTATATTAAATATTTATATCTCTTCATTTTGCAAAATCTCCTAATGAAAAAATACATTAAATAGGAATGTCTTTTCATTTTTAATAAAAGAGAAGTGTATCTTGATTTTTTAAATTTATAAAGGAAAATCATTAACAATTGTGATAAGTTGCCATTTGCTAGACTGACCTGATAGTTAAAAGCCTATATTGGTCTCCTCACTCATAAAATGAAGGTTCTCATGCTGATATTAAAGCAAAGGCATTTGCTGATTAGAAAGTCAACTACCATCATGATACTTATTGTAGAAAAGACAATTTAGTGTAGTATCACATATTGATTATTGCATAGCCAAAATTTTTGTCGGTAGCTCCTGTTTGTGCTAGTCGAATGACTATTTCACTTAAATACCTCAATTGAAGCAACAACCACTACTCAGGACATATGAATTAGGAGTTTCATCCATTTAACTTTATATTTCTTGCCTCTAATAGCTTCAAGAAGGTTAAGAAAAAGACCCTTTAACAATATTTAACATTATGCAATGGATAATAGGTGAGCATACTAGCTAGATTTGTAATGGCATTTGACAAGCTAGAGCATTAGAAACACACTTTCCTCCCCCAGATGTATCATCTCCCAAAAGAAATTGAGCAAACCTTTCTTGTATCTTTTATATATTTGAATCAAACCCGAAAAAGATTATGAAGGTCCAAATAAATTATAATATAAAATTTACATAACAACAACATCATCTAATTTGACATGGTTATTGAGATTTTTCAATCCCAGGATTCACTCAACATGTACTCATGTCTATATATTATCATGTCTTTCTTATCATCTTACTTGTGTGCTTTGTCAATGAATTTAATGAATGTGTTGCCTATGTATTAATGATGAAATAAAATTTTTAGAAACTTGAGAGCTTTACAACTTACCTAAATTCTATTTTTTTTCGAGAAGTGTAGTTATAGGTTCATCCTTACTTAATCTTGACTTGGGAGCCTTAATATTCTGACTAAACATACTTCTAGTTTGTTGTAATCATATTTCTTCATGTCAAGTGTCTGTCTCCGCACTAGGCTTGAATAGTTTTGAGAATTGAAAAAATTATCACATAATCAACTTACTATGCTAAAAAAAATCTAAAGAAATTAACTAAGAGGAAAAAGAAATTTTAAACTCCAAAAGATATAGGCCAAGTTAATAAAAAGCAAATCAAGAAAATGAGAATTTCTCATGTCTCAAATGCAGCTAAGGTTCACAAAATGCAAGAGATTTGCATCGTACCAATTATAGGCAACAACCTATCTTGAAAAATTAAACTTAACTAAATCTAAAGAAATTGCCTTTAATATAGTTCCATAAAAGAAGTAGTACAAAATTGCAAATCGATCTTCTGACACTACTTATATAAGCCACAAAAAGCTAATAATAGCCTTTTTCCCTCTGGTTAATTAGGTTGAAGGATTTCTTTACTTACAAATACAATACAATTAACTCTGTTTGTTAGAACAACTTCCATTAAGTCTCTGCATGTATCCTTTATTTTATTCTTTATTTATAAACCCTTATTTGTTTTTAAAAAATAGGATTTAGCTTAGAATTGCCCATTTTTAAGTCCGGGATTTCTCTGAATTTTTATTCATAACTTTGTTGATGTATATAAATTTCAAATTAGATTATATTTTTATTTTTTAAGTTTTTATATTTTATTCATATCTCTATATGAATTGAGTTTAAAGTGATCTTTTTTATTTTGCATAACAATCAATATCCCCGCACATTAGTGCAGCTCACCTTCTACTCTATTATTTATTAGTTTTTTAGTTTTTAGTACAACATCACAACTTGCCAAATGCCCACATATTATAACTAATTAATTAAATATAAATGATTATTGGCCATTTATAAATTGCTTATAAATTAATCATTTGTCATCTCTAATTAATGATTTATAGTCTCTAATTAATCATTTACAACTTCTAATTTTCTTCATATTTCAATATTAAAAAGTTCATAATTTGTTTTTTTATTCTTTTGCTATTAAAATAATGACTTATTAAACTCTCAAAATTTGAAGCGTGGTTAATGACTATAGAAAATGAAAAGATATAATTAATTAAAAAGGAAAAACATAATCATAAAAACATATTATAAGTAATTAATTAAATGTAAATGATTTTTTGTCATTTATAAATTGGTAATAAATATATTATTCAGTTGTGTCCAATTAATGATTTATTATCTCCAATTAATCATTTATGACCTCTAAGAATTATTACATACTAGGGTTTACAAAAAAATAAAGGGATAAGTTAACAATAGAGAAAGTTAAAAGACATTGCAAGATTGATACTTGTGCTATAAAGAAGATATATTTTTTGTTATCATTACTCTTATAGAAAATGAAAAGATATAAATTAATTGAACATGAAAAGAAAACAATTAATTGTAAAAACCTATTATAACTAATCAATTAAATATTAATGATTATTGGTCATTTATAAATTGCTAATAAATAAATAATTTTTAATCTCCAATAAATGATTTATAGCCCCTAATTAATCATTTCTGGCCTCTAATTTTCTTCATATTTCAATATTAAAGAGTTCATAATTTGTTTCTTTATTTTTTGCTATTAAAAATATTGACTTATTAAAATCTCAAAACTTGAAGTGAAATCTCAAAACTTGAAATGTGGTTAATTATGATAGAAAATGAAAAGATATAAATTAATTGAAGATTAAAATAAATTAATCATATGATTCTATTATAAGTAATTAATTAAATATAAATGATTTTTGGTCATTTATAAATTTCTAATAAATCTATTACTCAATTTTGTCCGATTAATGATTTATAACCTCCAATTAATCATTTATGACATTTGAGAATTATTACATACTACCCATTGACTCTAGAATATACTAAGGTTTACAAAAAATAAAAGGATAAGTTAACAAAAGATAAAACAAAAAGACATACATGATTGATACTTATGCTATAAATAAGATATAGTTTTTGTTATCATTACTCTTTCTCATTGAGCATATACTTTCATCATTCAACAACCATGACTTTGAGTTTTAATTTGAAAAGAAAAAGAGCTAGTGTTGCTAAAAGTGTTTATTGGAATTCTCTTCCAAATGATATATAGACTGAAATTTTCCTTTTCATAATAGCTCAAAATCATAAAGATTTGTTTAATGTGATGCTTGTGTAAGTATATTTCTTTTTCTAAGTTTCATTTCTATAAGTATATACTCTTGTGGATTTCTTCTTATTTCAATTTTGTTGTTCTTTTGGAATTCAAGTGCAAGCCATTTCACATTATAGCAAATAGTATATTTGTGCTCATATATTTTAATGTTTGGAGTTTAAAAGAAGGAGTTGGATTCTTAAATCATAGGGTAGAAATTTTCTACTATCTATGGTTGACATTGGAAACTATGATGCAACAATTATGCTCAACACTAATTTATGCTTTAACTATTATGATATGAATTGGGGTTTGCAATTGTTAGAACATAATCTTCTATCTAAAAGGGTCTACTCAGTTTATAATTTTGCAATTATTTTGCTTTCTCTTATTGATTCATTTAAAGGAATGTTAGTAAAGTAATTGATGTCCTTTCCAAGACCACATAAGATTCTATGCAAATGTAGGGCTAACTTACTTGCTATGATTGATGGAAGAAAATTACAATTGGATCATAGATAGAATGTGACAACGTTGATTGTGAAGGCTTTGTTAAAGCATTATGCTGAAGATAATGAAGAGTTAAATTTAAGCAATTATTGTATAATGTGTTTGATTGATGTAGAAATTTTTAAGCTTCGATTTGCAATAGTTTAAGGATAGGGTTGTTTAAAAATAAAAGATGGAAAAATGTCAAATGCATGTTTTAGCTTAAAAGTTATAATACTAAATATTCTAAAGCATGAATAAGAAAATGATTTAAGTTATTAATATGTTATGTATTTATTATATTTTATTTTTATAATTTGCTTTTTCTAATTGAAGTAAATAGATTATTCTTTGTAATTTATAAGATAGAATATTACCTCTTGCTATTTCTTCTATCTCCTTCCTTCAAATGTTGTTCCGTATGAATTAAAGCTTTGAAATACAAAATAAATTGACATATATTATTCAGCTAAAAGATCATAAACAATGGACAAATACAGTAATTAGTTGTTTGGTCTTTTGACTATTGCATTGGCTAATTATGATGATTATTATTATTTTTTAAATTGGCTGATTAGAGGATTCACTGCTAGTAACTATGGTTCTCATTAACACAACCTTTATTTACGAATTAGGATCAAGATAATTATTTTTGAAAAAAAATATTTAATTTCTCCTTTCTAATTTCATAAATTGCATTTTATGTTCAATGTGGAATTCCAATTGTTGTTTTACATGGGAACCTTTAAATGTGAATTATTAAAAGTGCTATGCTTTTTGGACTGGGTCATATTTCGTAATTTGGCCTAATAAGATTTAACTCGATAGAATTATAAATTTTTATATTCAATATTTCTAGTTAGTTAAATTTTTATATTCAAAGAAGCATATAAGGTTTGACCAAAAAGAGCATTAGAAAATTAGTTTGATAAAAAAGAGAAGAGAAAGTATAGTTCCAAAGCAATTTAAGTACTAATGTAAATGTAAATTGAATGAATATTTAAGCCTACAATATTCAGAATTTGAATCATATGTTTATTCACTATTTTTGTTATATATATATATATATATATATACATACATACGATATTGTACACACTCAGATCAATCGGTCTGTAATAGGAGGTGAACTGTGGATGCTTGATTTAATCGATCCATAATGAAGCCTAATATGAGAACACGTGAAGCTTGAATACAAGAAAACCTAAAGCTTCCTTGAGAATGGTCTTAAGAGTTTGAACCTAAATCCTAACCCAAACCTAAGCAAAACAGGACCTAAACCCACAAACATTAGCCCAAGCCCATTTTGGTCCATTGGTCCTGTAATATCTCGAATTTTTAAATATTTTTATACTGCATCGAAATATGTAATGTTAATAATTTTTGTATATATTTATGATATTTTAAGAGTTGTTATTTGTTTAAAACTAATTTTAATTATTTTAAGTACTTTACGTAAAATTTTTTCGGAAATTGTATTTTCGGAAAAATTGACACGTAAATAATTTAATACTATTTATTTTGACTAGTTTTATGAATTTGCATGAACTCATATATAATTTTAAAGTGCTAAAATAAATTGTATATATGTGTACTTATTTAACTTAATTAGAGCTTAATTAATTTTCTTAATTTTATCATTTAATTTTTGTATTAATTAATTAATTTTAAGTGTATAAATTATTAAATATAATAAAATATTTGTGTGGTGAATATTATTTGTGTGTGGGATTATATTATTATAATATATATAAGGTGGATATATATATATATATAAATGTTTTTTTAAAAAAAAAAAATCAAAGTTACCTTAATTACAGTTTTGCCCCTCCTTCATCTTCTTCCTCCCAAAACGTTTTCAGCCATTTCAAGATAGTTTTCTTTGCTGTCACTGTGCTTTCCGGTGTGCCACCTTCCCTTCCAGCCATTCTCGATGTCCCAAGCTCCCATTTTCGGCGTTGTTTGGCCGGATTTTCATCAAGGAGCCAAAAATCGACTTAGCTCCAACCAAGCACTTTTCGGCCACCAAATTTGATGATGCCAGTCTTTATCTTCTCCTTGAGCTCTGGTGAGTGTGATTCCAAGCTTTGTTTCACTTTATTTGGTCTAGAATTGCTTAGGTTTCAATTTCTTCAAATAAGCTATTTTGGGTTTCGAATTTTTTTAGCTTTAATTTGATTGATTCATGAAAAATTCCTTCACAAACTTTGTTCTTGGAAGCTTAATCTACATGCTTTAATTTTTTTAGAATTTTTGGAATTTATTTTAATTTATTTTAATTTTTGTGAATTTTTGATTATTTTATTATTATTTTATAATTTTTGAAAATTAATTAATTAAATTATGAAATTGTGTCTTATGGTGATTATAGGAGTTGAAATGAATTATAGAAATTTATTTGTATTTTTTGTGAATTTTTATGTATTTATTTGGAATTTATTAAGTTTATGTAATTTTGAAAAATAGGGTTAATTATGTGTTTAATTGAAATAAATTGGTTAATTGAGTATAAAGGAGTTAAAGATGACTTAAAGGAGTTATGTGCTGCATTTGTAAAGCAGTACGGTCTCAACACCCAAATGGATGTATCTCTTAGAGACTTATAGAATACTAAGTAATGATTCAATGAATCTTTTGCTAATTACTTTATTAGATGAAAAGGAAAATTGACATAGATGAAGCATAGACCTGTCAAATCCGATCAATTAATAATAACAATGGAAGTATATGTTCTTCCACTTTCTAAAAGCTAAAAGATCTTAAAATTTAAAACTTTAAAGAGTTTTATACGTTCGGTGTGCAAAAGGAATCTGCCTTGGCCCAAGAAAAGAAATTCTTTAGTAGGAGATCAGCAGGTAAAGATATAATTGTTCAAGAAGTAATGTATAGATCAATGCTATTAGACAACCCAGTAGTAGTGTACAGATCGGTGCTATTCAACAACCTCAAAGATTTTTTAATTTGGCGAGACCCATATCAAAATTTCTAGAGAAATTAATGGAAAATAACCTTCTACAGCCCTTACCCCAAAGACCACCATTACTAAATACCAACCAGAAACTTTATTGCAAATTTCACTAAGCCATTGGTCATGATATTGACGGTTGCACCCGGTTGAGAAATGAAATTTAAGAATTGATCGATTTGGGCAAAATCAACGACCTTGAGACTAGAAAACTAAATACCCAAAATAACCCCCTACATAATTACTAAAATGTACCCCTACCAGATGCATCCATCCTAATGATCAACACGGGTTTAACGGAAGAGCAAGTCTTAAACTCTTTCATTGATACCACCCTTAGCTCACCAAAATCTAAACTTAACGACCTAAACCAGAATGAGCAACCTCCAAGGCTTAATGTAAACATCCTGGACATTTGGAGTTTTGATGAGGAGAAGGGAGGACAAATTGATTTATAGGTTAATGAGGAGAATAAAAAGAGCCATCCAATTAGGAAGGTTGAAAAGAAAGAAAAAGAAACTGAACATACCGAACCTAAATATAAAAAAAGGGATTTGAAGGAGGAAGTGAAAGGGGTGAGGCAACTATTACTAGTGTTTAGAAGTTACTTATGCACTTTAAAGACCATCAGGAGGCATTAGTTATGGCTCTAGATTAGAAGAAAATATGTACAAGCTATAATCTTGAGCTAATGGTTGGTTCATTAATGGAAACTCCTCAAGGAGCCATTGTATTTTATAATGATGATTTACCATTAGAAAGAGGGGACCACCATAAGGCCTTGTTCATTAAAGTTGAGGTAAAAGGAAAGTTAATCTATTGTGTGATGGTGGACAATGGTTTTGCCATTAATATGTGCTTGTTGAAGATTCTACCAAAGTTAGGGTTGACTATAGCTGACTTAAAACCCTTCAAAGTGATTATCAAGGCTTATGATGATACAAAGAGGCATGCTGAAGGGACATTTAGAGCATTGGTCAAGACAAGACCTATTAAGAATTGGGTCAACTTGTATGTAATTAACATTCCTGTAATCCTTACTATCCTCTTGGGAAGGCCATGGTTTCTTCCTTTAGATGGTGTGCCCTCCACTATCCATTAGAAGATTAATTTTCCATATAAGGTTAAGGTTATTAGCATTTCGACAGAAACTAAGGTCATTGTGGCTGCTCTGAAGTTGGCTCCCAAGGAGATTCTTATAAGCCTGAGTTTTGAGGTCTGTGTAATTGATGAAGATAAGATAAATGAGAGGGTCTTAAATATAATGTACAACATGGACTTTCTTCCTAGGATGGGACTAGGGAAGAACTAGTACGGTCCATTGGAATTTTTTGAACCAATGGTCTCTATTTTGAAGTATGGTATTGGGTATTCTAGGAATGAGGATTCTAAAAGTAAAGAATAGATTACTGCTGAAATAGAGAAGCAAGGACTATAGGATGTGTTTACTAAAGAAGGCACTGGTTATCCATATACAGAGATTCCTAAACCTTTTATGATGGTTAGGGAAGTGATCCCAAGATTTAAGATCTTTGCTGAGTACATGAATGGGGTAAGGAAAGCTGCTATTGAGGAAGTTCAAGTGGAAGAGTTAGTACTGGCTAAAGAAGAGTATGAATAGATAATTGCTGCTTCAAAGTTGGAGGATGTCGTTGATCAGGATGAGGAGTTGGATCTTGAGACCTATGTCTTGAATTCTATCATGGATATATTCTATAATGATTTTAATATTTTGCTTTCTGCTTTATTTGAAACTGATGACCTTTTCTTTTCTAAAGTTAATGTAATGAAGTCTGACTTTGCTTATTTGTGTAATGTGTTTCCTAATGGTTATTCTATTTGTGATGATCATTTCATGCATATGTTTGACATTAATTCCTAAATTATTTAATCTAGGCATAAATAATAACCCTAAAAATATATTGCTTGCTTTTGATTTAACTGGTGATAAGAGAGAAAAAATGAAAGAAATATTAATAAGAAGATAAAAAGTATTTGCTTGGAGCTATGAGGACATGCCTGAAATCAACAGAGAAATTACAAAATACATAATCCCTATATGTCCTCATATATATCTCCAATAAAGTAGAAGAAGAGGAGGTTGAGGCCGAAATAGGCTCTTTTGGTTAAAGAAGAAGTTGAGAAGCAGATAAAGGCAAAGTTCCTAGAGGTAGTAGAGGACACCCAATGACTAGCAAATATAGTTCCGGTCCCCAAGAAAGATGGAAGGGTCAGGAAGTGTGTGGACTATAGAGATTTGAACAAAGCTTGTCCAAAAGATGACTTCCCATTGCCACATATTGACATACTGGTCGATAATGCAGCTTTCAGTATAATATATTCCTTTATGGATGGTTTCTTGGGATATAACCAAATCATAATGGCAGTAATTGATAAACTGAAAATGTCATTCACCATTGAGTGGGGCATATATAATTACATGATTATGCCATTTGGGTTAAAAAATGCAGGGGCTACCTATCAAAGGCTACAACTCTATTGCATGGTATGATTCATAAGGAGATAAAAGTGTATGTTGATGACATAATGGTGAAGTATGCAACTAGAGAAGGACATTTTGAGGCATTAGATAAATTCCTAGCAAGAGCTGAAAGGTATAATTCCAAGTTAAACCTGAAGAAGTGTGTTTTTAGGGTGACATCTTAGAAGCTACTAGGGCATATTGTCAGCTAAAAGGGGATAGAAGTTGATCCAGATAAGGTCAATTGATCAGAGAAATTCCTGCACCAAGAAATGAAAAAGAAGTCAAAGGGTTCATTGGATGATTACAGTATATTAGTAGGTTTATAAGCAAGTCACTAGTATTTGTGAGCTAATTTTCAAACTCTTGAGGAAAAATCAATCGATGATATGGGATGCTGATAAGTGTTAATAAGCTTTCAAAACTATTAAAAATTATTTGATGAATCCTTCAGTCCTATAGCCACTAAAGCCAGCAAGCCCTTAATTCTTTATCTAGTGATTGAGAATGGTGCAATATGCGCAATGTTAGCCCAAGATAGTGAAGGGAAAGTTAAGCATGCAATGTATTACTTGAGTAAGAAGCTCCTGCAATATAAAGCCAATTACAGTCTAGTAGAGAAGATATGTTTAGCCATGATTTGGGCGACAAAGAATCTCTGGCACTACTTCTTGTCTTACAGGGTATAGGCAGTCTTTAAACATGTTCCCTTTAGATATCTTCAATAGACTCTATCACTCACGGGAAAACTAGTTAGATGGTTAGTTCTACTTACCAAATTCGATATAGACTATGAGCAAAAAAAGTAGTGAAAATGAGAGCGGTAGTAGACTTTTTGGCTCAAAATCCAGTAGCTGATGAATAGGAATGGAAGCTAGAGATGTCCGATGAACATCTAAGGGTAATAAAGGTTCAAGGATGGAAAATGTACTTTGATAGAGCTGTTAACAATAAAGGGGGTTGGTATTGGTGTAATTTTGATCATACTAGAAGGAGAGATGGTCATAATGGTGAAAAGACTCGAGTTTGAGGTAACAAACAATCATACCAAGTATGAAGCTTGCATTTTTTGTTTGAAAACATTACGCAGTGTAGGGGCAGAAGATGTTACTATATACGGAGATTCTACGTTAGTAGCAAAGCAAACCTTTAAGGAATGGGAAGTGAAAGGGGACAAACTATAACTATATTGGGATTATTTGGCCACTCTTTTGTTGTCTTTTACTTGGTGCAAATTTACTCATTTTCTAAGATAAGAAAATCAGGTAGCTAATGCTCTAACTACATTGGCTTTTATATAGGAAAATGAGAGGCAAGTAGAAGTTAAGCCCTTAATTCTTGTAAAGTCTCAAAACCCTTATTATGAGGAGATAAGGATAATGTCGATGGATGTCACTGAGAAGCCCTTGTTTTATAATTTGTAATGATATTTGGAAACAGGATTATTCCCTGAAGATGCTGATAAAAAAGAAAGGATATTTTTACGAATGTTGTCTCGGTAGTTTATCAGCTATAATAGGATGTTGTACAAAAGAATGCCAATTGGGGTTCACTTGAGATGTGTTGATAGAGGTAAAGCCTTGAAATTGATAGAAGTAGTGCATAAAGGAGTTTGCAGGCCATATATGAATAGGATAGTCTTGGTAAAGAAAATAGCTCTTTAGGGTTACTTCTAGCTAACCATGGAGACATACTATGTTAAGTTCATGAAGAAGTGCCATAATTTCCAAGCTTCTAAGGATGTTAGTCATCTGCCATCCATGGAACTTCAAGGAATGACTTCTTCTTAACCATTTTTAGTTTGGGGAATTTATGTTATAGGAGAGATAAGGTCGAGAGCATCAAATGGCTATTAATACATCATGGTGGCAATTGACTATTTCTCCAAATGAATTGAAGCTGAATCCTATACTACTATAGACTTAAGGCAAATGGCAAGGTTCATTGAGAAAAAAATAATTTACAGGTATGGGTTGCATTATTGTATTGTCACTAATAATGGTGTTCAATTTTGGGCAGAGACAATAGCATTGTTAAAAGAGTATAAAATTGAACATCACAGGTCATCTCTATATAGGCCATAAGCGAATGGGGTGGTAGAAGCTGTGAATAAAAATGTAAAGAATATCTTGGCCAAGATGATGGAGAATTACCGTAATTGGGCGGATTATCTACAATTTGCATTATGGGGGTACATGACTACAACTAGGACATCAATTGGGGCCACTCTATATTCTTTAGTGTACATGTGTGAAGTTGTATTGCCAACAGAGGTTAAGATTCGATCCTTAAGGATTCTTTTAGAATATAAAATCCTTGAGTACTAGTAAGTAGAGAGCCAATTGACGTAGTTGGATAAAAAGAGAATGAAAGCTATTTATCACTCTCAACTGTATCAGAAAAGAATGGCTCGGGCCTATAATAAGAAAATCAAGCCAGGAAAGATCAGAGAGAGTGATGTAGTGCTGAAGATTACGAAGCCTATTATGACTGATTCACAGGGTAAGTTTAAGCCAAACTGAGAAGGTTTGTATCTAGTGAAGAAGTCGTTCTCCAAAGGTGCTGCTATTCTATAGACTTAGAAGGAAATGAATTCAGAGAGCTCATCAACTTGGATAAGCTCAAAAAGTACTTTTTGTAAAGTCTCGTAAGGGAGAAAACCTCAAAAAGAGGCTGTCTAAACAAAAATTAGAGACGTAAAAATGAAAAAAAATTAAAAGTCCTACTGGATTAAAAACCTTAAAAGAGGTGATCCAGGAAAAAATTAAGGACATGTAAAATGAGAGAGTGGAAAAAAAGGATTAGTTCAAAAACTTGCAAAGGCAAGCCAACTAACAACTTAAGATATGTTAGAAGCAAAATGTATATGCGTATTATGCTTAAATTAAATGAAATATATTACCTTGATTACTATTAAACATTATGTTAAGTGTCTATTACAAATTGTTTAACTAAAAAAGGAAATTCTATCTAACAAAAGGGAAATGATGACTTAATTCATAAACTAATGTTGCTTCCTTTTATTTTGTTGAATACCTTGAGCACTTGACATTTGCAACTCTTTTGTCCTTTAATTTCTAATAAACTCATCTTTTTTCGTATATTGCAATTGAATCCATGCCTTGTACTAATCATCGGTGGTCGAATCTCCATTATGGTCGATGTTCCTCTAAATGATTCTGTGAGGCCAGGTGGCCACTAAGTTATCTAGAAAGTTTTAAAAGAGGGGTCTTAGTTCGAATTCATGCACTAATCCCTTAATCAACTATTTTTGTCCATACTTACAACAGAGATGAGAAGGGTCATAGAATATAGCAAATGAAGGCCAGCTAAGGAGACATAGTAAGTGTATAATCAAATGGTCACAAACTATAATTTCCACCATGGACACATCCATCGGATCAAAGTATCAGGTAATGTCGATAGCCAGTTTTAAACATCTTTTGGAATGGGGTGTAGCTTTCTAGTTCGACAATGCTTGGCTTTGTAGTGTGCAATGCCTCAAGGAGGCTTAAGTAATCCCAATTTCTCATGAAAACACATTTGTAAAAGTGACGAGTAAGTAAAATTCTTGGAAAAGGAGAAGACAAGAATAAGAGGAGAAGCAATTTACCTCCAATAGGACTAAACTTTTAGAAAATCGCCCAGTTGACGTGAAATTATCTAGGCCGATGATATAAAAGGGAAAGGATTACTTCTGGTTTTCACTTGATCCAGGATATGGAGGACTTTCACATCACAATTGCTAGATATGGAAATAAGTAGGAACTGAGAGTACAAGCAAAGAGTGACCATCCTTGGCCAGTAGGCCTCTCGTTTATCTATAGTTATGATAAGCTCAAGGAGGGATCCTATCAGTACTTTATTACTAAATATTTGACAAAGACAGGACTGGGGTGAGATATTAAATAGCTTGGCCATCTGATATTGGATAGAATGCAAGTTTGGAGTTCCAACCTAAGGGATTGCTATTTGATAAGTTGAACTTATACGACACCCCAAGATAGCTTTAAATTCCTCTGGTAGAGGGGATATTTTTAGAGTATTGACTCAAAAAACATGTTTGCTTGGATCTTAGAATTAAGTTATAACATGGAGGAAGGGGAAGTTGATCTTCCTTATATGGAGAAATCTAAAAGTAGACAAGTGAAAAGGCTTTAACTTTGCCCATGATTCATCATCCACACTTTTCAAGATTATTTACAATTACTTGAGGCTTCTCTTAGTCATGTTTAAGAGTTTTCAAGCTACTGGGAGAGAGGAAATAGGGATTTTAAGAAGAAGATAGGGTTTTCAAAAGATAAGTATATAGATGAGGCAGCAAGGCAATCACCTTTACGATGAGGTGTCGCCTCATCGTGAAGAGGCGTCTCCTTATTGCCTCTTTATAACGAGAAGACACCCTAGTGAAGAGGCGATTGCCTTTATGATAGTCTGGTGGGGCATGATTTGGTTGTATTGTCTAGTGTAATTCCCCTTATTTTGATTCATTAATATAAAAGGTTTGTGATTGAAGGAAATTTATTAAACATTGTGCTCGAATGATTAAAATTAATTCTTTGCTAAAACAAATTGAAATGTCCAAACATTCATTAAAATGTGAAATGTTGAATATCTGAGCAAATAGGGACTTAAAAAATCCCAAAATAAGGTTGAAATAATATTGCAAAATCTGAATCAAAGATTAAAAGAGAAAGGTTTGGGGCCTAGTTGACACAACCTTAAACTTAATAGCCTTAGTGTCATCTTTACCATCATCTCCATCTGTACCATCGCCACCCTCGTCATCAGCACCTCCCTCTTCTTTCTCCTCCTTCTCCTCGATTTGAAGGGTAGCCATTTGGTGCTGAAGGGCCATAATCCTTGCCTGACTAACTGCATCATGGTCCTATTCATATAAAATTCAAGGTGAGCAATCATACAAGCATGCATACATGTAGAAATAAGTTAAATTGTTACCTTCCATTATTAGGTGACTTGTATCAGACGATCCCATTGAGCTTTGATTAGGTGGTATATATATACTCCCTGATCTAAAGGGATATGCATGATTGGTGATTTGTTATTATTAATGTTTTGTCAAGCTTTATAGTTAAAGTAGGAAAAAGAAAAAGAAAAAGAACATACATGTGTAGTTTCAGGAGTGCATGCCGACATCAGACCATTATCCAATGTAAGGAACTCTCGAGTTAAGTCCGCTAGGGGCACCCAATAACAAGTTAGCAAATTAGGTGTATGGGTTAGACAACTAATAAACATCCATGAGTTGGAACTAGAAGGAGCTCCAAAGGGTGGTGCTCTAGATGAAGTGCCCTTTTTATTATTAATGCAAGGACACTAGAGTGATCTCTTATATGTAAGAGGCCTAGCTTTACATGTAGGACCTATGGTTACCATCTATAAATAAGAGGATGAGTTAGGGTATGATTTAAAAGAATAAAAAGGAAGAGGTCAAGTTAAGTGAGTACCTGAGCTGAAGAGGTGGTAGTAAGGAGCACTTGCTACAGTAGGCTGGTCCGAACAAAGTCTAAGTGGTGGCTCTTACTCCTGATAGTATAGTTCTCAATAGGATATCCCATAACTGCTCTAGCCAACTCGTTGCCCTCCAGCAGATGTTTCCAGAACATGCCTTAAGGTGGTGTTGTAGGGATCCACTTCGCATGAGCACCACGGTCACAATGGAGGATCCTCTTACTGAGGTACCACACTCGGTAGTTGGGGCCACAAAGGAGCACTCACTGTAAAGGCTACGATCTTAAGTGGGTCATTTCCAAAAGCCACTTATCCTAGGAGCCCCATAGGCCCTTATAAAATTACAACAATGTAAAATAGATAACTAAATTTCCTCTATGTTTTTTGTTATTACACTAAAGACAGTTTTGTGTTTTACAGATATCTCGCCATAGGTAAGGGAGTTTAGCCACTCCCGATGAATGTGCACATGGGCCATATGCCACCTTTATGCATGACTGGCACCCCACCAAGCCAAAGTTAAGAATTGGACATCACTGACATGGACTATGCCTCGAATAAGCTCAAGCTCTAGAGCCCAGACCTACAGTAGAAAGTTATCAACAAAAAATTAAAATAATTAGTAAATATAGCTAAGGGGGAAAAAAGAATACTCACTAGAGTAGCATGTCAGAAGTCTTAAAATCATTGGGCTCCTTGGATGACCTCATCCATGCTTTTATACAGGTAAGCCAAAGCATAACTACCCCAATCATAGGATGATACTCGATCCAAGTCTCGGAGGGGCATCAGGAAGATAAAGTCTATGGAGCTAGTAGTATCAGTAAAAAGGGTGGTGCCCAGTAGGTAGACTAAGAATGCTCTGACTACCTAGTTGATCTCTTGGTCATAGTGGTGGTCTCAACCCTAGCACGGGTGTAGTGACTCCGGATAGAGTTTACTTTGATTGTGTGGGTCCCTTTCATATATAGAACCATAGCACTGGATGGAGTTGATCAATGTAAACCACTCGGTCCTAAGCCAGCTGATGGATGCTTGCGTTAAATAGGATGACATTACCTGAACATATAATCTTGATAATGACTACAAAGGAGACCGGATCTAATATGAGCTCATTGAAAGGGAGGTGAAATATATGTGTGGTCTCGAACCACCTCTTCATCAAAGCATGCAAGGGCTGTTAGTCAGTATGACTCTGAGCATCGGGGAGTGATAGGATGAAGTCCTAAAACCTTATTTCTTGAATGTGGTCCTTGGTATCTTTTGTAAGCTCATTGTACCAGACACAAGCCCCGCTAAAGTTCCCTGTGCCCTTAAAAGTGTGTGCATCATACTAAAAACTAATAGGGAAGTCAAAATTAGTGAAAATTAGTTTGAAAAATTAGAACAAAAAAATGCAGAGCTCTGTCCAAGAGGTGACACATTAATATAAAGAGGTGACACTTGTATTACCTTTTTAGTGAAGAGGTGACACCTCTCTTTGATAAGGTGACGCTTGATTGATGAGACGATCACCTCATCGAAGAGGCAACACCTCTTCATAAATTAAAAATATGAACATATTCAATTTTTTGTGCAATTTCTTGATTCAATCATTCTTTTGCTTATTTTCAATGATAAATGTACATCTACTAATCATAACCCGATGTCTATTTTGCAAGAAAAATGATTGGTTCAAAGTACTAACCTCTCCAAAGGCTAAGGCATAGAGATGAGTGCCAAAATTCGTTGTGAGCGAAATGTCATCCCTAATCTAGAATCTAAGGGTTCGTAGAGGCTCTAGAGGAGGGGTCACGTAGTCCTACTATAGAGCATTAGGAGTTCAAGCGGTGACCATTATCAGAAGTAGAGAGACGTGAGGAAGAAGAAAGGAAGAGAAAAAAGAAAAAGAAAGAAAAGGGTTTTTGAAAAAGAGAAGGAGGATATATATGTGTGTGTGTGTGTGTGTGTGTGTGTATAGTAAGTAAAAAAATGAATGAAATTGATGGATGATGATGATAATAATAAAATTTCCTTGGGTATATTCGAAATTGTTAATGGAGAAGATAAAGATTTTTGCTTATGAAAATATCAGGATTGAGAGACTGCCTCTTGGGCTAAAAAAACCCGAGGATGACGGCGTGATATTTTCATTTATGATAAGGGACTGCCTCTCAGGCTGGAAAAATCGAAGGATAACGATGTGAGTTTACCATTTATGATTAGGGACTGCCTCTCGGGCTAGGAAAACCTAAGGATGATGGTGTGAGTTCTTATTTATGATGAGGGATTGCCTTTCGAGCTAGGAAAACTCAAGGATGACGGCGTGATTTTTCTATTTGTGATAAGGGACTTCCTCATGGACTAGGAAAACCTAAGGATGACAGAATGAGTTTTCCATTTGTGATAAAGGACTACCTCTTAGGCCAGAAAAATTCGAGGATGACAACATGAGATTCTAATTTGTGATGAGGGATTACCTCTAAGGCCAGGAAAACCCGAGGATGATGAGTGTGAGTTTCCTAATTGTGATGAGGGACTGCCTCTTGGGCCAAGAAAACCCAAGGATGACAGTGAGAAATTCCCATTTGTGATGAGGGATTGTCGCTCGGGCTAGGAAAACCTGAGGATGATGGCATGAGATTCACATTTATGATAAGGGACTATCTCTCTGGTTAGGAAAGCCCAAGGATAACGGTGTGAGTTTCTTATTTATGATAAGGGACTGCCTCTTGGGCTAGGAAAACTCGAGGATGATGGTGTGAGTTTTCCATTTGTGATGAGAGACTACCTCTTGGGCCAGGAAAACCCGAGGATGACGACATGAATTTTTCATTTCTAATGAGTGGCTGAGTGGGCTAGGAAAATCCAAGGATTATGATCACGCTGCAAATGTTTTATTCAAATATTAATGAGTGGCTAATTGGGTCAGCAAAACCTACAGATCACGATTATGCTTTAGATGCTTTATTTACATATTATTGAGTAGCTGATCTGACCAGGAAAACCCAAGGATCATGGTCACACTTCAAATGCATTATTCAAATATTAATGAGTTACCGATCGGGCAAGAAAGACCTGAGGAATACAGTCACATTTCATGTTAAAGTTTTAATCTTTTAGGTTTGAATTCTCAAGGCTGACGGTGGGAGTGAAGCTCATAAGTCAGGTACGTCCTTTCTTGTTTACTGCTTTTATTGTGCATGTGATTTTTTGAAAAGAAATTATTATTGTATGCATGGTATTTTTCAAAAAATCAAGGGGCAAATTATAGACACCCTGTTCGATTGACCCATAATAGGGGCGAACTGTGGATACTTAGTTTGATCGACCCATGATAAAGCTCGGTAATAAGAATGCACAAAGCTTGAATACAAGAAAGCCCAAAGCCTCCTTGAGAATGGAGTTCAGGGTTTGAATCTAAATTTGAGCCCAAACCCAAGCAAAACAGGACCTAAACCATATACATTAGCCCAACCTTGTTTTGGCCCACTAGCCCAACTCTAGGTAGGGTTAATGAGGCGATGCCTCAATGAAGAGGCATCTCCTCTATGGGATGAGGAGATGCCTCATCGAAGAGGCATTGCCTTTTAACTTACCATTTGCCTCTACATTAAATGTAAAGGTCATAATGGTGGTTTAGTTGGCGGGCCCCACACTTTACATATTTGAATTTGGGGTGAAAGTGAGACTTTTTAGGTAGGAAAAGGTAAGGGAAAAAGAGAGGTAATTATAGGAAAGAAAAATGCAAATTGTCTTGTATAAATATAAGTAAATAAAAGAGGGAAATGGAGAAAGAAGTGGGATTAGCAATTTTCAACAACTAGCAACCATTAATAAGGAATAAAAAGCTATAAAAAGGTTCTTGGGAGGAAGAGGTGGAAACTTAGCTTAAACTTACATTTTCAAAGAAGGAGAAGGTGATCTTTTGCATTTGAGTAGCGACCAAGATCATAGCCAAATCTATGAGGGCCAACCACTTTGAAAACAAGTTATTAGAGCAGTAAGGATTTACATTGCAAGCATTAAGTTCTTGTTTTTGCATGAACCTTTTTTAGTTTACTTGTTTGCTCATTTTTAGATCTTCTTCCTTATTTGATGTTATGTTTGTAGCATGATTTGTTAAGTTTACTTAATATAGTTGTAAATTTTCTTGTTATTTGCATTGAACTTTCACTTTACTTAAGATTGAAGTAACTTTATTGTCTTTGTGCCTGTTAGATAAGCGACACCTTAATGAAGAGGTGCCGCCCCTTTATGCGAAGGCAATCTCGTATCGCCTCTATACATAGAGGTGACGCCTCATTAATGAGGCATTCACCACATTAACAGAGCTCAATGTATTTTGGCTTTTGATTTCAAGCTTATTCTACATTATTTATTTATTTTATGTGCTCCTATATCTTTATGTTTTTAGCTCCTTTTCATGTAATTACCTCGCTATCATGTTTGAATAAAAATACTTGTAGATTTGCCTTTCCTTCATTTATGTATATTTAGCATTATTTTAGACTAACTTTGTGGCTTCATTTTGTAAAATTTATCTTCATGGAGATTAATATTGTGATTTATTGCAGTAAAATCTTAGACTAACTCATAGTCATCAATTAAGTACTCTCCCTTTGAAGCATCCTTGAGTTTTCATGCTTAATCACTAATTTACTTTTGATTTATTTTCTGTTTATTTTACTTTTATTTGTGCAAAAGTATTGTAATCCATAATTGTTTTCCCATTTTATTCGAATGTACTATTTTATGGGTATTTATAATGAATGTTGGGACCTATAATGTATGAAATTGAATTGATGTGAAAATCGACTTAAATATAAAATTTGATAATTGTTTGGAGGAAACTAGAATTTGCATGTTAATAAATAAACAATTGAATAATTAGAGGTAATGAAATACAAACACAAACAAAGGTCATCCGCAAGATCATGTGAACATTCCAAAAGCTTATATTTAGTTTCAAAGCCCGTTCTCTAATGACGGTTTCTGGAATCCTTTGTAGAATTCGATTGCCATATAGTATGTCTTGACTTTTATCCAGGTGGCAACTCTTTATCCAATTTGGGCCCCAAGCCTATTTTGTATTTTCTAGTGGACTTCAAGCTTACACAGCATCGGTCACCAAACACTTAGACATGTGCTAAATTCCGTCACCTATAAATATACACAGATTCACATACATATGACAAAAAAAGTGAATAAACATATGATTCAAATTTTGAATGTATATTGCTTTTTATACAAAGAAGTGATTTACAAAACTTCAAGAGAATTTACATCTATTGCAGCTCTAATAGAGTGTATGAATGAATGCCCTATAGAATATTATTAAAAAAAAATGGTTGTCCATCATAGTCAAGTCAGCTACAACAGCTGAAGCAAGAAGAAAACAAATGAAAGACAAAAAAAAAATTGGAAAAAGCAAGGTGAAAATTGTTACTACACCTATATTAGTAACAAAAATGGGGTTGGCATTATGTCTACGCATAATAAATATGTTGACAAGGCATCATATATGAGTAACATATGGTGACAATGCAAGGGAAAAAAAATATTAAAACTAAGAAACAGGGGAATTAATTTGGCATACCAACGCAGCCTTTATAGCATCATTTTCCTGGAAATCAGTAACTAACGCCTGCCTTGAAGCTGGAGGAGTGCCGCCATCACTGCAAATGCAACCCACTTTTTTTTCTGGAAATTTGTTACATCCTATAAGATTATAAGAATGGGCACTTAAAAAAAATATTAAGAAAATGGACTTACAAAGAGAAACTTATAGATTTAATCCATCATTGGTTGATGATGTGCAAAAATTAGACATTTTCAGCGTGCGTGCATGGAATCATGCAACAGGTTCATCCAGTATAAAACAACATTAAAAGCAAGTTAAACCACAAGGTTTAATGTAGTTTCATTTTGTCACATTCCTCTATCAGCTCTTTTGTTTCTACAACAACAAAAAGCTAGAGTTAAAAAGACAATGTACTAAAAAATCCACATTAAGAAACAAAAAAATGTCATCTAACATGAAATGGTGGATATCATTTATCAGCCATTGCCCAACTACCAATACCTTGAAGTTGCTACCTTGACGGAAGCTGGACTGTTGACATCAACAATATATCATACTTAATACTACCCTCAACTTCATTCGGATAAACTTGAGATATTCAAAGCCTTTCCATATTATGTAATTTCCCTCATTCCAGAGCTTTCCAATAGTTAGTTCAACTGTGCTTGAAATGGCACCAATGGTACCAGTTGCTATGTGATGAATGATTTTGCTGCAGCTAGCAGTTGCTTGGGAATGTGCAAGATCATTATTCAAACTGATCTACAAGGTCAAAAATGAGTCAATTAATTTCATTACAGAAAATGACTCTGACTTTATCACTATAAACCATAGTTTGTGACAGATGTCATGAAATACTTGGGCAGTGAGGAAAGAACTGATTTACTTGCTACAGCTCTTATACAGTCAGATTAGTTTATAAGTTTTTCAGATGATTTCCTCAGTTTCCTGAAGCTATGCCTACAGAATTAATGACCCATCAATTACTTTATGGATTAATGTAGCAGTTTATGAACCAAACTCTTTATGTTAGAAGCAAAAGGATTTGACAGCTTTAGATGATCAATTGAAAAATAGAAACAAAATTGATTTCCTTTCCATTTTCTCTTGGTGTTGCATGCAAGAGAATTGTTTGAAATTGCCATTGCTACCTTGATAAAAACATGCTGTCCACAAAATCAAATGAGCCATTTTTTTGTTTTGAAGAGGTGAAGCAATTTCAAATCACCGTGATGTATATAAATTATCTTCAGGGCAATGTTCTCCTAAATCATTTGTATACATCACCTACGAATGATAGAGATTATTGTGTAATGTTTTTAAGAAAATGTTAAAAAATTTAAGAAAAATTTATGTGGTTTCTAAGGATTATTGTGCAATGTTTTCCTTGACTCGGTGGTAATAATTTTATTACCATGCTTCAAAAATAAATCATCACCTATAAATCTATTAGAGTGCCACTTGTTACAATTTTGTTAACTCATAGTTTAGAGATTAGCTTTATTATATTTATATAGATTATCAGTCTATTTTTTTTATAACTATGAAATGGAATTATTTCTCTATTTTTTTAAGCACCTATGGATAATAATATAATTTGAATTCAATGTCGAGTCTGAATAAACAACATGACACCAATTGAAATGACAGAACAGAACACGACAGAACAGAGAATAGACAATTGAAATGATAAACAACAATTCTGGCAAAATAAATGTGAAAGTGAATACACCAATATGCACCATGAATTCTAATGGCAATATTTTTAAATATACAAATGAAGATTAATTGTATTAATTGAATGATTTTAATATTCCATTCATTTATAAACCCAAATAAAAAAAAACTAAAATACACCTATATGCACCTTGAATACAGGCTACATATTCAGAATATATGTTTCTTCTAATAATCTATGATAAGAAACCTTCAGAGAGGGGTAACACAATTGAATAAAAAATAGCTAACGACACATATTTGTAAATGCACACAATAAATTGTTACATACAAATCTGACTTACCCATAAGTCACATAAGGCTCAACCCTATGCAGCATATTCATTGTAGCTTTGTTCAAACACCATTGAATACTGCAATAGCAACAATATCAGGCACCCACCTCAGTTAGCTGAAAAATAACTGCAGATGTGCCTTTTTACTTTTCTTATTTTAATTATAAAATCAATGACAACTTAAATTACCTGTCTTAGACGCATAAGCTGCAAATTTTTTCTTGTCTTTGGATCCATGGCATTAATACTTCAAGAAAACTAGGAAAAAAAATGCTACAAATGAAAAAGAACAATTCTCACAAAATAAATGTGAAAGTGAATACACCAATATGCAGCATGAGTTCTAATGGCAATATTTCCAAACACATACAAATGAAGATTAATTGTATGATTTTAATATTCTATTCATTTATAAACCCAAATAAAAAACTAAAAATACACCTATAGGCAACATGAATACAGGTGCATATTCAGAATATATGTTTCTTCTAATAATCAATTATAAGAACCATTCAGAGAGGGGGGTAACACAATTGAATCAAAAGTAGGTAATGGAACATATATGTAAATGCATACAATAAATTGTTGCATATAAATCTGACTTAACCATAAGTCACATAATGGTCAACCCTATACAGCATATTCATCATAGCTTTGTTCAAACACCATTGAATATATCCAACAACAATATCAGGCACCCACTTCAGTTAGCTGAAAAATAACCGCAGATGTGCCTTCTCATTTTAATTATAAAACCAATGACAACTTAAATTACTTGTCTTTGACGCCAAAGCTGCAAAATTTTTCTTGTCTATAGATCCATTGCATTAATATTTCAAGAAAACCAGGAAAAAAATGCTACCACCATTCAGCACAATTATGATAATAAATTGAATGACAATACTGAAATACTTCAATCTAACGTGAAAAAGAAAAATCTTGATCTCTAAGCACAATTATGAAAAAGAAAAATCCTCACTTCCTTTTCTTCAGCACAGATTCACGTACCATTGCGTTAATTTCTTCAACCATTTCTGGTCACAAACACTAACAAATGAAACAAACAAACAAACAAAAAAGATCAATCAATACCCATAACGGAAGTAAGAAAATATATGAATAGAAGTAGTGATAACGACAAATTTCCAATTGTGTTTTCATGGAATATTTTGGATTCCATAATATATCCATAACATATAATAAAAATATTATGTAAGGGCCTATTTCAAAGGAGGAGAACATCAGCTTAAGATTAGACTCACTTGAGGATGAAGCAGCACGACCCTTTAACGCATCACCAACTGAGAAAGAAAACTAAACAATAAGATCTAGCAACTATGGATCAAATCAAATTGACCTTTTAAGGAATCAGAACGTGAAAAAACTAAATTAATCAAAAGATTTCAAAGCTACAAAAAAAAAAAAAAAAAAAAAACCTTGTGCCATAACATGCAGCTAGATCAGAATTACAATAATCGCAGAAAAATGAAAAACTAAATCTCGACCCCTGAAGCAAGATGGAGATCGGACAGCATCCCACCAGTGAAGATGGCAATCTATCATCATCATTGGCCACCGTGATTTCACTGTGGTGTTTGAAGGTGTCGAAGCGTTACCACCTTTACCTCTAAAACATTGCGTTTTTTAATTGCGTTTCTGTGTCCTCAGATTGATACTGAGATAAGTGATGGCCACACTCTTCCTAATCGTAGCTCCGATGAGTTATGCCATTTGTTCGCTGTCTTTTGGTAACTGAAGAGAAGGCAAAACGAAAAAAAAATGAAGAAAAATAAGAAGCGTGAAAGGCCAGGAGCGGAAAGGAAAAAAAAATAAAGATACGAAAAAGAATGCTGCAAGCAGAAAATTAAAACCCCTAGGCGACAAAAACTAATATGTGCTGGGAGTAGAGAGTGCCAACTGTCAAAATCTGGTTAAACCCTTCTTTGTGCTTCAGCTTTAATAATATCTTTAATAATATATATATATAATACTAATTTAGCACATTAAAAAAATATAACACCAATTAAAATTGTTATTGAATATTTATAATTTAATTTTATTATATAATTATTCAAAATTATAGTTAGTCTTAAACTAAAATTATCTAATTTTAATGTTATAAAAATAATTTAATATTATTGTATAATATTAATTTATTATTAAATAAATATAACATTGATTAAAATTATTGTCAAATAAATATGTAATTAAATTATAAATTATATCTTAATTTAAATTATTATATTATAAAAATATATAATTTTAATATTATAAATAAATAATTTGTACATAACTAAAAATTATGTAATTTTTTACAAAATTACATAGTTTTGATGAAACAATTTTTTAAAATCGTTATGTTTCACTTAACCTATTTTATTCACTTACGGGATGTTTGGATGGATAAGGTGGTGTTTCATTATAGAAGGGTAAGGAGGAATAAGGTAAATGAGAAAAAGATATATTATTTAATTTTTATTTGTAAAGAAGTGAGGTGAGATAGAGGTTATTTCAAATAGATTAGGTATTTAAAAAACATAAAATCTCAATTATGTAAAATAATATTAATTTTATTTTTTATTTTTTACACCAGTTTTTTATTTATTTATTTATATTAAAAAATCAATTAATAACAATAATAATAAAAATTACTGAAAAACTAAGTTTAAAGTTAACTAAGTAAATTTTAGATTTTTAAATTATAAACAAAGATATAATTAGAAAAAAAAAAATTTAACCTCCTTCCCCTTCCTTGGGTGTAAGAACAGTACCCAAAAATGCTGTACTGAAGGTTAGGGCTTACCCCTCTTTCACCTCGCCTAAATCCCTCCCCAACAACCTCAAAAACCTACCCTCCCCTTACTTCCCCTTCCCTAAACCCGTCCCAAACATAGCGTTAACCTATCTTTTCTATCTACTTCAGCAGCCGCCTCCCACCCCCACCTTACCTTCTGTCGCCCTCATCTGACCGTCCAGCTGTCCTTCCTCGCCGTCGTCAGCCATGTCCGACGAAGATGACTGTGGTATGGACCACCTACATACTCATTTTGTTCTTCTCACGGCTTCTCGTTCTCTCAATTTTTGGTTGCTCTCCTGACTTTTTTAACCAAAAACTATGGCGAATAGTCCAGAATCGCTATATAGATATAAATAGCTGTTGTATTTATTTCATTATTGTTTTTGTTGTTATCATCATTCGCTTGTTTACTCACTCACTCACACAGGACTCGCCATGGCTCTTCCTCTCGGCAAGTTAACCATCCTCGTCGTAGCAGGTTTGTTAAATTTCTCATATTTTTCGATTGTTATCTGTTTTCATAATCGTAAATTTGAGTTTGTTTTTCTCAGTGAATTATAACGGTATCTTAAACCCTAGGATCGATTGTTCTCAATAAAAGTTATTGGATGTGATAAGCTTCATTCTATCAGCTGTTGTTTTAGCTCACCAATGACTCAGAGTTCTGTTTTTCTTTTGTGTTAAATATCAAATAATTTGGTTGTTTTACGCTTTTTCTTTTCTTTTTTTTTTTTACTTGAGTCGGTTCTTGCCAAAGAAGGGGCATTGCCGAGTGTTTCTAATTTTGTTTCAGGTGCATTCAAGGTACTTCGATTTTCAACTTTATCAGTTCTAATTATATTCTAAAAATAAAATTTTCTGTTGATTTTTTTGTGTTACAGCTTTCAATCCAATGGAATTTTTTTTTTTTTTTTTTTCTGAAAATATGTGAAATACTCTTCTAAGTGTTCACTGTTAATGATTTTCCTTCTATAGGAGATCGCTTTTAAGCAAATGAAATGGGAGGAATCTACTTCACCTGCTAGGAAACCACTTAATGACTCTTTGATGGCTCAGGTTCATATATCAACCATTTCAGAAGAGGAAGAGTAGATTAGGTGGTAATGATGCTTGGCAGTTGCTTGAGGCTGGCCTTGTTTGAAGATGAAGTGCTATCATCCACTATCATGTTCTCATTCCATTTGCTTAAAAGTCAGCTATTTGTTATTGGTCCAAGAATAGGGTTTAGCAATCAGATTTTATAGGTGGCTTCAAACTGAGTCAGTAATAGGTTCAGGTTTAAAATTTCACCATGTTATGTTACGAGAAATATTCAAGCTTTTGCTTTCTTTAGTAAAGGAAAACATTAGGGAAACGGGAAGAAACTTAATTTGAATATCAGATTTTTCCTGTGAATCAAAATATGAGCTGAATGTTAGCTGCGATCAAAATTTCATTACTAATATATATATACACACACACACACATAAGCAATGTAGAGTATCTCTGCTAGTTTTTTGTTTTTGGTTTCCAATGTAGGAGTATTTCTGCTAGAAATTATGAATTTTGATATGGTTCTTGACATATATATAGGTTGACAATCTTCGTCAAGAGCTGCAAATGTTAGCATCAAACAGACCAATTACAATTGTTTTGGTACACATAGCATCAATGATTTTTTTTTTTTTTTTATTTGGCAGCATGACCATCAATGGCTGGGAATTGATGATACCTTTGGCATTCTTTGCAGCCACTGGGTAGGTATTCTTTTCCATTTTGGCTTTTAATAAATATTATGGATGTAGTATTGGGTATTTAAGAATCAAGACTGTGATTAATCAATGGAATCAGTTAGGTCGTAAATATAGAAAGTGGAAGAGTAAAAGCAGTTATTAAAACTCATAAATCAAACTCCAAGTTTTTGGAAATTTTTATACATTTATTTGAAACATTTCTAGCATTTTCAACGAAGGTAATTACTCAATGGTTTCTTCACTATGTGTGTATCATAAGTTTATGGTATGTACTTCTCTTTTTGATGGTCTAGTGCTACATGTTAGAAAGAACCTAAAGGTCTTCTGTAAGCAAAAAAAAATTTACTGTTTTAACCCAAATTAAGAAATTTCACTGATATCATTGATAAGGGTTTTTATTTTCCTTCTTTTGTGCCAAATTCATGTGAGGAATTTTATCTTCCTTCTCTATGTGCAGGTATGTTGGCTAAAAGCAGCCTTAACAGCTCTCGATGATCCAAGAAGGAGGAGAAAGGATCAACATGATCAATTTAAGAAATGAAAAGCTCTTAATGAAGGTTGGTTCAAGCTAAACACAAACAGAGTTATGTCTTTAAGGTTAAGCCATGTAGTTGCTAGAGGTTTGATTCAAGACGACAATGGGAACTGGATTGCTGGTTTCATAGCCAATCTGGGCTATTGTGACATTTTTGTTGCTGAAGCTTGGGCGATAATCCACGTCCTTTAATTAGCTTGGAACCTCTTTAATGATTTATGTAATTATTAGCATTAGTTTTGTCCATCCCCTTTAATGTAAAAAAGAAAAAAAAAAAGTTCCCTTGTACATTGAGCACATCAATTTTTTCATTTCACATGCTTATTTGTGTTTAATTGCACGTATATGCCACATCAGCAGAAAATGGTTTACAAATAATCTTTTTGGCAAGTTAAGGTGTCTAAATGGCAAAAGTATAAGTGTCAAAGTGGCAAAAATTGACAAGTTCAGGGGACTGCAAATGTATTAAGCCAAAAGAAAAAGAAATTTTTACAATATCATTATGAGTTATACCATTAATATTTTATCTACAATTATGAGTAAAAATATTTTTTCTACAAAAAATTATATGACTCATAAAAGTATAATATTTTTTTTTACATGTTTAAACTAGTAAATTACAAATACTTTATTTTCTCGTTCCCTTTTTTTTTTCATGCCGTTGGATCTATAAAATGCATTACTTAATACTAAAAAATAATTTTTATTTTGAATGATAAATAATCTAATAGAAAAATATTTTCTAAAATATATAATGCAACATTCATGACTTAATAATAAAAATAATTTTCTATGATATATATATATATATATATATATATATATATAGATATATAGATATATGAGTCGATTCAAATTGCTCTAGTTTGATTAGCTCGAGGCAATGCATTGTTTAATATGCAAATTCCTATTATCAATTTTTAAAATAAAAACAAAATGATAGCAATAGATAGTGCTAAATAGTGTCCTTTATAGTGCTCTGAGTTGACGATGTCAATCCTCTCATGGAACTGCTAGGGATTAAGACAGCCACTCACCATAAAGGCATCTCCAACCCTTAACATAAAAATGGTGTAAATTTACACTAAAATATAATTTTTACAGTAATTTTTTTTCAATTAATTACACCATTTTTCACACTAAAAAAAATTCTTTATATATTCTTTTTATATCCTATATTATAATATTTAAACATTTACCACATTATACCTATATTTATATTCTTTTAACAAATGCATCTTCTAATAATATATTTTAGTATTGATCAAATAATGTTAAATTAATAAAGACCAAAAAATTAATATTATTAAATTAATAAATTAATAATTTTTTAATTATATAATGCTATATTTAATACTTAATTAAAAATAAAAATAAAAAATTACATATTAGATTTAAAGATTAATAATAAAAGAGTACAATTTGAACAATATTTATACATCTTCATGTCTCCGAATTAGTATATTTCTCCCATAAATTATCAATTAATGCATTACGAAGTGCAATGTGTGCATTTTTGTCCTTGATTTGTATGTGTCGAGCAAAAAATTCTTGAAATTGAGTATTATCATCTACTACCATTTCAACTTCCAATATTGATGCTTTCATTGCATCCATAATTACTGCATTTAAATCATGTTCATCCTCGATTATCATATTGTGCATTATTATGCATGTTGTCATTATATCATGCAGTACATCTTTTCTCTACTAACAGGCTAGTCCTGCCACAATTGCAAATCATGCTTGTAGAACTCCAAATGCTCGCTCAACATCTTTTCTACACGCTTCTTATTTAATGGCAAAATGTTTCTTTTTTGGAGTGCGTGGTTTATGAATAGTTTGAACAATATTATACCATTTTGGGTATATAGAATCAACTAAATAATAACCCATATTATATTATTTTCCCTTGATAACATAATTAGTAGGAGGAGTAATACATTATGCAAAATTGGAAATAAGATAAGATGACTTTAGCACATTAATATCGTTATTAGTACCAGACATACTAAAATAAGCATGTCATATCCATCGATCATAATCTGCTACAGCTTCCAAAATAATTGTTGGTGTCCACAACAACCTGCATATTGTCTGGCCCATACTGTAGGATAATTTTTCCATTTTCAATGTATGCGCTCTAGACTTCCTAACATTCCAGGAAAACCATGTTGTTTACCAACATGGAGTAACCTAGTAATGTCACTAGCAGTTGGTGATCTAAGATATCGGTCCATAAAAATCTTCATAATAACGTGGCAAAAATGATTTAGACTTTCAATTGTCGTTGACTTGCTAATTTTCACATATTCGTCGACTATATCTACCGATAAACCATATGCAAACATGTAAAATACGACTGTTACTTTTTGTAAAGTTGATAACCCATATCTACCAAGGGCATTAATTCGTTGTTGAAAGTAAGAATCGTGTTGTTTTACTGTATCAACAATTCGCAGGAATAAATTTTGAAACATTCGATATCGTTGTCAAAATATATCATCAAAATACCGTGGATTATCAGAAAAATAATCATTGAACATATTACAATCTGTGACTTAATGATCTTGACGAATCACAATATGACTTGGAACAAATACACGATGAGACACTTGGTGTTGTAGTTGATGTTCATAGTATGCAATAATTTTGTTATTATTACATATCATACAAGACATCAAATCTTCTTCTTCTTGTTGTTGTGCAATGAGATTATTCATCATTGTAGCATCATCTTCATCAGAAGATGAATATGATTTACATGATGTGATACGAACCCTACCTATTATAGAGATAGAACGCGCATCCATCTTTGAAATCTAGCCTAAGGATCATCAAGGATAGTTATGTAGATGGAGCTAAACCCTTTGCTTATTAAATTGAAGCAAGATACTTAGCTATTATAAGATGAACAATCACACAATTCTAAATCTAATCTAACCTAGCAATTATAATGAAAGGTAGAAGTGAAACAATTCAAGTAAACTTGCAAAGTTTTAAAAGAACAAAGTTTAAGGAAAAACCTCACTTTTAATATTTCAATGCTTGTCTAAATTCATTTTACATAGTTGTAGCCCTTATATAGGCATATAAACAGACTAATCCTTGAAGGAAAATATTTTATTCCTTAGTCCTAAAGATACCTATATAGGAAAATCTTTAATTAAGGAGATTTCCTTCAAAATAGGACAACTAATGACAACTCATCTTTAAAAAGTCAAAATTGACAACTCATTACAATTTATGACAACTAAGAAAAATGACAATTCATGACAACTAAGTATTGAAGCATGCCATGTCACATGTTGACCATTGACCTTCGACTTGGACTTGTTGATTATTTGACTTGTTGACTTTGACTTGGAATATTCTTGAATCTTCTCACATCTTTTAGAATCTTCCTTATTGACTCCAAAATAAGAATAACTCCAAAATTCATCCATATCAAGCTAATTAATTTCAAAATACGAAATTAAGCTAATTAGCTTAAATTCTTCATATTCAGGCACTTTTGATCCCTTTTAGGGTTCATAATATTCTTTTCCCTTTTAGGGTTCATATTATAATGTACCATCAATATCATAATTGATTTTTAAAGTGAGAAGAAGTAAGTATGTTTTTTTTTATAGAAGTTTATGATTACGCAACATCCATATGAAATTATTTATAAAACATAATTTTTAAAAAGTACAATTTAGATGTTAATTCAATCCAACGGTTGAGATTATAATGAAATCAATCCAACAGTTTAGTGAGATTATTTCATATAACCTTATTTAAATTAATTGAGAAGTGTGTAAAGATAATAAGATCATAGTACCATTTAATCAAACGATTGAGATTATGATAAAATTGATCTGACGGTTAAGTGAGAATAATCCAAGATGTACATATCTGTATTTATTGAGACATGTGATAAAGTGATAAGATTGCAGTACCATTTAATCCAATGGCTGAGATTAAAAGAAATTAATTCAACAGTTGGGTGGGAATAATCCAAGATGTATATATCTATATTTATTGACATAAGTGATAAAGTGATAAGATTACAATACTACTTAATCTAATGGATGAGATTAAAAGAAATTAATCTGACAGTTGGGTGAGAATAATCCAAGATGTACCTATCTATATTTATTGAGACATATGATAAAGTGATGATATTGAAGTACCATTTAATCCAACAGCTGAGATTAAAAGAAATTGATCTGATAATTAGGTGGGAATAGTATAAGATGTACATATCTATATTTATTGAGACAAGTGATAAAGTGATAAGATTGCAGTACCACTTAATCTAAGGGTTGAGATTAAAAAAAATTAATCCGATGGTTGAGTTAATCCAAGATGTACCTATATGTATTCATTGAGACATGTGATAAAGTGATAATATTGCAGTACCACTTATTTAATGACTGAGATTAAAAGAAATTAATTCGATGGTTGGGTGAGAATAATCCAAAATGTACTTATTTATATTTATTGAGACATGTGATAAAGTGATAAGATTGTAGTACCACTTAATCTAATGGCTGAGATTAAAAGAAATTAATCCGATGGTTGGGTGAGAATAATCCAAGATGTACCTATCTATATTTATTAAGACATATGTGAAGGTAATAAGATTGTAGTACCACTTAATCCAACGATTGAGATTAAAAGAAATTTATCCGATAGTTGGGTGAGAATAATCCAAGATATACCTATCTATATTTATTAAGACATATGTGAAGGTGATAAGATTGCAGTACCATTTATTAAGACATATGGAAATAATGAAATTTCATTAGTTTATTACATTGCTATAAATAAGAGCCATATATTACCTCCATAATACACATCCTAGGATTATTCATCAAATAACTTCAATTGCTAACCATTAACGAGGCAATCCAAAATGTCTAGTAGAGCATCTGGTTATATTGTTCATGAGGATGTGCTTCTATGTTAGGTTTACATAGAAATTTCTCAAGATCCTATTACGGGTGTTCACCAGTCTGTAGAAAACTTTTGGTCTTGAGTGTATGATGAGTACAACAATGAAAGGAATGACGATTAGGAGGAGCACATCAAACACTTTGTGCAAGCTCGATTTCAAGCTATTGAAAAAGCAATAAGAAAATTAAATGGGTGCATTAAACAAGTTAAGAATATGAATCTAAGTGGTGCATTAAGTGAAGATATTGTAAGTATTTAGCAGTTAATATTGAGTATTAATTTTTTTAATATTGTATTCAACTTGACATTATATTTATAACAATTTTGTAGTTGTAGTGAGCAAAAATTCTGCTAATGCAAGATCCCCAGTATAAAAAGGGTTTCAAATTTGATCATGTGTGACACATTTTGAAAGATTTTGAAAAGTTTAAAGATAACAACAATAGTCCAAGATAAGCTTATCGAATACAACATTTCAACAATATTTCATCACGGTTTGAATATTCGCATTCTGATTCTCAAATACCAAAATATCCTAAATAGTTAACATTTTCTATTAATTTAGAAGATCATAATGTTGGTGGTTCCTCACACCCCATTGGAGTAAAAGAAGCCAAAATGAAGAGGAAAATGGTTGAACAATTTTCTACTATCGTTAACATTAAAAAACAAAATGACAAGGTTATAGAGTTGCTAGAGAAGTCTAGTTTGGACAGGCAACATTAAATGAAGATGCAAAACAAACAGTTTGTGTTCCAAAAATTTAAAGAAGAAAATAAAATTTTGCACCAAGACTTGAATGCTATTTCTAATCCAAGAATTCATGCCATTACTCAACCTGAACAAAAAAAAATTATTTGAAAAAGAGCACAACAACAACAAGTACCACAACTACATTATGATTTTGGCCAATATTTTCATGATATTGGTGGATCTGGAAGTGATTTACCAAATTATTAAATTATTGTAAGCTTTGTGTGTTATATTTAATGTTTAAATTTTAGTTATCTAATTTTTTTTAATGTTTAGTTCTAATGTTTGTTTGATGTTTGTTTTAATGTTTAATGTGATGTAGTATTAATGTTTGATTAAAAATGTTATTTGCAATTAATGTTGTTTTTAATGTAAAATTATTTAAATTTAATGTAAAATTTAATAAAATATATTATGTTTATTTGTTATATATAAATTTTAAATAAAATAAAATTTTAAACTAAATTGTTAAAAAAAAATTATGTCCATACAATGAGAAGTTGGATTAAATTGAACATCTTAAAAGTTAATAATATAATTTTAAAAAAATAAAAGCAAAATGTGTTAGGTTAACATAGTGAAAATAAGTAATAATAAAATATGTTATATTTATTTGTGTTTGCCATGTTTATTTGCACAAAAATAAGTCACGAAATGGGTATGAGTTGGAAGGAAAAAATGCATTTCTTCCCTTAGAATAGGAATGCGTTGTAGATGGCCTAAGAATTCTTCGCCAACTTATCTATAAACACAAGCCAAACATAGTCTTCCTAATTGAAACAAAGCAATCAGAAAATGCAATGGAAAGGCTTCGCTTGAAGTTTAGTTTCAGCAATGGTGCCTATGTAGCTTCGACAGGTGGATATGGTGGCCTAGCCATATGCTGGAATGACAAATGGGGATTCATATTAAAGGTATGTCTTGTCATTATATTGATTCTCTTGTTACCATGGATGAAATATGGCATTTTATAGGGGTATATGGTGACCTAGAAGAGAGTTAAGAAGGGAGGTATGGCAAGAAATTAGAGGCTTAGATCTTAAATTGAAGATCCCCTAGGTACTAGTCAGGGATTTTAATGCTTGCTTGCATCTTCATGAGAAGAAGGGTGGTATTTTTCTAACTCCATCTTAATTACACTCCTTCAGAGCTTTAATTAAAGATTATGATCTTCTTGATTTGGGGTTTAAAGGTGAATCTTATACTTGGCATAACAAACAAACTAGGGATAATAACATTTAAGCTCGATTAGATTGAGCATTATGTAACTCAGAATGGCGATTAAATTTTGAATTTGCGTAGGTGTACCATAAGGCTTTCATAGGTTCTGATCATGGGCCTTTTGTTCTTACACTAGATTCCAAAACAGTTAACAAGAGGAGGACTTTTAAGAATAAGGAAAAATGGGATCTTGAAAGTGAATGGCGAGAACTTATAAAGCAATGCTGGTGTAGGCCAATTTCATCTTCCCCTTATCATTCAGTCATAGAAAAAAAGCTTCTTGCTCTAAAACTAGAATTGAGAAATTGGGTACACAAGAAAGGGGGTAATTATCATGAGAAACTTATGCTCTTGGAGTCCCAATTGGAAGGAATTATGTCTGGTGACTACAATAGTC
This sequence comes from Mallotus nudiflorus, assembly GCA_947683625.1. Classification (NCBI taxonomy): domain Eukaryota; kingdom Viridiplantae; phylum Streptophyta; class Magnoliopsida; order Malpighiales; family Euphorbiaceae; genus Mallotus; species Mallotus nudiflorus. Next base: position 449,954 of record CANTUR010000067.1, read on the forward strand.
AACAAAAAGAAGAGGAAATCTGTTTAAGGCATGAGATCAATAAATTGCAAGAATAATAAGAGATCAATTAGCTTCAAAGATCTCACGTTCAATAGTTACAAAAAGGAGATTGCAATATAAATTTTTTTCACTCAGTAGTTGTTAATTTATGCTAACGAAATCAAATTACAAGAATACAATATCAATTAGGCAGATGGGTAGTTGACGAGGCTCAGATTAAGGAAGCGGTTGTTGAATACTTCAGGAAGATATACTACCGAGACCAACCTCTAGCTCAAGACAGATATTAAATATTATTCCCCCTTTGGTGACATATCAAATGAACAATGTGCTTATCAAGGATGTTACTATAGATGAAATCGAACCATCAATCTTTTCCTTAAGGAAGCTTAAGGCTCCTGGTCTAAATGGGTTCTCTAGAGTATTCTTTCAGAATCATTGGAGAGTGGTTTAAGGTGATGTAATTGACTTGGTTCAAAATTTCTTTATTTTTTCCTTGTTGCTTGGTAGGCTTAACTACACTACTATTTCTTTGGTTCTTAAAATAAAAGATTTAAAATCATTTAATGACTATAGACCTATAAGTTGCTGTAATTATCTCTACAAAGTAATATAAAATATTCTAGCTAATAGTCTAAAGACATTTCTTCCTCAAATTATCACTCAAAATCAAAATGATTTTATTAAAGGAAGGAGCATTTAGGATAACATTATCCTAAATCATGAGGTGATGCATAAATAAGTTTAAAGGAAGAAAAGGCTATTACGCACTTAAGCTAGATTTTGCTAAGGCATTTGACAGGGTGAGTTGGCATTTTCTTAAGCTTGTAATGATTCAGTTAGGGTTTCATGGGAGGTGGATTGGCTGGGTTTGAAAATTTATCACCACGGTGAGATATGCAGTCACCATTAATGATAGTCTTACTAGATATTTCACTCCCCATAAGGGATTAATCTAAGGTGACCCTTTGTCTCCCTATCTATTCATCATGGTTGCTGATGCTCTTTCACACTCGCTTTTACAATATAACCTTTAGGGAAGACTAAAGGGAATCAAGCTCTTGAGATACTCACCTACACTAACTCACTCTTTCTTTATAGATGACTATGTTCTTTTTGGGGAAGCTAGAATGGAAGAGTTAACCTCTATTAAAAAGATTCTTTAGGATTTCCTAAAACAGTCTGGTTTGCAACTGAATTTAAAGAAATCTAAATTATTTTTTGGTAATAATGTCAATATTGTAATTAAAAGTGACATTCGTATGTTTTTTCAGATTTTTGAATCGAAATATGCTTCTAAGTATCTTGGGATTCCCTTGGATTTGTCTAAATCAAGAAGAATGCTTTGTACCTATCTCATTGAGAAGGCTAGATGAAAAATTTTATCCTGGAAATCAAAAATTTTAACTCAAGTTGGTTATAAATCTGTCATTCAATCCTTCCCAACATATAATGTCAGTTTTTTGCCTGCCTATGTGTGTTGTAAAGGAGATTAAAATGTTGATTCGAAACTTTTGGTGGTCCTAAAATATTGACAATTGAAAAATCCACTAGATTAAATGGTCTAATTTAATAGTCCTTAAGAGTGGAGGAGGAATAGGGTTTTGTAAGCTTCAATTATTTAATAAAGCTATGCTTAGTAAGCTAAGGTGGAAGATCTTGAAGAACCCACTTTCTCTAAGTGCTATAATTCTAAAAGGCATATATTTTCCTTACTTAAATTTTCTTTTTGCAAAGAAAGGTTCTATGCCATCATGGTTATGATGCAACATGTTATATGGGAGAGATTTTTATTAAAAGGGGTCAGATGGAATGTTCTTTTAGATGCTATCATCAACCCATGGACTAATTCATGGGTTCCTCTGCTACTTCATTTCAAAATTCACTCTTACAAGCCTTTAATACTCACTTGGTGAATGACCTTATAGATTGGCAAAGGAAAAAATGGAATGTGGATTTATTGCGAAATTTGTTCTCTCTTGATGAATGTAAGGCAATTCTATGTATTCTTATCCTTTCTTCAAATCTTAGGAGAATTGATGAGCTTATTCGAAATTATGAGAAGCTTGGTCACTATTATGTGAAATCTGCATATTGGTTTCTAAAAGTAATCAAGCAGATCCTTTTCACTCCTCTGCTCAAAGATCAAAAAGCTGGAAAATTACTTGGTCTCTTGACATCCCACCCAAAGATAAAGATTTTCATTTAGTGATGCTTAAAGAATGCTATGCCAATGGGAGAAAGTTTATCAAGGAGAGGTTATAGCCTTAATCCCACCTACCCGAAGTGCTCTTTATCTCTTGAGACTCTTAAGCATATTATCACAAACTCAGCCTTAGAGGTTAGCTAAGTTGTGTGACACTTAGTCACACTTATGAGAGAATTAGAACTAAGTAAGCCTAAATGTGAGTTAGAGTGGATTTTGAGTGAGCAAAGTAAGGCAACAAAGGTGTAGGATGAGTGTAGAGTCAAGCAATAGAGTTTGTAAATGTGTAGAGCTTTATTAAGTTTGTCATCAATATTTACAAGTATGTGGGGTGGCTTTTATATAGGTTTTCCACCTCCATTACATGTGGCTATAATTAATTCATCTAGACATTTCTACAAAAATCTTATGTATAAGAAGCTTTTAGAGTCAGGCTGAATAGGAAGCTTCTAAAACGCAGCCCTCTTTACTTGAGCATGGGAAGTTTCTAGATAGCACCTTGGCAAGGTTAGACAACACACTACCTTGGCCATCCTCCGCAATGTTCTAGCACCTTCTAGAGAGTTCCCTTGCACACACCTTGGGCTGGGCATGCTTTAGTCAAAATTCTACCCATGTACACCATAATGGGCCTGCTTAGTTTGCCAAAATGGGTGGGCTGTAATACCCTCCCCCACTCAATCTCTCGATGTCCTTATCGCACCTTGAACCTTGTATTTTTAGATTTAGGGAAACTACCATAACAAATCCTCATGCTCCCATGTAGCCTCCAGGTCTGGCAAATTTATCCATTTCACTAAATACTCAGAGTAGTTAGGCACTCCTCGTCTTTTTATCACTTTATTCACAAGGATGCACTCAACTTCTTTGTTGAATTCAATGATAACTACCATTGGAGCTCCTTTGGATTCGCCATGGTTGGGGTCTTACTTATCCTCATGGTATGGCTTGAGTATACTCATATGGAAGACATTATGGATTTTTAGCTTGGAGGGGAGTTGGAGTTGGTAGGTAGTAGTGCCAACTCTCTTTATAATCGAAAAAGGGCCTTCATAGCACCTCACCAAGCCTTTGTGCACTTGGCTAAAGGACTTGAACTAGTTGGGTAGGAGCTTAACCATCACTAGGTCACCAGCGTTGTACTCCCTTAGGCGTCTCTTGACATCAACCCACTTTTTCATGAGCTTTGCTGCCTTATCAAGATAAGCTCTTGTGATGTTCGCCTTTTCATACCACTCATTTACGAACTTATGGGCAGAAGGGTTGATTGTTCTATAGTTAGCAACAATGGAATTTGGTGTCAAGGGCTGCTGTCCTAGAACAACTTTGAAGGGACTCTTGCTTATAGATTCACTTCGCTGGAGGTTATAAGAGAATTGGGCCACATCAAGTAACTTCGCTTAATCTCATTGATGTGCACTCATATAGTGCCTCAAATATAGTTCCAGCAAGGCATTAATCCTCTCAGTTTGGTTGTCACTTTATGGATGAAAGCTTATGGAAAAGTTAAGATCCGTACCAAGCAACTTGAACAACTCTCGCCAAAATTTTTTGATAAATCAAGGGTCTCTATCACTGATGATGCTCTTGGGCAAGCCCCAAAGCTCCATGACATTTTTAAAGAAGAGTCGAGTAGCTTCATCCACCTTGCAATATGCTGCTGCAGGGATAAAAAGAGTATACTTGCTAAATCTATCCACCACAACTATAATGCTACCGAACCCTTTAGATTTTGGCAAGGCAATAATGAAATCCATCGAGACACTTTCCCAAGGCCTTTTAGCAATGGGAAGGGGATCAAGAAGGCCAGTAGGCTATTGTTGCTCAACCTTGTCTTTTTGGCATACGAGATAAGTCCGCACGTAAGCTTCCATATTGTCTTTAAGTTGCGGCTAGTAATAGTTTTGCTGGACTAAAGTAAGAGTGCGAGCCATACCGGGATGTCTAGCCCATAAGGAGTCATGGTACTCCTTCAATATCTCTCATCATAAATTCTCGCATTTTGGCACATACATTCTATTGCCAATGGTGAAGAGAAGGCCATATTTCTCCTAAAATGTATGAATTTTCCCCTCAACAGTAAGCTTGAGGACGTTCCTGGCCAAGTTGTCTTGTTGTAAGCCCTCTTTTATACAATTAAAGAGGTCGCTCTCAGTAGTGTTGGAGGCAATGGTGGCCAACTCCACTTTTCTACTTAGCGCATCAGTGATAATGTTGGCTTTGCCTAGCTTATATTCAAGCTTGTAGTCGAATTCGACTAATAAGTCTTGCCAGCGAGCTTGCTTAGGACTCAACTTCTTTTGATTTTAGAAGTATCTCGTAGCTACATTGTCAATCAAAGTTTTAAACTTACTGCCAAGCAAGTAATGTCTTCATGTGCGTAAGCAGTGGATGATGACAGTCATCTCCTTCTCTTGGATAGTATATTGCCTCTCCATTTTTTTAAGCTTATGACTTTTATAGGCAATAGGGTGCCTATCTTACATGAGCACACCCCTAATGGCAAAGTCAAAGGCATATGTGTGCACCTCAAATGGCTTTTTATAGTTAGGCAGCATCATGACGGGCTCCTTTGACACTGCTTACTTTAAGGTGTCAAAGGCATTTTGGCATTCATCACTCAAATTCCATGCCTTGTTCTTTTTAAGGAGGTCTATCAATGGGGTGGAAATGGCTAAATAGCCTTTAATGAACCACCAATAATAGTTCACCAGCCTAAGAAAAGATCATCACTCAAGGACCTTCAAAGGGGGCTGCCACTCTTGGATGGCTTGAACTTTCACTGGATCCATAATAAGCTTGCCATCTTTGATTTGATGGCCAAGGAACTCCACGTCTTGCTTCTCAAATGATCATTTCTCCCTTTTCATGTATAGCTCATGTTCGTGGAGCACTTGGAAGACTTTTTTGAGGTGCTACATATGTTCCTCAAGGCTATTACTATACACCACAATATCATCTAAATACATAACCATGAACTTATCAAGAAAAGGGTGGAGCACTTTGTTCATGATCATACAAAAGGTGGCAGGGGCATTAGTAAGGCTGAAGGGCATGACTAAGAACTCAAAAGCTCTGTATTGCATCATATATACTGTCTTCGGCACATCACTAAGGGCAATGTGGACTTAGTAGTAACCGGACCTCAAATCTAGCTTTGAAAAGTACTGAGCCTTCCCCAATTGGTTGACCAAGTCAGTTATCAAAGGAATCAAATACTTGTTCATGATAGTGATCTTGTTCAAAGTCCGATAGTCTATGTACATTTATAGCAAGTCATCCTTCTTCTTTTGAAAGAGGACTGGTGCATCATATAAGGCCTTTGATGGCTGGATGAAGCCTGAATCAAGTAGGTCTTAGAGCTGTCTTCTCAATTCAGTGAGCTCCAGAGGTGCCATGCGATAGGGTGCCATGGCAGGGGGCTTGGCACTAGGCTCAAACTCAATGTGTTGATCCACATCTCATTTTGGTGGCAACTTCTTAAGCAGCTTAGGAGGCATCACATCCATGTACTCATTGAGGATTGCCTCAATGGATGGTGGCAAAGAAGGGCCAAGTTGTATAGCATTATCATCCTCATTGAGCTCCCTCATAGTTATGACGTAGCACTCCCCGTTCTTGAGGCCCCACTTGAATTACAAGGCAAAAATCATAGAAGATTTTGATTTCGCCATGCTCTTCAAGGGGATCACTCGAATAGTGGAGTTTTTGAGATCAATAATGAGCTCAATGAAGGGACCAGAATGGAAATGACCTTATAGAAAAATGCTATACCAAAGACAACGTTGAAATCGTCCATAGGCATAATGGTGAAGTCTAGCATACCTTGCCAATTGCCTATTTTCACCTTCACTCCTTCGACAATGTCATGCATAGGCTTTGCCTCCAGGTTGAAAACTTTAATTATGCCAATCCCCTTAGATAGCTTCAAGCATAGGCGCTTTGCTTCATGCATGTCCCTAAAATTATGCGTAGCTCCCGTGTCTAATATAGGGTAGGCACTTTGCCCTCTATGGAAGCATCAACATAGAGCAGGCCTCTTTCCTTGAAGACTGAAGAAGAGAGGAGCTTTGAAAGAGCACCCAAGTGCTACAAAGAACCCATACCTATTTGGGGTTCATCTTGGGGCTTCTCCTTATTGAAATCTACCACGATTACATTCATGGCTTTCTTGTTAGGACAGTCCCTCACCCAATATGGTCAATTGTAAATAAAGCAAGGCTTGGGAGGCTTGGAGGTAGAAGCTTTTTTTTTTTTTTTTAAATAAGGAGCCTTTTTCAAGCTTAGAGTTGCTACTAGAGGGTCTTTGATTTCCTTTATTGAAGTCCCTCTTTTGGGCTCCCCCACTCTTTGTCGAGCTAGGTTTCTTGCTTTTGTCTTGAGTGGAGTAGTCTTTGAGTTTCTCCACAGTAACAATTGCCTCGTCAAAGGACTCAACTCCTCATTGATCAAGCTCCATCTTAACCTAATCCTTTAACCCATCTTTAAAGTCAAAGAAGAGTTGATGGTCAAATAAATCCGTTACTTCTAGCATCAAGGTGGTGAATTCCTTGACGTAGTTAGAAATGCTACCCATTTGCCTCAGCCAACATAGCTTGCTAAGCACCTCTTCATTAGCATTGCGAGGCACAAAGTGCTTGTGTAGTTCAACCTTGAATTGTTCTAACATGTCAATTGTGCAAAATCCTTTTTCTTTATTGGCATGCTTCCTCCTCCACCATAATTGAGCAGCATCCCTCAAGAAAAATGATAGCATTGCTATTTTTTGAGAAATCATCTATGACATTCATTGCCTCGAAATATTGCTCAAGACTAAATAAAAAGTTTTCCATCGTAGTGCCATTGTACATGGCAAGTTTGGGGACCTTTAAACCATAAGGGGTAGAAGACCTAGTAATGCCAACAGTGCTTGTCAAGGGTGGACTACCTTGACAAAAGGGCTTTATAGACGACGGGATTTAGTGCGCCTCTAAGATTTTAGCAACAATACTATTTGATCTCAGGGCTTCAGAGAACACACTAACCATTTTCATAAAGACATGGCATGGAGATGAGGAGTCGCCACCCAGGGTAATAACCGGGACAAATCATTTTGGTGGTACTCGATTCTCTAAAAGAAAGCTAATACCATAACCAGGAGATTCTAGGAATGGAATACTAACTTCTTTCAGTCTTGTGTTAATTTAGAAGTCCTTTATGAATTACTTTTTTATTCTCTATTTACACACAATTTTATTAAACCGTAATTAAACATCCATATAGCCCTAAAGCAAACTAATCATAAAACTGCATGTAAAAAATGCATACAAAGCGCATCGTCCCTAGGTCTAAACTATGTTAATTTTATTTTAAAGTTTAGCTAATTCTAAATTTTTATTTAGAAGTGAAATTGACTAAATTTGGTCCTACATGTTAATAAATGAGTCTAAGTCTATTCATTTTAATTTTAAAAGTGGGCCTAAACCTACAAATTATGAAGTATTTAAATTAGTGGACCTAATTCTTCATGTTTTAATTCTAGATAAAAATGGGCTTAAGTCTAAATTAATCTAAATAGGCCTAAATGGGCCTAAGTATTTTAAAATTAAGTAAACTTAAAAATCTAATTAAAAGTTTATTTATTAAATGGGTTAGAGTCTAAACGTGGGCTTAGGGGCCCAATACACATAAAATCAATATACAAGCCGAAAAACATAAAAAAAAATCAAAACAATTATAAAAAAGATTAAACATGCAATTAAATTGTTTCTTCTAAACAAAAACCTAATTTTAATTAACATGCAACCTCAATTAATCTACTGCTTCCATTAATTTTAATTAGGATTTACCAAATTGAACCTAATTTACTAATTAATTTTTTTTAAGAACAAGAGAAAACTTGACTTTTCATTATTCCCACTATCGGGATTATTACAAGATCTACCAAAAATAATAAAGAAAATAAAATTAAAATTACAACCTTAAAAAATAAGTTAAACAAATTCAAAAACCTAAAAAATAATAAGATAAACTAAATAGAATAAGATAAAAATTAAATCGGGATTTTTGACTCTTGGCTCTTATTCATGGATTCTCCATGGGTTTTTTTTGGTTCAATTAGGTATTCATCCCCAGAAACATGAAACACAAAGAATCAAAATGGAAAATAAGATTAAAATTAATGAAGAAAGAAAACAAAATAATGAAAATTAAACAAAACAAACACAGAATTAATAAAATAAAAAATAATAAAATAATATAAAAGAAAGAATTAATAAAAAAGAAAGGAGTAAGAGAGTGATGCTATACAAATGCTGTTTGAATGCCTCTCAGAATGGGATTTCACCATTTTTTGAGAAAATTTCCTCTGTGTTTTCTTGATTTCTGGTCTTTGAAAAGAACGTGGTTTTTTCTTTCTTTCTTTTCTTTTCTCTTTTTTTCTCTTTGTGTTCTTTCAATCAATTTTTTTCTTTTGCAGTAGCGATTATGGTTTTCTCTTTTTTTCTGTCTTTATGCAGTCTCTCCTTTTTTTCTTTCTGTCAAACTTTTCTTTTTATATCCCGTTCTAACCCTAGCGAACCACTTACGTGATCACAAGGGAGGCAGCTCTGATGCTCCCTCTCAAAACAAATATGATAAGAATTTTAATTTCAAAAAAATTATACGCGTAAGAGACGCGTACTAGATAGATAAATGCCAAAATTAATTTAGTTATTAAAAATCAATTAAATTTTGGACCAATCAAAGTTTAAAAAAAATGAGATTTTTGCTAAAATTTTAATGTCTTGGCATTCCAAAATGTCGACCATCATTCTGTAATGCCGGTCGGCATTATGTATTGCCGATTAGCATTACACATATTTTCAAATATACCTCTAAAAAATTCAATTTTTGCAATTAAACCCATAAAATATTGTAATTTAGTCCTTGAAATCGCGAAACTTAACACTAGAGGTCAATTTTTGACTAAATTTTCATCATAGAGGCTTTCGTCGCATTCATGCATAAATGAATCCTGAAATTGGGTACTTACAGTTGCCCCCCTTTGTCACTATTTTCCTAACAAATTGTGGCAAAGTAATAGAAACGCACAATTTTGAAGGAAAGAGTCAGGATACTTAATTGTATCCTAATTGATGGATCAATGCTTAAATTGCTATGCAATTTTTAGGCAAGATGCTATGCTTAGCATGCTTCACTATATTTCCTGTAGAACATTTAGTGAGATATATGCAAATGAGTTTCATTATATTCCCTGTGGGACATTTAGCATTTCATGATTGGAGAACATGCTATAGCTCCTGTGGAACGTCTAGCGATGATACCATAACTACTGTGTAGTGTCTGGTGATTGCACTATATTCCTTTTGGGACGTCTAATGACAATGAATTTTTTTATATTCTTTATGAGACATTTAACGAAATATATATAATGATCCTCGTTATATTCCCTGTAGGACGTTTAACAATTTATATGTAATGATTCTCACTGTATTCCCTGTGAGACATTTAGCGATTTATATGTAATGATTCTCATTATATTCCCTGTGAGACGTTTAGCGATTTATGATTTGAGAACATGCTATAGCTCCTATGGAACGTCTAGTAATGATACCATAACTACTGTGTAGCGTTTGGTAGATTAAAAGATTTGAAAATTCATGTTATAACTGCTTTGTTGCATATAACACATTGAATTTGAAATTCATGTTATGACTACTAGGCAGTGCATAACGAAATAATCTGAAATTTCTGTTACAACTACTGTGTAGCATATAACAAAACAAATTTAAAAATCCTTGACAAAAAATGACGATGTATGTAAAATGCAAAAAAAATTGAATTTTGTAATTATATTATGTATTCTATACTTGACAGAGGATCCAAAATTTTAATACAGACTAACTATGTAATTAATAATTCTGTGAATTATTAATTAATGATATGAACTTCAGGAGTGAATTATGAATGGACCAAATTGTAAGGAAAAAATTTAGACTTGAATGCAAGCAAGTTTTGGTGGATCAAAATGGATATTTTCCATCCTATATACTTCATTTTTACATGTCATGTTCCATTTCTCATTCCATCTTCATTTTTTTCCTTTCATTTTTCCTTTGCATTGATTTTTTCTTTCTTTGATTACTTGATCATTTGACATCCGATTTGCAATCCATCAGATCCTATGGTTGCCCCGCGACATAGACCACATAAGGGAGTAAAAATTTGAATAGATCCAATTATTTTGTCTTCCCATTTTCCTCAGAATAGTCTTAGACTTCAAGAAGGCTCCACCATCCTCCCTTTGACTTACCTACATCTCCACATATGCACAGATATGGGCAATGGGGTAATATTTCCTCATTTTTGTTTATTTTTGTAAAAAATTATTTATAAAGTTAGCAATCAGATTCAATTTTAGAATACAAATTAGTATGCACATTATTCAAATTAGATTAGAAACTAGTAAAAAATGCATGAAAATTTGAAATTAAACCCTAAAAATATGAAAATTTTAGCTCGGGTTTGCTATTTGTTCGATCAAACATCTAGAATCTCAATTAGAAGTTTGAATTTTCAACTAGCATTGCCCAATTTCGATTGAAAATATGTAATGCTGATCAACATTCCATTTTGTTGATAAATTTTTTTAATTAATTATTTTTTTTTCTTTTATTCTTGAATTTCATCCAATTACCGATGAAATTCACAGGCTGTTTTCATATAGCTCAAGAACTATTTCATGGGTTGCTAGTGAATATGGCACAACTGATATGGGACTTAGGTTTCAGATAATTCATCACTGTGCTTTCGACAGTTCGGGGTCGATCTGACTGCTATTCTTTATTTACTTTAATTGAGAGGTGGATGGACACCACCCACACTTTTCACACTTACATAGGGGAACTGACTATTTCTCCTATGAGCTTTTCTGCCATCACTAGGATTGCCTTCGGAGGAACTCCTGTTCCTTTCGACATTAGTTATTACAGTCTTCCTAAAGATGCACAAAGTCAGTATGTGTGTAACTTAATTGGGTTTGTCCCGATGTGGAAGAATCGAAAAAATGTTGTCCTTCATCTATAGTCGAGGGATTCAAATGTCTACCTACTACTACTCCTCGTCAGATTGCTCAGAAGGTGAGGTGTCTCCTCCTCATATTGCTAGGCATGAGTCTTTTTTACGAGACTGGTCAGGAGGTCAGCATTGCTTTACTCAATCCCCTTCGTGATTTAGATCGAGTTGTTACCCTTGATTGGGGATCTACTGCATTAGCCTATCTTTACTACGGACTAGATATCATGTGTAGAGGTGTTGTCATGATGTGTGGCTTTTGGCACGTCCTGCATGTACTTCTCTCCCTTTTTTTTTTTATAATTCATTGATTTATTTTCTTTCTTTTCCAGATTTAAAGTATAGAGATCAGGTTAATTCAGGATTTTGATGCTATAAGCTTCGACATGAGTCTCCCTTTGATGTAGAGATGGGGTTCTTCCCATCTGTTTAATGTTAGAAATATTCTTTAGACCTATCATGACTAGATAAACTCCATTGAGTGGCACCTGGTAAGAAAAAAAATCATCAGTATTTTATAATGTAAGTTAAACTTAATTAACATAATTTGCAGATTAATTTTGATTGGCTGGAGGGAGATGATGATGTCCATAGATATGATTTTATAGCTAGAGCAGTACATCTGGAGTCCATAAGGATTCTACTCCCTAGATATGGAACCATCAGATGTGGTATCTAGGGGAGCGAGTATATCGTTGGTCTTTTGGACCTTCACAACGTCGTATTCCTTATAATATCCCTCCTTCGATGTTTACATAGCTCGCACCTGACAGGTTCAAAGCTGAGAGAGGCACTACAAGGATATGCTACCTCTACTTTTCTTAAGCGATCTTGCCATTACTAGTAGTTCATTCATGAGAAACTCTTAGAGCAGATTCCTACTGACCATGCCGAGGTAACTTATGATCATTTCGTTTATTCTTTTAGACCCCATAAATTACTCATTCTTTTCATAATTTGAGGAGATTGGTTCCCCTGTTGTCGAGGCAATGAGGGAAGAGACAGAGACTGCTCAAAGGACCGAGACTATTCCTGATATTGAGAGATTTGAGCCCAAACCTAGTCATACACACTATACTCAACACGTTAGGACTAGTCATGAGGGGGCTTCTATTGGTGCTATCCTTGGTGATGTCTCTCTTTTGGATAAGTCTATGCTTTATTAGGCTCCTACTATTCAGACTCCGATTAAGCAGTATATGCACTTTCACGATGCTTAGCTTCTTAGCTTTTCTTCAATAGATACTTCTTATATGAGTCTATCTAACTTATTTCCTATATAATCTATACACTTGACATGAATGTTAATAGAAAATTTTACAAAAAAGGTTCCTCGAACACAGGCAGAGTATTTGCATGGTCTTACCTTGTCTCAGAGGTTATTTACTATGCAGGTTACAGATAGTTGGTGAGTAAGTATATACACTAAAAAATACAAAGTGTATGCATGTTATGCATAAAATGCATATGATATGGCATTTCCCATATGTGCATAGTTATTCTAGTGGTTTGGAGCACAAAAATGAGATGCTTTATCGGAAGCTTGCAGACTTGGGCATTGATCCTCATAGTGCTATGACTTCATCTGCTAGGCTTTCAAATACTTATCAACATAATGACTTGACTGGTTCTCTTTCCCCTTACTTTAGCTAGGATAAATGGTGCTTTGTTATTATTTCTACCTTCCAAAGGCAAACCCTCATTCGAGAACATTATCAAGCCATACTTCTTTTTCATGACCTTTGCTACTATAGACTTAAGTGTAGCTGTTGTTTCGATACTCATATTTGACAAAGCTTTAACAAGAGTTCTTTGGTGGTTGCCTGAATGCATCAATAATTTCCAAATGCTCACATTCGCCTTAGCTTTCTTTAGCTGCTCTAAGATCAGGTCTTCTTTTTGCCCTTCCTCTACTTCTACATCCTTTGTCTCTTCTCTTTTTATAACTCTCTCAATTTTCTTTTCTGCTGCCTTATAATTCTTTCCACTTCTAATGACATGGTTCACATTAGGATTATCACTCCATACATCAAGACCACCAGGGCTCTCTTTATCAAAGTCATACCAAATGTTAATAATCCTAATAATTTGATCCTTCTTTCCATCTTTCCATACTTCCATCATGCATGTTTCTTTCCCTTTTAGCTCCTCAATGTTAAGTTTGCCAAAATGTTGGCTTACTAGCTCTTCAACTCCCTCTTGAGACTATTCAGAAGTAAAAGATCCATTGTTCTTTCCTTTTTATGTCATCATCTTTGAACTCTTCACCCCATCTTGAGGACATAATCTTCTTTATTGGTATATCACCTAAAGTGGGCTTAGAGTAAAATACTCTATAGTCAAACTTGCTTAAAGATTGCCCCAATAAACCTTCAACCCCTCTCAATGGCTGCTTAGGAGTTTTATTCTCTCTCTTCTTCCATCAGCTCATTTTCAAACTCATCACCCTATCCTGAGGGCATAATTGATTTAAAGGGAATATCAGCAGAGGGTGGCTTTGAATAGAACACTTTAAAGTCAAATTTACGGGGAGGGTTACCCTAATAAATCTTCTACTCCTCTAGAGGCATCAGGAGATTTCTCACTATCTGTAAGGTTTAAGTTTTCAAAGGAGTCCAGCACTTCCTCTTTACTAACTCCTAAGTTGATCATCATAATGGCTGGTGGTGGAACATTTCGGTAGTTTAGGAAAGGGTTGTTTCTAGTGTTTGGGTTGGAATTGGACTTTTCGAGGTTTGTGATTTTTTTAGAATCTATCAAGTTCTAGATTTCATATTTTATGTGGATACAGGTGTTTGTGGAATGGCCAGCTACTTGGTGAAATTTACAATAGCTATTTGGGTTATAGCCTGGAACATTTAGGTTTGGTGGTTTAGAAAAGGTTAAGGGTATAAGTAGGCCTTTTTGGATCAAACGATCTAGGACTTTGGAAAGTGGTTGGTTAAAATTGGAGAATCTCCTGGGCTGTTGAACTGTGCGCACCTCCACAGCTCGGCTAGTACTTCCCTGTTATATGCCCCTAGTTGGATAATTTTGGGTTCCTATACTTCTAAAACTTTTCTTCTTCTCACCCTCAATCTCTTCGCCTTGCAAACCATCATCATACAGGTCTATAAATGTTTTCAAATTCATCATTTGCAATCTCTTAACCAAATTAGGTGACACGTTATGGACTACATCCTAACCTGATCCTTTTTAGCCAACTTATTTTTCATTAATCTTGCCTTATTCATAAATTTGGTTAAGAAATCAGAAAAGGATTTGTTTGATTTTTGCTTACTCAATTCCAAATCCTTGATGGACACTTCTAATCTAGTGTTATAATCATATTGTTTAAAAAAGTAGTATATAGTTCTTTATAGTCAGCCCTAACAGACTTTTCCAACCCATGGTACCAGTTTACAATCATTCCCTCTAAAGATAATATAAATAACCTAGTGATCACAGCTAATGAGGCCTTATTAGTGCTTATGGTTGTTGTGTACTAACTGAGATGAATCCTAGGATCTCCAATTTCATCAAACTTCTGCAGTTGAGGCATTTTGAACTTCTCAGGTAGTTTACTATCCTCCATTAGTAACATATCATCAAAGTCAAATGAATATCCCATGCTTTGTTCTCTAATAAGCTCTTCCATTTTGGACATTTTCTGGGTTAGTGCTTGCATCTTCTTGGACTCATGGTCTTGTACCAGTTCAAGTGATTCTCTCTTTGCCTTTTCTATTATGTAGTTCTTAACATCCTCAAACTTCACATTAATAGGTGGGTTTTTAACAACAGGTTTCCCTTTAGCATTATTGGCTGCAGGTGGAGCATCTGCAATAAGTGGGATAGCTACATCAATAGGTGGTTGATCAATTACAAGTAGTGGTATGACAACAACAACAGGTTGCATCAATCCAGATAAAGCATGTCTCAGTTCATCTTGCATCATAGCCCTCATGTCATCCATCAAAGCTCCCTTAATGTATTCTAAGGTTTAGTTCCCTCCTTATTGTTGTTCCATTTCTATACTCTCAGTTGGAGTTGGTTCAGCTTCCAAGTAAAGTGGATTAATAGGACTTTTCTCTAGTCTCTAAAGGATCTCTTCTGCTATGGCTTTAGGACTTAAATTTATCCTTCTTAGTCTGCCACCTTTCCATCACCAAATATGAGAAGACCCAGATGAATCTATGATGGCTGTAAAACAAAGTGTTGGTTTTATGGATGAAATGCATGTATGCATGATGCACGTGTTATGCAATAAGTAGCAAGTATCAATCAAGTGTACAACATTCATCCTTCTAACCTTATTCCTCCCTCACACATATTCAATGGTGAGTCTCTTTTCCTAGAATTTTTTTTTATCATGACCTTAATATCAACATGGGATATCAAAAACTGACGCGCATGCCAAATCTCTTAAAGCAATAAAAGCATAGAAATAGTACTTATAGGTATAAAAGATTAGCCCAATCTTTATTAACCCAAATGAGAGTATGGGCTCGGGCCTTTATAGATAGAAATATCTCATGGCAACATTCACAAGCAATTTGGGTAATCCTAGGGGAAGTTACTAAACCATGATATATGGTTCAGGTCTGGTGAAAGGTCAAAGTTCCCTTAGCAAGATGCTGCCAAGGTTAGAGGGGCCCAACATTCTTTGCAAACTCGAGAGAAGACTACCCCCCCCTTTTAGGACTTAGGTTATAGACTCTGGTCAGATAAGCCCGGTAATCTCTCTTGAACCGAGTTAAGGCTAAGAGTGATGGTTAGTCGATTTACAACTCTATAAAACTAGTGGAATCATGGAATAATAAACCAATGCCATCGGTTAATAGGGATATGTAGAATGAATGAAAGAATAAAATAATAATTAATAAAACAATTCTAAAGAACACATGTAGAATCAGTATCTCTTATCCCTAGTGGAGTCGCCACTGTAGACGATAAGGTTTAGCGCACATCCAAGAATTTAGCAACCGTGACACTATTTGAGCTCAGGGCTCCAGAGAACACACTAACCATTATCACAAAGACATGACATGGAGATGAGGAGACACCACCTAGGGTAATAACCAGGACAAATCATTTTAGTGTACTCGATTCTCTAAAATAAAGCTAGTACCACAACCAGGAGATTCTGGGAACGGAATACTAACTTCTTTCAGTCTTGTGTTCATGTAGAAATACTTTATGAATTACTATTTTATTCTCTATTTACACATAATTTTATTAAACCCTAATTAAACATCCATCTAGCCCTAAAACAAACTAGTCATAAAATTGCATGTAAAAAATGCATACAAAGCGCATCGTCCCTAGGTCTAAATTATTTTAATTTTATTTTAAAGTTTAGCTAATTCTATATTTTTATTTACAAGTGAAATTGACTAAAGTCGGTCCTACATGTTCCTACATGTTAATAAATAAGTCTAAATATATTCATTTTAATTTAAAAAGTGGAACTAAATCTACAAATTATGAAGTATTTAAGTTAGTGGGCCTAATTTTACATGTTTTAATTCTATATAAAATTGGGCCTAAGTCTAAATTAAGCTAAATGAGCCTAAATTGATTTTAAAATTAAGTAAACCTAAAAATTCAATTAAAAACTTATTTATTAAATGAGTTAGTGCATAAACGTGGGCTTAGGACCTAATACATAAAAAAAATCAAAACAATCAAATAAAAAAGATAAAACGTGCAATTAAATTGTTTCTTCTAAAAAAAACCTAATTTTAATCAACATGCAACCTAAATTAATCTACTGCCTCTATTGATTTTAATTAGGGTTTACCAAATTGAACCTAATTTACTAATTAATTTTTTTTAAGAACAAAAGAAAACTTGACTTTTCATTATTCCCACTATCAGTGCTATTATAAGATCTACAAAAAATAATAAAGAAAATAAAATTAAAATTACAACCTTAAAAAATAAATTAAACAAATTCAAAAACCTAAAAAACAATAAGATAAACTAAATAAAACAAGATAAAATTAAATTGGGATTTTTGACTCTTGGCTCTTATTCATGGATTCTCCATGGGTTTTCTTGGTTCAATCAGGTATTCATCATCAGAAACATGAAACACAAAGAATCAAAAAGAAAAATAAGATTAAAATTAATGAAAAAAGAAAACAAAATAATGAAAATTAAACAAAACAAACACAGAATTAATAAAATAATATAATAATATAAAAGAAAGAATTAATAAAGAAGAAAGGAGAAGGAGAGTGATACTATGCAGACGTTGTTTGAATGCCTTTCAGAATGAGATTTCACCATTTTTTGAGAAAATTGTCTCTATGTTTTCTTGATTTCTGGACTTTGAAAAGAACGTGGTTTTTTTCTTTCTTTCTTTTCTTTTCTCTTTTTTCTCTCTGTGTTCTTTCAATAAACTCTTTTTTTGCAGTAGCTATTAGGGGTTTCTCTTTTTTTTTTCTCTTTTTACGTAATCTCCCCTTTTTTTTCTTTCTGTCAAACTTTTCTTTTTATATCCTATTCTAACCCTAGCTAACCACTTACATGATCACATGAGAGGCGGTTTTGATCCTCCCTATCAAAACAAACATCATAAGATTTTTAATTTTGAAAAATTATATACGTAAGAGAGGCGTACTAGACAGATAAATACCAAAATTAATTAATTTATTAAAAATAAATTAAATTTTGGATAAATCATAATTAAAAAAAAGAGATTTTTGCTGAAATTTTAGTGCTTTGGCATTCCAGAATGTTGACTGGCATTGTGTAATGCCGATTGGCATTACAATATTGTGTAATGTTGATTGGCATTACACACATTTTCAATATACCCTTGCAAAATTCAATTTTTGCAATTAAACCTAATAAAGGTTGCAATTTAGTACTTAAAATCGCGAAACTTAACATTAAAGGTCAATTTTCGACTAAAGTTTCATCATAGAGGATTTTGTCACATTCATGCATAAATGCATCATGAAATTAGGTGCTTATAAGCTTCTATCTCCCTACGAAACGCTTTCACTTCGTCTTGAAAGCTCCTTTGTAAATCAGTGAACTCTTGGTTTAAGGAGCGTAGTTCTCCCCTAAAGACTTGGCCAAGTTCCTCAATCATAACCTTTGCAGCCCTAGTGATCTCTGCATTCTCGTGGATGAGGTTGTCAACCTGCTAACTGAGCTCACTAATGGTTGAAGATATGCTAGCCAAGTCCTTGAGGCTAGCAACTTGGGACTCTATAGGCTCAAGTGTTGGAGCCTTGGATTTGCTTCGCTTGTGTTGTGAGCATTGCTTTTCACACCCATAGGTTTGTTTAGTGTGTTGCTTTTCCACCGAATCGGCGACAATTCCTTCCTCGCTTGCCATGCTCAAATCATACAACTAGCGGTACTTAGGATGAAACCATTGCTCTGATACCACCTATCATGAACTCAGCCTTAGAGGTTAGCTAAGTCGTGTGACACTCAGTCACACTTGCGAGAGAAGTAGAACTAAGCGGCACTTAGTTACACTTGCAAAAGAAGTAGAACTAAGTAAGCATATATGTGAGTTAGAGTGGATTTTGAGTGAGCAAAGTAAGGCAACAAGGGTCTAAGACAAGTGTAGAGTCAAGCAATAGAGTTTGCAAATGTATAGAGCTTTATTAAGTTTGTCATCAATCTTTACAAGTATGTAGGGTGCCTTTTATATATGTTTTCCACCTCCATTACATGTGGCTATAATTAATTCATCTAGACATTTCTACAAATATCTTATGTACAATAAGCTTCTAGAGTCAAGCTGAATGGGAAGCTTCTAGAACGCAACCCTACTTGCTTGAGCATGGGAAGTTTCTAGATAGCCCCTTAGCAGAGTTAGACAACACACTACCTTAACCATCCTCCGCAATGTTCCAACACATTCTAGAGAGTTTCACTGCACACACCTTGAGCTAGACATGCTTTAGTCAAAATTCTGCCCATATACACCATCATGGGCTGGCTCAGTTTGTCAAAATGGATGGACTGTAACAATATGCTCTTTCTATGTGAACATTCTATGCTGTTTTGGTTTTCAAGTGTAAGTTATTTGCTTGATGCCGATGGATCTGTTTCTTTTGCACATTGGTGGCAAGAAACCTATTCTATGCTTGGTCATTTGGATTTACTAAACTTTATGGCAATTCTCTATTGGTCTATTTGGAAGTCAATAAGTAATGCTCTATTCAATAGTAAAATTGACGACCCCAAATTGATTGCAGAACGGACTAGAATCTGGTGGATGTCAATGATTCCATCTCTGAAACGAGATCATCAGCAGCGATAGATTCTGTCCACCTCCCCCAAACTGGGTTCCTCCTCAAGGAACTTTGAAAATTAATTGTGACGCCTCCCTTACCTCACACAGTTATCACTGCAAGACTGCATTTATCTAGAGAGACTTTAGAGGACAACTTATGCATATTAGCCCTCTTAATGCTCATAGTCACTCAGCTTTTCAAGCTGAAATGATGGCTTTGCATGAATGCATTAAATTCTCGATGAACTTTCCTAGCCAAAAATTTCTAATTGAATCTAATTGTCAATCAACTGTTCAAGCTTGTTCATCTAATTCAGAGGCCGTTCCTTGGGAAGCCGCTGTTCTGGTTAATGATATCAAACTTGCCTTAGCTAATATTTCCAATCAGTTCATTCAAAGATCCGCTAACAAAATTGCGGATTGGCTATCTAAATGTAAAGAAAGTATTCTGATGTTAGATCAAGGATTTAATGTTCATCCACAGTTGCAGTCTCTTTTGCATGCTGACCAAGCTTGTAATATTCTTTCTTAATTTTAATGCATCTTCTATTGTTCAAAAAAATAAAAAATAAAAACAAAATGACTGCCCATCTTTGTCTCTGAGTTTCCCTTCAACTCATCAATTAAGAATTCTGACAACTGCAACAATAATAGTCTAAAATCACTAAGGTAGGAAGGATGGGTGACGTTAGGCACGCCGGCAAATCAAAACGATTATTCAACTCAAATGGTAAAATTTGTCTAGACTTCATCTGCTGCTTAAGCACCTTTGCAACCATCAAACATAATAACATCCAACTATAAAATAAAACAAAGAACATGAAGAACCATAACTATTCCAGCATTAATTGTATCAACACCATTTCCAATACGAAGCATATATATACACTCACAAAATATGGGTTTTCTATTGCTGCACTTGTTGTGTAAAACAAGGATCTTTCCTATGGATGAAGAAATTACACAGGGTGCATTGCAGGGCCAAGTCTTGGCACAAAAGATCACCAATATCTTCTTCGCCAGTAAAGAAAGGCTCAGCACAATTGTTACATGGAGGATAGTGCTTTTTCTTCTTCTTGGGGATCAAAGTCGAACGTTTAGGGACTAAAATGTAAGGTTTTTGGATTAGAGTAAGAGGGTGTGGATGAATGTCATCATATGTACAAGTACCTCCAAACTTAATATATGGGTACTTTCCAATAACACATTCTAGATGAATTGAGATGTCACAATCTTCACACCCATAGAACCAAGGTACACAGTTATAGATTTGTAAACCTGGGTCAATTCTCAATTCACAAATGGCACAATAATTCTCAATTGATTTATTGCTGACAGCATCACATGTGAGCTTGAGAGAGTGACTTTCATCAAATCTGTGTGTTACAGAATGCGGTAAAGTAGCACATCTGAAGTCCAAGGAAAAGTTGCATTCCGTGCAATCAAAGTATGTGAACTTACCACAATAACAAGCACCACAATAACAACCATAGTTTCTTTGTCCATGAACTAGGCGGAGGGGGTGGCTATGGCCATGATGTTCAATGTTTTCCGCCATTTCGCAACATCGTAGATCAATAAAGAAGTTGCATCTTTCACAGTGGTAGCAAAAGCCATGGCAATACTGATCACAAGCATCACATTTGAACAAGCCATCAGTACTGGGTGCCTTTGAGAGAAGTGATAGCAAGTGCTGACGGTGAAGTGGGTGTTTTATCTTAGCACATAATTCAGTGCATTTTTTGTGAAGGAACATATCACACTTTAAACATCCGTAGATTGGGGCTGACAGAGGCAGCATGCACCCATCACAGCGATTGTTGTCTCTAACCATACTATCAATGATGACCAAGTCATGTTCATGCCTAAACTGTTCACTCCCTGTTCCTAAATCTTCATCAGCATTTGAGTCAAGGGAAAAACCATTCAACCCATTAACATTTAAGCTAAGATTTTCATCTTCAACAACAGTAAAATCTGGTTTTGTGCAATGCACATGAACAATATAATCACAAACTGAACAATAATAACCCCCATAATTTATCTCCACCTCTTTATGACATAATCCACATAGCTTGGCTGATTCATCATTTTCTTGAAGAAAATGGAAGTGGGTCAGAACATGATCATGGCCTGGTAGTATGATGTTTCTGGGCAGTGAAATACAACCCCTATGAACCATAAGTTGACACGCAACGCAAATATAAGGAGATTGAGTCCCTTGAACACCACATGCGTCGCAAGTAAACACAATTGACTTAATCAAGTGAATAAATTGATGCTCAATTTTACCTGCAGGAGGAGCACCAACAATGCACGGAGCCAAAGCACAGCTGATGTCGATATCGAATTCGCAAATAGAGCAATTATAGATGAAATTGTCGCAAGTTTTTTCACATAGATCACAGCAGGCAAGTCCTGAAGAGTATGATGGTACCATTAAGAGAGTAAGAGGGTGGACGCGGTGCAAAGGGTGCTTGATCTTTCGTGGTAGCTCTGCACATCTCTTATGAAGGAAGAAGCTACATTTGGCACATCCGTAGCTAGGACCTGATATTTGCTTCTTGCACCCGCAGCAGACTTCGTCTTTTTCTTCACTGTAGGTCAACCGGTGAGCATGGTTGAAATGCTCGAGCTCCATTTTCTTTAAACCCACAAACGCTGCAAATGTCTTTCCCTTCCTATATTCAAGCTTTTAATAATAGGAAGGCAAAACCCATAAATTATTTCCTTTTAATTTTTAAAATTTTATATTTTTAACATTCATATATTTTTTACTTTTTTAATATTTATCACTTTTAGAATTTTTATCAATCAAAAAATTAATTTACTTATTTTAAATTAAAAATATAAATATAATTTTCTATATAAAATAAATTTTCATATCTTAAATCTAAACCATAAATTAATATATACTTATTTAAGTATTTTAAAATTTTAAAATAAATAATTAGTTAATGTTAAGAAATAAAAAAAATTGTAATAATACTATTATTTTTCATAATATTTTAAATTATATAAGTTTTATTTTTAATAAAATTTATATTATTTAGTAAAAAATATTATGATAAAAAAGAAAACTATAATTGAAAGAAATTATAATAAAAATATTTTTATATTCTTTAAAATTTTGTACAAAAAATAAAGCCAAAAAAGTATTAAAAATATTAAAGTTTGATTTTAGTTAATTATAAAACATATTTTATCATAATTTCTTTTAATTATAATATTATTTTTCATCATAATATTTTATTCTTAAGAATATAAATTTTATTGAAAATAAAACTTGTATAATTTAAAATATTGTGAAAAACAGTAATATTATTATAAATTTTTTTTTATATTTTAAGATTGACTTGTTTATTTATTTTAAAATTTAAAATTATTAATATATATATATATATTGTTGGTGAGAAGAATTGAGTTTTAATTATTATTTTAGTTAAATTAAATTGTGAGATTTATTAGTGTTGATTATTATTTAATTATTTTATGATATTATTATTTATATATATATACTTGGTGGGAGATATTTTATATTAAATATATTATTATATATGTACTACTTGTATTTGAAAAAAAAAAACTACAAAAGCCAAACGTGTAGTGGTCTTTTCTTCCCCTCCCCTTTCTTCTTCTTTTTTCTTTCTTTCTTTCTCTGTCAACCAAACCACCCAATGCCACCATCACCAACCACCACGTCAGGACGTGAGGTTGGTCTCTTTTGAAAGCTCATTCTTCTGGCTTTTTAAAATCTTCAAATCGTTTCAAATTTCGATTCTGGTAACTATTTCGTTTTTATATATTTCTATTTTTAGTATTTTGAGTTTTTGTTAGTTTAAGTATTTATTTGATTTTATTAGCTATTATTGCTTTGAGATTAATTGTTTTAGAGATTGTGAGAAAGGTAAATGTGATTTTTATTTATTTTTCTAAAAATTTTGAATTTTCAGGTTTTGAATTACTGTTTATATATTGTTCTGAGCTTGAAAAAATTATATTTTTAGTAAATTCTATTAATTATTTTAAGCATATTTTATGAAGAAAGTTTATTGAAATTATGTTCCGATTATTTATTATGAATTTTTGAAAGTTTATGTAAAAATTTGATTTTTGAAAAAATTAGTATAAATTAGTAAATTTTGTATTTTAATTGAAATTATTGTTAATTATTATGTTTTGAATGATTTTTGAGTAATAAATAGTATTAAAAGAATTTTTATGAATTATTTATTATTTTTAGCTAATTAATAATAATTTTTAAAAATATATTCAAATAATAGTTTTATTTATTATTTTTATGATTAAATGAAATTTTAGCTATTGATATATTTGAGCAATTTAAATAATTTCTTTTATAATTTATGTTATTTGATATCGAATATTTGAAAAGAAATTCATACCATACATGTTGGTCGAGGAACAAAGCATGCCTCATGACATAATATATGCAGCTCCACTTCTTATTTTTGTTGTGGTTTTTGTTGTTGTTATTGTTTTTTTTTTCCTTGAAAAGAAAAGTTTTCATAGTTAAAAACTTCAACTTATAGTTATTTTATAATTATTTTGGGTATTGAAATTTGAGTATTGTAATGACTCTAGTTATTTTGGTGATTGTTTTGACATTTATTTTGTTTGTTGTTATACTAGTTGTTTTTAATTTTTTGTTGTTTTTTTTTTTTTTGCAATTTTATGAACTTATTTTTTAGTAGTTTCTTAATTGTTTTCATTGTTATTTTTATGGTTGTATTGAAAAAAAAAACAAAAAAAACGATGCAAAAAATCTCATAATACATAAAGTTGAAACAATAAAAATAAAAAATAATCACCAAAATAACCAAAAAACAACTAAAAAAATATTGTACAAAATAGTTATAAAATAATAATAGTAATAATAATAAAAGCAAGAAAGAAAAAAATAAGTAAATAAATAAATTAAATAAATAAAAGTAAAAAAATAAATAGAGAAATAAAAAATAAATAGAAAAAAAAAGGAAAACAGAACGAAAAAATAAGTTACGAAAAAAAATAAGGAAAAAAAAAGAAAGAAACAAAGAATAATGTAAAAAAAAAAATAAAAGAGAAAAAAAAAGAGACTTAAAAAAGAAAACTAAATAACCGTAAAGATAAAAAAAACTTTTGGTTAACTTTAGTTACATTTATAATTATTCCAATAAACTTTGGAGTCTGATCCACAACTTATAGGCACAACCTTGAATTAAACGGGTGTTGTTGACTTGGAGTGGCAGCTCACATCACCGTTCGTTAGAAGGTAGAGGTGTCCAGTCGGTTGGTTCAGTTTTTTTGAGATTAAATGAACTAAAATTATAAATATAAAAATTAAATTAAGCTGAAATATTAAAAATTAAACTCAATCAAACATATCAAACTCTGAAACTAAAAACTTAACTAACCAAATTGGAAACTGAAATTTTAAAATTACAATTTATTGCAAGATTTTTATATTAAATTATTATTATTTCTATAGTATTTAAAATATTTCAAAAACAAATGTAAAATTCAAATTTTCCAATTTTGACCCACAAAACCAAAACAAACAAAAACAATTTTAAGTTTTAATATCGAAAGCAAATGAAACCATTTAAAGAACCAAACTAAACCGACTAAATAACTAACCAAACTAAAAAAAATTGAACTATCCGAACCAAATGCTCGCCCTATTAAACATTAAACCAAACCAAACCTAAATTGCGTAACAATGGTTGATGAACAACCATGTTTTCATTCATTACTGTTTTACAATACATAATTCTAAGCTCAATTGTTATAATAAATAATATTAGTATTTTAAAATAAAGCTTGAAGATTCATAAACAATTAATTTTTTTTTTTATAAAATTCTAGTTGTTTCTTTTCTCTTCCTTTGTTTTTCATTAAATTTTTTTTATTTTTAGTCATTATTGATAATGATCATCTCTTAGATAACAATGATCTATTATTGTTCCTTTCTATTTATTTTATTTTATTTTTCCATTTGATAAATATAAATCTCTAATATATATTTTTTGTGCTAAATTTTTTGAATTTTGCTTTATGAAATTGCTATGCTTTATCAGATTTTGGTGTTCTTCGTTTATGGAATTTGACTATTTCTTAATTGTAAACATTTTACTAATATTGTTGTAATTGGACTCATTTAAACAAAAGAATAAGTTTATGCCTAATCAAAGCTATTGAGTGGACTATACCGATTGTCAAATTGCATATTAAAAGAGTTTTATCAACACAAATGAAAAGTAATGATAAGAATTTTCATAATTTGAGTGAAATTTTATTTTGTTAATTTTTAATTGTAATATTATTTATATTATTATTTTATCAAGATATAATTTTCTTTTTCTTTTTCAATAAAAAAATTTAGATAGAGCTCAAGTTGTGCATGAAGTTTTGATTTGGTCTAATCATAGACCAGCTAAATCACAATCACAATATAAAGAGATGAAACTTTACTTATAAATTTTAGGCTAAATGAGTGCCATATGAGGAGTGTGAGCAAATTATAAGGAGACTTAGATAGTTGATGGGAGATGTTATTGTATATATAGAGTTCTTAATAAAGTTAAGAGGTTAGAAGTAAATTGAGAGAGTGGAGTTATGTAAAGTTTATGAATGTAGATAAGCAAATAAGGGAGATAAGTGATCAAATAGAAGTTTTGCATTCTAAAATCCTTACCAATGAGGCAATATTATAATTGCAATATTTGAATATGAGGTTGAAGGAGTTGAATCAAATCGAAGAGATGCATTGGTTTTAAAGATCAAGAGCAACATGGTTGAAAGCAGGGGGATAAGAATACTAGATTTTTTCATGCTTCAGTAATTTAAAGGAGGAAGAGGAATCAAATTGTTAGGTTATGTGTTTAGGATGCATTAGATAGTAGAAGAGGAAGATATAAAATAACATGGCTTTGATGTTTTATGAATCTATATTCTATGGATGAGCAAGTAAAGTGTTAGGATTGTTATATAACATAGATACAATAGTTATAGAAAAGATTAATAGTAACCTAGTTAGAACTATATAAAATTTAGAGAGCAAAGAGGTAGTGTTTTAAATAGGGGCTTTTAAAGCACCTGGACTAGATGGTTTCTATAGCATTTTTTTACTAGATTTATGGCATATTATAAGAAGATCTATACATGAAGTAGTTAAGTAATTTTTTGCTATTGATTTTCTTTTAGAAGAGTGGAATACAATTGCAATAGTTCTTCTTCCAAAGATACATAATCTAGTAAAAATTACATAGTGTAGGCCTATAAGTTTGTATAATTATATATATAAGATTATAACTAAGATCTTAGCTAATAGGCTCAAACCATGGTTAAATAAAATTGTGTATTTTAATCAAGCTACTTTTATACTTGGTAGGGTTATTCAAGATAATATGTTGGTAGCCCATGTGGGTTTTCATGCTCTGAATAATAATATGAGCAAGGTAAATCATTATTTTACAATTAAGTTGGATATGTTAAAAGCTTATGATAGAGTTAGATGAAAATTTCTTAAACAGTTGTTGCTAAAAATGGGTTTTAATAATATTGTTGTTAATTGAATAATGTAATGTGTTTCAATGGTAAAGTATTCTATTTTGGTTAATGGGTAATAATATGATTCCTTTTTTTTTTTACTAGGTATCTAAGACAAAGAGATCCATTATTCCCTTATCTTTTTTTTTTATTTTAGTGTCAAATCCTCTATCTAGCCTTCTAAAAAAAACTTTAAGGAATGAGTAGTTAGTAGGTCTTAAAATTAATAGAAGATGTGAAGCTATTAATCATATTTTCTTTGCAAATGATACTCTTTTATTTAGTAAGGTACATGTGGAGGAAAGAAGGAATTTATGGCATGTTATTGATAAATATTACAAAGCTTCTAGTCAGAGAGTAAATTTAGAGAAATCATCTATACTTTTTTAGTAGAAATACTCCTAAGGATGTTTAGCTAACAATTATTAATTAAAATAGGATTCAACATAGGGGTATGACTAGAAACTATTTAGGGCTTTTAACTTTGTAGGATAGAGGAAAAAGTAAGGCTTTAGCTTTCATAAGGGATATGGTAGTGGCAAAAACTCAATCATGAAAACATAAATTCCCCCCGCCATTTGGTTTAAGTGTCAAAGGCATTGAATGTTTGGGTTACCTGCCTTGGGCTAGGTCGTTCTAGCCATGGAGTTGGCTTCATTTCAAGATGTTGGGATTCGTCCACCTTCCCCCTCCATCTCTTGGCAAAAAAAAATTATTATTTTATGCTGGTATAGAAATTATATTGAAAGCTATTCTTCCAACTACGCCTATATATGCTATGACACGTTTTAAATTTCCTAAATCTTTTTGTCATAGTCTAAATTCTATTTTTCTAAATTTTGGTGTGGTGATGATTTTGAAAAAAAAAAAGGTTTTGGTGTTTAGTGGGAAGTGTTAACTCGATTAATGTTTAAAGGTGGGTTACGTGTGAAAGATTTGGAGAAATTTAATCTAGCTCTTTTAGGGAAGCAAGTATAGAGGTTAGTGAATAATTTTAACAGTTTATAGGCAAGCTAATGAAAAAAGTTTATTATCCAACTACTTCCTTTTGGAATACAAAATTAAGATATCATCCTTCATAGGGATCATTTAGCTTGTTAAAGGCTATGGATGCTTTTTGTGAGGGGCTTATGTATAATGTGGTGCATATTAGGAGTACATGTATATAGGAGGATCCATGGGTGCCAAATCTATATGATTTTAAAATTTAGACCTTTAGACCTTCAAAGTCAAATGTGTACTTAGTTATTGATCTGTTGGAGTTTGATAGAAGGGAATAAAAGTATGATTTGATTAAAATTTATTTTCTCAAGAAGAGGTTATTATAATTTCTAAAATTCCAATAGGAGCACTCAGGTTCACGATAAGTTCATTTAGCATTTTGGTAAGAAAGGAGAGTTATTTGTGAGATTTTCTTATCATTATTTGTGTAATCAATAAAATAGAACTATTAGTATATACTAATAAAGTAGGAAGTTAATATGAATTGGAAAAGGTTATAGGGTTCAAAATTTATGTATAAGCTTAAGACCTTTTGGTGAAGGGTTTTTCACAATGCTTTTTCAACATAGAAAAACTTATTTATTAGGAAAGTGGTAGATACAGATGTATGTTTTATGTGTAACTTAGGAACAGAAATTGTAGAGTATCTATTGTTTTATTATCCTCATGCAAAAGCGACTTAGTTTGCCTTGGACTACAATTATTTTCCTTAAGTGGAGGATAGTTTTCAAGTTAAGAAATGGTAGAGAGAGGTTACAAAAAATCTAGAAGCTTATAATCGAAGTTTAATTTAATAAATAATATATGTTCGTTGGGCCATTTAAAAAGCAAGAAATAAGAAAGTTTTTAACATGGAGGAACTAGACCTTGTTTTTTTTTGTCAATTTGTTAGCAACTTATATATTGAGTATAAGAAGGCTCAAGATGATAAGAGTCATCCTATTTTAATTAATACTATAATAGGTAATGAATGGACTCCTCCTTTGTCAGGTTTAATCAAGGTAAATGTAATGCTTCCTTTATTTTTAAAAGTTGCAAAGCTGGAATAACAATAGGGGCTAGGTAGGCTTGGCCATGGGCCGGTTTAGACCTTGAGCCGGAATTGGCCCTGTTAAAATTGGACCAAAATTGGTCAAACCCAGAACTGGGCTGAACCAGCTTGAAACCATAGGGAGGATCGGTTCAAGGTTGATTTCTCCTTAGATGGAACCGTGAATTGGCGGTTCCGAACCTCCGATTTTGATTCTGAACCGGTATTTTCAATATCTACACACACACACATACATATACACTCATTTAATTCTCTTTGAATTTTTTAATTTTAAGTCACACTTAGTTATAATTTTTAATTTATTTTTATAATTTAATTTTTAATTCAAACCCTTTAAAATTTTTTAAAAATATATATAATATGAATATTTTCAAGCTATATATATATTTTTTAAATTTTGTTATATATATATATATATATATATATATATATATATATATATTGTAAAATTTTTTATTTCAACCAATATTATATAAAAACTAACATAAAATAATTTTATTTCTATCTTTTTGAATTTTTTTATCTAAAATTAACTAGTCAAAGTAAAATATATTTTTTTTATTTTTTATATTTTATTTTTAACTAAAAAGTAACTTACTAAAATGTCATAATAAAATTTTATTTCAACTATATGCTATAAAAAAAATTATACCAAATTGAATCGGTTCAAAATCGGAATTGGCCAATTTGAACCGAAATCGGCCCTTTTCTCGATTTTGGTTCGGTTCCACTGACCTTGGAACTGTGAACCGCTGGTTCATGAATCAAAACCGGCGATTCATGAACCGTGGCCAGGCTTAAGGCTAGGAATGAGCATGGAAGATTTATTGATAGTGCTGCTAAAGTCCTTTAAACTTTGTCCCATCTTAGTACAGAAGTAGAAGCACTTTATGTTATAATAGGTTGGAATATTTCAAGAAATATTAATTGTGCTATTTTTGAAATGAATTTATAGGTCATGTATGATGCTCTTTTGAAGGGAAAAGATATCCTTGGAAATAGATTCAATAGTTCATTCTATTAACTATAAATTAAATGATTTTGTATTAGTTATGCCTTGTTGGGTCCATAAGCAGTGAAACAAAGTGGTTGATTGGGTAGCTAACATTATTATTTCTGATATACTACCTATCAACTAATATGTAATATTTTGAATGCTCTTTTGGCTTTGTTATAATAGATTAATCTAATTTAAAAAAAGTATTAACCCAAAACGTTACCCCCTAAACTTGGCTGAAGTAGCAATTTGCTCATTGAACTTAGACATAATGTCTAATTAGCCTTAAAATTAACTTTATACCTCATTAACCAAGCAACTTGCCACATTTAGCCTATTAACCCTAAAAATTAATCCTTGTGAGAATGTGAACATCACTTATAAATTTAATATTTTAATTATTAGTATAAATATGCCCTAGTACCATTCTTGTATTTACATTGACATTGTATATTTATCCTTTATGGCATAAAATAATATTCATTTAGATAAAGTGTTTATTTATTTGAATGTTTACCCTTTAGCTTTATGTTAAATGAGTTCATTATTAAGAGTTAATAATATGAGTAATAAACTAATTTAGTATAGATGCTATAAATGTTTATAGTCAATGGATTAATATATAAGTAGTATTAATATGTAAACTATCACCTTTGTTTATTTCCCTTAATTAGTATGTGAGTGTTATACCTCAAATTTGACTATCCCTAAAAAGTTCTAAT
Source organism: Mallotus nudiflorus (assembly GCA_947683625.1). Classification (NCBI taxonomy): domain Eukaryota; kingdom Viridiplantae; phylum Streptophyta; class Magnoliopsida; order Malpighiales; family Euphorbiaceae; genus Mallotus; species Mallotus nudiflorus. Next base: position 480,776 of record CANTUR010000067.1, read on the forward strand.
GATGAAATGAACCTCTGATATGACTAGAGTCTGCTCGTTCATAACACCTCTAAAGTGTGTAACCTTAGAAAACCTAAGTGACCCCACCAGTGTGCAAAATCAATCATCGAGCCATTAAATTATGCTCCAACCTTATGAAATACAAATTATTGGAACAATGAGAAGCTTATTATAAGAATTCTTTTCTCAGAACACTCATTTTATTGGATCGGTGTTCATTTCGTTTGACCAGGACCTAACTTCATGAAAAAATGGAAATCAATTTTGATAAAGCATACTTTGAAAATATGTTCAAAGGGCTCTAAAACCTCTAAAAGTGGTCTCAGAATGGTCCAACACAACTCGAGGATCAGTGCGTGTTACTTAAAAGTGAGCATAAAGCCATAAACACTCATAGGTGTCACATGCTAAAATTGAAGCCAAAACAGACAAAACAGACTTTAGAAACATGTCTGGAAGGCTCCAAATCCTTTAAAAGTGGTCCTGGAATAGTCCAAAACAACTTAAGGATTAGCGTGTATTGCTTAGAAGTGTGTGTATACACCCCTATGCATCACACTCTAAAATTGAGGCTAAATTAGACAAAATGGATAGCGAAAAAATATTCAGAAGGCCCAAAAACCTTAGGAACCAACCTCAGTATAGCTCGCATAAGCCTCAATTGGAGTGCCTAATGTGAGAAAGAGCCCGTGAGCATGAGCGCACTTTGTATGGCCACGCGCTCCATCCTAGGGATACGCTCATGACCATGCCTATAACCCCCTATTCTACACATTTTTCACTATAAATAGACACCTCCATACCCTATTTTGAGGGGACAGTAAGTGAAAACACATACAGACTCAAAAAATCTATTTAATTGAAGGTGCTGGAAACCCCTTTCCAGATAGTTTTTGCTTTTCCACTACCTTTTTCTTAGGTGATTAGATCTCTTTTCCACAAAACCAAGCCTCATCTTTGTCAAAGCATGCTTTAAAGGTATACAAACTAGCATCATACTATTATCATTTTGAATCTCTTGACAAGGAAAGCTTGTAATCCCTCAAAGCTAAAGCTTTAAAACCCATACAAGCTCAGTCGAATATGAGGACCACATAATCATTTTAGCATGTTTATTTTATTTTATTATCACTAGCATTTGGGAATATTCTTGTGCTTGTGTGATGAGACTAGCAAGTTTGCATGCTATATGAATAATCTATGCTTTATTATGCTCATTTCATATCATCATTCTGCATCCTCTAGTTCGTAAACATGAAATCACATCGTAAATATCAATAATGTGAAAATTTCATATCCCAGAATAGAGTCATCATGTTTTGGCCTAGTGATGACATCATGCATCCCCTATATTATCATTATATATCATCATAGCATAAATAATCATTGTGAACATGCATGATCATCTACATTTTACTTACTCTTTCAAGTGATCAAGTGTCCATTACTTATCTCATTATTCATGTGATTAAGCAAGTTATGTGACTAGTCGCATTTACTTTGCAAATTCATCATATCTAAATTAGATTTACTTTTTCGCAATCTCTTTTTTTCTTTTTTTTTTTATTTGTATTTTATTAGGAAAGCAATATAATAGTAATATCTTTAGCTTTATTATCTTCCACTATCTGATGAATTATGTGAATGCTATACAAACTATCATTACTGAAACTAGGGTATTGTGGTAGCTATAGATCGAACATTGTATAATAAGAAATAGTAAAAAAAGTAGATGCAATCCTTCGAATTAGAAATCTCTGATGGGGGCAATACTCGCTAAGTGACTCAATGTTGTTCCTTTATTTTTTAGATTTTTAAAAAATTAGGTGGCAACTCCACAAAATCAAAAAAATTTCTCACCCCTCTCGAGACCAATCATTTGTCCTTATTTGATAAAGTTGCCATGTCCCTCAGAAACAAAACGAAAAGACCCTTACAAAACCAATTAGCCTCAAAATCAAAAACAAAGAAACAGGTCGATCACAATGGTGACTCCACTAGGGACTTCTAAGTAAGAGAGGTTAACTCAAAAATAACTATTTCTCATTATGTAATAATCAATCATATAGAGCCCTTCACCACTGCATTTGCATTACACATCACACGTGCACCATTGGTCCTTAAAAGCCTCAATAATACTAAATGACATTGCCACTATGATTCCACTCGAGTCACGGGGTGATAAAGATATGATATTATCACTTGTAGTCTATACTCATACATTCACTAGACTCATTTGACTAGAGTTTGTAACCTAAGTCCTAAAGGGGGGCAATCGAGTTATTAAAAGAATGCTAGACTCATTAACTGGAGTCTATAACACCCTAGTCATATGAGGGCATTCTCATTAAAGGAAACTTTAGCCTTTCATCCTGGCACAACTCATGTAGATAAACCAGTAGTAACATCCAATAAGATTCTACCAAGTTGTGCATGCTATCCCTGTCCTAACATTGTTCGTCTGACTTGATATTTATAAAATGACATGACTCTCCTAGTTTCTATCATCAAATGACATCGTAATGTTAGTTTTCATAGAATATTCATGCTCAGGACCATATGATTCTCATCTACTTCATATGAGCCCGAAGCATGGGGAATAATAAGAATCATGTACCTTAGTTTAAATACTCTATGTAAACTAACAAATAATGACATCCCTCGATGATGGAACCTATGAGATGTCATCCATTTATCCTTATCAAATCAAATGAATGGGTTAGGAATCCAACTAGATTGTGGACCTTTATGTCAATAAAATTAAACTATAAACTATTGAATGACACTTTCATGACTCCTGGTAAATATATCAAATATAGATATGGGGGTAAGAACTCAGGCTCCCTTTGATTGACCTTGGTCCTATACATATGGGTGCATATGGACTCTAAAAATCATTTGAAGCCCGATAATTGACCTTCACATCGACATCATATGGTTACCTCAAGCAAATTTTAGTATCATTCCTCAGTTTACCTTTTGGTTCTAATCAACATAAATCAAAATAGCCTAGTTCCGAGAGCAGATCCATAGTTCCCCGATGACTAAAGGTTAAAAACTTACCTAGGAAAGAGACTGAATAACCTTATGGGGAAATAAGGTTGGAAGCGAGAGATTGCTTATGATTGGCTTGTTCACCGTTAAGGAAAAACTAACCAACTTTAATCATGCATATATAATATATATATAAATAAGCACATACTAACCATTATTTCTTATAGGAATAATCATCTTTCATCATGGGAATTTGCATCCACTCCATGCATACATGCTCACCCTTTTCTTTTGTAGGACACGTCATGCATCATCCATTTAGCTAACCTTGATAAATGATTAGGAATCCAACATGAGTGATCACGAAGCTAAATCTTCTCATTAAAGCGATAGAAAAATAAGAGCTAGGATCCAAGACTTGCTTAAAGATGACATCATGGTTTAAAATCCCTAAACCCAAACCAACATCATTAGACATTTCCTCTATAACCTTAATAAGGCCGACTAGAAGAGCTTGCAACCGTACGGAATGCTATGCATTAAGACATTCTAGTATGTGTACCTTGACCATGAACTCTTGAATGTTGTTGTGTCATTCTGGGACCCTCAAGAGCATATGTTCTGATTTAACACCATAGAATTATGCCCATTGTATGAGGAATTTGGTGCCTTAGTAGGGCGAACCCCCCCCCCCCCCATTAAGACTGAAGAAGTAGTATTCACTAACCAAGATATTAAATACCCAGGACTTGGAGCTGCTTTTCTTAATCTAAATTCATAAAAGCTTGACGAACTAGTCATTGAGCGCAAACAACTGATTCCTATACAAATCCAAGCTTCTTGAACCACTAAGAAGATTGGTACCTTAATTTGGGCATGCCTTCTTACATGTTACCTCTTTATGTAATATTTCACCCTCTTAAATGATGGGCTAGGAGATTATAGGATACTTTAGGTCATCAAAGGAATAGAATACATAATGACTCTTGCAGACATCAGGGTTTAGCGCACATCCAAGATTTTAGCAACCGCAACATTGTTTGAGCTAAAGGCTCTAGTAAACATACTACTATATCACAAAGACATAGCGTGGAGATGAGGAGTTGCCACCTAGGGTAATAACTGGGAAAAATCGAAAGTGGTGGTACTCAATTCTCTAAAAGAAAGCTAGCACCACAACCAAGAGATTCTGGATACGAAATACTAACTTATTTCAGTCTTATGTTCATTTAGAATTACTTTATGAATTACTGTCTTATCCTCTATTTATATGCAATTTCATATAAACCCTTATTTAAATAATTAACCCTAGGCAAACTAGTTATGAAAAAAACATGCAAACAGTGCATTCATTTAAGTTTATAATCCCTAAGTTAGTATAATCTACATTGATTTTAATTAAATTGGCTAAATCTACATGTTTTATTTTCAAATGAGTCTAAAAGCTAATAGACCTAATTCCTACTTAATTCCTAAAAATGGGCCTAAATCTACAAATTATGAAGTATTTAAATTAGTAGGCCTAATTCTACATGTTTTAATTTTAAGGTGATCTTAAATCTACAAGTTATGGAAAAGACTTTAAGTTAATGGACTATGTCTAATTAATTTTAATTAACCTAGGTGGACCTATGTCTAAATTAACTTGGTGAGCCTAAATTATTTCAAACCTAAAGTTTAATTAAATTATGGGCCTAAAATTTATTTTAATTAATTAAACCTATTTAATTAGGCTTATTAACCTACATTATAATGGGCCTAAAAAATCACAAAATCTAATATTAACTTATATACATAATAAAATCCAACAAAAGAAACGAATCCAACAAATAAAAAAACCTAATTTATTTAAAGTGACCTTAAACAATTAATTAACAAATTATTAATAAATAAAATAATTAACAAGCAACCCTAATTCTTTTCACTTAAATCTAATTAAATTTTAATTAAAACCATAATAATCTAGCTGTTGATTTTAATTAATTATCCAATTGAAACCCTAATTTTACTAACTAATTAATGAAAATAAAACACACAACACATACACAGGATTCTACTATTCCTACTATTGGGGCAATTATAATGATCTACTACAAATTAAAAATAAAATTAAATACAACCCAAAAAGCCAAATAAATAAAAATACAAAATAAAACAATCAATAAAATAAAAATAAATAAATAAATAAACCTAGAAACCTTAAAAAAAACTATGTTCAAATACAAAATTTAATCTATGACATTCCATGGATCTTCATGGGTTCTCCATAGGTTTTGTTTTCCATAGTGAATTCATCATATAACTCCATCCATAATCACAAATACAAACATAGAAAACAAAATAAATAATTATTAGTAATTAAACAAAATAAAAATAAAAATTAAATGAAACCAAAATAATTAAACAAAATAAATAGAAGAGGGTAGAAGTAGAGATGATTGGATGGATGCAGTATTGATTTGCTCCTCAAAGTAATATAAATCACTGTTGTTTTTTAGAATAGATCTTCAATACTTGATTTTCTCTTCCCAAAAGGTCTACTGCTTCTTCTTAAAAGAATAGTACATCAAAAAGAATTTTTTCTTTTAGAGTTGAAAGTTGTGTCAAAAGAAAAGAAGAAGAAGAAGTCCCTCCCCATAGGAGATTTGAGCTAGGTTTATATAGAAAACCCTAGCTAAAGTCACGTATCTCACTGTGACTTCTCCTATTCAAAGAGACAAAATTTTGGTTTAATAAGGACTTTCAACTTCCTAAAAAATTCAGATAAATCCTAGAAAAGGGATTTATCACATCTTTTAACCAATTAAAAATTAGAAAATTTTTTTTATTTACTTTAAAAAACTAAAAAAACACATACGTAACACAATCGAAACAATATAATCCTGATCGAGATTATATAATTCTGATCAGAATTATGTAATTCCGGTCAGAATTAAATAATTATGATATATTTTTAACTTTTAATTACAAAAAGACTCCTAAAAGAATTTAAACTTTTTCAATTAGGCCCTTAATGAAAACATTACAATTAAGCCTTGAAATTAAAAAAATCAATATCCACATATCTATTTATAACAAATTTTCATCATTGGAGTCCTCTATTGCATCCGCACTCAACTATCCCGAAATTGGGTGCTTACAACTCCCTTCCCACTGATTCTAGCAAAGACCATTCAAGGTTTAAATAACCTTAAAAATGGGAAAAGTCTAAACTTCACCGGGAGACCCTTATTGCTTTAAATATGGTTACAAGAAAAGCCTTGACAAATCTACAGGTAACTGGGTGAGATGCTAACACAGGAATCATCAGGAGAGACACTGTAAGGATGTTCATGGATGCTTAGCCCATATCATAGCCCAAGAATGGGTAGAATGCATGAAGGATACACAATAATACTAAGTGAGATGAATGTGTCCATGGTGGAAGCTACAACATGTGACTCTCTACACATATGTCAATTGTGTGATAATCTCAGGATTCAAGTCATGCACCCACTACTATCTAGCACTAGTGAAGAGATAGTTCAATGAGAAATAACATGTACCTTATGAGCTTGTAGATTTATGTGGCGGCAGGATACAATAAAGGTTTTTGGATTATTTTAAAATGACATAGGGGAAGAGAATCATCCGCCATTTTACTACCAGTAGTAGGGACAATGTTACTGATGAGACATCCAAAGACAGAACCATCTATTAAGCAACTAATCTAGAGAAAGTGTCGCTTCCTTAATTCTTGCACTTTTTATTTGATGATGTAATGAACTATAAAGTTAATGCAATGAAGTCGGATTTTGCTTACTTGTTTGATGTCTTTCCTAATGGTAGTGTACATTACATTGATAAAAACATTAGCATATTTGGCATTCATTCCATATGCATTGAATCATTTAACATTGCCACAAAATTTGAACCACAAATTCTGTATATTTTGAAAGATGTTACCCTTGAAGAGAGGAGGGAAATTGAAAAACTATTAATAAAATATTCAAAAGTATTTGCCTGGATGTACAATGATATGCCTGGTATTTATAGAGATATTGCTCAATACTTCATTCCTACTAGAGATGGGTGCAAATTGGTAAAGCAGAAAGTGAGAAGACTCAGACTAGAATGGGCCCAACTAGTGAAAGAAGACATTAAGAAGTAGATCAAGGAAAAATTCCTAGAGGTAGTAGACTAATCGAAATGGTTAGAAAATGTAGTATAAGTACTGAAGAAAGACAGAAGGGTTAGAATCTGCATCAACTATAGAGACTTGAACAAGGCCTGCCTGAAAGATGATTTCCCACTGCCTCACATAGATATACTGGTTGTCAGCACCATCACATGTGCAATGTACTCCTTCATGGATGGATTCTCTAAGTACAATCAGATCCTAATGGCCATTATCGACAAAGCAAAGACAACTTTCATAATAAAATGGGGTACTTATTACTATAGAGTAATGCCATTTGGACTAAAGAATGCAGGAGCGACTTACTAAAGAATGGCAACTGTAATATTCCATGACATGATACATATAGAAGTAGAGGTGTACATCGACGATATGATGGTCAACTTAAAAACTAGGGAAGAACACCCATCAGACCTCAAAAAATTCCTTAAAAGAGTAAAAAACTACAATCTCAGGCTTAATCTGAAGAAATGCATATTTAGGGTCACTTCAGGAAAGATATTGGGGTATGTTGTCAGTTAGAATGGGATTTAAATGGATCCAAACAAAGAAAAAGCGGTCAGAGAGATACCAGTGCTGAAAATAAATAAGGAAATCAAAGGGTTTCTATGGAAACTATAATTCATCAGCAGATTCATCACCAAGTTAATAGTAGTGTATGAACTAATCTTCAAGCTACTAAAAAAAGAAAAGCTAGTTGAATGGAATGAATAGTGTTAGCTAGCATCAACAAGATTAGGAACTACCTAGCCAACCCACCAATTCTAAGACTGCCTAAACTAAGAATACCTTTAACCCTGTATTTGGCCATTAAAGGAAATGCAATTGGTGCAATGTTAGCCCAAGAGGGAGAAATGAAAGCAGAACACACAGTCTACTACTTAAGCAAGAAGAAGTTGCCATATGAGGAGAAGTACAACCAAGTCAAATAGATATTCCTGACAAATGTATGGGCAATGAAGAAACTCATACATTACTTTTAGTCCTATAAAATTCAAGCTGTGTCTAAGATGGAACCAATGAAGTACCTCTACAAAGCTCCCTCTTTAGTGGGAAAACTTGCCAAGTGGCTTGTGCTGCTAACAGAATTTGATGTGCAGTATCTAACTAAGAAGGAAGTAAAAGGAAGAGCAATGGCTAAATTTCTAGCTCTCAACCCCATTCCAGACTTAGAAAAAATCCAACTAGACTTTCCAGATGACCTCAATTCAACCATCAAAATCTAAGATGGTTCATGTACTTTGATGGAGCAGTCAATCAGTTTGGTGTAGAAGTCGGTGTCATATTACAATCCCTAGAAGGTGAAGTAGTACCAATGGCCAAAAAGCTTAAATTTAGAGTCATAAATAATGAAGCAGAATACGAGGCATGCACACTCAGAATAGAAGCACTAATATCCCTCGGTGTTATAGAAGTCAAAATCTTTGGAGATTCCATGCTAGTAATTAACCATGCCATGGAAGATTGGGAATTGAAAGAGCAAGCCTTACCTAGATCACTTGAGGCTACTTACCATGTCCTTCCAAAAATGCAGATTCATTCATCTCCCCAAGAATCACAATCAGATGGCAAATGCACTTGCTTCCCTAGCATCAGTGTGGGAAGGACCATCGAAAATGCCCATGAAGCATTTAATCCTACTTCGATCAGGACAACCTTGTCATAAGAACTACAGAATAGAAAAGACAAAAATAATTGTAAAACCCTAGTTCTATGATATCCAGAGATATCTAATGGAATGAACCTATCCTGATCAAGCATATAAAAGAGATAAAGCAGTCATTTAATGATTAACATCAAAATTCACATTGCACTAGGGTGTGCTTTACAGAAGAACCTCAAACGGTTTACAACTTTGATGTCTAAATGAAACTAAGGCTACAAGAGCAATAAAAGAAGTACATGAGGGTGTTTGTGGTTCGCACATGAATAAAGCAATCCTAGCGAAAAAACTAATTAGACAAGGGTTCTTCTGGATAACGATGATGGAAGACTGTATCAAATTTATGAAGTAATGTCATAAGTGTCAGATCCACGGGAATGTCGGCCACTTTCTCCTAACAAAATTGCACTACATCTCCTTTCCATGGCCCTTCTCAATATGGGGACTAGATATAATTGGGGAAATCGACCTGATAGCCTCGAATGGACATAGGTTCATCTTAGTAGTAGTGGATTACTTCACAAAGTGGGTCAAAGCAGAATTATTCATAAGGATAGGAGCCAAGCAAGTGGCCAAATTCCTTAAAAGAAATATGTTATGTCAATATGGGATCCCCTATCACATCATCTCTGACAACGGTGTCCAATTCCCATGGGAAGTTAGAGAGTTGCTAAGGTGTTATAAGGTGGAACATCACAAATCTTCTCTTTATTGACCATAAGCGAACAGGTCCATTAAAGTTATAAATAAGAACATCAAGAAAATTTTGTAAAAAATGACTCAGACTTATCGAGATTATGTAAACAGATTGCCATATGCCTTGTGGGGGTACTAAACAATAGTCAAGACTTCAACCGGAGAAAATATTTTCTCATAAGTATATAGATCAAGTGCTTCCAGTTGAAATAAAACTTAAGTCGATTTGGGTAGCGATCAAATATGAACTGCCAGAAGTACAATGGGCTCAATAGAGGCACAATAATATCACCCTCTTAGATAGTCAAAAGCTTAAAACTCTATACCACACATAGTTGTATTAGGCTCGGCTAGCTAAAATCTTTAACAAGAAAGTGAAATACAAGAGTGTAAAAGCAAGAGACTAGATGTTAAAGTAAATGAGGTAGAATGTTCTAAACCCAAGAGGAAAATTTAGACTGAACTGGGAAGGCCCATAGTTGGTCAAACATGTCTTAGCAAAATGGTAGTCAAGTTAGTGGATTCTAAAGGCAATGAAGTCTCCAAACCTGTCAATATAGATTGCTTGAAAAAGTACTACATCTAAGGCACAAAAAATATCCCACTGAGTTAAAAACCTAAAAATGGCAGCTCAGGTGAAAGTTAGGGATTTTCGACTAGGTTGAAAACCTTGCATGGACAACTTAGGCAAAAGTCAGGGAAACAGAGAAAATTCTTAACTAGAAAGTATAAGAATGCTAGTTAAGGATAGGGGTAACCTCGAGTTTGAAATTTGTATGAATGTACCTGTGCTTTTCTTAAATGACTTTAACAAAATGAGAATGATTGCCAATTTATGCAAAATGTCTTTGAAAAATGTAATACATTTTATTATTATGAATTGCATTAAGCATGCTTTGTATTTTCTTTCATTACATGACCATAGTTCTTAACTCTCTCTTTGAGATCAACCACTATTATAAAAGCCTAAAAAAAAAGGCCTAGCTAGGTGTGAAGAGCTCTAAGAGGAGACATCCTAGGCAAAAAAGGGAAGAAAAAGAAAACTCAAATAAGTGTGAAAAGCTCCAAAAGCAGACGCTCTAGGTAAAAAAAGGGAAAATAAAAGAGGCATGCAAGAGTAATGTTAAACATCATCAATGATACATAGCAAGAAGCATAAACAGTCATCATCATATAAGCATCATACATCACAAGTGGGACAAATGCCCAGATACAAAACCTAGAGTCCATAACCTCAGGAAAATGATACAACAAAGCAAACCACATGCCAAAAGTCCTACACCTAGCTCCTAAAACAACTACATCAACTGTGGCTGCATCAAAAGCAAGCACCAATCTTGCTCAAACATCTCCCTCATATGATTCGAGCTCATCATTGTTCATCGTAAAGGATGATAGCCATGACTCGAGCTCACCAATACGATCACGATAATCCATGCACTCCTACTCCTATTCATGGTTAGCATGGTGGTATTTAGCCTGCATGACATACTATATATCATACACGCAAACATAAAAAATGTGTATAAAATAAATAGGTACAATAAAGAAGGCATACCCTTTGAGTGGTTGTAAATTCCAAAAAGCACTGCTGCATAGTCCCTACAACGGTATAACAGTACTAACCAGAGGAGACAGGAATCTACAAAAGCAAGCAAATAAGTTAATCACCACTCATTAAATAAATGAAACAAAAGCAAAATAAGTGAAATAAAACACAAACATAAGTAGCATCAGGAGGAGCAACACCCGATTGACGAAAGTCAAGGCAAGGCATATCAAAATGCACTACTCTACCAAAGATATCCATCCTAAGTAAAGCCAAGGATGGATGAACCATTAAGTCCATGAGGATAGCACTACCAGAAGCCATACCACTAGCATGGGTAGTTTCCTCAGTACATAAAGTGCCCTTATTCTCCTTAAAACGGGACCCAGATCTCTTCCGATGAGATCCACGCTGCTGCAGATAAGCTCTCACAACTTGTATCAATTAGAGTTTATTGCTAACAAAGTTTGTTACATGCTTGTACAAAATAGGAATAAAAGCCTACCAGATTAGAGTAAGTAACTCTCAATGATTTACGTGATGGCCTGGTCCTCGAATTTGAAGGATGAGATGCATCTACCTAAAGAGGTGGAGGTGGAGGAAAAGTGCCACTAGCTGTAGCTTCAATTAGTTGGGGGATCAACACATCAGCATAAGGTAGGCCTGTACTCTCTAAGAGACTCTCAAAGGAGCATCCCTTCATGGAAATAACAAGCTCGTCACCAATAAGCTCATGGCCCTAGAACATGTCACTAGGGGGGGAACAGAGACTCTCCTCACAAATAGACCATCCAACCAATGATGGACTTGTTTGACCAAATACCACACTTTACTAGTAAGGCTGAAGAGTAATACTTATCTCTCCATCAACTACCATGCAGTCACCATCTCTGCCATCCAATGTGACCTCGCCACCCACCGACAAAGGAAGATTTGCTCAAAAGGCAAGAATGAATAAAGAATCTCTAAAAGAAAAATAACCAACACAATAGGAGTCAGACATACTTGATCAAAGGATAGCTTGGACATGTAGTCTCGAGCCATTACACAATCCACAATCAAATCACTAGTCATCATGAACCAGTAAGAATAGCGAGAAAAGCCATCCTCTAGGAAATGCTCGATGATCAGATGAGGGAGAACCCTGACTCATAAGATATCTATCAGAACTAGGAAGTCAGAAATAACAAATTAAAGATAAAGAGCAAAAAGAACAAACATGAGAACTCCTACTTACATCCATAATGAACAAGCATTTATAGACCCTCGAGCCACCTTGACATGCTATATTAAGGCTCGAGTACATATGGGCAAAAGCAGTAGTACCCCAATAATATCTCGATAAGTCATCCAGATCCCTCAAAATAGGTAACAATCACAGACTACCCATACCCAAAGGGTTTAGGAAGATGACAACACTTAACAAGTAGAGCAAAAAGTAATGAGCCAACTGCTATGTTGAAATAAGATCGTCATCGTACATTGTCTACATGGATGAAACAAACTCAGTGTAATGAGTAAGGTATAGGCAACCAAAATTTATAGGAGTGGCCACCCTAAGTAACTCCATAGTAAGATGCCTCTTCACCACTGCAGAAGTGCACTCCTCCTCGCTAAAGGGAATGGGCTCTTTAGAAATGCTTAAGCCCGTAATAGTAGTAAAGTTCAAAGGAATGATGGTCATCTCCCAAATAGGCAGATGGAAAGTATGTATCATGTCTATCCATCACTCTATTAGTGTATACATATCAATCTGACTCGATGCATATGAGTCATAAGATAATGCAACAACAACCCCATCAAAGCCCTTCTTAGAGATCATCTACTTCACGCACAATAAAAGACTCTGATAATACATGCTGACCCCTGTTGAAACTTCCAAGCATCATAGTAACAAACCTATGAGGCTACAAATAATAGGTATGCTATCAAAAATTTTCATAATTAATAAATACTAACACATTTTTTTATTATTTAAGAAGAATAATAACAAAAGTCGAAAAGAAAAGCATCATAACAAGCATTAGCAGACAATCATATAAAGCAAGAGCTATCATCATTCATAATAAACCTGTGACTTAATATACAATTACAATAAGTACTAAAGAGCTACAAAGATACAACTACAACAACTTTATACAACAAAATAAATAGCAAGACAGTTAATTAATAAGGGCAAAGAAAGGCTTACCTAGCGATGATGACGAGCCCAAGTGTGAGTCTCCAGATTGTAAACCATATGAATCGGGTCTCCTTGAGAAAGCCTAAACAACTAAGGACTTTAAGTGCCAGACAGATCATCAGTACTAGTCCTTACAGTGGAAGTCCATGCTCTAGTGGCCTCTATGAAGTTACCCTACTTGTGCAAAAAGATATCCTCCAGATCCTTTGGAATGTCAGGGAACTCCATCTTATGCAAAGAAAAATAAAAATTTAGAAGCAAAAACACAAAGGAGAAAATACTTAAAACTCGAAAAGGGTCAAGAAAAGACAAAAAAAAACACTTAGAGAAGGCCTTCTTCCCCCAAACCTAAAAATGTATGTCTTAAGTAGACAAGAGGGGGGGGGGGAGGCATATGACCACATGCTCCATAAGCATAACCATGTGCACTTCCTCCCTCTATATGCTCTCGTACAATTGTATGCGTACTTTAAGATTTTCCACACTCATTTCTCTAGTCCTAAACCTCCATTTGAACATAAGGCATGCATCAAACTCACACAAAAGTACATTGATGAGGACTACATCAGTTTAAGGACACCATGTATGACCTCACCACTTTTAAAACCTTAGCACCTTTTCAAAGAAGAAAAAATAGGGAAGAATCATCGAAAGGATACCCTACTCAAAATCATTAAAATGACATCTGCAACACAACAAGTAATAACATTATCATTACATCATTACTACATAATCATTTCATCATTATTGCGACATCACTACATCATCACCGACTAAGACTAAAAGAGAAGGACACATTACATCAATCACTATGATCATAACAATCTATTTGCCTGACATTGGAAGAGGTTATAGTGGTATGATTCTGTTTGCTTAACACCAGAGGAGGTTATAGTTGCATAATTTTGCTTACCGAACACTTGAAAAGGTTATAACTATAACATCTATCTATTTTCCTGATTCCTAAAGAGGTTATAGTGGCATGATTCTATTCGCCTGACACTTTAAGAGGTTATAGTGGCAGTACTTATCTTTTCTCCGGACACCTAATGAGGTTATAGTGGTAGTATCTGTTTGTTTGCTTGACATTGGAAGAGGTTATAGTGGCATGATTTTGCTTGCCGGACACTTGAAGAGTTTATAATGGCAACATCTATCTACTCGCTTGACACCTGAAGAGGTTACAGTGGCATGATTCTGTTCGCTTGACACCTAAAGAGGTTATAGTGGCAGTAATTATCTTTTTGCCAAACACCTAAAGAGGATATAGTGGAAATATCTATTTGTTTGCTTGGTACTAGAGGAGGCTATAGTGGCATGATTTTGCTCACCAGACACTTAAAGAGGTTATAGCAGCAACATCTATTTATTCGCCTAACACCTGAAGAGGTTATAGTGGCATGATTTTATTTGCCTAACACTTAAAGAGGTTATAGTGGCAGTACTTATCTACTCATCGGACACCTGAAGAGGTTATAGTAATAACATTTGTCTATTTGCTTGACACCTAAAGAGGTTATAGTGGCATGTTCTATTTTCCTAACACTTGAAGAGGTTATAGTGGCATGATTATATTTGTCTGACACTTAAAGAGGTTATAGTGGCATAATTCTGTTCACCTAACACCTGAAGAGGTTATAGTGGTAGTAGTTATCTTTTTATTAGACACTTGAAGAGGTTATAGTTGCAACATTTGTTTATTCGCATGACACCTAAAAAGGTTATAGTGGCAGTATCCTAATGATCAAATCATAATAATACAACACTCAGCTAAGTACCTCTGTCTTCAGAAAATGATTTTTTGCATCTTTGCATTTTCTTTACATGTATTGACACTAGCGCTAGGTGGCTATTCAACACATGCGAAGTTGGGGGCAACTGTTATACCTCAAATTTTAATGTGCCTAAAAAGGTCCAATGATGAAACAAACCTACGAGATGACTAGAGTTTGCTCATTTGTAACACCTTTGAAGTGTGTAACCTTAGAAAACCTAACCTACCTCACCAATGTGCAAAATGATCACCAAGTCATTAAGTTATGCTTTGACCTTACGAAATATGAATTATCAAAATAATTAAAAGATTATTCTGAGAATTCCTTTCTCGAAACACTCAGCTTATTGGACTAGTGTTCATTTTGTTAGACCAAGACCCAATTTTATGAAAAAATAGAAATCAATTTTGACAAAATGGACTTTGAAAACATATCCAGAGGGCTCTAAAACTTTTAAAAGTGGTCTTAGAATGGTCCAACATATCCTGAGGATCATTAAATGTTGCTTAAAAGTTCATGTAAAGCCATAAACACTGTAGGTGTCACACATTAAAATTGAAGCCAAACCAGAAAAAACAAACTTTGAAAACACATTTGGAAGGCTCCAAAACCTCCAAAAGTCCAAAACAACATACAGATTAGTGCATGTCGCTTAGAAGTGTGCATATACACCCCTAGGTGTCATGCACTAAAATTGAGGCTGAATTAGACAAAAAAATAGCAGAAACATGTCTGGAAGGCCCAAAAACCCTAGGAACCAACCTCAGTATAGCCTGTGTAAGCCTCAGTTGGAGCCTGTATTGCACGAAAGAGCACATGAGCTTGTGTGTGCACGCATGGCCAAGCATCAAGCACGTGACCACACACTCAGTGCATGACTATATGCACTTCATATGGCCATGTGCTCCGTCCTAGGGACACACACTTAACTATGCCTACATGCTCCTATTCCACACATTTTTCACTATACATAGACACCTCCACACCCTATTTTAAGGGGGGAGCTAGTGGAAACACACACACACTCAAAAAATTTGTCCAATCAAAGGATCTAGGAACCCCTTTCTAAATAGTTTTTGCTCTCCTATTGCCTTTTTCTTAGGTGATTAGATATCTTTTCCACCAAACCAAGCTTCTCCTTTATCTAAGCATGCTTTAAAGGTATATAAACTAACATCATTCTATTATCATTTTGAACCTCTCAACGAGGAATGCCTGATAATCCCTTGAAGCTAAAGCTTCAAAACCCACATAAGCTCAGTTGAATATGAGGACCACACAATCATTTTAGCATGTTTCTTTTACACCATTGCATTTTATTTTATTATCACCAACATTAGGGAATATTGTTATTCTTGTGTGATGAGATTGGTAATTTTGCATGCTATATTAATAATCTATTCTTTATTATGCTTATTTCATATCATCATTTTGCATCCTCTAGTTTTAAAACATGAAATCACATTGTAAATATCAATAATGTGAAAAGTTTATATCCTGGAATAGAGTCATCATGTTTTCGGTCCACTGATGACATCATGCTTCCCTTATATTATCATCATATATTATTATAGCATAAATAATCACTACGAACATGCATGATCATCTATATTTTTCTTACTCTTTAAAGTGATCGAGTGTCCATTGCTTATCCCATTTGTTCATGTGATTGAGCAAGCTATGCTAATGGTCATATTTACATTGCAGATTCATCATATCTAAATTAGATTTACTTTTTCACAATCTCTTTTTCCTTTTATATGTATTTTATATCTTCAGCTTTATTATCTTCCATAATTTGATGAATTGTGTGAATGTTATACAAACTATCATTACCGAAACTAGGATATTACTATAGCTATACATTAAACATGATATAATGAGAAATAGTAAAAAAAGTAGACGAGATCCCCTGAACTCAAAAATCTCTACTTGGGGCAATACTTGCTAAGTGACCCGATGTTATTCCTTTCTTTTCCTGATTTTCTTAAAATTGGGTGGCAACTCCACAAAATAAAAAATGTTTCTTGCCCCTCCCGAGATCAATCATTTGTCCTTATTCGATAAAGTTTCGATGTCCTTTAGAAATAAAACGAAAAGACCCTTATGGAACTAATTAGCCTCGAAATCAAAAACAAAGAAACACAAGTCACTTATAGTGAGTCTCATACTACTTGATATGACATATTTAGATAAATATGTGGATACTCATGCAATGGGTGGATTAAAATGTGATGTTTGATATGTGTTTATGTGGAAATTCAATTTTTGTTAACAATTATAAATATAGGTCATAACTGTGCATATGGTCCTTTAATCTAAGGCAACACGGTCATCCACATATGGTTAGTTAGAATTTGTTACAACTTATATAACTGTGTTAGCCATGTATGGGTATATTGTATATAGTGGCTCTAGTAACTTGTATGTAGGTATAAGTGATTAACCAAGATGTAATTCATTACCTAAAGTGAACAAGGACTAGATCATTTGCTATCCAAGTTATAATTAATAAATAAATACTTGGCTAGGTCAAACTCAATTTAGTTAAAAGTTTTTAGAATTAAAAAAGGGTTTTTTAGTTCTAAAAAAGGGATTTTTAGTTGTAGTAATGTTTTATCAATAATTAAGCTGAAGATGAGGTCATATGAATGAGGCAATTAGAGTTTGACTTAACTATGCCTTTAGCCAATATTAGAATCATGTAATAAAGGGACATTAATGCATGATAATTATGATATATGGTTCATGTGGATCTATAGAAAGCATTTATTTCTAATTGGGTAGTCATGATAACTATGCTAGGGGTCACTCACAACATATGGGAACCAAATGCGATTAATTAGGATTTCATATTTTAATTAAGAATTAATATTATTTTTCATTGTCAATTGGCACTTAAACTTAGTAAGTCACATAAATAAGAATTCCACCAATTATGATAATCATTAATTTAATTATTAATTAAAGAGTTCAATTAAATAATTAAATTAATTCAATTAAATTTGCACATGTGTAGGGACTAGTATATCCTGAAATATAATTCTAAAGTTAAGACTATTTATTTATTAATTTGGACTTATTGAATATAAGATATTTAGTTCAAGGATTAAATTTTAATTTACCTATATGTAGTGGTATGTAAGGGCCATCACATTGACCATAAGGATATACTAACTTGGATGATATATGAGCTTTATTCTTTTAATTTGTTTGGTTAATATAAGCCTTATTTAAGAGTTAAATAAAGCCTAAGATATTAACTCAACTCATTAAGTGTTAATGAGATTAAGGTTAATGTTATTCTTATTACCAAATAAATCCTACTAACTAAAAGGTGTGTTTGCATGGGTGACATTTAAGAATTTAATTTACATGCAAGTATGTGCATGTGTGCCACCTAAGCATTTGCTTTATATACAAGAGCGTATGAATGAGTAACACCTAAGCATTTGCTTCATATGCATAATTTTTAAGTTAATAAAGGTTATAGAGACAGCTACATAACAAGCCATTCTCTCCTTCAAGATAGATATACATAAAAAAAATGCTCTCAAGTGTTAAGTATTCTCCTTTTTTTTCTCATCCGATCTTGTGTAAAGATTGACATAGTAGGCATAAGTGTTGTGCTTGCATGTTATAAGAAAGCCATCTATAGTAAAATAAAAGGTTTTATAAGAGTTATACTTCATTCTTCTCATCCATTCTCTTCCTTTAGAGGTTACATCAAATCCTACATTATTCAAACTTGAGGAAGGCATTCTACAAGTCAATGGGTCACCTAAAAGAGAGGACTTATTGGTGGATGTTTAATCTAGCTTAAGGTAATCTTGGTGTATATTGTGTGTTTCAAGCTAAAGACTTCATAATTAGGGAGTTGGAAGCTTATAGATTCACATTAAACTCAAGAAAAATCTTGTCAATTTTTCTACCAACATTAGAAGTTTATAAGTGTTACAAAACTCACCATTATTGTTTGCTTGGTTAATGATATGTTTATCCATTTGGTTGTGTAAAAGATTTGTGATTTGGTCTTGGGTTGGGATCCTTGGTTTCATAAAGGATTTCAAAAGGTTAATTTTTTTAAATTTACCTATTATGAGCATGTGCTTACCTTATGTTTCCTCACGTCCAAATGCACATAATTGATCCCTTCATTAGTAATGATAATTTAATTTTTTTAATAATTAAAAAAATTAAAAAGGAAAGAAATATATTATTAGAGAGTAAATGTGAAATGTCGTATATTTTCTTCTCTTAATTTCAAAAATCCCTAAATTAAAACCCTAACTTGAAAAAATGATTCTTGCCTTATACTCTTCACTCTTATATGTGTTTGAGATCACTCTTATCTTGTCTTTTACTCTTCATTCTTGCCCATTATATATCTTCTTTAAGCTCTTTTCATAATTTTTGGAAATACAAAGCCTACTAAAGGCACAAAAATGAGGGTAAGTTGTTGAGAATTGTTATAGGTGCTTTGATTTGATATTTGTATTTGTACCTATTATTTTTTATTTAATTTTATTATTCTATTTACTATTTAATTTTTTAATATATTCAATTTCAATTATATTCTTTCATTAATATAAATTATTTATTAATATAATAATTTATATGACAATTTATGTTTTATTGGTTTATAATTTATTACTTTAATCTAATTTATATTTATTTTTTAATTTTATTAAATTAAATTAAATTAAATTAAATTAAATTAAATTAAATTAAATTTAAATCAGAATAATTATATTACATTAAAATTATTAGATTAAATTATATTCAAAATTATATTAAATTATTATTTAATTTATATTTATATTTATTATTCATTATATTATATTTATTATTTAATTTATATTAATTTATTTAATTTTATTATTATTATATTAATTATTTAATATTTAATTACTCTTCACTCTCACTCTCACACAAAAATCCAAAATTCTTATTTGTTGAAGACAACAACCCGCAATATGATGTAAAATGCATGTGTAAGTTCATTGTTCAAAGGAGGACTTTATGGACATAAGAGAACCTGGGTAGAAGGCTTCACAGTTGGGCGAAATATGAAAATAAAAAGGTGACTTTATTGATTGTAATAACATGTACAAGGTTTATGATAAGCAGTTTCCTTGCAATGTAATTTTTCAATTTATGTATTTTTTAGAAGTTTGAAAATGCAGACATTTTGTTTGGTACAATGAGGAGTTTCCAGAGAGGGCAAATCAAGTTATTTGTGATTTTATAGTAAAGGTTGAAAGGTTAAGGGAAGCTAATGCTAGAAGAAATATATTGGAAGGAAGAAGTTATAATATAGATGATGAAATAAAAGAGGCATTAAGTAGGTTAGAAATGGAAATCAAGGGATTGAAGATACAGATGTATAACATGAAAAAATAATAATAATAAGTACTTTATGGTTAGATTTATGTTAAAGATGCTCTTGATTTTGTCATGGGTTTTCTTTTTTGAAATTATGCTAGTGTAATGTTTAGCATAAACTTGTTGGTTATATCCTCAACTGAAGTGATGCATTCATTATTATAGTAAATATTAAAAAATGATGGAAATCTATGTATTTCAGTAGTTGTTTAACAATAGTTTCAAAAATAGAGTTCTTAGCAACAATAGTTAGTAGATATGATGTACTTTGGCTCTATATAAGAAAAATATAATATTTTATTCTTTCTCTATATGTGTTTTCTCTACATAGTAGAAGTAAAAGAAGAAGGAGGAGAAAATTAGCATGCCATAAACCCTAGAGAATGAGATGTATTTATATTTATCCTTTCTAAGGTTTCATAAACCTTCATTTACTAAAACAGTTGTAGTAAGTTTAAACTTTTTTTTTCTACTTTAATTATAATTCCAAAAGTAGAATAATTTCCTATTTATTTAGATAACTCTTACCTTAAATAAATTAGGAAATAAATAATAATAAATATATACACATGTATATTTATTTATTCACTTATTTATTTAATATTTCATAAAGATTATTATTGGGTTAATTAACCCAAGTCTGCTTTGGCCCTATTGTACGACCCTATAGGTTCACACAACATTTGCAGTGGGCCTAAAATTCCCATAAGTTATAATTGGTCTCTATGAACGACCGTCACTTTTGTTGTGGTTTTTTTTATTACTTTGTAAGACAGTGTAGCGGGTCTTTCTGTTGTTTAGGGACATGGCAACTTTACGAAATAGGGACAAGTGATTGGTCTCGAGGGGACGAGATGCTTTTGATTTTATGGAGTCACCACCCAATTTTTAGAAAATCGGAAAAAGAAAAGGACAATATCGAGTCACTCAATGAGTATTGTCCCCAGTAGAGATTTTCAGGTATGGGGGATCACGTATACTTTTTGACTATTTATCATTATATGATATTTGATGTTTAGCTACTGCAACACCCTAGTTTTGGTAATGACAGTTTATATAGCATTCACATAGTACATAAGATAGTATAAGATAATAAAGCTAAAAATTTTATTACATCACTTTCTTGATAAAATACATATGAAATGGAAAAGATTGCAGAAAAGTAAATCTAATATGGTTGATCTGCAAGGATAACACAATTATTTACATAGCTTACTTGATGAATGATAGGATGATCATGCTTGCAGTGATTATTTATGCTATGATAATGAATGATGATAATATAAAGCATGCATAAGGTCATCACTGGACTGAGAGCATGATGACTCTATTCCAAAACATAAAATTTTTCACGTTATTGATTTTTACGATGTGATTTCATGATTTTGGAAATAGAGGATGCAGAATGATGATGTGAAATGAGCATAATAAAGCATATGTTATTCACATAGCATGCAAGATTGCTAGTCTTATCACACAAGCACAACAGTATTCTGAAATGCTAACGACAGTAAAATAAAATACAAAGCGGTAAAATAAACATGCTAAAATAATTGTGTGGTCCTCAAACTTGAGTAAGCTTATTTAAGCTTTGAAGCTTTAGCTTCGAGAGATTATCAAACTTTCCTCATCGAGAGGTTTAAAATGATAGTAGAATGATGCTAGATTGTATACCTTTAAAGCATGCTTTGATAAAGATGAGGTTGGGTTTAATGGAAAAAGGGATCTAACAACCTAAGGGAAAGGCTATGGGAGAGCAAAAACTATACAGAGAGGGAATTCCTGCACCTTCGATTAGACTGACTTTTGAGTGTGTGTCTATCTTCACTTGCTCCCCCTTTGAAATGGGGTGTCGAGGGTCTATTTATAGGAAAAAATGTGTAGAATGGGGTGGTGTAGGCGTGGTCATATGTGTAGAAGTAGATTTTTGCAAATGGCCACGTGTGCACTTGTACGTTTTCACGCGTGCACTTGTGCATTTTCATGTGCACTTCTATGCTCTACACGCTCTTCTCGACTTTTATACACACTGTTTTGAGGTTGGTTCCTAGCATTTTAGGCCTTTTAGATGCATTTCCAAAGTCCATTTTACCAAATTCGGCCTCGATTTTAGCACATGACTCCTAAGAGTGTTTATGCGCACTTATTAGCAATACGTGCTAATACTTGGGTTATGTTAGACCATTATGGGACAACTTTTAGAGGTTTTAGAGCCTCCAGACATGTTTCCAAGGTCTATTTTATCAAAATCGATTTTTGTTTTTTCACAAAGTCGGGTCCTGATTTAACAAAATGCACACCGGCCTAACAAGCTGAGTATTCCAAGAGGAGTTTTCTTAAAATAAAACCTCTCATTATTCTAATAATTTTTATTTATTAAGGTCGAAGCATAATTTAATGGCTTAATGATCGATTTTGCATACTGGTGGGGTCGGTTGGGTGTTTTAAGGTTGCACACTTTAGAGGTGTTATGAATGAGTAGACTCTAGTCATCCTAGGGATTCATTTCATCATTGGACCTTTTTGGGGATAGTCAAATTTGAGATATGACAGTCTCTAACAAGACATTATGGCTACCCAAGTTGTGTGAAGGTCTATAATCCAACATAACCTAATACATAATGTGCAGTATAGTCCTTTTGTCACATGATATCTTGGTTGAACATAAAACATAGAATATGTCATCCTTTTATTGTTCAATTATATTATTTCTCAATACCAAGTAGACTGATACTTATAAATCCTTATATGGTATTGATAACTCTTTATCAATGCATTCTAGAATGGCCATACATTTCTCAACAATCTAACTCATCGAGGGGCCCACATATATCTTCTTATAATTAATAAGGGACAAATTACATCTTAATCACTCACATAATTCATTCTATATCCAATTATAACCTATTTTACCATCCAGTTAAAGATGATGCAGGTATGTGTCAAAATACAGAACTCATTATGCAGGAAACCATGGTGATTTTAGGTCAGAGGACTCAAATAATACTACTGTGATGAGAATTACCTATGATAATTATCCATGTAGAATTCTCATAGTGGGTCGATCCAGTGCATCATTTCACTAAATATATACTTATGAGTTTGACTTAATATCTCATATACATGATTAGTAAAACATAATTGTCAATCAACCTTATACTAGTCTTTATTCATTGTTGTTTCCACAACTATGATCAACTAGGGATATTTAGATTAAAATTGAAGTATCACCCAAGAGTTTTACTATCAAGTCATATTGTAAGCACCTAATTTCGAGATAATAAAGTATGGATGTTACATAGGACTCCAATGATGAAAATATTATAAGTAGGTCTTCAACACTTAAAGTTTAAAACCTCAAAATTCTGAATTCATTTTCAAAAAGAATTTCATGGTTTTTTAAGGACTTAAAGACCTAATTGAAAAATTTAAATTCTTTCAGGAGTTTTTTGTAATTAAAAGTTAAAAAAAGGATCGAAAAACACAATTTCGATCAAAATTATGTAATTCCTATCGGAATTACACAATTCCAATTAGAATTATGTAATTCCCATCGGAATTACATAATTCCGATCAAAATTCTCAAAATTATGTAATTCCGATCAAAATTACATAATTCTGGTTGAAATTATATCTTTTCTATCTTTTTTTTTAATTTTATAGAAAATAAAAAATATTTTTCCTGAATTTTGATTGGCTAAAAATTTTCTTTAATTTATTTTTGGGATTTATCTAGATTTTCAAGAAATAACATCCTTTTAAAATTGAAACTCTTCAGTACATAGGACGTAGGGTTTTTTGGCTTTTTCCTATAAAAAGATAGCTTAAGCTCTTGGAAGGGGGACGTCTCTTTTTTTACTTCTCTTTTTCCTGGAAGCGCTCTAGACTTTTCTTTTCTTAGGCAGTAAACAAAAAATTCTTTGGATTTTTTTTTTGGAATAACAAGTTTTTTGAAGATGTACTTAACAAACAACGATGATTGATCTTAGTTTAAGGAGCTAACCATAATGCATCCATAATCATTATCTTTCTTCTTACCTTATTTTATTTTTATTGTTTTAATATTATTTTTATTTTATTAAATTTCAATTTTATTATTATTTTATTCATTAACATTGTTTATTCTTTTGTGTTGGTGATTATGGAGGGGATTACATGATGATCTTACTTGGAGAACCAAATCCATGGAGGTCCATGGAATGCCATGAATGGCGCCTTGTAGCTAAATATAGTTTCTAAGTTTTTTATTTAATTGTTTATTGTTGTCTTATTTTTGTTTATTTTTGGATTGTATTAATTTTTCTTTTCTTATTATTTTCAATAGCTCGTTGTAATAACCCCAATAGTAGGAATAATAAAATAATGTGTGTGTGGTTATGTGTTTTATTTTAATTAATCGGTTAGTAAAATTAACAAGGCATAAAGGCACTTCCTCTCAAGGAGCTCAAACTTTTAGTGATGAGCCTCAATGGGTGGATTAACTCTTTGATTACATGAGCTTAATAGAGAGTAATTTTAATGTAAGATTTTATCAAGTTGATATAAACATAGCCTATCTCCAAGATGATGTGCATTACTTATATAAACAAGAAGGATACACATGCACCTATGCTCCCTTCACTTATCCTCCTCTTCCTCAAGAATACTAGAGCTTTGTTATGTGTTTTGTTTTGTTTCCTTTTGGTTTATGTGTTGCTAGTGTGCCTTGTGTTTTTATTATTTACTAGTTTATTTTTCATTTATTACTAGGCCTAGTGCTTCCCTTTGCCTTGTCATTAATGTACTTCTCTTTTTATTAATGCAATATTTATTTTTTATATCTTTTAAATTTTGCCAAAAGGGGGAGAAGTATTTGAGTTTGCCTTTATTATGTCTTTATGCACTTATTGTAAATTAATTTTCTATAAAAACTAATGCACATATTAAGGGGGAGTAAAATAAAAAAGGAATTTATATATTAAGGGGGAGTTCAAACATTCACACACTTGAACTTTAAATTATTTTGTCAAACTCAAAATAGGTTCGTTAAAATAAAAAAGGGGGAGATTGTTGACCTCAGCAATGATCAATCTTAATTAACCCTTATTTTGATCTTAACAAACCTTATTTGAGCATCTAATATATTTCCTTTCAAGTATGTATAAGTTAGATTATTTTAAAGAGAAATTCATCTAGAAAAATCAAGAAAATTGAAGAAGTGAAGCTATTTTGAGCTTTATACCTATCAGGACCAAGACTAGGACTTCATCACCTAATTTTAGTCTTCAGGCAGTACTAATCCTAAGCATGGTCCCAACTAGGTTACCACTCAGGACATCGGTCCTGATCCCTTATCCCGACTGGGACCAAGTGCACTCAATTATGACCTCTCCTAGCAAATTTTCAAGAATGGACCAGTGCTCATCCTGATCCCTAATCCCGACTAGGATGCCACCTGAGACACTGATCCCAAGCTCCATCTTGGCCGAGACACTCTTGTCCTTTTCAATTCTAATGGCTCTGTTAACTCCAATGATCAAATTTATCAAACATCTCGACCAGGGCATAAGATATCCCAACCGAGACTGACCAATTTTCTACAAAAAGTATAATTGCATTAAATGAAGCTTGGATAGGTTAAGGATGACATTAGTGGCTTCAACAACTATATTTGGAATTATTATCTATATAAAAAACACCTGGAGCTTCATTGAAGTGTTACACACTTTGGTAGTTGAAACTTTTATCCTTCGTATTCAATTAAGCTCTTAAACATTCGTCTATTTCTTTATTGCTAATTAACTCTTGTGAGAGTTAGTTATATAATAAACTAGGTTCTCATTCTTCTTGTATTTCTTAGTTTTAAGAAAGGGAAGTGAGGAACTAGTTCTAAGAGGATTGGTTCAAGTGTTAACTAACAAAATACTTATGATTTGGTTTTAGAGTTAGCAAAAAAAAAAAAACTCTTGTTTATGTAAGTTTGAAGAGTGAGCCTCAAACTCTTGTGTAATCTCAATCTTATGAATAAGATTAGTATAGGATTGAAAATCCTAACTTAGGGATAAGTTAGGTGAAGACATAGATTCATTTGTGAATTGAACACCTTAAATTTGTGTGTTCATATTCTTCCCTTTAAACTCCTTTTAATTTTTGTTCAATCTCTTTATTTTTCTTTTAAATTCAAAAAGCTCTATTCACCCCCCATTGGAAATTACAAAAATAAATTACAAAATATCAAATTTGATCATCCTATGACCTTTTAGACTTTTTTTAATGATGTATAATAATTATAGGATGCATATGAGTCATTAGGACCAATATTGGAATCATATCAAAGCAAAAAGTGCATGATTTAGGGGGGATCAACACAGATAGTTAGATTTCACCTTTGTTTGGCTATAACTCACCATGGATAGCCAAATTTTGGCCATGGATAGCTGGCCTGCTATTTATGGATCAATTTCAGCCATTCCCCCCTAGGCACACGTGAAGAACTTGACTCTTTTGCTAAAATAAATTGACATATTAAGGCCCCAAACCTAAAAATTCAAACCCAAGATAAAGAGAAATGAGTTTAAGAAAGTGTTTAGCCTCATAATATAAGATTAAACTCACCAAAAACAAGAATTAGACTATAGAAATTGAGATTGAAAGCAAATGGAGTAAAATGAGCTCTAGTTTGATTTCTGGTTGATATTTGGTTGAGTTTAGGTTGTTATGAGCTTTGGTTTGATTTGATTGTTGTTTTTGGATTATGGAGGGATTAATAAGTGCTTAGGAGATTTTTTAGGCTAAGGATTAAGTAGGGATTAAATAGAAAAAAGTGAGAGAAAAAGGGTAGAGAAGAATTTTTATTTTGGCATAGTTTAAGCTTATTTTTCCTATTTTTCTCTCTTGTTTTATTTTCTCACTCTTTAAGTTTTTTGCTATAGGAATTTTCTCTCTCATATACTTAGCTCTCCTCTCTAAAATGCTACCTTAAACTTTCTATTTATAAACTAAGGCCTGGTGGCATAATTATAATAAATCTATAACTTAAAAAGGTATTATTTAACACTAAAAGACAAAAGTATATACTATTATCAATAGTAGATTGACACTTGTCCAAATAGAATATTCTTTGCTTTGTCACTACTTCTAGGGATTTTTGCAATATTTTCTTATACACATGGGACCATTTTGACCACCAACGGTCAAAATTTTGACTTTTTGTCAAGTGGTCCACATTTACACACTATAATTTTAAAAGATAGTTTTAAATTGAAATTCAATTCCAGGAGCTTTATTTGACCTTTGAAAAGCTTCATTGACCAAATTTTTACTTTTATTCATGGGGCTTCTTAAGGTTAATATTAATGATAAGACTTGGGCCAATTATGCAATGGCCATACTTTAATTTTGTCATATTTCTATTTCATTAATAAAGAGGCATTTTTATTATTACTGGCTAATTCTAATATTATCCTTGATTAGTTAATTCTACCTAAGGTCATTAAGTATATGTGTAGACGGTGGGGTTTAGTGTGCATCCAAGATTTTAGCAATCGCGACACTATTTGAGCTTAGGGCTCTAAAGAACACACTAACCACTATCACAAAGACATGGAATGGAGATGAGAGTTGCCACCCAGCGTAATAACTGGAAAAAATTGAAAAAGGTGGTACTCAATTCTCTAAAATAAAGCTAACAACACAATCAGGAGATTTTGGGTACAGAATACCAACTTCTTTGAGTTTTGTGTTCATTTAGAATTACTTTATGAATTACTATCTTAACCTCTATTTACATGCAATTTCATATAAACCTTTATTAAAATAATCAACTCCAAGCAGACTACTAATGAAATATACAAGAAAACAATGCATTCATTTAAATTCATAATCCCTAAGTTAGTATAATCTATATTGATTTTAATTATATGACCTAAATCTACATGTTTTAATTTATAAGTAAACCTAAAGACTAGTGGGCCTAATTCTTATTTAATTTTAATTAAGTGAACGTAAGTCTATATATTTTAATTCTAAAGGATGGGCCAAAATCTACAAATTATGAAGTATTTAAATTAGTGGGCCTACTTCTACATATTTTATTTCTAAAGTGATCTTAAATCTACAAAATATGGAAAAGGCTTAAATGAAATGGGCTAAGTCTAAATTAATTAAATTAAGTGGGCCTATGTCTAATTTAACTAAATGGGCCTAAGTTATCTTTACCCTAAGTCTAATTCATTATGGGCCTAATATCAATTTTAATTAATTAAACCCAAAGAAACCTAAATTTATTTAAATGGGTTAAAGCCTAACATGGGCCTAGGACCCAAAACACATACAAAATAAAAAAGCCCAAAAACATTAAAAAAAATAACAAAACAATCAAATAAAAGATCAAGTAATCAATTAAATCTATTCTAAAAACCCTAATTCTAAACACTTAAATCTAATCCAATTTTAATAAATAAAAAAACCTAACTGTCTTTATAGCCATTAATTTTAATTAATTACCCAATTAAAACCCAATTTTGTAACAATTCCACCAACATAAATAGCACTGGTTAAACTATTACTAATTAGCCATAACCTCCATTGAAAAAATCTTCCTAAGTAATGGTTTCATTGTCAACAAAAAAATGGAGGATGAAAAGATCATCAAGAGAAAGTATTTCATTACTAAGGGCTCTACCATTAATTGAATAGGTAAGAAAATGATGGATATACCACAAAGCTTTGGATTTGAGGTGGGAGGCTTTGGTGTGTCTTGTGGAAATACTCGAGGCTTGAGGAGCATGGACATGATTCCAAAAAGTGTAGGGAAGCCAATTTGCCTTAACTTGAATATGACCCTCCTAAGTGAAGCCAAAGAGAGTGTCAAATTCTTGGTGAGTCATAAATCTGTCTTTCGTACATAACTTGAAGCACATTGAGAAGTATAGATTCTCATCATTAAAAAGAACCGATCGGAGGGAGAAAGTAAAGATAAACTCAACAATTAAGGTAGGATAGGAATGTAAAGGGTTAAAAGAAAAATTAAACAAC
Source organism: Mallotus nudiflorus (assembly GCA_947683625.1). NCBI lineage: Eukaryota > Viridiplantae > Streptophyta > Magnoliopsida > Malpighiales > Euphorbiaceae > Mallotus > Mallotus nudiflorus. The sequence goes on from CANTUR010000067.1 coordinate 510,212, forward strand.
CTACCTCTAATAAGCAATTCCTTTAATTCATTATAACACCTAATGACCTTGAGAGTAAGCTCATGCATGAATCTTTAAGGAATTAAAGTCCTTTTTTAAAATTGAGTAACTCTCTTTTTGATTTCTTGTGAGGAGTAAGAGAAGGGAGGATGTACTCTCTTGGGTTTTTCCTTCTTGGAAGAGGGCTCTTAAGAAGAAAAAAGGGAGCCTTTGTGGGTTTCTTTAGCACCATTGGAAATAATACAAAAAAATTTTCTAAGGAATAAAAGATAAAAGGAGAAGAGAATAAAAAGCAAATTGTGTAGAGAATGAGTAAAAAAATAAAAGAAATGTAAACGAGTATTTATAAAGAGTTGGAAGGGAGAGGGAGTGGAAGAGAGTTTGAATTAAAAACTATATCTGATTAGGATTGATGTGCCTATTAAATGCAAGAAATCAGTTTTCCATGTGCTGTCAGGAGCGCAGTCTTAATTGGGACAAGCACATCCCAAGGTTAGTCACAATTGGGATGAGGACCAAGATTGTCTTGGGAAGAAAAGAGAAGAGACATCCTATTTGACCTGAGCGTTGTCCTAGTTGAGACAATTCTTGTAACAGCCCTTCAAGTTTTCAAAAACTTGGAATTAAGTCCAAAAAATATTTGCATTTTAGTTCCTGTGGACTAAATGTGCACCCAATTTAGTGAAATTGATTTCAAACACATTTTAGACCACAAGAAATCACAGATAAGCATATAAATGAGCATATTAAAGAAAATTTGATTTTGCTAATGTTGAATTAATTGCAATAGTTAATTAATTTATGATTAGAAAAATAAAATAAATAAAAATAAATAAAGTGAATAAGAAAAAAAAACTAATGCAAGGCACTAAAATTTTAATCTCTCCTTATTAAGAAGTTTCGTGAAAATATCTGCAAGTTGATTATTTGTATCATCAAATTCAAGCAAAATATCACCGCATTGTACATTATCTCTAAGAAAGCAATGTCTAATATCAATATGCTTTGTCTTAGAGTATTGAATGAGATTCTTGCTAAAGTTTATAGCTCTTATATTTTCACATTTACTTGGAATGTGATAATGATGTCATAGTCCATTAGTTATTGTTTTTACCTCAATACTTGTGAGCAATAACAACTAGCTATTACATATTCCACTTCAACGATGGATAAGTCAATTAAAAATTATTTTTTACTAAACCAAGACACTAAGAAATTACCTAAAATTGACAAGTTTTGAAAGTTCTCTTTCTATTTAATAAACTATTGGCAAAGTCCACATCCGAATAGCTAATCAAGTTAAAGGTAGAATTCTTAGGATACCAAAGTCCTAAATGTAAGGTTTTACTAAGATATTTGAAAATATTCTTAATAGCATTTAAATGAGACTCTCTAGGACATGATTGAAACCTAACACACAAGCATGTAGTAAACATAATATCTAGTCTACTTGTAATTAAATAAAGAAGGGATCCAATCATATCTCTATGGAGCTTTTCATCAATCGGTTTACCATTCTCATCCTTGTTAAGTTTGGTGGTGGTGCTCATAAAGGTCTTGCTTGACTTAACTCTATCCATGCTAAGCTTTTTGAGATTTTCCCTTATATACTTGGTTTGGTTGATGAAGATCCCCTCTTTGCATTGCTTAATTTGAAGTCTAAGAAAGAACTTGAGCTCACCCAATATGTTTATCTCAAATTCCCTTTGCATTAACTTAAAAAATTCCTTACATAAGTAATGATTAGTAGCACCAAATATAATGTCATCAACATATATTTTTACAATAAACAAATCATGTTTGGATTTCTTTATGAAAAGAGTTATGTTAACTTTTCCTTTAAAGAACCCTTTCTCTAGTAAACAGTTACTCAACCTTTCATACTAAACTATTAGAGCTTGCTTCAATTTATACAATGCTTTTGAAAATTTAAACACATAATTAGGAAAGTCAACACTTTCAAGACTCAGAGGTTGTTCAGTATACACCTCCTCTTTAATGAAATCATTTAGAAATGCACTTCTGACATCCATTTAAAAGAGTTTGAAATCCATGTAAGATGTAAATGCAATTAGCATTATAATATCTTCAAACATTGCAACCGTGACAAAAGGTTAATCATAATCAATGCATTCCTCTTGATTATAACTTTTAGCTACTAGTCTTGCTTTGTTCCTAGTTATGACACTTTATTCATCCATTTTATTTTTAAACACCCATTTAGTGCCTATAATAGGATGTTATTTAGGTCTAGGAACCAAGGCTTAAACCTTGTTTATCTTAAATTGTTTTAACCCTTCTTACATAGCAAGAACTTAAAATTCATCACTCAAAGCATCATCAACATTTTTAGGCTCAATTTGAGAGATGAAGGGTAAATTAACAATAGATTTAAGTTAAGATCTAGTAGTTACCCCCTTTGTAATATCACGAATGATGAGATCTTAAGGACGTGCCTTCTTAAATTGCCAATCATTTGGAAGATCATCCTTCAAAGTAAGTTGAGGCATCTCCTCATTGTCCTCCTTTGTAGGACCTTCTAGCTCCTAAGGTTTGCTAGTATTTCCTTCTTAAATGTTCATATCCACAAGCTCATTTGCACCATCATCAACACTATAAACATCCTTTCTAGGATCATGTGGGTTAGGTGTTAGGAAGTAGTTATGCTACTTAGGCATCAAGACTTGTGTGGTCAGCACAAACTTAAGTAGAGAAAATTTTAAAAATTTTACTCAACATAACTCTTTATCACATGAAGAATTCCAATCCTAAGGATCTAATTTACATTTAAACATATAGCTAATTATAAAAAAACAACATGTAAATAACAACCTAGGAATTCTAAGTTTGAGAGTACTTACAAATTCCTTAGCTTTAGATGTTTTTGGTTTAACTCTTGAATCAAATGCTTAGCCTCCCATGTGTTAGGCCTCTAGCTTAAAGCACCAAAGCTTTGCCAACCACTTTCTTACCTTAATTAATCTTAGTAGCAAGTACCCTCTCCAAGTGACCCTTATAAACTTGTACTAATTTAGTTCACTTGCAAGAATTTAGAGTTTATTTTATGTATATGTTGCTTTTCCTTTTGGTACATTTTCTTACAAAAAACTTTAACAATTTCTCAAAGCAATAACTTACATTAATTTCTTCATTCAATTTTTCTCATTAATATGTCTCTATATATATTAGAACTCTTTTAAGGATATGTATATAGAGAAAGTGAGTTGATATAGACTTGCACAAATTAAACATCACTTATACCACATCATTAGTATATCACTTTGCATGCCACCTTGCATACACCTTTGACATGGTTAGTGAACAGATTGTGTAAGTAATTTACTACATCATTAGCTTGCCACCTTGACATTAAAATATCATTAGCTTGCCACTTTGACATAGTAATGTATAAAGAAATGTGTAGAAAAATACATCTCATGTATTATATTTATTCAAAGTCAACAATTTACACATAATTATTAATTAAATTATTAATAATTTAATATCTCATATTAAATCTAATAATTTAATTAATAACGTATATTATTATTAATTTAATTATTAATAATTTAATATCTCATATTAAATTTAATAATCTAATTTATAACATATGTTATTATTAATTTACTATTTTAATTAATATCTCATATTAATTAAATATAAATTAATAATAAAACTCCTACTAGAATTAGATTTCACGATATACTAGAATCATTACTTAAAGCATAAATCCAATTCCATTAATATTAATTAATTGATTAAAGTCTTTAATCAATAATTAAATTAATCTTAAATGGTGATTTGGCAAAATTCTATTAGGTGTGACTTACTAGGTTTATGTCTAATTGGCAATGAGAATATAATATCAACACTTGATATTATTTGAAACCTATTCAAGTTTGAATGTGAAAATCCCAATTATGCACATTTAGTTATCATAAGTTGTGAGTGACCCCTAGCATTGATATCACAACTCCTCAATTAGATATGAATGCATATATTGATTCAAACGAACCTTATGGTCATAATTACCGTGCATTAGAATCCCTTCATTAAAAGATCCTGATGTAGCCAAGAGTTAAAGTTTGATCAAACTCTATAGCTTTATCATATGAAATCATCTCAAGTTATTCTTGATAAAACATAACTAATACTAGAAACACTTTCTAGCACTATAACTCTTTCAGACTGTGTTATGTTTGTCCTGGCCAGAAACTTATTCATAAAAAATAAATTTAGATAGCATAAGAACTATCCCTGTTCACTCTAAGCAATGAATCCCATCTTAGTAAAACATTCATTCCTACATTCAATTGACTAGAGCCACCATGCGCCATATACCCATGTGTGAATAACATAAGTATGTAAGTGGTAACAAACTCTAACGACTCAAATATGGATGACCATGTTACCTTAGGTCAAAGGGCTATATGCATCATTATGACCTAGATTATGATTGTTGATTATAAATGAGTGTCCTTGCAATCACAAATCTAACGTCACTGTTCGATCCACCCATCACATAAGTATCCACATGTCTATTCTGATATCTTATAATAAGTATCATGAGACTCATTACCTCATACTATTAGCATCATATACTAATCAAGGAAAATAGGCTGAGGTGATAAGCTAATTAATATTACCCAAATATTAATTATTTGATTATGAATAATTTATAGTATATGTACTAAATAAATTTGTAACACATATTGTTAACTCTTAATAATAAATTAATTTAACATATTGCTAAAAGGTAAATATTGAAATAAATAAACTCTTTATTTAAATGAATATTTTATTGCCATAGGGATAATTTACAATGTCATTATTTATTATAAGAATGCCATTAAGGCACATTTACACTAACATTAGATTCATCAAGTACAACATGCATTAACTCTTTAAATAATAGAGTTCTTTTATTAGAAACTCTATAAGCTTTGCTAGTGCAGGCATAGCCTAGGAAAATTCCTTCATTAGCTTTAAAATAAAATTTCCCAAAGTTATCCTTAGAGTTTAATATGAAGCACTTGCATCCAAATACTCTAAGTTATGAGATTTTGTGTTTTCTATTGTTCCAAAGCTCATAAGAAGTTTTATTCAAAATTGGTCTTTTAAATACTCTATTTGCAATATAGAAAAAAGTGTTAACGGCTTCTGCCCTAAATTATAATGGCAAGTTTTACTCATGAAGCATTGTTCTAGCCATTTTCATTAGAGTTCTATTTTTCCTTTCAATAACCCTATTTTGTTGAGGTGTTCTAAGAGAAGAAAAAGTATGTGAAATATTATTTTCATTACAAAAGGTTTTGAAAAATTCATTTTTAAATTCAGTTCCATTATCACTTCTAATAGTTGAAATACAAAAACCTTTTTCTTTTTGAACTCTTTTTGAGAAAATCTTAAAAGCTTTAAAAGCATTATTCTTATGGGCAAGGAAACGTGTACCTAGAGTAATCATTAACCAAGACATGTGTATAGTGCATACCACTAAGACTAGCAACTATAGTAGGATCAAATAAATCCATATGAATAAGTTTAAGTGGCCTAAAAGTGGACACTACATTCTTAAGCTTAAAGGAAGATTTAGATTGTTTTCCCTTTTGACAAGCATCACAAGGCTTATCCTTAGTGAACTTGAGTTTAGGCAATCTAACCATAAGTTCATGTCTACTAAGATAATCCAATAACTCAAAGTTTACATGTCCTAATCTTCAATGCCAAGTCCATGTGTCATGGGAAATAGACATTAAGCATTTAATGTATTTCTTATCAACTTTGTTCAAGTCAATGGCATAGACATTGTTAACTCTTTCACCACTAAAAATTACTTTATCATTATCTAAGCTATTAATAAAGCAATTTCTAGGATAGAAAGTGACTTTATTTTCGATGTCATATAATTGACAAATACTTTGTAAATTATGCTTAAAACCATCAATAAGAAAAACATGATGAATAGATAAGGATTGAGGGTTACCAATTTCTCCAATGCCTATTAGCTTTCCTTTGGTATTTTCCCCAAATGTGACATGACCTCCATCCTTAGCATCAAGCTTATTGAATTGTTCCTTGTCTCATGTCATGTGCCTTGAATATCCATTATCAAAGTACCACTTGCTTCTAGTTTTTATGGACTTCAAGCACACCTACATGACATAATTCAAGCACTCTTTTGAACCCAAATCTTTGTTGTTTTAGGTTGGTTAGTCTTAACGTAATCCAAAGGAAGCAATTATAATGTAGTCTTTTATAAAAGCACACATTACTAGTGTGACATTTGGTCTTACAATAAAAACATTCAACATTAGCAAATCTATTTCTTCTAGGAACTTAAGATTGCCTAATGTAAGAGACATGCCTTTTGTTTTGTGGTTGTGTAGGCTTCATAAAGTTTCTTTATGCCATATAAGAAGAGTATGACATATATTGACAATGGCATTATGTATTGTGAGATGGTTGTGTGGCATGCTTTGGAGTTTTGTATCTAGTGTGCATGTAAGCATGTAGGTTAGGGTTTTTTAGGCTGAACCTTAGCCCTTTGTGTTAATAAAGGTTAGGTCTTGTGAGACTTCCCCTTATCATTTGACACATGTGACTTCTTAGCTTTGAAAGCTTAAGTCACAAGAAATTTAGAAGTAGAAGGAATGTAATAACATAAAGCCTTAACAAATTTAATATGAGATGATGATGAGGAAGAAGGCATTCCATTTGTATATCCAATTCTATGAGTATTCCCATGAAGTTTTTGAGAGTTAAGTAGACTATCTAAAGTCTCCTTTCCTCATTTGAATTTAAAAATGGAATTCTTCGATTCTAACACCTCTTTAAAAAGTTTGAGATTTTCATCATGAGCTTTCTTGCGTTGATCCTTCAAGGAATTTAAAGATTTTAAGTCATTAGCAAGCTTTTAATTTTGATTCAAAAAGTTTAGAAAAATCATTTTTCAAGTTTTCAAAGTATTTGGTTAAGCTAGATAACTTATACTTGTAAAGCTTCTTCTTAAAGAGAAAGCTTTTACATATAAGCACAAGTTTGATCATAATAGAGCTCTCACAATCATTATCATGATCATGATCATCACAAGAAGAATGAGAAATAAATGGTATCTCATTTTTGTCTTCAAGAGCTATGAAGCAAAGGTTGGCCACTTCTTGTTGCTCATTTTCCTTTTCAGATTCACAGTCATCCCATGAAGCTTTAAAGGCCTTCTTCTTGTCCTTTACAACTTTGTTCTTGAACTTGAGCTTGGGGCCTTCACTTCTAATGTGTTTTAATTTCTTTCATTCATAGCAAGTAACTTCTTTGCTCTTCTTGCTATCATACTTATCATACTTCTTGTTATCTTTTTGCCTTGAGAAGCTTTTTCTTTTCAAGAATTTCTTAAAACCTCTAGTGATTATAGCTATTTCGTCATCCTTTTCACTAAATTCCACTAAGCTTTCATCTTCACTAGCTTCTTGTATGGCCTTTAATGCATTGCTCTTTTTATTTTCTTCTTCCTCATCTCTCTCATCTACTCTTTGTTTGATAATAAGCTCATGTGTAAGGACCTTTCCAATAAGCATATTGATTGAGAGAGTTGAGAGGTCTTGTGCTTCTTCAATTGAAGTGACTCTAGATTCTCAATCCTTTTTAGGTAGGATTCTTAGAATCTTGTTGCCCACTTCTTCCTTGGAAAAATACTTTCTAAATTTTCTAAGAGTGGTAAAAAGAGCATTGAGGCAATTTGTCATTTTAGCTATTGATTCTTGAGGCTTCATCTTGAATAATTCATATTCATATATGTAGAGTTAAACCTTTTTGCTTCTCACTTATACATTTCCTTCATAGTGGTTCTTAAGTGTCTGCCACACTTGTTTTGTGGATTGGCAATGTTGAACTTAGCCACCTTCTTCTCTTGACATAAAGTAAAGTAGAGTGATCCTTACTCTTTTGTTCTTATAGTTTTCTTCCATTTACTCATTGCTCCATTGACTTCTTATAAGCTTAGTATAGATGGTGAGGTTTAGCATGCATCCAAGATTTTAGCAACCACGACATTGTTTGAGCTCAGGGCTCTAGGGAACACACTAACCACTATGATAAGGACATGGTGTAGACAGTGGGGTTTAGCGCAAGCCCAAGATTTTAGCAACCACGACACTGTTTGGGCTTAGGGCCCTAGGGAACACACCATTATGTCATTAAGGCATAGCGTGGAGATGAGGAGTCACCACCTAGGGTAATAACTAGGACAAATCGAAAGGTGGTACTCGATTCTCTAAAAAAAATCAATATCACAACCAGGAGATTCTAGGAACAGAATACTAACTTCTCTTAGTCTCGTGTTCATTTAGAATTACTTTATGAATTACTATCTTATTCTCTAATTACATGCGATTTTATTTAAACTCAAATTAAACATCCATTTAAAATAAAAAAAGGCAATAGGTCATAAAATTACATGTAAAAAATGCATACGAAAGGCAGCGTCCTTAAGTCTAAACTAGGTTAATTTTTAAAAGTTAGATAATTCTACATATTTTTATTTACAAATGAAATGGACTAGGAAAAGACCTACATTTTTAATTAATTTTAGTAAGCTTAAGTCTATTTATTTTAATTTAACTAAGAGAATAGTCCTAAGTCTACCAAATTTTAAAAAAGAAATTAAATTAATAAGTGGGCTTAAAACTAACTTCATTTTATAAGAAAAAGAAAATGCTTTAATGGGCTGAGCTAAGTCTAAGTTAATTTTAATTAAAAATGGGCCTAAGTCTAAATTAATCTAATTGGGCCTAAATTGATTAAAATTAATTAAACCTAAAAATCCAATTAAAAGCCTATTTGTTAAATGCATTAGAACCTAAGGTGGGCTCAGGGCCTAAAGAGAATAAAAACATGCAAACAAGCCCAAAAAACAAATTAAAGCAAATAATGAATAAAAAAACATACATTTAGTGATTTCTAACCTAATTTTAATTACATGCAACCTAAATTAATCTAAAGCCACCATTGATTTTAATTGAATTTTACCAAATTGAGCTTAGATTACTAATCAATTTTAGTGCAGAGAATATAAAATTCTACTATTTCCCACTACTGGGGATATTACAAACTATTGTGTAGAAATTAAAATCAAATTAGTTGCAACCTAAAACAAAAGCAAATGAAAAGAATGTAGAAATCATAAATCCTAAATCCTATGGGGGGTTTTACAGATCTTAATCCATGGCATTCCATGGATTTTTCTAATGGTCACTACCCAAAATCTCAATCACCACTTTCACCTCTAAAGTACCACAAAACATCAATAAAAAAACACAAAAAAATTTAATTAGTAACTACTTAATTAAGAAATAAAACAATAAAAAAATCAAATCAAAAATAAAAAAAGAAAGAGTAGAAGATGTTATGCAAATGTTATTTGAATGCCCCTCAGATTTGGATTGTTACCATTTTGAGATTGACTCTGTTGTTTCTTTTCTTTCTTGATCTTCTGAACTTTTAAAAGAAAAGAACATATATTTTTTTAATAGCTAATTAGGGTTTTTTTTCTCTTTGATTTTTTACAAACTCTGCCTTCTTTCTCTTTAGCTAGTTCACTAAGGTTTTCACAGCCTTCCTTTTCTGGCTTTAAAAGCTAGACCCAACAACCTCCAACCTTATGATCATGCAGGGAAGCTGCACTTTTCAATTTTTAAAATCAAAATCAAGAGATTCTATTTTTGAAAAGAAAATCAAAAACTCAGTACATTGAGGGACACATGGTGTCCTAGACCAATGAAAAAAAAAGACAAAATCAGCGTAAAAAATCACCTTTTAGCAAAAATCGACATTCCAGAATGCCGATTTTCATCCTGTAATGTCTGTCGGCATTATGTAATGTCAATCGGCATTACAAAATGTTGATCGGCATTAAATGCTGGCTGACCATTTTTTTAAATGACAAAAAAGGCCCTCGAATGTTTTTAATTTTTGCAATCAAATCCCCAAAAAACCAATTTTGCAATTAAATCCATAAAACATAGCAATTTAGTCCTTTAAATCTTGAAACTCAACAGTAGAGATCAATTCTTAATTAGATTTTCATTATAGGGGCATTCATCATACACGTGCACAATTGCATCCCGAAATAGGGTGCTTATAATTGCCCCCCTTTATCATTGTTTGCTTGATAAATTGTGGCAAAGCAATAGTAGCACACAATTTTGAAAGAATGAATTAGGGTACTTCATTGTATCCTAATTAACATGCTGATTCTTAAATTGCTGAGCGATTTTAAGCAAGATGCTATGTTTAATATGTTTCACTATATTTCCTATGAAAGGTCTAGTGGAACTTATGCTTTTCGCTATATTCCCCTTAGGATGTCTATCGACTCGTGATTTGAAAACATGCTATAGTTCATATAGAACGTCTAGCAATAATACCATAACTAATGTGCAGTGTCTGGTGGACTGCACTATATTCCTTTTAGGATGTCTAGTGACAATGGATTTTGTTATATTCCCTATGAGACATTTAACGAAATATATGTAATGATTCTCGCTATATTCCCTGTGGGATGTTTAGCAATTTATGAAAAATATGCTATAGTTCCTGTGGAACATCTAGTAATATGTGATTTAAAATTTTTCTATATTCCTTGCTGAATGTTTAACAATTTGTGATTTGAAAACATGTTATAGTTCCTGTGGAATGTCTAGCAATCTGTGATTTAAAATTTTGCTATATTCCTTGCAGGACATTTAATGAGTCATGATTTGAAAATATGCTATAGTTCTTATGGAACATCTAGCAATGATACTATAACTACTGTGTAGTGTCTAATGCTAAGAGGTTTGAAAAATTTTATGATATAGCTGTTATTGAAGCACATAACATGCTAAATTTGAAATTCATGTTATGACTACTGTGCAGCACATAACATGATAATTTTGAAATTTATGTTTTAACTATTGTGTAGTACAAAACAAATTTTGAAATCTTTTGATTTAAAATGATACATGCAAAAATGCAAAATTGAATTATGTAATTATATTCTGTATTTTATACTTGATAGAAAAAATTCAAAATTTAAATACATATACAATTAATAATAATTCATTAACTTATGACATGAGTTGAATGAATTAATTAGGAATCAAATCCTAATCAACATGCAATTATGGATGAAATTGCAAAGAAAAACTTAATTTTGAATGCATGCATAGTTAAGGAACCAAAATGTATATTTTCCATTTATAAGAAGCTTCCCTCCTTATTTTCAATGATATTCTTTCATTTCTGTGTCCATTTATTTTTTTGTTTACTTTGATTTTCTTCTTTTGATTTTTTACTTGTTTGAAGTCCAATTCATGAACCGTCTAATCCTATGGCTGACCTACAAGAGGGAGTAGAGATTCTAGCTGACCCAGCCATCGTGCCTCTCTATTTTCCTCATAATAATCTTGGACTTTGAGAAGGTTCTATTGTGTTTCCTTTGACTCGTCTTCACCTTCATAGGTGCACGGATGTGGGTAATGAGCTAATATTCCCTCATTTTTATTTATTTAGAGGTCAATGAAGTTCATGGGCTATTTTTTCATAGCTTATGAATTATTCCATGAGCTACCAGGGGATGTTGCATAGCTGATATGGGCCTCTAGGTTCAGATGATTTGTCGTTGGGCTTCTGACTGCTCGAGGGAGGTCTGATCGTTATTCCCTATTTGCTTTGATTGAGCGGTGGATGGATACCACCCACACATTCCATACTCAGGTAGGCGAGTTGACCATTTTACCCATAAGTTTCTTAGCTATCACCTGGATTGCCTTTGGAGGGACTCCTATTTCCTTTGACATTAGTTACTATAGTCTCCTCGAACATGCACGGAGTCAGTATATGTGAGACTTGATTAAATTTATCCTGGCATGGAAGAACTAAAAGAAGATTGTTTTTTCATCACTGGTTGAGGGATTTAGATGTCTTCCCACCACCACACCTTGCCAAATTGCTCATAAGGCGAGGTGGTTATTCCTAATCTTGCTTGGTATGACCCTACCCTCTTCTTTGAGACTAGTCATGAAGTTAGTATTGCACTGCTCGACCCCCTTCATCATTTAGACCGAGTTATCACCCTCGACTAGGGATCTACGGCGTTGGCTTATTTATATTACAAATTGGACACTGTTTGTAAAGGTGTTGTCACCATATGCGGCTTCTGGCATGTCCTACATGTGTGTCTATCCCATTTTCATTTCTCTTCTTCTCTTTTCCTTTTCTTTCTTTTTATTGACTTATTCTCTTTTTTAGATCTGGAGTATAGAGATTAGGCTGATTCATGGCTTTGAGGCTATCAGCTCTGACATGAGTCTCCCCCTAATGTAGAGATGGGGATCATCCCATCTAGCGAGTGTTAGGAATACTCTATAGACCTATTGCAATCAGCTAAACACTATCGAGTGGCACCTGGTAAGAAAACATAATCATTAGTATTTTATTATTTAATGCAAGTTAAACTTAATAACATGATTTTGCATATTAAATCTAATTGGTTTGAGGGGGAGGATGACATCCAGAGGTATGACTTCATGGTTGCTGCAGTACGACTCGAGGACATAAGGATTCTACTCCCTAGTTATGGCTACTAGATGTGGTATTTGGGAGAGCGGGTGTATCAGTGGCATTTTGGACCTTCCCGATGTTGTATTCCCTATGTTGTTCCTATCTCGATGTTATACAATTCTCATATGATGGGTTCAAAGTTAAGAGAGGCATTACAAGGATATGATGCCACTATTTTTCTTAAGCGATCTCGCCATTATCGGTAGTTCATCCATGAGAACCTCTTGGAGCAAGTTCCTGCTAACCAGACCGAGGTAACTTCTAATCATTTCTCTTTTGGAGTTTTCAAATCACTTATTTTCTTTTCTTGCAGTTTGAGGAGATTGGCTCCCCTATCGACGAGGTAACTGCGACTACTTTGGGGGTTGAGACTGCTCTTGAGCCTGAGGTATTTGGGCCTAGACCTGGTCATGCACAGTATACTCAGCATGTTAGGGCCAGTTATGAGGGAACCTTTTATTGGTGTTGTTTTTGGCAATGTTCCCCTTCTTGACAAATCCATGCTCTATTGGGCTCCTACTGTTTAGGCTCCAGTTAACCAGCAGATACATTTTGGTGATGTTAAGCTTCCCAGTTTTTCTCCAGTAGATACTTCTCATATGAGTTTGTCTGACTTATTTCTTATATTACATGTACACTTGGTATTGATGTTAGTACAACTTTACAAAATAGGTCCCCCAGACATAAGCAGAGTATTTGCACAGACTCGCCTCTTCTCAGAGGTTATTTACCATGCAAGTCACAGATAGTTGGCAGGTAAGCATATAAACTTATTATACAAATGTATGCATGGAATGCATATGATATGATGTTTCCTATATGTTTAGAGTTGTTCTAGGGATCTAGAGTGGGAGAACAAGATCCTTCATCGGTGACTTACGGACTTGGGCATGGACCCCTACAACATTGGTACTTCATCTATCAGACCTCCATATACTTATCATCATAATGACCCTAGTAGAGGATGGAGCCCATGGCTTGATAGTGGAGTCCGGGATGATTAATTCTAGGCTATCTTCATCTCTGATTTGTAGTTATAACATATTACCATCTTGTACTGATCTATTTTAAATTTCCCCTTCTTGAAATTAGGCTTGGATAAATAGATGGTCCTAAGTGAATTTTTTATTTTTTATTTTTCATGCCTTAACTTTTGCCTAAGCTGCCCTTTCAGGTTTTCAATTTAGTGGGTTTCTTATTTTTATTTTTCAAATATGGGTGGTGATACAAGCTACAGACCTACTTGGATTTTCTAGATACAAGAGGATTCAAGCTTTATGTGATAAATCTCAGAGGAAGAAGAAATAAAGGCACGATTGAAGTAAAATGCCCTTATAGAGCTGATTTTAAGCTTTTATGTTTTGTTTTCCTTTCTGGTACTTATGCATTATAAATAAGATAGAACATGCAATGCCATAAAAAAGTTTCAATTTCAATAAAATTCATTAATTAGGGCCAAAATGAGTGCATTTACTACATCACATGACATAACTCATGTTATCAACTAGTCCTTTCGAATTTTCTAACTGAATAATTGTTGCTCACATTTTATTTCCCTAACTTTTGCCTGACTAGCCCTTTGTGGGTTTTCTAATCAGTGGGACCTTTTTATTTTATTCATTCCCTAATCTTTTCCTGCCAACCCTTTGTGGGTTTTCTGAACAACGGGAATGTCCTAATTTTTGCATGACTAGCCTTTTCAAGTTTTCTAGTCAATAGACTTTTATTTTCTTTATACTACTTTTATTTATTTTTATAGATAGTATTTCTTAAGGTGATCCAGGTTAATAGGCTCCATGAACTCATTCCCCTCAAGATTAGATATCTTAGTGGCTCCCTTTGGTAGAATTGACTTCACTAAGTATTGTCCTTCCTAGTTTGGTATGAACTTTCCTCTTAGATCGAGCACCACTGCTCTGGATTGTTTTAGTACCATATCCCCAACTTTTATCTTCCTTAGCTTTACCTTCTTATTAAATTCCCTTACTAACCTCTTTTGGTATATCTGGGTATAAAACAAAACATTCATCCTCTTCTTATCCAGAGACACTAGATGATTAAATCTTTTTTGTGCCTATTCACTCTCGGGTGTTTTGGCCTCTATAACTACTCTTAGAGACTTGATCTCAGTTTCTATTGGCAAAATAGCTTTATAACCGTACACCAGGGAGAACGAAGTTTGGCCTATGGCAGTTCTGGTTGTAGTTCTGTATCCCCACAAGGCAAAGGGAAGAAACTCAAACCAATCCTTGTAAATTTTTACCATCTTAGAGAGGATTTTCTTGATATTTGTATTTGCTATTTCCACTGCTCCATTAACCTAAGGTCAATATAGTAAAGACTTACGATGCTCAATCCCATACTTTTGTAATAACTCTACCATTTCTGCTTGAAACTGAACTCCATTATATGTCACTATATGATATGGAGCCCCATATCTACAAATAAGATTCTTCTCAATGAACTTGGCCATCTGCTTTGCCTTTAGAGTATTAAAAGATTCAACATCTACCCATCTAGGGAAGTAATCAATTGCCACAATTATATACTTATGCCCATTTGATGTTGTCAGCCTTATTTCTCCTATAATATCAATCCCCCATGCTATAAAAGGCCAAGGAGATGATAAATTATTCAACACCGTTGGAGGAAGGTGGTTGAGGTTCCCATAGATATGACATTAATGGCATTGTTTCATGGTTCTAATACAATCCTTTTCCATGCTCATCCAGTGGTAGCTTTATTTGATTATCTTCTTTGCTAGGATCATCCCATTCATGTGAGAACTGCAAGTTCCTACATGAACCTCTTTCATAACCTCTTCCACTTCATCTTTCTTAAGACATCTGAGTTTCATTCCATTTGACATTTTATTATACAACATCCTATTGTGTCTTGCAAAATTAAGTGCAAGAACACGCAAGGCATATCTTTCTTTTGAAGTGGTCTCATCTAGATATTTTCCTTCCTCAATGAAACTCTAAACATCATAAAACCATGGCTTCTCTTAAGGTGCTATCTGAATTCCCATAATATGCTCACCCCCATAACACAGAGCCTTTGATTTCATGATCACTAATGGCCTCAAAGTCAACTCAGTCATACTATCCCATATTGGGGAGAGTGTTGCCAATGCATCTGCTATCTGATTGTCATCTCTTGATAGATGGATAAAGAGACACTTAGTGAAATTCTTTGTTAAAACTTTCAAATATCATACGTAGGGTTTCAGCTTTGCCTCTTTCCCTTCCCATTCCTCATTAGTCTGGCTGATAACCAACATAGAATCCCTATATACTAACAACTCCTTTGCTCCAGCTGCCATCGTCGCTTCTACTCCATGAATGCACGCATCATACTCAGCCGTATTATTGGTCAGCTTCTTGGCCATTGGTATGGTTTCTCCCTCTAGCAAGATGAGGATCACTCTTAACCTGGCTCTTTTATTGTTTACTGCACCATCAAAATAAAGCTTCCATTCCCGATGCTTTATAATTGCTAGATTCTCATCTAGGAATTCTAAGCTCTATTGTTCATCGCCCTTTATTGCATTTTGAGATAGGAATTTCACTACTTCCCTTCCCTTAATAACCTTCATGGTAATGTACTCTATATGAAATTCAGTTAGGAGAACAAGCCATCCAGACATCCTTCCGATCAGAGCAGGTGCCTGCAGTAAGTATCTTAAGGGATCTATTTTTGAAATGGCCTAAAACCTATAAGACTAAAAGTAATGCCTCAATTTCCTTGTTTCCTATATCATTATCAAACATGTCTTCTCCATAAAATCATAATTTTCTTCATACAACAGGAACTTCTTACTGAGGTAATACATTGCATGCTCTATCCCATCCAACCCTTCTTGTGCTAACATTGCCCCCATTGAATTTTCTTCTATAACCAAATATAGGATCACGGGTTTACCTAGCCTCGGTGGTTTAAGTACAGGTGGATTGTTGAGATACTCCTTTATCTTATTAAAGGCCCTTTAATGGTCATCATTCCGCTCTACAAGTTAATCTTTTCTTAGAAGCTTAAAGATTAGGTCACAAATATTAGTAAGCCTTGCAATGAACCTACTAATATACTGTAACCTGCCTATAAACCCTCTCACATCTTTCTCTATCCTTGGTGCTGGCATTTCCTGAATGGCTTTCACTTTATTTGGATCCACTTCGATTCCTCTACTACTAACTATATGCACCAGCAACTTCCCTAAAGTAACTCTAAAAATGCATTTCTTTGGGTTAAATCTTAAATTAGACCTCTCAATGCATGCCAAGAATTTGTCCGGTGCTTCAAAATGCCCCTCTCTTATTTTTAACTTGACCATCATATCATCTACATATACTTCCACTTCCTTATGCATCATGTCATAGAAAAGAGTGATGGCTACCCTTTGATATGTTGCACCTGCATTTTTCAACCCGAACAACATAACCTTATAGCAATACATCCCCCATTCTGTGATGAAAGTTGTCTTGATCTTATTAATACATCATTATCTTATTATACCTATAGAACCTATCCATAAAGGAGTACATCGCACTTGATGCCGCACTATCCACTATCACATCGATGTGAGGTAAAGGGAAGTCATCCTTCAGACATGCTTTATTTAAATCCCTAAAATCAACACACATTCACACCTTACCATCTTTTTTGGGTACCAGGAATATATTTGCTAGCCATTGGGGATAATCTACTACCTCTAAAAAGTTGGCCTAAATTTGTTTTTTAATTTCTTCTCTTATCTTTTTAGTCCATTTTGGTCTCAGACTATGCAATTTTTTTTAACTGGTTTTATTTTCATATGAGTTGGAATGTGATGCTCTGTAATGTCCCTGTCTAAACCTAGCATGTCTTCATAGGTCTAAGTAAATACTACCTTTCTTTTTGTTAGTATTTTCTCAAAATTTTTCCTCTCTTCAAGAGTTACATAATGTGATATAGAAATGTTCTTTGGATTATCATTCCCATGTTAAATGAATAAAATCGAATGGAATTAATGTCAAACATGCATGAACGATCAAAATTATAATGCACAGAACTATTAGGATGCAAATCACACAAGTAAGCAAAACTAGCGTTCATATTATTGACCAAAGGAAAAACACAGCTTTCATCCTCATAGAGACCGGACGTTATAACATCAGTTTCTTCATAAAAAAACATTAGTAAAGCTATCACTAATAAGAGTAGCTAAATCCTGAGGTAGCTTCTCTTCAAGTGGTAGACATAGACATAGCAGCTCTTTGACAGTAACATCCCCTATTCTTCCAACTACTTGCTTCATCACTTCTTTGTTGCTCTCAACAAAGTTTTCCATAATCTGGTCCTTGAAAATCTCAAACCTATAAACACTTTTGCCAATGAAATTAATGGACTCTTTAGCACTTAGATAGTACTTGGCCTCTCCAAGCTTGATGAAATTCTCACTTAACAACCCAACTCTCCCTAGGGGCTTATTTCTCTTAGCCTTCTCCTTCTTTCTTACCCTTCAACTAGTAGATCCTTTCGCAGCACACCCTAATCCTTTAGTGTCATTTTGACTCTTGAATTCTAGTAGCTTAGGACTTCCTAGATCATTTTTACTTAGCCCCCATCAAAGTTGGTAATTCATGCTCTCCATTATTTTTGCAACCCTTAGGTCCATCTCAGTCTTGTCAAATATCCTAGTAATTTGAAAATCGAGAGGAACACACACTTATTTCTATTTTTTCAGTATGGTAGCAACAACTTGCATTGGTTTCTGCTTCGATTGTCACTATATCTCCTTCATGAGGGAATTTCATCTTCTACTGCATAGTCAAGGGTACCCCTCCCAAATCATGGATCCATGGCCTTCCCAATAATAATGCATAAGTAACTAGTATATCTAGTACTGTGAACTCAATGGTTGATTCCATAGGTCTTGTTTTAACTAGAGCTTGGAATGTCCCCTCCACATTCCTAGTGCTGTCATCATAGGCTCTAATTATGAGGTTTGAATTTGTAAAGTCTTCAAATTTCAAACCTAAGTTAGGTAAGATCTTCAATGGGCATACATTAATGGTCGAGCCATCATCAACCATTGCAAAGTTAGTTCTTTTCCTTTTTACTTTAACTGGGATAAATAGTGCCTTGTTATGATTTCTTCCTTCCAAAGGTAGGTCATCATTTGAGAAGGTTATCAGCCCGTGTTTCTTTTCTATAACCTTTGTTACCATAGCCTCGAGTGTGGTTGTTGTTTCAATGTTCTTGTTCAATAGAGCTTTCACCAGAGCTCTTTTATGGCTGCCTGAGTGCATAAATAGTTCCCAATTACTAACATTTGCCTTAGCCTTTTTTAGTTATTCCAAAATTAGTTCTTCTTTTCCCCTTCTTCTATTTATGCATCATCTGTCTCTTCTCTTTCTATAACTCTCTCAATCTTCTTTTATGTTGCCTTTAATTCCTCCCACTTCTAGTGACATGATTCACTTGGGGGTCATCGCTCCACACATTTAGACTAGCTGGACTCTCTTTATCAAAGTCATACAAGATGTCTACAACTCTAATGATTATGTCCCTCTTTCTATCCTTCCACACTTCTACTATGCACATTTCCTTTCCCTCTATGTTAAGCTTTCCCATATGTGCTCTCAGTAATTCCTCAATCCCCTATTTGGGAGTTAGAGACTCCTTATTCTCTTATTTTGTTGGCCTATTACCAAGAGGTATATCACTGGAAGCAGGCTTTGAATAGAACACCCTATAATCAAATTTGCCTAAGGGCTGCCCTAATAACCCTCAAGTATTAGTTGTTCTAGGGTTTTGGATTCTTTCTTGTCGTTAAACTCATCACCCCATCCTGAGGGCATAATTGATTCAATTGGGATATCTACAGAGGGCAGTTTGGAATAGAACACCTTATAGTTAAATTTCCTTGAGGGTTGCCCCAGCAAATCCTCAACTCCTCTAGAGGCATAAGGAGATTCTCCATTAGTTGTAGGGTTTAGGTTTTCAAAGGATTTTAGCACTTCTTCTTTGCTCACTCCTGAGTTAATCATCATGGTGGCCAATGGTAGGACATTTCAGTAGTCAGGGAAAGGATTATTTCTAGTGTTTGGGTTAGAGTTGGATTTTTCAAGGTTTGTGATTTTTTTGGAGTCTAGTAGGTTTTGGATCTTGTGTTTGAGGCAAATACAAATGTCTGTGGAGTGGTCAGCTACTTGGTGAAACTTGCAATAACTATTAGGGTCGTAGACTAAGACATTTAGGTTAAGTGGTTTGGAGAAGGTTAAGAGTCAAAGTAAGCCTTTTTGGATCAATCGTTCTAGGACTTTAGAGAGTGGTTGATTGAAGTTGGAGAATCTCCGGGGTTGTTGAACTACCTGCACCTCCACAACTCAACTAGTACTTCCATGTTTTGTGCCCCTAGTTGGGTAGTTTTAGGTTCCAGTGCCTCAAGAGCTTCTTTTCTTGTCATTTTCAATCTCTTTTGCTTACAAACCATCATCTTACAGGTCTATGAAAGTTTTAGGTTTCATCATCTGCAACCTCTCGACCAGATTAGGTAACACATTCTAAACTATCATCCTAACCTGATCCTTCTTGGCCAACTTATTCTTTATAGCCCTGCTTTATTCGTGAACGCAGTAAGAAAATTAAGGAAAGATTCATTCAATTTTTGCTTTTTCAGTTCTAAATCTCTGATGGACACTTCTAATCTAGTATTATAATCATACTATTTCAAAAAAGCAGTGCATAGTTCTTTCTAATAAGCCCTAACAGATTTTTTCAGTCCATGATACGACTTTACAGCCATTCTCTCTAAAGACAACACAAATAACCTCATGATTACTACTAATGGTGCTTTAGTAGTACTCACAGTGGTTGTGTACTGATTGAGATGAATCCTTAGGTCTCCTCTATATTAAATTTTTGCAGCTGTGGCATCTTAAACTTGTCAGGCAGCTTATCATCTTCCATTTATAGCATGTCATCAAAGTCAAATGAATATCCCATGCCTTGTCCCCTGATCAGCTCTTCCATTTTGGACATCTTCTGGGTTAGTGCTCACATCTGCTTGGACTCATGGTCGTGTACCAGTTCAAAGGATTCTTTCTTTGCTTTCTCTACCATGTAACTCTTGACATCATCCAACTTCACATTGATAGTAGGTGGGGTTTCTAGCAGCAGGTTGGCCCCTAGTATTATTGGCAGTAGGTGGAGCATCCGCAACAGGTAGGACAACAACAGTAGTAAGTGGTTGTTCAATTGCAGGTGGTGGTATGACAGCAGCAAGTTGCATAAGTCCAAACAGTGCTTATCTCAATTCATCTTGAATCATAGCCCTCATGTCATCCATCAGAGCTCCCTTGATGTCTTCTAAGGTCCCATTCCCTTACTGTTGTTCCATTTGTTTAGATTTAGATGAAGTTGGTTCAGCTTCTATGTAAAGTGGGTTGATAGGGCTTCTTTTTAGTCTATCCAGTCCATTTAGTATTTCCTTTACTAAGGCTTTAGGACTCTGACTCGTTCTTCTTAGTTTGCCACCTCGTCATCCCTAAATATGAGAAGACCTAGGTGAATCTATGATGGCTGCAAAAAATGTTAGTGTGATAGATGAAATGTATGTATGCATGATGCATGTGCTATGCAATAAGTAGTAAATAGCAAGTATCAATCAAGTGTACAACATTCATCCTTCCAACCTTATTCCTCCCACACACATGTTCAATGGTAAGTCTTTTTTCCTAGGATTTTTATTCTTAGCCTTAATATCAACAGGGATATTAAGAACCGACGCTCATGCTAAATTTCTCAAAGTAGTAAAGACATAGAAACAACATTTCTAGGTATAAAGGTTTAGCCCAATCTTCATTAACCTAAGTGGGCTTCAAAAGTACGGGTCGAGGCTTTTATAGATAGAAATACCTCATGGCAACAAACATACAAGAAATTTATGTAGATACTAGGGGAATTAACTAGGCCATTATATATGGTTAGGGTCCATTGAAAAGGCAAGGTTCTCTTAGCAATATGCTCTCCTTTAAGACTTGAGTTACAGGCTAAGGTCAGAGGGGCCCAGTATCCTTTGTAAACTTGAGAGAAGACTACCCCCCTTTAGGACTTAGGTTACAAACTCTGGTCAAATGAGCCCAGTAATCTCTCTTGAACTAAGTTAAGGCTAAGAGTGATGGTTTAGCCAATTTATAAATCCATGAAGCTAGTGGAATCATGGAATCATAAACCAACACTATCAGTTTAATAGCGACATGTAGAATGAATGAAAGAATAAAATAATAATTAATAAAATAACTCTAAAGAACATAAGTAGAATCAGTATCTCTTATCCCTAGTGGAGTTTCCACTATAATTACGGGGTTTAGCACGTGACCAAGATTTTAGCAACCGTTACACTGTTTAGGCTCAGGGCCTTAGGGAACACACTATACTATATCATAAAGACATAGCATAGAGATCATGAGTCGCCACCCATGGTAATAACTAGGATAAATCGAAAGGTGGTACTCGATTCTCTAAAAGAAAGCTAGCACCATAACCAGGAGATTTTGGAAATGGAATACTAACTTCTCTTAGTCTCGTGTTCATTTAGAATTACTTTATGAATTGCTATCTTATTCTCTAATTATATGAAATTTTATTTAAACCCAAATTAAACATCCATCTAACCCAAAAAAAAAAGGTAACAAATCATAAAATTAGATGTAAAAAATACATACAAAAGGCAACATCCCTAAGTCTAAACTAGGTTAATTTTTAAAAGTTAGCTAATTCTACATATTTTTATTTACAAGTGAAATGGACTAGAAAAAGACCTACATTTTTAATTAATTTTAGTAAGTTTAAGTCTATTTATTTTAATTTAACTAAGGGAATAGTCCTAAGTTTACCAAATTTTAAAGAAGAAATTAAATTAATAAGTGGGCCTAAGTCTAACTTGATTTTGTAAGAAAAAGAAAATGCTTTAATGGGCTGAGCTAAGTCTAAATTAATTTTAATTAAAAAATAGGCCTAAGTCTAAATTAATCTAATTGGGCCTAAATTTATTAAAATTTATTAAACCTAAAAATCCAATTACAAGCTTATTTATTAAATAGGTTAGAAAACTAACGTGGGCTTGGGGCCCAAAGAGAATAAAAACATGCAAACAAGCCCAAACAATAAATTAAAGCAAATAATGAATCAAAAAGATACATTCAGTGATTTCTAACCTAATTTTAATTACATGCAACCTAAATTAATCTAAAGCCACCATTGATTTTAATTGAATTTTACCAATTGAACTTAAATTACTAATCAATTTTAGTGCAGAGAATATAAAAATTATACTATTTCCCACTATTGGGGCTATTACAAACTATTATGTAGAAATTAAAATCAAATTAATTACAATCCAAAATAAAAGAAAATTAAAAGAATGTAGAAATCATAAATCCTAAATCCTATGAGGGTTTTACAGATTTGAATCCATGGCATTTCATGGATTCTTCCAATGGTCACTGCCCAACCTTCACTTCTAGAGTATCATAGAACATCAATCAAAATAAAAAAACAACACAAAAAAAAATTAATTAGTAACTACTCAATTAAGAAATAAAACAATAAAAAAATTCAAATAAAGAATAAAAAAAGAAAGAGTAAAAGTGTTGTGCAAATGCTGTTTGAATGCCCCTCAGATTTGTATTGTCACCGTTTTATGACTGACTCTGTTGTTTCTTTTCTTTCTTGATCTTCTGGACATTTAAAAGAAAAGAACGTATTTTTTTCAGTAGCTAATTAGGATTTTTTTTCTCTTTGATTTTTATATACTCTACCTCCTTTCTCTCTAGCTAGTTCACTAGGGTTTTCCACAGCCTTCCTCTTCATGTTTTTAAAGCCAGACCCAACAACCTCCAACCTGTGCTGACATAGGGAAGTTGCACTTTTCAATTTTGAAATCAAAATCAAGAGATAGAGTTTTCAAAAAATGAAAGACTTGGTACACACAAGGACACGTGGTGTCCTGGACGAATGAAATTTTTTTAAAAAAAAGACAAAATTAGCGTAAAAAATAACTTTTTAGCAAAAATCGGCATTCCTGAATGGTAATTTTTGTCCTGTAATGCTGATTGGCATTATGTAATGTCGATCAGCATTACATAATGTCGGTCAACATTAAATGTCGGCCTACCATTTTTTTAAATGACAAAAAAGGTCCTCAAAAGTTTCTAATTTTTGCAATCAAATCCCTAAAACACCAATTTTGCAATTAAATCCATAAAACATAGCAATTTAGTCTTTTAAAGCATAAAACTCGATAGTAAAGATCAATTCTCAATTAGATTTTCATCATAGGGGCCTTCATCGCACACGTGCACAATTGCATCCCAAAAATGGGTGTTTACACATGGTGTGGAGATGAGGAGTCACTAACTAGGATAATAACTGGGAGAAATCAAAAGTGGTAGTACTCGATTCTTTAAAAGAAAGCTAACACCACAACTAGGAGATTTTGAATATGAAATACTAACTACTTTCAGTCTTGTGTTCATTTAGAATTACTTTATGAATTACTATTTTGTCCTCTATTTACATGTAATTTCATATAAACCCTTGTTTAAACAATTAACCCCAGGAAAACTAGTCATGAAAGAAATATGTAAACAACATATTCATTCAAGTTCATAATCCCTAAGTTAGTCTAATCTACATTGATTTTTATTAAATGAGCTAAATCTACATGTTTTAATTTACAAGTGGCCCTAAAGACTAGTGAGCCTAATTCCTATTTTAATTTTAATTAAGCGAAGTTAAGTCTATTTATTTTAATTTTAAAAATGGGCCTAAATATACAAATTATGAAGTATTTAAATTAGTGGGCTTAATTCTACATGTTTTAATTTTAACGTGATCTTAAATCTACAAGTTATGGAAAAAACTTTAATTTAATGGGCTAAGTCTAAATTAATTAAATTAAACTAAAGTGGGCCTATATCTAATTAACTGAATGTGCCTAAGTTATCTTTAACCTAAAATCTAATTAAATTATGGGCCTAAAATTTATTTTAATTAATTAAACCTATTTAATTGGTCTTATTAACCTACATTATTATGGGTCTAAAAAATCACTAAACCTAATATTAAACTTATGTACATAATAAAATCCAACAAAGAAAAAAATTCAATAAATAAAAAAAAACTAATTAGTTAAAGTGACCTTAAATAATTAATTAACAAGTTATTAATAAACAAAATAATTAACAAGCAACCATAATTCTATCCACTTAAATCTAATTCAATTTAATTAAAAACCCTAATTATCTCTATAGCCATTAATTTTAATTAATTATCCAATTGAAACCCTAATTTTACTAACCAATTAATTAAAATAAAACATATAACTACACATACATGATTCCACTATTCCCACTTTTGGGCTATTACAATGATCTACTGAAAATAAAAAAATTAAAATTAATACAACCTAAAAACTAAAATGAATAAAACGCAAAATAAAACAACTGACAAAATAATAACAAATAAATAAAGACCCTAAAAACTACCTTCAAATAAAAAAAAATAATTCATGGCATTCCATGGATCTTCCATGGGTTTTGTTCTCTACAGTGAATTCATCATGTAACCCCCTCTATAATCACAAACACAAAAAATAAAATAAACAATGATTAGTAATTAATCAAAATTAAATTAAATTAAATCAAACCAAAATAATAAAAACAAAATAAAAAGAAGAGGGTAGAAGAAGAGATGATTGAATGTATGTAGTATTGATTTTCTCCTTAGAGTGATATAAATCACCATTATTTTTTAGAATGATTCTTGAATGCTTGATTTTCTCCTCCCCAAAAGGTCTACTTCTTCTCCAAAAGAATAGCACCGCCAACAAATTATTATTATTATATTTTTAAAAATTGAAAGTTGCGTCCAAAGAAGAGAAGAAGAAGAAGAAGTCCCTTTCCAAGAGAGTTGCGTTGGGTTTATATAAAAACCCTAGCTAAAGTCACATATCTCACCATGGCTTCTCCCATTCGAAGAGGCAAAAGTTTGGTTTAATAAGGTCTCTTAAATTCTTGAAAAATGTAGATAAATCCCTAGAAAACGGATTATCACATTGTTTGACCAATTAAAAATTAAAAAAAAAATTATTTATTGAAAAAAAACACAGACGGAACACGATTAATCTAATCGAGATTATATAATTCCAGAAAGACCCTTAAAAGAAATAAAATTTTATAAATTAAGTCCTTTAAAAAAACCAATTAAGTTCTTTTGAAAATGGCATTTAGGCTTTCGAGGTTTCAAAGTTCAAGAGTTAAAAACCTATTTATAATATTTTCATCATTGGAGTCCTCTGTCTCATCCACACTCCATCATCCCAAAATTAGGTGCTTATAGTTGCCCTTTTTATCGCTATTTCCTTGACAAATTGCAGCAAAGTGAATAAGCACATAATTTCTTAAAAAGAAGTTTAGATGCTTACCTGTGCACATTAAAGCTTTTTCCTATAAGTGATTATCGATTTCACGATGAATGCTTATGTTGCTATGCAACACCAAGTAAAATGTTAAAGCCATTACATAGCATTTAGCAAATTTCACTATAATTCCCATGAGACATTTAATGAAAAATGGTTTAAGAATATGTTATAGCTTTTATAGAACATCTAGCTATGAGATTTGAAAATACACTATACTCAAACGTATAGTGTTGATTTGAAAATACACTATACTTGGATGTACAATGTTGATTTGAAAATGCACTATACTTGGAGGTATAGTTTGATTTGAAAAGACACTATACTTGGATGTATAATGTTGATTTGAAAATGCACTATACTCAGACGTATAATATTGATTTGAAAAGACAATATACTCAAACGTATAATGTTGATTTGAAAATACACTATACTCAAACGTATAATGTTGATTTGAAATTGCACTATACTCAAACGTATAGTGTTAATTTGAAAAGACGTTATACCTCGAACGTATAGTGTTGATTTGAAAGTACACTATACTTGAATGTATAATGTTGACTTGAAAATGCACTATACCTGGACGTATAGTATTGATTTGAAAGACACTATACTCGAACGTATATGTTGATTTGAAAATACACTATAATTAGACGTATAGTGTTGATTTGAAAGTGCACTATACTTGGACTTATAGTGTTGATTTGAAAGTGCACTATACTCAGAAATATAGTGTTAATTTAAAGTACACTATATTCGGACGTATAATGTTATTTTGAAAAGACACTATACTCTGACGTATAATATTGATTTGTAAATACATTATACTAGGACGTATAGTGTTGATTTGAAAGTGCAATATACTTGGACGTATATTGTTGATTTGAAAGTACACTCTATACTCGGACATATAATGTTGTTTTGAAAAGACACTATATTCATATGTATAATGTTGATTTGAAAATACACTATACTTATACGTATAGTGTGATTTGAAAGTGCACTACACTTGGACGTATAGTGTTGATAACTTTTTTGCTGACAGTTTAATAATTCATTGAATTATTAAATTATGTAATAGTTCACCTTTTTTTACTTCCTTGTTAAATTGAAATTTAGGACTAAATTGAAAGAAAAATGTTGGACTTAAATGCAAACAAAGCTGAAGAACTAAAGTGGACATTTTCCACTTTAATATAAACGTTCTTTTTCCTTTTGCCGATCCATCTCTTTCAATTTCCTATCCTTTTCATTTCTTTGCTCTTCTCTCTTTTTTCACTTTCTCTTGATTTTTAAATCTTCTTTCTTCAATTATTCCTTCATCTGACACCTAATTTTAAATATGTTTGATCCTATGGCTCACCCCATAATGTAGACTACGTGGAAGCAGCTCTAGACAATCAGATCCAATCATTTCACAGCTACATTTTCCTTAAATAATTTGGGACTCAATAAAGGAGAAGATGTGCTCCCTCTTACTCATTTACACATCCATAGATGCTCCCAGGCTGGAGATTAGGAAATTTTCTTCCTCTGTCTTTGATTCTGTAAAAAAATATATTCTTATAAATGTGTACATTAACATGTTCATGCATGAAATTATAGTATATATGCTATATAGATAAAATAAAAAACTGCATGAAATTATTAACTTGAAAATAAAATTTTGCAATATTGATGTTGGCATGTCACAAAGGAGTATCAGAATTGCAATTGAACCTCTAGATTTTTTGTCAAAAATTTGCATTCAAAATTGAAATTCTCGATTTTCGATTGAATTTCTAGATTTTCAATTGAAAATCTAGAAATCCGATTGGTATTCTAGATTTTCAATTAGAAATCTAGTCTTCCGATCAGATTAACCCAATTTTTTATAAAAAAAATAAATCAATAAAAGACAAAAACAATGATAAAATTCAGACAAAAATCAAGAGTTTATAAAGGGAAAGTAATCCTATCATTTTCTGAATTTTATTCAGAAACCACTAAAGTTCTCAGGTTGCTTTCACTTAGCTTGATAATTATTTCACGATTTATATGGAGAGGTAGTACAAAACATTTAGGCATCTGGCTTCCAACGGTTCATTATTATTCCATCAACTGCTCGAGGTAGGTCAGACCACTATTCACTTTTTGCTCTCATCAAGAGGTGGATGGTACCACTCACACCTTTAACATATAAGTGGGTGAGTTGACTATTTTCCCTATAAGCTTCGTTGCCATCACTGGGATTACCTTTAGAGGTGCCCCAGTTCCTTTTGATATCCACTATTGTACCCTTTTAGAAGATACTAGGAGTCATTATGTTTATTACTTGCTCGGGTTCATTCTAACATGGAAAAATAAGAGATATACTCCTTTCTTCTCTCTTTCAAGGTTTCAAGAAGTTACCCACCACTACACCTTGTCAGATCTTGCAAAATTGAGATGTTTCTTATTGATACTATTAGGCACTACCCTCTTCTGTGAGACTAGTCATGAGGTCAACATCGCTCTTCTTGGTCTGCTTTAATACCTTACTAGAGTCACTGCCTTCGATTGGGGATCTACAGCTCTTGCCTATCTCTACTATAGATTGGATACTATCTGTAAAGGTGTTGTGACAATGTTTGACTTCTGGCATGTCCTGCATGTATATCTTCTACCCTTTTCAACTCTTCTTATTTACACCCTCTTCTCTTTTATTTCAACTATTTCCTCGCTTTCAGATCTGGGGCATTGAGATTAGGGTGATTTGAGACTTTAGCTTTATTAGCTTTGATAGGAGTCTTCCTTGATGCAGAGATGGGGCTCTTCTCATCTAGCTAGCATCAAACATGATTTACAGACTTATCGAGACTAGCTGAACTCCTTAGAGTGGGACCTGGTAAGATAAATTTAATTTTTAAACATTTCACTAATTATAAAAGTTAAATAAAATTTCATTGAATGAATTTATAGGTTAAATTAGATTGGTTGGTTGGTGTTCAAGATATTTAGCAATATGATTTTACACTATGGTTGTGAGGCTTGAGACTATGAGAGTTTTGCTTCCTGGTTACGGTTACCAAATGTGGTATCTTGGTGAACGTGTTTATTATTGGCACATGGGACCTTACAAGAGGCGTTTTCCTTCTTCTTATTCCCTTTTGATGTTGTGGAGCTGTAGCATGGCTTATCTTGAGCTTAGAGTAGGTTTTGAGGGATATGATGCTTTGACTTTGCTCGAGCATTCTTGTCACTATTAGGAGTATATTTAGGAGAATCTCTTAGAGCAGGTTCCTATAGACCTAGGTAAGGTTGCTTTCTATTACCATTTTACTTCATCTTTTTCATCACTCTCCCCATTTTACTTTATCTTTTTCATCAATACATATGATATTTGCTTTTCTATATAGGTTGAAGAAGCCATTGATGTTGCTATAGAGAAGGAGACTGAGGGTGACACCAGAGAGGACTAAGCAAGAGGTTGAGCATACTCAACACGGTGATGCTGCTCGAGGTGATACTTCCTTGAGTACCATTCTGGGCCATGTTCCACCACTTAATAAGTCCATTTACCACTGGGCTCCTACGTATAGACTCCCATTAAGCAGAACATGTATTTTTATGGTAGCTCAGATTCCTAGCTTCTCTCCTCCTGATGCTTTATATGTAAGTGCAATTTTGCATTTCCAATCATGTACAAACTAACATTTGTTGCTGAATTAGTAGAATTTATTTTGCATGTCCCTCAGACACAGGCAAAGTATCTGTATGGACTTGCCTCATCCTAGAGATTATTTACCATATAGATCATAGATACTTGGAGAGTTACTATTTACAATGAGTATGCAGATGTATGCATGTTATGTATGATATGCATGATTCTAACTATTCTTGATGCAACAGAGCTATGTTGGGGAACTAAAGTGTGAGAATGAGAGGCTTTGTTGACAACTTGCTAGTCTAGGTTTTGATGATCACAGTGGTAGGACCTCTATGCCCCCGATTAGAGTGACGATCCAACTAGAGGGTGGAGTCCTTGGCCAGACACTGCAGTTCAAGATGACAGATCTTTTTATCTTTAGTACTTGTACTTACATTATTGTACTTTGACTTCCTTCTTCACTTTGAATTGCTTCACCTTTTATGAATGGATTATGGACTTTTCATTTTGGATCAAACCCTAAAAAAATATTTTTTATTTTTTGCTGATAAAAAATCTTAGAAATCCAATCGGTATTCTGGATTTTTTATCAAATTTCTAGAATTCCTATTATAAATTTAGCTATGGTTCTTCGCTTTTTTCCATTTTGATTACTAATTTGAATTTGATAAAAAAAATTAAGCAAAGAAAATCCTAATCCCATCCAGATTAACCTTTATGCCTATATGAAGGGCTTATAAAAGGATTGTCTCCTATTCTTCTCTTTTATTTACTTTCGTCATGACACAAACCACCCTTAATTTGATGAAGAAATTTTTCAAAAGCTTTAATGGAGACTATTGGAACAGACTGCTACCCTTCCATGCCAAATCCTTGAAATCCCTTCAACATCTAAAAATAAACAATAATTTTCTGCATGCCACTACCACCTTTTAGGATTTTAAGGACCATGTGTTTAGATTAAATGGAAAAGAGCTATGTCCATTAATTGAAGAGTTTGCTGCTATTTTTAGTTGTTCTTTGGACTCAATTATTGTGATTGCTCTACTTGATCTTAAGATGCAGTTTCCCGATAGACTAATGGCATTCTTTGATATGCCCTAGATGACATCTATATGTATGCACATAACCCTAGGACTATTAGTCTTTCTTCTCTTATTACTTGTTATGGGACTAGGGATAAGAACAATGCTTCCTGGATCATAATTGTCTCCTTTTGCTTATAGGCCTAATTTTTGCTGGTGGCTTCTCATGGAGATGCTAACATAAGCATTGTTAGTATCCTAGAATAAGTGGAAGTTGGAGCTAACCCTGTGCCTATTATACTTGTTGAAACTATCATTGGGTTGGATAATTTCAAGGTTCAGAACCAATTCTCAGGCAGTTTGCTTCTCCTTCATGTATGTAACCCTTTTTTTTTCTAAGCTGCCCTTTTAGGTTTTCAACTTAGTAATTTTTTTTAGATTTGGTTACAGGAGAAATTGAGTCTAATTAATGCCCCCATTAATGCTTTGACTTATCAGCCTCATCATCTATAGTCTCTTCCAATGAAGATGAAAGATAAGCACACTATAGATCAGTGGATTGATTGGATAAAAGACACTGTAAATACTGAGATTACATGGGTCTATCCTTGGTGGAGGTTGATGTTTGTAACCATCAACTTGTATGACTATTGTGTTCCTATTCCTGGATTGCATTTTTCAACCTTCTTTTCCCCTTCATGCCTTTGTCATTAGTATGGTCGCTCATAATTCATTATGGCTTTTATATCTAACTTTGAAGGCTTTCCTCTGAGATAAGATTTTCTAGACAAAGTGAAGAACCTGTGGCCTTGCAGAGCATTAGAGCAAAACATGCATTTGAATGCTTATATGACTATTGATGACAACTACAAGACTTAGGTTATCATGCAACCTATAGAGGCACCAGGTTTTGGTAAGCACAAGAGGACTCAAGTATTACTGGATTAGTCATAAAAGAAGAAACAAAAACATAACTAAAATAGTGATCTCATAAGTCTCATTTTTTTAGGCTCTCATGTTTTTTTTTCTTTAAGTCCTTATGCTTTATAATAAAGATAAAATATGCAATATTCAAACAAAATTTTCATTTCAATTTGATTCATTAATTAGGACCAAAATGAGTACATTTATTACATCACATGACATAACTTTTATTATCTGCTAGTCCTTTCAGATTTTCCAACTAAACCTTTTTCTCTCACTTTTATTTCCCTAATTTCTACCTAACCATCCCTTTATGAGTTTTTTTATCAGTGGGATCACCTCTTTTATTTTATTGCTTAATTTTTTCCTACCAGCCCTTTGTGGGTTTTTTAAACAGTGAGAATGTCCTAATTTTTATCTAACTAGCCATTTCAGGTTTTCTAGCTAGTAGACCCTTTTTTTTAAAGGTAGTATTTCTTGAGGTGATCTAAGTTGACTGGCTTAATGAACTCATTCCCTTCTAGATCTGATATCTTTGTAGCTCCCTTAGGTAGAATTGTCTTGACTAAATACGATCCTTCCCAATTTGGTTTGAATTTTCCTCTTGGATTAAACATTATTGCCCTTGACTACTTTAGCACCATATCTCTAGCCTTTATCTTTCCAAGTTTAACCTTCTTGTTAAAGGCTCTTGCTATTCTTCTTTAGTAAATCTGAGTGTGAAATAAAGCATCCATCCTTTTCTCATCTAAAGATACGAGGTGGTCGTATCTCTTTTGTATCCATTCACTCTTAAGGATTTTTTCTTCCATAACAACCCTCAAAGATTTGATTTCTATCTCTATAGGCAAAATTGCTTCACAACCATATATTAATGAGAATGGTGTCTGTCTTGTTGCAGTGCGTGTCATAGTTCTATATCCCCATAAGGAAAAAGGGAGATACTCAGACCAATCTTTGTGTGTTTTCACCATCTAAGAGAGGATTCTCTTCACATTCTTATTAATTGCTTCAACTGCACCATTAGCCTGAGGTTGATAAGGTAAGGATTTATGATGCTTAATATTATATCTCTGTAATAACTCAACTATCTCTGCCTGAAACTGAACACCATTGTTCATCACAACATGATGTGGGATCCCGTAATTGCAAATGAGATTCTTCTTAATGAACTTTGCCATCTGTCTAGCCTTCAAAGTACTAAAGGATTATGCTTCTATCCATCTATAGAAATAATTAATTGCCACTACTAAATACTTATACCTGTTTGAGGCAGTTGGTCTTATCTCCCCTATTATATCTATCCCCCATGTTGTAAAGGGCTATGGCAATATTAAACTATTTAACACTATAAGGGGAAGATGATTAAGATTACCATGCATCTAGAACTGATGGCATTATCTCACTATTTGGATACAATCTTTTTCCATGCTCATCCAATAGTACCTTTGTCAAATTATTTTCTTTACTAGAATCATCCCATTCATGTGAGATCCACAAACCCCTACATAAATTTCTCTCATCACTTATTCTGTTTCATCCTTCTTAAGGCATCTCAGCTGCATTCCATTTGGCATTCTTCTATATAATACCCCATCATATCTTGCATAATGGCGTGCATGAACATGAAGAGCATATTTTTATTTTGAGGTTGCTTCATCTAGGTACTTCCTTTCCTTAATGAATCTTTGGATGTCATAAAACCATGGCTTTTCTTCTAGCCCTATCTGAATACTCATTATTTGTTCTTCACCATAACATGGAGCTTTCATTTTCATTATTACCAAAGGCTTCATCATTGACCCTATCAATTTATCCCATATTAAAGAAAATGTTGCCAAGGTGTTTGCCATTTGATTCTTATCTCTTGGTAAATGTATGAAGAGACATTTAGTAAAATTTCTCATTAACTTCTTTAAATAGCAAATGTAAGGTTTTAACCTCTTTTCTTTCACTTACCACTCCTTGTTAGCCTGACTAATAACTAACAGGGAATCTCTATAAACTTGTGGGTCTTTAGCTCCAATTGCTAGCATTGCTTCTAACCCATAGATACATGCCTCATACTCAACCATATTGTTTGTAACTTTGAAGTCTAATTTCTTAGCCATTGGGATGGTTTCTCCTCCTAGTGTGATAAGAATTACTCCTAATCCCGCTCCTCTATTATTCAAAGCTCTATTAAAATAAAGCTTCCATTCATGTTGTTCTATTACTGTTAAGTTCTCATATGGAAACTCTAAATTCCACTGCTCATTTTCTTTGAATGCATTCTATGCCAGGAATTTTGCTACTGCTCTTCCTTTGATGACCTTGGTAGTTACGTACTCTATATCAAGCTTAATTAGAAGTACCAACCATCAAGACATCTTTACAATTAATGTTGGCACTTAAAACAAGTATCTTAAAGGATCTATCATTGAAATGGTTTTGTAAGACTAGAAATAATTTCTTAGCTTTGTTATAGCCTATATCATAATCAAACATGTCTTCTGCACAAGATCATATTTTTCTTCATATGGAAAGAACTTTTTACTAAAATAATACACTGTATACTCTACCCCTTATGGTCCTTCTTATGCTAACATTGCCCCATTGCTTTTTCCTCTAAAGCCAAATAGAAGATTAAGGGTTTACCTTGTCTTAGTGGTCTCAATATATGCAAATTAGTAAAGTATTCTTTAATCTTACCAAAGGCTTTCTGACATTCTTCATTCCATTCCACTGGTTGATTCTTCCTTAATAGCTTGAGGATTGGATCACAAACCATGGCAAGTTTCTCAATAAACTTGCTAATGTACTATAGTTTCCCAATAAACCCTCATACTTCTTTCCATGTTCTTGGTGCTGGCATTTCTTGATTGGCTTTGATCTTGTCTGAATTGACTACTATTCCCCTATTATTAACTATGTGCCCTAACAACTTTCCAAAAGTAACTCTAAAGATTTATTTCTTTAGATTAAGCCTTAGGTTATATCTTTCTATTCTTACTAGAAACTTATCTAAAGCCTCAAAATATCCTTCTCTTATTTCTGACTTAACCATCATGTCATCAACATACACCTCCACTTCTTTATGGATCATATAATGAAATAGAGTTATTGCCACTCTTTGATAGGGCACTCCTACATTCTTTAATCTTAAGGACATCAATTTATAGCAATATGTCCCCCTTTTTATGATAAAAGTAGTTTTGATGTTATCCATAACTACCATCATTATCTAATTATAACTTGAAAGCCCATTCATGAAAGAGTACATTGCACTAGATGTTGTGTTATTAATAATCACATCAATATGGGGTAAAGGAAAGTCATCCTTTGGGCATGCTTTATTCAGATCTCTGAAATTTACACACATGTGAAATTTTCCATCTTTCTTGGGAACTGGTACTATGTTTACCAACCATTGAGGGTACTCTACCACTTCTAGAAAATTAGCTTGGATTTGCTCAGCAATTTCTTCCCTTATCTTTTCTGTCCACTCTGGTCTTAACCTATGAAGTTTTTACTTAATTGGTTTAGCTTTTGGATATATTGAAATGTGATGCTTGACAATTTCTCTATCTAAACCTAGCATATCCTCATAGTACCAAGCAAATACTACCTTTCTTTTTGTTAGTATTCTCTTAAACTTTTCTCTCTCTTCATGAATTAAATCATGTGATATAGAAATGTGCTTTGGTTGTTCATTTATGCCCATGTTTAATGAATCTAATTGAATAGAATAATGTCAAACATGCATGAATGATCAATATTAAAATGCATAAGACCATCAGGATCAACATCTTATAAATAAGCCAAACCAAAGTTTATATCATTGGCTGGAAGAAAAATAAAGTTTTCATCCTCAAACAGACCGAACATTATTACATTAGTTTCTTCATAAAAAACATTATTAAAACTATTATTAATAATGCTAGCTAAATCTTATGGTGGTTCTTCATTAGGTGGTAGACAAAGCAGCTCTTCAATGGCCTCAGCCCCCATCTTCTCAACAACTTTCTTTATCATCTTTTCTTTATTATCTTGCACCAGACTCTCAACTATCTATTTCTTAAAGATCTTAAACCTAGGAATATTCATACCAACTACTTAGATAGGCTCCTTTTCGTCTAGGTTGAACTTCTCTTTTCTTTCTTTGACAAAGTTATCCTTCAGCAGTCCTATATTCTTTAAGAGGTTATTCCCATTGAAAAACCTTTTTTTAGCTCTTTTATTACCAAATCCAACTCTTTTATAGCCCAATGGCTTTTGAAATCTGGGAGTTCTAGACTTCCCTACTCATTCTTTCCCAGTCTTTATCCAGGTTGATAATTCATCTTCTTAATCATGCTTACAACCCTTGGATCCATCTCAATTCCATAAGAGATCATGATTATTTGGAAACTAAGAGGGGTAACTACCTACTTCTAACTATCCATAACTGCGGACACAGTCTTGCTTATACTAGCATTTAAAGTTACAACTTCTCCATTAATTAGGAATTTCATCTTTTAATGCATAGTTGAAGGCACTCCTCTTAAAATATGATACTAAGGCCTACCGAAAAGAAAGGCATAGGTGACAAGGATTTTTAGAACAATAAATTCCACCATTTCTTTTATAGGCCCAGTCTTTATAGGAGCCATAAATATTCCCTATACATTCCTTGTACAATCATTATAAGCTTTGATTACAAGATCTGATTTTACTAAATCCTCCACCTTTACTCTTAAATTAGGCAAGATCTATAGTGGGCAAACATTAATTATGGATTCATCATCCACCATCATATAATTAGTCTTTTTCCCTCTTACTTTAAATAGAATGAACAAGGCTTTATTATGATTCCTTCATTCCACAGGTAAATCCTCATTAGAGAAAGTAATAACACCGTGCTTTTTCTTCCTCAAGGGTTGTAGTAGTTTCAATGTTCATTCTTATGGCTACTTGAATGTATCAAGAGCTCATATATGCTCACATTTGCTTTTGCCTTCTTAAGCTATTCAAGAATCAAGTAATCACCATGCTCATATAAGTCTTCTCCTTTAGTAACTTCTTCCCTCTCTATAGTTTTCTCTATCAGTTTATAACCCTTACCACTTTTAGTAACATAACTGACTTCTAGATTATCAACCCATACATTATAGCCTTCAGTGTCTTCTTTATCATAATTGTACCAAATGTCAATAACCCCAATAGTCCAATCCTTCTTTCCATCTTTCCATACCTTAACCATGAATTTTTCTTTTTTATCTAGCAGCTTCTCATCATTCCATCCTATAGGCATAATTAACTCAATGGGTACATTAAAAGAAGGTGATTTGGAGTAAGACACCTTATAGTCAAATTGGCTTAAAGGTTGTTCCAATAAGTCTTATGCTCTTTCCACATATTTAAGGGCATTAGGAGATTTCTCATTGGTTTTAAAGTCTAGGTCCTCCAAGGATTTTAGCACTTCTTACTCACTTACTCTTAAGTTGATCATCAAGGTGGTTGGGGGTGGCATGTTTCGATAATTTGGAAAAGGGTTATTTTTAGTGTTTGGGTTTGGATTTGAATTTCATGTTTAAGGCTCATGCAAGAGTCAGTAGAATGAACAAAAAATTGGTGAAATTTACATTAACTATTTAGGTCAAAGCTAGGGAGATTTGGATTTGGTGGTCTAGAGGAGGTTAAGGGTCTAAGGAGGCCTTTTTGGATCAAACAGTTTAGGACTCTAGATAAGGTTTGGTTAAAATTTGAGAATCTCCTGGGTTGTTGAATAGCATGTACTCCTATAACTCAACTAGCATTTCCATGTTGTGTGCCCCCAGTTGGGTAGTTTCTTATTCTAGTGCTTTTAGCAATCTTCTTTTTCTCACTTTCAATCTCCTTAGCTTGCAACCCAATGTCATAAAGGTCTATAAATGTCTTAGGGTTCATCATCTACAACCTCTTAACCAAATTAGGTGACACATTTCAAATAATCATCCTAACTTGATCCTTTTCAGCTAACTTGTTTTTCATTAATCCTACCTTATTCATGAATCTAGTTAGAAAATCTAAAAATGATTCATTAGGCTTTTGTTTAGTCAATTCTAAATCCATGATAGACACTTTAAGCCTAGTATTATAATCATATTATTTCATAAAAGTAGTACACAATTCTCTCCAGTCAACTCGGATAGACTTCTCTAATCCATGATGCCAATTAACAACCATACCCTCCAAGGATAGTACAAACAACTTAGTAACTATAGAAAAAAGAGCCTTAGTGGTGCATATAGTAGTTGTATATTGACTAAGGTGGATCTTTGGGTCTCTAGTACCATCAAACTTCTACAACTTTGGCATCTTGAACTTATCAAGTAGCTTATTTTCCTCAAATTTCATAATATCATTAAAGTCAAATGAATATCCAATGCCCTGTCCTCTCATCAATTCCTCTATTTTGGACATCTTCTTAATTAGTGCTTTCATCTACTTGGATTCCAGCTCTTGAACTTCCTTAAGTGATTCCCTTTTCACTTTTTCAACCATGTAATTCTTAACATCCTCCAATATCATTTCCATAGCAGGTAAATTCCTAGTGGCATTTAAAGGTTGCCCCCAGCATTGTCATTGTTAGTAGGTGGTGCACCCATAATAGGTGGATTGGCCGCAACTGGAGGTGCAGCAGCAGGTGGTGGCATTAATTCGACCAAAGCTTGTCTTAGTTCATCTTGTATCATTACTCTTATGTCATCCATCAATGCTCCTTTGATGTCCTTTAGGGTCTAATTTCCTCCCTCTTGTTGTTCCAATTCTTCTACTTGTTTAGCTAGAGTTTATGCAACTTCCAGGTAAAGTGGATTGATAGGACTCCTTTTTAGTCTATTAAGGATCTCTTTTGCAATTGTCTATGGACTTGAATCCATTCTCATTAGTCTGCCACCTTTCTATCTCAAAACATAGGAAAACCCAGATGAATTTGATGGCTGAAAAACAAAGTGTTAGTATGATGCATGAAATATATGTATGCATAATGCACGTGCTATGCAATAAATAGTAAGTCAAGTCAAGTACACAAGTAACAAATAAAGTGTATAACATACACCCTTCCAACATTATTTCTCCCACACACGTATTCAATGGCGAGTCTTTTTTCCTAAGATTTTTTATCTTGGCCTTAATATTAACAAGGGATATCAAAAACCAACATGCATGCCACATCTCTTAAAGTAGTAAAAGCATAGAAATAGCATTTTTAGGTATAAAAGTATAGCCCAATATTTATTAGTCCTGATGGGCTTCTAAAGTATGGGCTTGGGCCTTTATAGATAAAAATACCTCATGGCAACAAACACAAGCAACTTAGGTAATCCTAAGAGAAGTTACTAAGCCACTACATGAGCTGAGTCTAGTGAAAAAGGTCAAGGTTACCTTAGTAAGATGCCCTCCTTTAAGACTTGAGTCATAAGCCAAGGTCAGAGGGGCCTGACATCCTTTGCAAACTCAAGAGAAGACTACCCCCCTTTAAGACTTGGGCTACAGACTCTAGCCATATGAGCCCAGTACTCTCTTGAACCAAGTTAAGGCTAAGAGTGATGGTTAGCCAATTTATAATCCCATAAAGCTAGTGGAATCATGGAACCATAAACCAACACTATCGGTTAATAAGGACATGTAGAATGAATGCAAGAATACAATAGTAATTAATAAAATAATTCTAAAGAATACAAGTAGAATTAGTATCTCTTATCCCCCAATGGAGTTACCACTATAGATAGTGATGTTTAGCGTGCATCCAAGATTTTAGCAACCGTGACATTGTTTGAGCTCAGCGCTCCAGGGAACTCACTAACCACTGTCATAAAGACATGGTGTGGAGATGAGGAGTTACCACCCAAGGTAATAATTCGGACAAATCGAAAGTGGTGGTACTTGATTCTCTAAAAGAACGCTAGCACCACAACCATGAGATTCTGGATACGGGATACTAACTTCTTTCAATATTGTGTTCATTTAGAATTACTTTATGAATTACTATCTTATTCTTTATTTACATGCAATTTCATATAAACCCTTACTTAAATAATTAACCACAAGCAAACTAGTCATGAAAGAAATATGTAAACAACGCATTCATTCAAGTTCATAATCCCTAAATTAGTCTAATCTACATTGATTTTTATTAAATGGGCTAAATCTACATGTTTTAAATTATAAGTGACCTTAAAGACTAATTAGTCTGATTCCTATTTTAATTTTAATTAAGTGAACCTAAGTCTATTTATTTTAATTCTAAAAATGGGCCTAAATCTACAAATTATGAATTATTTAAATTAGTGAGTCTAATTCTACATGTTTTAATGATAAGGTGATCTTAAATCTACAAGTTATGGAAAAGACTTTAATTTAATGGGCTAAGTCTAAATTAATTAAATTAAACTAAAGTGAGCCTATATCTAATTAACTGAATGGGTCTAAGTTATCTCTAACCTAAAATCTAATTAAATTACAAGCCTAAAATTTATTTTAATTAATTAAACCTATTTAATTGGGCTTATTAACCTATATTATTATAGGCCTAAAAAATCACTAAACCTAATATTAAACTTATGTATAGAATAAAATCCAACAAAGAAATGAATTCAACAAATAAAAAAACCTAATTTAGTTAAAGTGACTCTAAACAATTAATTAACAAGTTATTAATAAACAAAATAATTAACAAGCAACCATAATTCTATCTACTTAAATATAATTCAATTTTAATTAAAAACCCTAATTATCTTTATAGCCATTAATTTTTATTAATTATCCAATTGAAACCCTAATTTTACTAACCAATTAATTAAAATAAAACACACAACCACACACACAGGATTCCACTATTCCTACTATTAGGACTATTACAATGATCTACTAAAAATTAAAAAAAAATTAAAATTAATACAACCCAAAAACTAAAATGAATAAAACACAAAATAAAACAACCGAAAAAATAATAACAAATAAATAAAAACCCTAAAAACTACATTCAAATACAAAATTTAATCCATTGCATTTCATGGATCTTCATGGGTTTTGTTCTCTACAGTGAATTCATCATATAACTCGCTCCATGATCATAAACACAAGCACAAAAAATAAAATAAACAATGATTAGTAATTAAGCAAAATTAAATTAAATTAAAATTAAATGAAACCAAAATAATCAAAACAAAATAAAAAGAAGCAGGTAGAAGAAGAGATGATTGAATGCAGTATTGATTTTTTTTTAGAGTGATATAAATCACCGTTGTTTTTTAGAATAGATCTTCAATGCTTGATTTTCTCCTCCCTAAAAGGTCTACTTGCTTCTTCTTTAAAAGACTAGTATACCAAAATAATAACAATAATAATAATAATAATAATAATAATAATAATAATAATAATAATAATTATTATTATTATTATTATTATTATTATTATTATTATTATTATTATTATTATTATTATTATTATTATATTGAAAGCTGCATCCAAAAGAAAAGAAGAAGAAGAAGAAGAAGTCCCTCTCCAGGAGAGTTGAGCTGAGTTTATATAAAAACTTTAACTAAAGTCACGTATCTCACTGTTATTTCTCTCATTCAAAGAGGTAAAATTTTGGTTTAATAAGGACTTTTAGCTTGCTGAAAAATTTAGATAAATTCTAGAAAAGGGATTTATCACATCATTTGACCAATTAAAAATCAGAAAAATAATTTTTTATTTACTAAAAAACCAAAAAAAAAAAAAACATAGACGAAACATGATTAATCCCAATTGAGATTATATAATTCCAATTGGAATTATGTAATTTCGATCTCCTTTTTTCCTAAAAGAAATAAATTTTACAAATTAAGTCCTTTAAAAAATCAATTAAGTTCTTTTGAAAACACATTTAGGCTTTCGAGGTTTCAAACTTCAAGAGTTGAAGATCTATTTATAATATTTTCATTATTGGAGTCATTTGTTGCATCCGTACTCTATCATCCTAAAATTAGGTGCTTACACTTTGTCTCTACACCATTACTTATGACTTTAAGAGGTTCCTAACCCATTAGAATAACATCCCAAAGTCTAATGGGATCACTATCTAAGTATCACTCCATTTTGAATTTTCAACGTGGGTAATCACTCCCATCAAAAAAGGGTTTAAGAGATGAAACATTTAGAGATTCACTCCCTATGATATTAGCTTCTTACAATTAAGTACTAAGAAATTAAACTCTAATACCAATTGTAATTTCCCTAGAGGGGGGATGAATAGGGCTTTTGAATTTAAAATAAAATTAAAGAGATTGAATAAGAATTAAAATAAAATTAAGGGGAAGAATGAATGAACACACAAATTTAAGGAGTTTGATTCATAAATGAATCTATGTCTCCACCTAAATTATCTCCAAGTTAAGATTTCCAATCCTACACCAATCATATTTACAAGATTAAGATTATAAAGGAGTTTGAGGCTCACTCTTCAACCTTACATAAATAAGATTTTTTTTCTAACTCTAAAACCAAATCCTAAGTTTTTTTTTGGCTAACACTTAAACCAAATCTTCTTATAACTAGTTCCTCACTTCCTTTTCTTAAACACAAGAAATATAAAAAGAAAAAGAACCTAATATATCACACAACCAACTCTTATAAGAGTTAATTAGCAATAAAGAAAATAAATGAATGTTTAAGAGCTTAATTGAATACTAAGAATAAATGTTTCAACTACCAAAGTGTGTAACACTTCAATAAAGCTTCAATAAAAGTTAATTAACATGTTTGATAAATTTGATCGTTGGAGCTGATAGAGCCATTGGAATTGAAAAGGATAGGAGCATCTTGATTAGGACAAAGCTTGGGACTAGTGTCCCGGGTGACATCT
This sequence comes from Mallotus nudiflorus, assembly GCA_947683625.1. Taxonomy (NCBI): domain Eukaryota; kingdom Viridiplantae; phylum Streptophyta; class Magnoliopsida; order Malpighiales; family Euphorbiaceae; genus Mallotus; species Mallotus nudiflorus. The sequence continues at coordinate 552,697 of CANTUR010000067.1, forward strand.
CGGTCGGGATGAGTGATCAAGATCAACACTGTACACTCTTGAAAATTTGCTTGGAGAGGTCTTGGTTGAGTGCACTTAATCCTGATTGGGATAAGGGATCATGATTGATGTCTCAGGTGGTGTCCTGGTTAGGATCGTGCCTAGGATAAGTACTATCCAAAGACTAAAATTGGGTGATGAAGTCTTGATCGGGACAACTTCACTTCTTTAATTTTCTTGATTTTCCTACATGATTTGCTCTCCAAAATAACATAACTTATACACACTTAAAGGAAACATATTAGATGCTCAAAATAATGTTTGTTAAGATCAAAATAAGGGTTAATTAAGATTGATCATTGCTAAGGTCAACAATTTTCATTTTTAAAATATTTTTCTTTAATACACAACTTTTATTTTAAAAGCTTTTACATTCTCTTGCTTGTTTTGGCTTTGATTGAGCTTTCGGTTAATGATTAATATTGCGATTCTACTTGTACATTATTGATTTTTATTTGGTGATTTTGAATTGATTTTGTGTTAATTTAGTAACCTAATTTTGTATTTTTATGTCTTGGAACTATATGTTAATTGTTGTATATGTATGCATTGAGTGAAATTTATGCATTTGTGTGAATTTTGTGACTCTTATTGCGATACTTGAGTGCATATTTCCATTCTAAATATTATTGATTAATTTGTGTTATTTTTTCATCTAATTTGTTATTACTGAAAGTTGTGTATGTTGTGATTATATATATGCTTATTTTGTGAATTTTATGATCTTGGGAGTGTTAATTAGCCTTTAATTGTTAATTTGGTACTATTATGAATCTTTAATATGATCTATGAGTTATTTATTAAATATGTCCTTGTTTGAGTGATAAGTTTGAGTCTATTTTATGAATATTAAGTGTCTTGAGTCTAGTAAATATTTATTTTTCATATTTGTTGCTTCATATTCATTTTGATTACTTAGAAGAATTAATTGATCATTAATGGTTAAATTGGTGTATTCTAAGTGCTATTCATTATTTTTATACTTCTTTTTGGCTCTTAATCATATTTCCTTTATTTTATCACTTGATTATTGCCCCAAACCAATTTTTCTCTTTTTATTAATTATTATTACTAACCAATTTCTCTATTTCTTACATTTTTGTATTTCATGCATTCTCATGTGTTTGATGCATATCATGTGCCTTTTTCATATCACTATCATGTGTGTGAATCATTTTTAGATCTCTTAGATGCACTTTGCATGAAGCCTCGCATGCATCATAACCATTACTCAAATGTATATATATATACATTTTTTTTTAATCAATCTCCAAGCTTAATGTCTCAATTACTAACTCTACTAACTTTACTAACTACTAACATTTATTTTTATTGCAATTTATTTTTCAAGCATATTAAGTATTGTTCAGATATTATATTACTCAAATCTTTACTTAATTTCTCATTCTCTACATTTTATGTTAAATATTCATTTAATATTTTTTTATTTCATTATTTATTATTATGATCTCAATTCTTAATCTTAGTTTATATTTATTTTATGCTTTTTTTTATCAATTATTTGCTCATTTTTCTTTATTTGCATCTTTACAATGTTGCCTTCTTTATATTATTTGTTACTTGTTTAATGTTCTTAGCATAATTCTTCTCTACACCTCAATTTCTATTTTAATCTCATTTATTTGCTTCTTTTCTTATATGTCTCTACAATGCCATTCTCCATTTATTTAATTACAATTTATATTTGCTATTTGTCATATAATTCATACATATATTATTTTCTTCATAAATGTTAACTTAGCTTTCTATTTTCGTTCATTTTCCAATTTCTTTTTATTTTGACCCATTTACTACATATTTAATATTTATAATTTCTTTTATGCATTTTCCAATTTGTTTTCACTGATTCTTAATTTCAGTTAAATATTTCAATATTATTCTTATTTTCATTCTCTAAATCAATCTTCTAACTATAACTTCCTTTTTATTTCATTTCAATAATTTCTCTCATAATAGTTTACATTTTTATTTTATTTTTCTATTTTCTTGATTTTCCTTTTTATTACATAATAAAGGATTTTTCTATTATTTTTTCACCTTTTCTTTACTTAATTTTATTTTCTATTTTGATTATATTATTTCATGTTCTCTTTTTTCATGCTAAATTGCAATTATTATCATTTGTGAATATTTGTTGATTGTTTGTTGTTTTGTGTTGTGTGATCATTCACAATGTTCATATTCAACCAAAGCCTCAAAATCAATTATTTTATTCTTTTTAAACTACTTATGACGATTGTTGGGATGACAATGAGGCAATAATTTATCCAAGGTACAAGATTTTACATCTCAAGGCCTAATTTGATAAAAATGAACACATTATTAATTAAAGGCCTTAATTTAACAAATTAATTATCATAAATTTGGTCTTTTTACTACTTTTTAACTTCCATTTTCTATTTATTCATTTGACAAACATTAACTAATTTTATTCTTCTTATTTGCCTTTTTAAAATATCTTCATTTCATCTTATTTATGGATTTTTTAATCATTTTTCACCTTATTTTTCCTTTTAAATATCAAATTTTCTAAAAAATAATGGCCCTGAAACTTGAAATAAGAACAAGATTAAGAGGAGGAACCTACTTGAGTGTTTGTCTCTCTTTTCCCTATTCTTTTTAACTTTTTCATTTTATTATTGTTTTTATAATTTATTTAGGATGCCATGCATAGAATTCCCCATGACATGTGTGTGATAAAATTGTGTGACATTTAAATATGCCATGTTCATTCACTATGCCATTAGGATTGTCATGTCATGTGTATGGATATCATGTTAGTTCACTTGCAATGATCATGCATCATATTTTTCCATGCTTTTTTTTATTTATTTGTTCTTGCATTAGGCCATGCCCATGCAACATTATTCACCTATCGTATTGTTATTATATGCTTGTGTGAATATATTTTTCTTACATTTATGTGCATTTGTTGATCCAAAATAGTATAAATTCTTTAGAAGCATTGCATATAACTTGTAAGGCTAGCCCTGCTCAACATCCAGGTAGTATAGAGATGCCTCTAAGATATTGAGTATACTCTTATTGATATCGACATCTAAATCCAATGGGTGAATATGTTTCCAAGCTAAGGATCCAAGTTTGCTTAGTCTTTAACCGAATAATTTCTTAGGTGATACCGAGTGGTGACTCCTATTTCTTTTAGCTGGGTGGAGGGTTGTAAGTGCACTTGTGCCATCCCTAATCTCTTTTAGTATTCCCCTCACTTTACATCTATTTTCTTATAACAAGGAAAAAGGGATCATGATCCAAATAATGCCGAGTTAGACCTACTAGCATCAACAATTGGCAATCCAATTCTAGTATATAAAGTATCAGTTTTAACAGGATACATTACATAATCATATGCTTTGAATAACTTCTCCTTATATTAATCATTATATCTGTCTTCTAAGTTCATTTTCTTTTGGTATATGGTAGTAATCTCATAAGGACATGGTATTCCATTTAAGTCTTAGGCTTGAAAAATGTAGCTTTTGTTCTTTATATTCACTATATGTGTATATCTCTATTATTGAACCTTAAAACTTGCCTCTCCATTCTATTGCACATAGCAACTAAAAACCATATCCATATTCTTCTCTAGTTTGCTACTGCATCTTGGACTAAGTATTGAATTCCATTTTTAACCAAGTCCTCCTTTAGTATATTCTAATCATTATTGCTTTCCTGATAGATTTAAGGATATGTACAATATGCTTTTTCCTTGCATCTAAAATGATTAAATTGAAGCTCTCACATTTTTTATTGTTAACCACATCAAATTGTGTATCAAATTTTTAAACCTTGCACTGTGTATATATTGAGGATACATAAGAAAATCAACTACACTTCATATGGCCATCCTCTCACTAATAAAAATAGGCAAAATAAAGATGAGTATTAGTGACTAAAACAATCCATTGTTAATTAATGATGAAAAAATATGTCACTAATTAATAACAAATTAGAGATGGGTGATGGATACTAGACAAATGCAAAGTTATTAGAGAAAAATTTAACAACCAATAACCATAATCGTCTCTAAATTATGGCAGGTATTTGGCACCATTATATCAATCACTGATTGATGGTAGATTATCCATTGTTAATTAACAATTAATTACATGTTGTCATTAAATAATGATGACTTTTTTAATATGTGATAAAGAGGTATTGGCAGGAAAATCCTAAAATTCAGTGATAGATTAGTCCATCGCTAAATTTTAGGGTTAAAACTACCCCCTTCCTCTTTCAACAGAATTAAAGAAGAAAAAAATTTAAAACAATTTCTCTCTTCTTTGCCACAAGCATCAGAGAGATGACCACCATTGCCAATTGAACCACCACTGACAAAGACTTACAATCACCAAACCATTGTAACACCCATTTCTGCCACCACCCATTGAAACCACTACTGCCACCACCACCACTCTCGACTCAACCATTGCCACCACCCTTAACCAGCCTTTGCAATAACTCCTACGTCCACTAGCGATAGAATTTTTTATTCAAGTTTTTATATATATCAATAGAATTTTTTGATAATATCTTTTGAGAATTTAGTTAGTTTAGTTAATTTTGATAAATAATTTCTTTGAAATTAATAACTTAGTTAATTAATTATATTAATACTGTGAAATTTTAACTTAATTTGACAATATATTTATAGAATTAGTTAGTTTAATTAATTTAGTGAATTTATGTATGTAATTTAAGAATATATTTAGAGAATGTAGTTAGTTTATTTAGTTTAACTTAGCAAACTTAGATAAATAAATTTTTTTATTTAACTTAATTAATGTATTTAATTGAGTAAATTTTGTGAATGAGAATATAAATAATTTAGTTAATTTTGTGTGTTTGTAGATTACAATTTTAAATAATTTTTTTGAAATTATTTAGTTAATTTAGTTAATATTGTAAATTTTGTGAATTTAGAGAGTTAATTTATTTGAGTTAATTTAATTAATATTGTGAATTTCGTTAATTTTGGCAAATAATTTAAGGTGTATATATTTAGAGAAACAATTAATTTAGTTATTTTTTTAATTTCTTGAATTTATATAAATAATGTGATGCATATATTTAGAGAAATAGTTATTTTAGTGAATTTAGTTTATTTTGTGAATATAATTTTGTTAGTTGAGTTAATATCATTAAATTTTATTAATGTACATATTTTGTTAGTTGATGTATATATTTAGTTTTGTTTTCGTGTTTTGAAAAATGGTGACTTTGAATGAAGATTTGGCTTAATCAATGAGCTCAAACACACCAACGTTGACAATAAAATTTGGTAGAAAATATTTACATGAGAATCATGACAAGTTTGAGGATACTGTGTAATTACTTCTTACTAAAGTTTACTTATAATGTCTGTGTGTTTTAAATTCGCACACACATTGTTAATAAAATTTGGTAGGAAATATCTACACATGAATCATGACAAGTTTGAGCAAAATCATGTAATTATTTCTTATCAAAGTTTAATGATGATGTTCGTGTTTTTTAGTTGATTGATCATGTCAAACCTACATTCAAAGTCATCATTATCCAAAACATACAGACTCAATATATCAAAAAAATTAAAATTTTAATTCAATTTACATTTAAACTTTGGTTTGGTTAAAATTTAAATTAAGCATAATACTATAGAAGTGCTTTATGAATATGAACACATGTGTAAATTAGTTGGTGGTATAAGGCGTATTATTTAGGAGTGTTTTTATTTACATGTTTAACTAAGTGAATTTTGAATTTTTAGCCTCTATACAAGGTTTGGTAGAAAATAGTTATAGACAAAACTTTGCTAAATTTTTTTTAGAAATTTCATTGAATTTTGTGTTTTTGGGTGTAGAAATGGGTAGACATCATCCATTATTTCCATTGGCATTAGCCACTAGACCATTATAGCCACCACCGACTGCAGTCATAGACATCACCTGCTCTTACTTCTTTACCGGATTCTTCATAGACACCTGTTAGTGATTAAGTTCATTCCCTTGTTACTCACCCCCCAGTTATTAACCTTCTCAGCCTTCACCTTCTGCTACTTCTCACCCCATCCCCAAACGAAAGCCTCTACAGCCTTTATAGAGTCTAGTCGCACTCTTATTCAAATATTGATTAGTGTTAGTAGTAACAAATTAGTCCCAATTTCTTAATATTTCTAAAATATATAATATAATTAATATAATTCTTATTCATTTACATTTTCACATAATATTGACATGTTTTTTTTCTTAACAGATTTAGTCCACATAGTCATTCTGTGAGTACATACATTACACAAATATACATTCAAGGCAGTATGAGGATGGGTATACATGGAGTGATATGGCTATTATGTTCAAGAACTTCTATTGGGTATATATTATTTTTTATATAATTATATTTAATATATCGTGATGCAATTAATAATTTACTTTATGTAAAAGGTACATTGTTGGCCTAAGTCCAAGGAGGAATGCCTTTACCATTTATGGTGGAGTATGTGGGATTCAATACAATAAGATATTATATAGTTATAGAAAAAGAGGGGGTCGATCAAGAAAACATTAGAAAAGATATATAGGACAAGTGGCAAGCCTACTAAGGGATGCCAAAGTGGAAAAAGAAGTCTGTTAAGGCCAAAGTCAACTATCCGAGTGAGATCGGAGATCTAGGCATTATTGTCACGAAGTATACCAGTAGCTCCCATAGCATAGTTGACCGCGTTGAAGAGTTGGTAATTCAATTTAATAATGTTTGCACCTTTTTATGTTAATTTCATTCCCAATTTATATTATCAGTTACCAACATGGAATTTTTTATTTTTCAACTACAAAGTTAGAGTAGGAGCACACAGTTTGGGAGATCTTCAAGAGGACCCATACAAAGAAGTATGGGTCCTTTATTGATAGTTAATCATATAAACTTAATATAAGTTAATTAAAATTTTAATATTAAATTATTTTTCAACATCAAACTATTTATTTTAGTTGATATATTTTTTTTCTTTTTATTGGTTACATGATAAGATCACATAGATGGTCGAGGTAGTATCATAGTCTACTAATGATTGGTCACAACCACCTACAGTGGACATGATAACTCTCTATCTCAAGGCTATAGGTGGCAAGAAGAAGCAGCACATCTACAACTTTGGATTATATGCTTCTACTCTCTACCCTAGCTCCTTGGGCAACATTAGCACATCAATACCTTGTATTGCACCAACATTTAATGATCGTGTACTATATCTAGTTCAACAACAACATGAGCAAGAGCAAGAGAAGCAGCATAAAAGAGAGAGGAGAGAGACAAAGGTGGAGCTTAGCTCAAACAATTGGACCAAGAGCAAGAGCATATATGTCGTATATAGTCCAAGTGAAGGTCAATGATGAAGCGAATGCAAGCTGGCCTTCCCCTTGATGGATCATCAACATCTAATATTATAGTAGACGATCCTCCTCCAATTGATCCACTAGCTCTATGATTTATATTAGCAATCATGTATTTTTTTTTCTCATTTTATTTTTCATATATTTAAATTGATATGCAGTAACATTATTTGATATATATATAACACTACTTCCTTCCTTACTAGAAAAATATAGCTAAGGACACTTATAGAAACAATATTAGGGGCATATTGACTATTGTGTTTCTCATCAGTTTTTACCCCTTCATTAGTCCCATCAATGATATTCATTCTCTTTATTGTTCTCTTCTTTAGCTCTTTTCTCAACCATAAAATATCTCTTTTCAGCTCTAAAAGCCATTAACTCATCATCATCTTCTTCTTCTATACTTGAGCAAGTGTCTACATCAATGAAAAAATCTTCTATATTGTCTACATCCACTTCACCATTAGGATCTTATGTTTTAGATGCAACAAACTTAGGTTCCTCCAATTGAGGTTCTTAAATAGAAGGGTCTTCAATTGCAATTTAAGCTTTAATCATATAAATTTCTTCAACTTCTACTACTTCAAAAATTTCAAACTCACAGTAAATGTTAACATTTTCTCCATCTTTTATAGCATTTAACAATTCAATAATCTCACTATCATCATAAAAAGATCTCAAATCAAAACCTAACTTACCCCTAGGTTTAAGCTAATACATTTTACTTTTTAGCTATATCTCAATAGATCAACCATGTTAGCTAACCTAAGTGCAATTTATCTATGTCATATATTGGAAAATCTTTAACTTCTCCATTCATCTACCCTAATGTCCTTTATAATGTATCCTTATATTAGTAGAAACATTACCATCCATATTGTGCATACAAAAAAAATATATTAATCATACAAAACACTAAATATTAAAAAAAATAGTACACTAACCCACCTTCAATCACCAAAAAATAATAGTAACCAAATAAATAAAATAAAATAAAAATGAATCAAACCTATAAAATCAATCCAAATTTTTTTGATCTGTCACTAAATTCATATACTTAACACCCTTATAACGATTGTCAAACAAAAAATAACATATTTGATTTTGTTTTTAGGTTAAATAAAAATTAAACATTTCAAACACCATTGGTGTAATTTTTTCACAATCCTTATCTAAATCCCCAATTTTTGCTCCCTCACCTCTTATCCATCTCGTGGATAATTTTGGCATCAAGTGCCACCTTTATAATGCGGATGATTGGTTATACGATGCTATTAATGAGCTCCAATAATGTCAATGCATAACACCTAATATCCTCTATGTAATCATTTTCCTGCGAATCATGCATGGTGCATGCCATTAGTAATCTTTGCCATAGCGATTTATTTTTTCTTATGGCGTTATAGATGATGTTAGTATTTTATTTTGTGCCTTTAAGCTTAGTAAAGGAAAATCCTCTTCACTTTTCAATCTCAAGTTTCTTTTTTGAATTTTTATCTTTCAACATGAATTTAAGTGAAGTCATGGCTAAATTAAGCAATGCATTAGACTTGTTGTATTTTTGCCTGGAAGTAACTTAAAACTAAAGAAAAATTTGATAGTGACGGAAGAAGTATAACATGTTGATTTGTTATTTAGGAATTTATAGGTTATTGTGATATTCTCTTATAAATTTTAAAATAAAAGATGTGGCTTTGATTGCGTAAATTTTCATTTTTGAGTTCATTTAATAATAAGATTTGATAATAGATGGTGTTCTTATTTATAATGACATTATTTGGAACAAATGTTAGAAGGTTTGGTTGAAAGATTATTTATTTTAGCATTCATGATTCTAATGGGAGGTGTACTCTTGCTCTTTATCTTTTAGATAAGATAGCTCAAGTATAAGGTGGTGCTCTCATTGTAATTTCTGGACTCAATATACAATAAACAGAGAGATGTAATACAAAAATTTCATTGGCGGCAGACATTAAACAGCATACAACAAGTAGTAAGATCTAGAGCATATAAGTTATGTAAAAGACATGCACACATCCATCAGTGTTTTGGACATAACAGAAGTAGTAATTAATAAATAAAAGTACTAATCAACAAATAATTTAGCATAGAAATGGGAATTTTTTTTAAAAACAAAAGGCTTAACATTATTAATCAAGTCATGCAAAGAATGCAGTAGCATTTTTTTTATGCATTAAGGAACATGTCATTTAAGAGAATGCAGCCAAGCATTCTTCTTTGATAATCAATGATGGTGGAAGCATTATCCACGCTTGAAAATGTCATTTTTAAAAAACAAGTGCATGGCATCTCTAAGAAATCAAATGAATAAATAAAATAACAATTAAAGATGAAAGTTTTTACTATTAAAATGTGCATGTAATGCTACTACTACTACCTACTATTGAAGATAGAGGTAGATGGCACCTAATATTGAAGGACCAACACCCATAGGTGAAAGATTTGACAATAAAGAAAAAAAAAAAGAAAAATGTCAGGATTAGTTTAAAACACAAAGTTATTAATAGAAAAAATAATAAAAGCATGTTGATACTTGCCCTTTTCAAAGCTTTCTAATTCATCAATTTTCTCCTGAACTAAATTTTCTTTTTTACCTAATCTAAGCCAATCTTAAAGGCATATTAAAGCTTCTATAATCATTATTAAAAGTATATTCTAAAGCAATAGTGGATGTTGGAACAGCTAAAATATCATAAGCCATTTCAAAGAGTAGAGGGAACCTTTCAATATTTAACTTACTATCTCAATATATCTAAATTGGCCTTTTCCTTTAAAACTAATTCACTCAAGTAAATTTTACGGTTAGGCCTTTTACTTCCACCAATTCCACTCTTCATTTTATGCTTATTAAATCTTTCTTTCAACATTGACACAAATTTTATAGAATTAGTAGAAGCAGAATTAGAGATGGATTGGCCAAGATCAAATGATTATGAATAAAATAGGTCTATATACAGTCCCATACTCATCAAACAATTCAAAAAGATTATTTTTCACAAATTCAAATAATCTTTTACTAATAATAGGTCCATACATTTAAGAAATAGAAAAAGAAATGTATTCAAATTTATCCTGAGGATCCAATACACCAGTAATAAAAATTAGATTATTCATCCCCTTCGATCCCTTCAATATTTGTCAAACTTTTATTTCATAATCATATTTATTGATCTCACATTTAAGTTATTATACTGCCTCCAATCATTTAAGATACAATAAAAATAAAAAATTTAAAAAAGACAATTTATTTGAAGTGATATAATGAGAACTAGAAATTCTCATTATTATTTCATAAAAGTCTTGAAATAATTTCACTAGTTTGTTGATAGAAATCAAATAAAAGTAATCATGCACATTATATTTCAAATCAAATCTGAATGATGATTCTTATTTGTCAAACTTGTCAAATGTTTTTTTTTAAACATTTGCAGTTTTGAGCATCAAATAGGTGGAGTTTTTCCTTGTTAAAATGTCAAGTAAAAGACATGCTTTAAATATAATTTCAACTAACTCAGCTAGTTCTTTGGATTTTATAAGTCTAACCGGTGAGTTTTTGATATATCTAACACATTCTCTAACTTTCTTAATAGATTTATTTACATCATGTAAGCCCTCTTGCACAATCAAATTCAATATGTGTGTAATGCACCTCATAAGCAAATATTTATACATGACTGAACTTACACCCCAACTAAACATTTTCTTTTTAACATAACTTATCATTGTATCATTAGATTATGTGTTATCTATAGCTATAAATAATATATATCTCAGTCCCCACTCAGGCATACAATTTTTTTATTATTTCGCTATATACTAATTAATAAATTCATCATGCCATGACTTAAGTGGAACCATGGCTGGTGTAGACAATGGGATTTAGCGCGTTCCTAAGTATATTGCAATCGTGAAACTATTTAAGCTCAGGGCCCTAGAGAAATCACTATTATATCATAAAGATATAGCATGGAAATGAGGAGTCACCACCCAAGGTATTAATTACGACAATTGGTGAGTGGTGGTAACTCAATTCTCTAAAAGAAAGTTAGCACCACACCAAGAGATTTTGGATATAGAATACTAACTTCTTTTAGTCTCCTATTCATTTAGAATTACCTTATTAATTACAAAATTATTCCTTATTTATATGTAATTCATATCAAACCTTTATTTTAATAAATAACTCCAAGGAAAACTAGTCATAAATAGCATATAAACAATGTATTCATTTAAGCTGATAAACCCTAAATTAGTATAATGTACACTAATTTTAATTAGATAGGCTAAATCTATATGTTTTAATTTACAAGTGAGCCTAAAAAGCTAATAGACCTAATTCCTTTTTTTTTTAATTTAATGAGCCTAAATCTATTTATTTTAATTTTAAAAATGAAACTAATTCTACAATTTATGGAAAGGCTTGAAATTATTAGGCCTAATTCTAAATCTTTTAATTTTAAAGTGATCCTAATTCTACAAATTATGAAGAAGGCTTTATTTAATGGGCTAATTCTAGATTAATTTTAATTAAATTAAATGAGCATATGTCTAAAAAATCAATTATAGCAAATTAAGGAGCCCTAGCGACTCCATGACAGTAGGGACAACTGATGATCAGAATGAATATCCTGGCCACTCTGAGATGTTCTTGACAAGGCTTCCATCTCGGTAGAATCCAACCCATGCATCCTTGATGTTGCATGAATCTTAAAAAACATATGCTATAGCGGTTCAGGAGAATGTTCATGTTTCAATTCCATCAAACCCAGCTATTCCAAGTATCCCTATTGCAGGTTCATATTAGGTAATCAAAATCAATTCTAAAATCTATAGAAAATGCCTAGAGTTATATCAATGCTCTATGATTGCAAGGGTTTTTCTAAGTAAAGACAAAACATCATGGACACTTGTTAAATTAAAAGAAAAGTTATCTTTGATTTGGGGTCTCATGTCCAATTGGCATCTTATTTCTCTAGGACAGGAATTTTATCATGTATTACTTCAATCAGCTATGGAAAAGGATGCTTTTTGGGTATGGGGATCATTGTCTTTTAAACTTGGTACATTGAGATTCCAAAGATGGTGTCCAGGTTTCGATCCTTACAAAAGAAGTCTTATACCACACATGTATGGGTTTGGATTTTTTGGCATCCTTAATTGTTAGCAGATATTGCCCACAATATTGGTATCCCCCTTAGGATTGACAAAGCCACTTTGTATAATGATTTTAGTCACTTTACTAGAATCATGGTAGACATTGATTTGTTAGTTCCGCTATAACATCAAATGGTTTTGGATTACGAGGGTAGTTTATTCGATATTAACATTACCTATAATAACCCTCTATCTTTCTATTCTTTATGCCAGTCTATTAGCCATAATTTTGTCATATGTCATTTAAGCAAATCAAATCAATCCATTAAAACTGATGAGCTGACAAAAACAAAATGGGATCACTCTCAAGGATGGCCTGTTGTTCGTCAAGAATGGAAGTAAAAGGACACTATTAAGGAATAAGTTCCTATTACTAACATTTTTGAAATGTTGCATAAAGTCATAAAGAATACCACAGCACTTGAAACACATAAAGATAAATCATTTGCTATAATTGATATGATAAATCCTACTAATGATTTTGATTCATCAATCTCAGCTCAAGTAGTGGTGGACCTTGTTCCTATCACTATTTTTGAGGTAGCTCATTCTTCTTTAAAAAATTAAGAGGACTTGGATAAGGCTGAACAAGAGCTTTTACACAGTCATGGGTTGATCAAGTTGATGACGAGGGAGAAAGAGCTTGGCAAGAGGTTACTAAGAAATAAATCTCCCAAGGAAAATATTACTTTTACTAGTAATAAGCCCACTGCTAGGGCAGGCTCTCAATCTTCTAAATGAAGATTTTATTATGGAATTGTAGAGAGCTTGGCAATACGTCTACTTAAAGTGCCCCATATAATTTTTGTACACTTCACAAACTAGATTTGTTATGTCTTGCTGAACCAAAAATCATTTTTAGTGATGTTAGTGATCACTTTTGGAATTCTATGGGTTTGTCTTTTATTACCCATAACATGACTCATCTTCCTTCCTTTTGGGTGCTTTTTTCATCTTCTATAGGAGTGGGTAATGTCTTTGTTCTTGCCAATTTGAACCAGCATGTTTCTATTCAGTCCTCTTTGCATTCGGTTAATCATGTTGTTTCCTATATTTATGGAAACGTCCTTTCTTCTAGTCATCATCTTTTATGGGATAATCTTCTTCAAGTTGCCAGATTAATTCAAGATGATTTATGGTATGTCATTGGTGATTACAATGCTTATTTTAGTTCTCATGAAAAAATAAGACGTCCTTATGTAGCTCGCTCATGTTTTGATTTCATCTTGGCTATAGATGCTTATGATTTAACTGGATTGGACAAAAAAGGGACTCTTTATACTTGGTCCAATAACAGAAGGGGTGCTAACCATTTGACATTCATTTAGATCGGTCTTTTTATAATCAAGCTACTTTTTTTTTGAAAAAGCATTGAGTGTCAAGCTCTTGTGAGATATTAATCAAATCATAATCCTCTTCTTTTACACTATCATTTAAATCAGGGTATTGCTCCTAGACTTTTTTGCTTTCTCTTTTTGTGGACTAACCGTGATCACTTTATTTCTAATTTGTGCACCTTTTGGTGTTCAATTTCTCTTTTTGGTTTTTCGATGTATGTGATTCTACATAAGCTAAAAATGCTTTATACCTTTCTCCATAGCTGGAATAAAAATACATTTGGTCGTTTTGATCATTTCACTAATGATGCTAAACAGAATTTATTTCATGTCTAGTAAAAAATTGAAGCTTATGGTTTTAATGATAATTCTTATGCAAGAGAGTTGGAAGCCTCTAAACAACTATCCATTCCTTTAAATAATCAATGCCCTCTCCTTAAAGATCAAATCCGCATTCAATGGTTGCAGCATGCTGATAGGAACTTAAAATTTTATCATTCTTTACTTACTAGATGGCAAGTATTTTCTAGTATTCACAATTTGTATATTGATGATGTTCTTGTTAATGATCAGGTTTTGATTGAAAACCATATTACGGGCTTTTAATCTCATTTATTTACTTCTACTGGTAATGTTTTGAGTTTAGAAGAGGTGCCTATATTCATTCTAAGCCTTGTTTCTTCTAAAGATAATGATATACTTTTACAACTCCTTTAGATTTTGATATCAAACAGGTTGTTTTTAATATAAATCATTTCAATGCCCCTAGACCAGATGGCTTCACGGGGTTATTTTTCAAAAAATGCTGAGATTTTGTTAGTATTCATATTTATGCTACAGTGAAATATTTTTCTATAATGGTTCTATTCTAGGAGGTTTAAATTCAAGTTTTATAACCTCTTTCCAAAATTCATTATGCTTCCAGAATTGAAAATTTTAGGCCTATTGTCCTTAGTAATTTTATCTATAAGATAATTACTAACCTTATTGCTTAACGTCTTACAAAGGTGGCTTCTAGAATTATTGCTCATTCCTAATTCGATTTTCTTCTAGGTAGGCACATTGAAGACTGCATTACGGTTGCATTTGAAAATATTAATATTCTTAATAAGGCTTGCTTTTGGGGGTAATATGGCTATAAAGATTGACATCTGTAAAGCTTTTGACAATTTAGAATGGAGTTTTATCTTATCAGTGCTTCACAGTTTTGGTTTTTTTAACACTTTTTGTGGCTAGATTAATTATATTCTTCACTCAGCACGAATTTATATTCTGGTCAATGGCACTCCCAAAGGTTATTTCTCATGTTCTAGAGGGGTTCACTAAGGTGACCCTCATTCACCTTTTTTATTTTGCTTAGCTGCGGATTTCCTTAACCAAAAATTGTTGCATCTTTTTCAAACAAATGCTTTAGTTCCCATGCATCCTTCCTATCAGGTTCATTGTCCATCTCATCTTTTATATATGAATGACATCCTTGTTTTTTATCGAGCTTTGCAAGCTAATGTTAATTTTCAATTGCAAGTTTTTTCATATTATGGAAAAATCTCAGGTCAGTTGGTTAATTAGAGCAAATTTGAAATCTTTTTTTGGGAAGCATGTTTCTAATGCCCGAGCCCTCTCTATATGTGCTCTTGCTGGTTTTAAACGAGGATCTCTCCCTTTTAACTATTTTGATGTCCCTTTATTTTCAAGAGCTCCTAGAAAGTGTTGGTTTTAGCCTATTGCATATCATATTATTACTAAATTTAATAATTGGAAAGGGAAATCTTTGTTTATGGCTAGTAGACTTACCCTTATCAAATCAGTTATATATGGTTCATTCTTGCATTCATTTATGGTTTATAAGTGGCCATCTTCTCTTTTGAAATATTTAGAAAAAGTCATTTAAAACTTTTTATGGATGGGTTCTACCTCTAATCATAAATTTATCATGGTCAAATGGGATAAGTGTTATGTCCCAAATGATGAAGGAGGTGTTGGCCTTAAATGATTGCATCATTTAAATAATGCTTTATTGTCTAAACTGGCATGGCCTGTTTTTGCTGATCAGTCCTTCTGTTTTGCATTGCACTCCAGATTTCTTTCAGTGATCTACAAACCTTATTCCACTTACATCAGGTCATCGATTTGGTCTTCAATTCATAATGTGTCTCAGGACTTGCTAGTGAATTCTCAGTGGATTCCATCGGTTAAGTCTTCTTTGAATTTTTAGAATTTAAATTGGCTGGGTTATTCTTTTAGTGAGAGAATTTAGGTTCTTATGTTTGTAAGGCATAAATTAGAGGCTCAAATTAGCAATATTTTTTATAATGGTTGTTGGCATTTTCCTTATAAATTTTGAACTATTTACCCTAAAATTTCAGATCTTGAGTCAATCATTTTTTCATATCATGATTCTTTGGTTTGCTATTATTCTCCTATTGGCATTGTTTCTTGTAAAGTGGTTTTAACCATTTTTGTCATTAGCTTCCTAAAGTGGCTTAGGGTTCTAAAGTCTGGCATCATTATCTACCCCCATCTAGGTCTTTCTTGCTATGGCACATGTTGCATAATAAATTGCCAATATATGATATATTAAAGTTGAAGGGCATTTATTTAGCTTCTCAATGTCATTTGTGGTTACGAGCTTATAAAACTTTTGAACATCATTTTATAAAGTGTCTATATACTTTTATGTTATGGAATGCTTTGGTGACTATGTTTGATGTGGTTTTATATTTATCTAATGGTTTTCATAAGCTTTTTAAAGCTGCTTGTAAAATCGCTTTTTCATCTCAACTAGAAGCTCTCTAGAAGGTTGGTATTGCTTCGGTGGTATAGTGCATTTGGTAGGCTAGAAACAAGATGTCATTTGATGATTCTTTCACTCTAATTTCAGTTAGTATTTGTTTTGTTTCTTAGTGCATCAAAGAGACAAATTATTTTCATTTTGGAACAATGAATAACCATGTATTAGATCTAATTATTTTAGTTCATTTTCTTATTATGGGAATGCCTAGCAAGGTATAGTCTTTTATGTCTGTCCCTTGGTTGCATCCTCTTGTTGGATGGTATAAATTGAATTATGATAATGTTGCTAGAGGTTTTCTAGGTTACGCAGGTGCAAACAGAATTCTTTATGATTCTAATGGTAAATCTTTGTCTTCATTTATAGTTCCCCTAGGTATTTGCTATGCATTCGAAGTAGAATTATCTATTGTTATTATTAGGGTTCAAAAAGCTTAGGACTTGCAAGTTGATCCATTGTGGATAAAAAATGACTCCACTTTTATAGTTTAGTTGTTGTTAAATCGATTTGTGGAAGTGCCATGGCATCTGTGTTCTTCTTAGCAGAATTGTTTCAATCAGCTAAGTCACATGCAGGTTCACATTAGTCATGTTTTTTGAGAAGTCAACACAGTGGCTGATAAGCTATCAACCATAGCTAAATATTTACCTTATATTTCTTGGTGGGATTCCTATTCCCTTTGTGGTAATGGTTTAATGATTCATGATGCTAGTGATAGGGAGAATTTCATATTCTTTTAGTTTCTTTCTTTAGCCTTTGGCTTTGTATAAAATATTTTTTATTCTTTTTATTTTATTTTATTTTAATAAAAGGAGGGACTGTGGAAGGTGATGTTGGTGCTCCAGACGTCTCAGCCTAGTTGAGATGTCCTGGTGCACTGCTTGATTCTTAGTCATTCCCAATTTTTATTAAAAAAAAAGAGCTAAGTGGATCTAAATTTATTCTAACTAAAATATAATTAATTATGGGCCTAAAATCCATTTTAATTAATTAACCCTAAAACCTAATTAAATTATTTAACCTATTTAATGAACAGTGGATCAAGTTATTTAACCTATGAGCCTAAAATTATGAGCTTAAAAAAACAAAATAAAATATAAAAATCAACAAATTAAATTAAACAAAAAACATAAGTTAAAACAATTAAATAATTAAAATATTCATCTAATGATATCTAATCCTACTTAAATTACATACAACCTAAATTTATTAAAACCACCATTAATTTTAATTAAGGTTTTACTAAATTAAACTTAATTTACAAATATATTTAACAAGAAACAATAAAATAAAGATTTCACTATGATCCCACTAATGGGGCTATTACAATCTATATCATCAAACTTACTAAATAAAAAAAACAAAAGATAAAAAAAAACCATAAAACCATAAATAAAAAAACTAGGTTATATCCATAGATCTTCATGGATTGGTTCAATTTTGATCTTCGACTACTTCATAATTTTTGAATTCCTCCTACCAAAGCCAAAGAATAAAAAATAAAAAAAATAAAAAGAAAGAAAAGAATTAGAACAAATATATACAAGAAAGAATTGAAAATAAAAAATAAAGTTAAAAGAAAATAAAATAAAAGGAATAAATAAAGCAAAAAGAAGAAAGCGATGAAGATTATGTGATGCTATTTGATTTCTCCTCAGAGTTTTATTGATTCATTATTTTGTAATAGAATTCAAGTCTATGGATTGATCTTCCTTCTTAAATGTTGATTACTTATTTTTGAAAACAAAAAGAAAAGAAAAGAATTATCTCTTTAAAACCTGTGCTTTTCTAAGAGAAAAACCACATCTAAAATAATGAAAGATTGCTTTTACTCTCTTTAATTTTTCTCTCTACTTAACTTTCAGAAGCCACCCCCTCTTTTCTATGTAAAATACACTTATATAGAGGACAAAAAACCTAAAAATTCTAGTTTACTTAAGTTACTTTTGTGATTTGATAATCATAGGAGATAAAGTCCCCTCTTTAATCAAAATAAAGTAGCAATAATCTTGTGATTATCACTAAACATAGTCATTATCTAACTTTGATTTTATTTTTGTACCAATCAAAATTAAGAAAATTATATTTCAAGAAAATTAAAAATACTAAAAATATATCAGAAACCAATCAGAAATGTGGAATTCCGAACATAATTACATATTTCCAATCAAAAATGTGTAATTCCAATCGGAATTCCATATTTTTTATCAGAAATATATAATTCTAATTGCAATTACATAATTTCAATATGGAATTTTACACTTCAGCCCCCTACTTTAATTTTCTCTATTTTGAAATTGATCCACAAAAGAAAAGAAGATTTTTCAATTAGGTTTTTAAAAAACTTAGTAATCAAGTCCTTGAGATTCAAAAATAAAAATTCGAGTACTAATTTTGATTAAATTTTCATTATTGGATCCTTGTCACACCCACATTCAGTTCATTTAAGAATTTGGTGCTTATAGTTGCCCCCTTTTTATCATTATTTGCTTGACAAATTATGGTAAAGCAAATAAGCACACAATTTCATTAACAAAGAGCTAGAATACTTACCTATGTTCTTTGAGGTTCTTCATCTACAAATTGACTATAGACTTGCTTCGGCTTTTACACCACAAGATTCACTATATTCCCTATAGGACGTCTAGTGAAGTGTGTGTTCACTATATTCCCTGTGGGACATTTAGTGATGTGATTAAAAAATTTTGCTATATTCCCTATAGGACATATAGCAATGAGGTGCTATAACTATTGTGTAGTCTCTAGCTAATCATGATCATGCTATAGGTCCTATGGAATGTTTAGCAAAAGATTTTTGAATTTGTTTACAACTACTATGTAGTGTCTAATAAATGAATTTAAAATTATGTTGTAGCTATTGTGTAACATATAATGAAGTGCACTACAGTTTCTATGAAACATCTAAGGAATAGTGTTTAAAAATGTGCTATAATTCTTATGGAATGTCTAGCAAAAAGTGATTTAAAAGTGTTATTATAGCTATTGTGTAGAAAATAACAAAGTGAATTTGAGTTGAGTTATAGCTATTATATAGATGTAACTAAGTGAATTTGAAGTTGAGTTATAGCTACCACATAGCATATAATTGAGCGAGTTATAGCTACCACGTAGTGTATAACTAAGTGAATTATAGCTACCACATATCACATAACTGAGTAAATTTAAAATTGGGTTATAACTACCACGTAGCGTATAACTAAGCGAGTTATAGCTACCATGTAGCTTATAACTAAGTGATTTATAGCTACCATGTAGCTTATAACTAAATAAATTATAGCTACCACATAGTATATAATTGAGTGAATTGAGTTATAGCTACCACATAGTGTATAACCAAATAAATTGAGTTATAGCTGCAACATAGTGTATAATTAAGTGAATTGAGTTATAGCCACCACGTAGCATATAATTGAGTGAATTGAGTTATAGCAACCACATAGCATATAACTAAGTGAATTGAGTTATAGCTACCATGTAGCATATAACCAAGTGAATTAAGTTATAGCTACTATATAGCGTATAACCGAGTGAATTAAGTTATAGCTACCATGTAGCATATAATAGAGTGAATTGAGACATAGCTACCACATAGCATATAACTGAGTGAATTGAGTTATAGCTACCACGTAGCATACAACCGAGTGAATTTAGTTATAGCTCCCACATAGCGTACAACTGAGTGAATTAAGTTATAGCTATCATGTAGCATATAATTAAGTGAACTTGAAATTAAGTTATAACTACCACATAGCATATAACAAAGTGAACTTGAAATTAAGTTATAACTACCATATAGCATATAACAAAGTGGACTTGAAATTAAGTTATAACTACCACATAGCATATAATAGAGAGAATTTGAAATTATGTTATAACTACTATCTAGCGTACAACTGAGATTAAGTGCAATGTATGAAAAATGCAAACATCACTTTTTGAATTTCATGTTGATTGGAATTTTAAGATTTTTTATTAATCAATTGTGTATTTGTGCTTACTGATTGGAAATTTTACTGATTGACTTTGAAGTTTTACTGATTGACCCTAATCAGCTGCCTTTATTTGTCACACCTATACTCTAAATATAGGTACATTTGCATTCATTTTGCATTGTATTTACATATATGTTAATAGAATTTGATTATAATCTTGTATATATAGTTAGACTAGTATATCAAGTTAAGTCATGATTTATACTCGATCAAAGAGCAAGAATTTGCAAATTTTGATAACACTCAAAATGAGTGAAATTATGAGAATAAAAGGATTAGAAATAGAAATGAATTGAATAATAAGAATTTAAAGAGTTTAGGATGATAAGAATTATATTGAAATAAATAAATGTCCTAAATTGAACAATTTGAAGTTTAAGAGTGAATAGGCAATGTTGGCTTTTCTTCAAGGATCAAAATGGGTATTTTTTAATATGATATATCCAAATTACACCTAAAAACATGTTTTAGTCATGGAATTAATTATGCAGCTATGTATGGTTAAGAAAAGAAAAGAAAAGAAAAAACAAAGAAAAGCTTAGAAGAGAAAGCATGAAAGGGGCTGCATGATTCTTCAATTTTGGCTAGCTTTTCAGGTGCAATTTGATGGTCTAAGATAATTTTCAGGCTCTAATCTTCTTATTTAAGGGCTTTGGTAAGTAATTTTAAGTATTTTGGTCGATTTAATCTAGGGTTTGTTAGTTGTTGTTTTCGGGTTTGAGAAGCTTGGTTCATCAGTCTTATTGTTTAAATCATATCTTGAGTTATAAAGCTTGAAATTGAGTTTTCTTTGATGATATTGAAATTTTGAAGAGTTATTTAAAACTTTTCTTCTTTAACATGACCTGAATTAGTTTTTATGATAGTGTAAAAATGGAATACATTTTATTGCTCAATCTATCAAAGTAAATTGACCTAGTTGTGTTTAGCTAACCACATCTTCCTCTATAGTTGTCCAAATGAGGTGAAATTTTCACAAAAATTTAGTAGACATATGTATCTAAGATTTATTTAAATTTTATCTTTGAATTCCATTTCTATAGGTTTGAGAAATTTTATACATTTGGGTTTAAAAATGTCCCTTTTAGAGAGTGTGAATCTGATTTGTGAAATTAAGTTTAGTTGCATTTTATGCATATAATATGCAGGCTGAATGGTTATACCAGTATATAAGATCATTATTTTGATGATTTGTAAATAAAATTCATGCTTTAGATGCTGGAGAGGGCAAGAAAGTTGGTGGTGCAAAACAAATGATTTGGTGAATCGATTGTGTTTGTTTTGAAGGCTAATTTATGAGTGGATGTCCAAGCCCTTTTTACTCTTTTTATAAAGCAATAAAATGAATATTTGATATTTTTTATAAGCCTAAAATGATGTATTGGATTTGGTTTAAATTAGTTTGTTGCTATGTCGTTTATGTGTGTATATTTCAAGCTTGAAAGTATAATAATTCGAGTTTGAAAGTTTAATGTATTATCATAATGTGTTTTGTTTTAGTAACATGATTTGAGAGCATTCTAATCATTTGATGATTTAAATAAGTTAGTGATTAACCTAATTTCTTAATTTGGATTATGAGGTGTTTTAGTTTTGAATACTTTGTTAAATAACAAATGTGATAAAAATGTTTTGACTATTTATTTAATAAAAATGGTATTTGTTTTATGTATTACCACCATATATGAGTTATTGAATGTGCTGAGATGATATATGCACATTTGAGATTGTGTTGGTTGTTATTAAACAATAAATAATAAGGCACTTGATTGCAAGACATTTGAAGGAAGAAGGGTCATTCCGTACCAATGTAGGTGTTATTAAACAATAAACAATAAGACACTTGATTGCAAGACATCTAAAGGAAGAAGGGTCATTCCGTACTAATGTAGACGAAGGGTTTTCCTTTAAGTGTGCCTAGTGAATGAATTTATGATGACCTACATGTTATGGTCAGTTTTTAATGCTTTTTATAAGGGTGATTAATACAAATGAAAGGTTGAATTGAGGTTTGTAATTACATGTGTTTTAATTAATTAAGATTTGAATGTGTTTGAAAGCAAGATTGGATTTGATTATTTAAATAAATGATGATTTGACTATAAATGCTCTAGTATTCTAATTCAAAATATTTACTACGTTTAACTTAATTGAATTTTTTTTGCTTAGAATATCTATTCATTAAGTATTTTTTTTACTCAGTTTATTCTATTTTATAAACTTTTCAGACTATAGGGCTTGATAATGGGTGGATTGAGCTAAGTGAGTGTGTATAGAAATTTTAGAGTAAGGTTGGCCAACATCCTTGTCAGAGAAGCCTTGTACTTTTATTTTCTTATCTTTTTGTATAAGTGTTGTAAAATAATATAATTTTCCAAACTAATAGCGGTGGCTAGGCTACATATATAAAATGAAACTATTATAAAACATTACCTAATGATAATCATTACTATGTTTTAGCATGCAACCATGAATATCAATCTAGTTTTAAAAAGGGGTGATTTCTTATATTATTTGAATATCTTAAACTATATTTAATATTTATAAACACCACAAGTTGCATGAATTCCTTTTTTTTTATCTATATAATATCAAACCTTTCTAAGATATTATTTTTAATTCTATTATCAAATGTAATTAGGATTACAACATAATTTGACTTTATTAAGTGGTTTGCTAAGTGGTTGGTTTTAAATGTCCATCTCGAGCTACATAAGATGAGGTGTGACATTATTACTCGTTGACCTTAATTGACTTGATAATGATAGTATTGACTGCACGTGTTAAGTGTATCTTCTTTTGGATTTGCAATTCCTGAATATTTATTGAAGTTAGTTTCAACGTGATAATGTACGAAAGTACATTATAATTGAGCAAATTCATCAATTTATCATAAGGTAATGTGCATTCAACAAATCTCAATAATCTTGATTTTCATGACCATTATTTATTTATAGTTCGCAAAGTAGGAGGTTTCATTAACCATCTTATTTTGAGAGCGTATTTTTTACCAAGTCAAGAGTTGACTTCCACACCTAAATTTAGAGAGAATATGCTAAAAAAAACTTATGTAAACATATATAATTCTAAGTATCAAAGTAGTCTTTGAGTTATTTTTGTGCTTTCCTTCCTTATTTGAGTATTCCCCTAGCTTTTTTATATTATTCAGTATGAATACCATTGGAAAGGTCATTTGGATATTCATTTCTAGAGCATTGGAGTAAATAGAGCAACTTTTGGCATAGTCCTCTTCTAGTATTCCACTGCCTTTCTCATATTACTCAACGTGGATACAGCCAGAGGGTTCACATTGATACTCTTACTCATCTCTAAGTATTAGTGTATATTATAAATGCCTTTTGTTTCCTACTCTTATTTTGATTCTCCTTTTAGTATTCCCCCACATTTTGCTATATTACTCAATATGGATACTATCAAGGGATTTTATACTCGTACTCATTTCTAAGCATTAGAGTATATTAGATGCACATTTATCATTCAAAAGACTAAAATGATACTATGAAATTCAAGCTATTTATATTGCAAGTCCATAGATTTCATTTTTGTATATTCTTCCCATCGTTCAGGTGCAAAGTGAGCATTAGATTGATTAGAGTTTAAAAACTCCCAATACAAAACTGTTAACTAGACATCCAAACTCTGTAAGGGTAGTAAAAGAGAGCCATTAATATCAAAGTTCATCAGATAAACTTTTTCACATGATCTTATGAAGTGGATGAATTTTCTTTTAATTTGTAATTTTTCTTATTGAGGATATACTTTATTATAAAAACTAAAGAGATCGAGTTGTGTTATTTCCCTTGAGCATTTGTTAAGATGTTAGCCACACAAGGTGATATTATAATGAATGATTGGTGTTTTCTATCTTGCCCATTCATACTATTATACTGGTTCCTTTCTCCTTCTTTATTCTCTTTTGCTTTCCTTACACAAAATATCACAAGTTAGTTAGGTCTATTTACAGGTAAAGAAAATTTGTCAGAATGCAACACTATTCTTTTACACTCTTCCCTTTTAATTCTAGTGATAATGTCTCTGATCAAAAGAGTTGTGGTACTTTGCCATTAAGGTCATACTTGAAGGTTGAGTTGATGCTATGACAAGGGGCCCCATTTCTCTTCTCAACATCTCCTACAAAAAAGGCTTAGGAGTTAGAGTTCTTATTTCATGATTAAAGAGGTTTCAAAGTGCATTTATTTTAATTTTTGAGTGCATTCTTCTTTTTTTAGGGTAGACGCATACTTTAAAGGTATATTGGGCCTTCTCATTGCCATATTCCACACTATGTATTGGTCTCAATGTTAAGGAATTTTGCTTTAACTAGTTAGTAGTTGAAAGAGGTTATCCAAGGATTCAATGCTTCATCTTTGCTTTAGCATTCTTGTGGCTATTGGAAGTACATTTAAGACTATCTTTTGCCTTCACATTTTATAGGAGTAGTTTCTCTTCTTATTGACTCTCTAGGTGATGCTCCAAATAAGGCTTTCGAAAATGGATACCAAGCATGAGGAGCTTGAGCTCCCTATCTTGCCCCCTAAGGTTGCTTGGGGTGAGATTTCTACTAGTACTATCATTGATGATATTTTTGTGCTAAATTAATCTATGATTTGCTAAGCTTCCACATTCTAGAGTCTCAATAGGTATAAAGGTCACCTTGATATTATTGTTCCTCTTATTTTCACTCCTTTAGATTCTCACTACTTTTCTGCACTTTTACAACACTAATGTTAAATGTTAAAAGTAAAGATTCTTACATTGATAATCTTGTTAGCCTGTCTTAAAGATATTTTGCCATAAAAGGCAAGTATTTCACAACAGATGTATGCAAGTGTATGCATGTTATGTATGATATACATTGTCATAATAGGTATTCTATGGAGTAGAGTTATGCTTGTAGCTTGGCATGTGAGAATATGGTGCTTCATTAACAACTAGCAAAATTTACAGATTTGAACTTTGGATGCTTTGATGTTAAAGCTTTTGATACAGTTCATTGAATAAATGACTAGGCCAGAGGGTGGAATCCATAGTCTAACATTAGAGCTCTTTGATTAACCGATGAACTATTGACCTTTCTTTTTCTTTTACTATTGCTTATGCATTTATATGCTTATAGTTTACTCTTTTTTGCCTCCAAAATTTTGGTACTAACTTTCATGTTTTAGTGTTTAATCTTTAATCTTTGAATGCAAATTTACTATTTTGCTATAAATTGCTACCTGGAGCTATATTTTACCCTCAGTTCCTGATAATTTTTCTTTATGGAGATGGTGATACTAAAATCATCACTATTCTTAGAGAATAGAGACAAACTTATGCCTCTTATTCTAACTAGATTTTATCACTACTTTTCTAGACCTACTACTGTTAATCCAACCTTATTCGTTATAACCTCGGGCATTGAAAATGCAAAGGAGTGAGAAAACTAACTGAAGGAAGTTTTTATAATTCTAAAATTAGTTGGTCTTATCTTAGAAGAACTCCTGAGAAAAATATAAAGCTTGATGTTGATGCATCAACTGATGATAGCTACAAAGATATGAATTACAATGAAAATTATTAAGCCACTTGAATTCTCTAGGTACTAAAGGACACTAGATTTACAAATAGAATGACAAAAGAGCGATAATAAAGGAAAATATAACTAAAATAATAATTCCATAGCTCTAATTTTTAGCTTTTGTTATGTTTTGCCTTTCCATTCATATACTTATGCAAAATGATAAAGGTGGATATACAATATTTAAACACAAATATCAAATTCAAATTTATTCATTCATTAGGGCAAAAATGAGAACATTCATTACATCACATAATACAAATCTTGTTACTAATTAGTCTTAGTAGGATCTTTTTTCTGTTTTTATTTTTCCCTAAAAATTCCCTCTTTTAAAGAGTTATATCATATGATATAGGAATGTTCTTGGAATATTCATTTATGCCCATGCTGAATGAATTTAATTGAATTGAATTTATGTCAAACATGTATATATGATTAACATTATAATGCACAGTACCCTTAGGATGCACATTACACAAATAAAAAAAATAAAAATTCATATCATCAATCATTAAAATAAAATGGTTCTTGAGGAATCAGAATATTATTCAAAGAAAGCATTAATAAGATTATTACTAATTATAGATGCTAGGGATACTAAGTCTCATGGTAGTTCTCCTTCAGGTGGCAAGCACAATAACTATTCTTGCATTTTCTAAATGATTGTCTCCATCACTTTTTTCTATCCTTTCATACCTCAACCCTGCATGTTTCTTTCTTGTCTAATAGTTTTTTATCATCAAATTCATCACCCCATCCTCCAGGCACAATTAACTTAATGGGAATGTTAAAAGAAAGTGTTTTAAAGTAAAATATTTTATAATTAAACTTTCCTGAAGGTTGGACCAATAAATCTTCAATTCCTCTTTATAGCTACTTAGGAGTCAAAGGTTCCACTATCTTCTCTACATCACTGGGGGGTATTATGAGATTTCTCATTGATTTGAAAGTTTATGTTCTCAAAGGAGCTTAGAAATTCTTCCTTGCTTACTCCTGAGTTGATCATCATAGTGTTTGGGGGTGGAACATTTCAATAATTTAGGAAAGGGCTATTTCTGGTGTTTGGGTTTAAGTTTTACTTTTCTAGGTTTATGATTCTTTTAGCATCTCTATAAGGTCGTAAATTTCATGTTTGAGGCAAACACAAGTGTTTATTTGATGTCTAATAAATTGGTGAAATTTACAATAATTGTTTGGATCATAGCTTGGACTATTTAGGTTTGGTGCTCTAGAATAAGTTATAGGTTGAAGTAAGCCCTTTTGCACTAAATAGTCTAGGAATTTTGACAAAAGCTGGTTAAAGTTTAATAATCTCCTTGTCCGTTATACAGCATTAAAATCCATAACTTGGGTGGTGTTCGCTTTTTGTGTGCCCCCAATTTGGTAATTTCTTATTGTCATGTTTCTAGTGCTTTTTTTCTTTTCATTCTCAATCTCCTTAGCTTGTAAACCATCATCATACAAATCCACAAAAGTCTTTGGATTCATCATTTGCAATCTTTCAACCAAATTAGGTGATACATTTCAAACAATCATCCTCTCCTAATCTTTCTCGACCAATTTAATTTTCATTAATCCTACCTTATTCATGAACCTCATTAAGAAATCTAAAAAGGATTCATTTGGATTTTTCTTAGTTAGATCTAGGTCTCTAATAGAGATCTCTAACTTAGTATTATATTCATATTGCTTCAGGAAAACTTTGCACAATTCTTTTCGATCAGCTCGAATTGACCTTTCCAACCCATAGTACCAGTTCATAGTAATGCCTTCTAGAGATAATACAAACAACTAATAAAAGGGTTTTAATGGTGCTCATAGCAGTTGAATATTGGCTAAAATGTATTCTTGGGTCTCTAGTACCATTAAATTTCTAGAGTTAAGGCATTTTAAGCTTCTTTAGGAGTTTATCCCCTTTAATGCACAACATATCATCAAAATTAAATAAATAGTCCATGCCTTGCACTTTCATTAACTCTTCCATCTTGGACATTTCCTAAGTTAATTCTTGCATCTGCTTGGACTTAAGTTCTTAAACCAACTCAAGTGATTCTTTTTTTACTTTCTTTACTATGTAGTTTTCAACATCCTTAAATTTCATTTCCATAATAGGCACATTCCTAGCAGTATTCAATGGTTGCCCCCCTAGCATTGTCATTATTAGCAGGTGGATCATCCACTACAGGTGGAATACCAAAAACAAGTGGTATAATAGTAGTGGGAGCAGGTTCAATTACAAAGGGTGGCATTAACCCAGCAAAGGCTTATCATAGTTCATCTTGCATCATAGCTCTTATGCCATCCATCAAAGCTCCTTTGATGTCCTCTAAAGTCCCATTTGCTCCCTATTTTTGTTCCATATCTTTTGTTTGACTTGTTATAATTGGTGTAGCTTTTAGGTAGAGCAGGTTGATAGGTCTCTTTTCCAATCCTCTACGGATCTCTTTAGCTATTGATTTCACACTCAAATAAGTTTTTACTAGCATACCATAACTCCATTTCCAAACATAAAAAGACTCGGATGAATTTATGATGGCTAAAAAATAAAGTGTTAGCATGATGCATAAAATGCATGTATGCATGTATCCATGATGCACATGTCAAGTAACGAGTAAGAAGTTAAAAGTATAATTTAAACATTCCAACCTTATTCCTCCCACACACGATTCAATGGCGAGTTTCTTTTCCTAGGATTTTTGGTTTTGGCCTTAATATCAATAGGGGATATTAAGAACCGACACTCATGTAAAATCTCTCAAAGCAATAAAAGCATAGAAATAGCATTTCTAGGTATAAAAATTTAGCACAATCTTTATTAGCCTATATATTCTTCTAAAGTGTAGGCTTAGGCCTTTATAAATAGAAACACCTCATGGCAACATTCACAAGCAATTTAGGTAAATCTTAGGGGAAGTTACTAGGCCACTACATGAGCTTAGTCTGATAGAAAAGTCAAGGTTCCCTTAGCAAAATGTCTTGCTTTAAGAATTTAAGTTACATGCCAAGGTAAGAGGGGCCTAACATCCTTTGTAAACTCAAGAGAAGACTACCCCCCCTTTAAGACTTGGGTCACAAACTCTAGTCAGATGTCTCTGGTAATCTCTCTTGAACTGAGTTAAGGCTAAAAGTGATGGTTAGCTAATCTATAATCCCATGAAGCTAGTGGAATCATAGAACCATAAACCAACACCATCATTTTTATAGGGACATGCAGAATGAATGTAAGAATGAAATAATAATTAAAAAATAATTCTAAAGAACACGAGTATAATCAGTATCTTTTATCCTTACTGGAGTCACTATTGTAAACGGTAGGGTTTAGTGCACACCTAAGTATATTGCAACCATAATATAGTTTGAGCTCAGGGCTCTAAAGAACACACTACTATATAATAAAGACATAGTGTGGAGAAATTGCCACCCAAGGTGATAACTAGGACAACTGATGAGTGGTGGTAGCTCAAATCTCTAAAAGAAAGTTAGCACCACAAAGAAAATTTTGGATACATAATACCAACTACTTTCAGTCTCGTGTTCATTTAGAATTACCTTATTAATTACTAAATTATTCCCTATTTACATGCAATTCATATCAAACCCTTATTTCAATAAATAACTCCAAGGCAAACTAGTCATGAAAAGCATATAAACAATACATTCATTTAATTTCATAAACTCTAAATTAGTATAATTTACATTGATTTTAATTAAATGGACTAAATCTATATGTCTTAATTTACAAGTGAGCCTAAAAAGCTAATGGACCAAACTCCTATTCAGTTTTAATTTAATGAGCTTAAATCTATTTATTTTAATTCAAAAAATGAACCTAATTCTACAATTTATGGAAAGGCTTGAAATTAGTGGGCCTAATTCTACATCTTTTAATTCTAAAGTTATCATAATTCTATAAATTATGAAAAAAGCTTTATTTAATGGGCTAAGTCTGGATTAATTTTAATTAAATTAAATGAGCCTATGTCTAAATTAGCTAAGTGGACCTAAATTCATTCTAACCTAAAATCTAATTAATTATGGACCTAAAATCCATTTTAATTAATTAACACTAAAACCTAATTAAATTATTTAACATATTTAATGAAGAATGGATCTAGTTACTTAACCTATGAGTCTAAAATTATAAACTTAAAAAAATAAAGAAAAAATAATATAAAAATCAACAAACCAAATTAAATTTAAAAAAATAAATTAAAGCAATTAAAAAATTAAAACATGCATCCAATAATTTCTAATCCTAATTAAATTACATACAACCTAATTTGCTAAAGCCACCATTAATTTTAATTAAGGTTTTACCAAATTAAACATAATTTACTAATTAGTTTCATAACAAACAATAAAATAGAGATTTCACTACGATCCTACTAATGGGCTATTACAATCTACATAATAAAAATTACTAAATAAACAAAACAAACGATAAAAAAACCATAACACCATAAATAAATAAATAAATTTTTATCCATGACATTCCGTGGATCTTCATGGATTGGTTCAATTTTGATTTCTGGCTACTCTATAATTTTTTAATTCCTCACACCAAAGCCAAAGAATAAAAAATACAAAAAAAAAAAGAAAGAAAAGAATTAGAATATATATATATATATATATATATAAAAGAAAGAGTTGAAAATAAAAACAAAGTTAACAGAAAATAAAATAAAAGGAATAAATAAAGAAAAAAGAAGAAAGCAATGAAGATGATGTGATGTTGTTTGATTTCTCCTTAAAGTTTTATTGATTCATCATTTGGTAATCGAATTTGAGTCTATGTACTGATCTTCCTTCCCAAATGTTGGTTGCTTGTTTTTAAAACAAAAAGAAAAGAAAAGAATTCTCTCTTTAAAACCTATGCTTTTTTTAAGAGAAAAAGCACGTCCAAAACAATGAAAGACTGCTTTTACTCTCTTTAATTTTTCTCTCTACTTAACTTTCAAAAGCCTCCCCCTCTTTTTTCTATAAAATACACTTATATAGAGGATGAAAAACCTAAAAAATCTAGCTTGCGTAAGTTACTTTTGTGATTGATAATCACAAGAGATAAAGTCCCTTTTTCAATCAAAATAAAGTAGCAATAATCTTGTGATTATCACTACACAGAGTCATTATCTAACTCAAATTTTATTTTTGGACCAATCAAAATTAAGAAAATTATTTTTCAATAAAATCAAAAATAGTAAAAATAAGTTGGAAACCAATCAGAACTGTGCAATTCCGATTGGAAATGTGTAATTCTAACGATTGAAAATGTATAATTTCAATTAGAGTGACATAATTCCAATATGGAATTTTACACTTTGGCTCCCCCACTTTAATTTTCTCTATTTTGAAATTGACCCATAAAAGAAAAGAAGATTTTCCAATTATGTCCTTAAAAAACTTAACAATCAAATCCTTGAGATTCAAGAATCGAAATTTAACAACTAATTTGGATTATATTTTCATCATTGGATCCTCATTGCACCCACATTCAATTTATTTCGAAATTGGGTGCTTATAGTGGGTTTCGCTTCAATGTCATAAGTTATTTGGGTTTAGTTATGCATGTGTGGTGAGTGTTGTGAAGATTGTAGTATGATAGGAACCATATAAGTAGATAAATACATAATGAGAAGTAGTCTATTTTGAAATTTTCACCTCTCTCCAAGTCCTCAGTGGAGTCACTATTGTAAGCAATAAGCAAATTTCATGGATTGATTTGATTTGCCTTGTGAGAAAGTGAGGCTTTTTTTTTTTTTTTTGCAAAAAGGAGTCACCACCCAATTGCTCAAGAAGTAGGAGACAATTTTGAGATTGAGCAAAAATTGTCCCCTCATCAGAGATTCTGAGTTTAATAAGTCTTTTCTATTTGGTTGTGTCTTATTAGGTAAGACCTGTTATAGGTCCCACATCACTATATATACACACATACGTCCATAACAGAATATAGCAAGAATAAGAGATAAAGAATTATTTACTTAGCTTTTCTAATAAATGCATACAAAAGAGAAAAATGCAAAAAAAAAAATAAATCTAGTCCTAAATCTAATAAAAACCTACAAAACAGAGATTAGTGCAAATATATTCACCCGACGTAGTCAGAATTTCAATCAAACACAACAAGTTGGCAAGTCGTGCTAACATAGTTTTATATAATGACAAGGAAAACATGAAATAGCACTTAAATATGCATAATTATAGAAAATGCAACAAAATTATGTCAAATATTCAAAACAATAATCAATTTTCTAAAGACCCTAAAAAGCAATACAACAGTTGTGATAAAAAAAAATTACTGAATTAAGGCAAAATAATCAAGATTATGTATTGTTTCATCATATGATCCACAAATGATGTTTCTAGGAATGTGATTTTTATGCAATTAAGATGAAATTATGGATTTTGATGCAAATAAAACAATCTAGATTCAAAAATTAGAATAACATGACTTTTATGATGAATAATTTTGATTTAATCCTCATTGATCCTATAATGAAAGTTGTCATGCTTGCAAAATATGGTGAAATCATAAATTCTATGCAATTATTACAATCTCAATGTGGGATCAACGAAGATGCAGATCTCACGTAAAATAATGCAACTTTACTTAAAATATGAGTTTTTATGCTAGAAAATCTAAAAATACTATCTTTATATAAAAATCATAAAAATGTAATCTTAACATTAAAAATGTAATTTTTTATTCTAAAGACATAATTTTCACGATAGAAATTTAAAATTGGAAGTTTGATTTAGTGACCTACCAAAAATAATATTTTTAATGAAAATGTTATTTTTACATCAAATATAACTTTTATAATAAATGTAATTTTTAAATTAAAAGTGCAAATTTTCTAATGAATAATGCAAAATGCATGTCAAATCTTTAAAAATGCAATTTTTATTACTTAAAATGATACCTTAGAAAATTCACATTTCAGGATAGAAATGCAAGAAAACATAATTACAAGAATGCATTAAAAATAACAAATAAGCAAATGATATGCAAAAGGACCGAACTTGACCATAAAAAGCACAAAAAAATTGCAATATTAAATAAAATTAAATGTGCAAAATTGCATCAGTTCCCTAGATTATAAACTAAAATTTATTAACGAGTGGATTTCTTTAAAAGTAATTCTTACAAGCTATCTTCACTCAATTATGAAAAATGTTATAAAAAAATAGAAATTATTATACTTTTGAAGTGTGTTTTTACAAGGATGATAGTCAGGTTTGGTTGTAAATTTATTCTAAAAATCCTAAGAAAAATAAAGTAAATTGGTTAAGAATGTATTTAAGAGGGTCTCTCGAGTCTTCAATTCATCAAAGTTTCGATAAGGTGTCAAAAGATTCCAAAATGGGAAAATTTGATGTATTTATAGACACGGGAAAACAAAGGTTTTTATACGCACGACGGTGCAGATCTGAGCATCTGTCAGCATGCATAGAACACACAGAGGGAGCACGGATGCACGCTCAAACGCGTGTCCACACACTGGGAGCATGCAGATGCGCACCCATGCCCGCAGATACATTCCCACATTTATGTATGTGGTTATGCAAGCCCACACTCACGCAGAGGCTCGTGGGTTGTTCAAGGCTTGTTTCAAGAGGTTTTACAAGGAAAATTTCTTCCTACAATTTGGTAATAAAATTTTAATTTATATTTTTTTAGTTATTAAATTTCTATTTAGCTTTTATGAGTAGTTTTTATAATATCTTTTGCTGCATAAATAATCTAACATTTCCATTAAAGTTCAAAATTTAAAGATAGCATATAAATAAGTCTATATTTTTTTATATTCATATAGAATTTAATGGAAAAACTAAAAATTATTTTAAAGGAGAAATATCTTTTTCTTAAAATAATGTAAAAATAGTACCTGATTAGAGAACTAAGCAAATATTCCTATTTATCTTCATTTTTAATTTTTTGTATAATTAACTATTAATTAAAAAATATTTATAAAATATTATTATATTTAAATATTGAAATATTATTTGAATTTTTTACATATAATTAATATTTGAATTTTTTACATATAGTAAACAACACATGATAATAAAATACTTGATATATTTAAATAATTTATCACTACATTATAGGAATGATATATGGACTTATTTGTATATTATCTTTAAATTTTGAACTAAAACGATAATACAAAAATGTTTGTGTACCAAACAATTTTATATGGACTCTACACAAAATCTAAACATAACTTTGATAATTAAAAAGATATAAATTAAAATTTTGTAACTAAATTATAATTAAATACAAAGTTTAGTGACCATTCAGATTTTACGAGTTTCAGAAAGGTGTTTCGGGCCTCCAGTTCAATAAACTAATTACCAGTTCAACAAATTGTGCTCTGATTCGATGAAACATGCATCAGTTCAATGAACTACATCCCTAGGTAGCTACACACACGTGTGGCGGCTACCCAATGTACATGGTTCACTATTACAGATGCTCGATTCTTAAAGTCTAGGTTCGTTTGGCTAAACTGGTGATCAGTTCATTGACTTATAGGTCTAGTTCTTTGATTTGGAGGTTCTAAAGACTTGAAATTTTAGGTTTTGAATTCACACACTCCAAAAAAGATAACAACATGCAATTTTTGTCATTTTTGATTAATTATTTTCATCATTGGACCATAATTGGAAATCATCAAATTTTGAGGTATGACAATGTTATTTTTAATTTTTTAATAATAATTGTTCAATTTTGTTTTTATTTTGTTTTAATTTGATATTTAAAATTTGACATAATGAGTGAAAGAAAAAATAAATTTTTAAGTTGAAAAAATAAAAAAAAAGAAATATAATGTATAATAAGGGCAATTCAATCAATTATTATTCAAAATAAGACATATGAGTATTTGATCTATAAACTATACTAGAGACACTATTTAAAAAAAATATTGATTCAAATACCTAATTATAAGTAAAAATAATTTAAACACCAAAATAGCAAAAGTTAAAAGATTTATGCACTATTTATACATTTTTTTTATAAGAATAATATTTTTTTCCACTTTTACTATTTTTATAATAAAATAAACTAATAATAAAATATAGCACAATATTTTTAATTTAAAATTTTAAAAGATATTAAGATAAAGGGTTATTAGCAAAAACAAATCTTGACCTTTAGTACTTTTTGCAATTTAATCTCATCTTTCTAATTTTGGCAAACTAAAACACATATTTACAAATTTTTGCTATTTAAAATACCAAAGATTATTTTACTTATCCACATTATATGACCCCAAATCCACCTTAAAATGCACCAGATCTATCAGAAAGAGCATGGTTCGGTATATAAAATCCCTAATATATATTCAATCAAAATCCCAATTTCCACTTCGTTTAAGCATTTGAATTTGGGTTCATAGTTTCTTACCTTCGAAAAAGAACAAAAATCATTTCTTACTTTCTAATTCAAACCTAAAATTCCCAAATTACACCATTATTCCCAAATTCAACTTCAATACATTCAATCGAACACAACATCAAAAAATAATGCAGACGCTAACATAGGTTCTTGAAGATGTAATTCAAAGTGTTGTTGAAAATATCGACATCCTAAAACAAAGGTGAGAGTGATAATTTATTATTTATTTATGTCTTAAAAAAGGGGTAAAATATTTGTTTAGTAGAATCAAACCATAAATATAATATTTTTTTGTGGGGAGTAGCATATTTTTTGTAGGGATTTGTTTATTATTTTTTCTTCTCCAGCCTATCATACAAGACATTGTAGTCATCCAAAGCTTTTGCTATATCTTCATTATTTTCTTTCATTTTCATCTCTACAAACTTCACTATCTAACAATTGTATCTCCACATCTTTTAATATTTTCATGGTCTCTTCCTATCTATCCATTTCAGCTTTCATTCTTAAAAATACTTGTTTCTGATGGGGTGAAATTTTAGGATCAAGCCATTCGAAATAGCCACAATCATCTTCCTATCAAATAAATAACCTTACAAATAACAAATTGATTAATGAAACCCTTACTGTCTAAGAATAAAATGAACAAACAATTATAACTCACCACTAACATTAAATTTCAAAATTATGTAACCTTTCAAATGGGACATCGATAGAATTCTCCATTGTCATTAATGTATATGCAACTTGCTACGAACTCATGCCCACATTATTTTTGAGGAATCGAGCTTGAATAAGGGATACTTGATTACGATGAATTTCCAAAGGAAGGACACCAGTATTATGATCTTGAGTTACTTGACATTTTTCTTCCTTTTAAATCTTACTATGATGAACCCTAAAATAGAATTAAAATGGAAGAACATGATGGTAGGGAGGATGTGTTTCTGACTTCTCTTATAAATTCATTCTCTACCAAAAACAACGCATTTTAAGGTGTATTTGCTGTTGATAAATGCACATTTTGTGCTTATTTTGAATTAATCTTTAACTAGTTTTACATGTTAAAAAATGATTATTTGGTTAGAAATAGTTAAAATATGTTGATTTAGGATTTTATTTAGTTATTCAACAATATTGCATAATTCATATAGATTAAAAGGGGTGTGTTCAATTAGGATTTTAAAAATTTTAATTGATTTCAAAAGTTAGGTGGTATTCAATTAGAACTTTCAAAGAGTCTAGAAAAGTCAAGGGGTATTCAATTAAAATTTTTAAAGTCTTAAAAAATCTGTAAAAATTAGAAGGTATTCCACTACAACTTTAATAGAGTCTACAAAAGTAATGTGATATTCAAAAAGTCATTGACTTTAATAGACATTAGAATTTTATAGACTTTTTATATGACGTTATGCATTAATATTTTCTCTCCCTCACTCACAAGATTTCAATGGACTTTGAGGTTGATATAAATAGGAAATCTAAAAAATTATCTTTCACCATTCCTCAAAACTTTAAATGACTTATTAATATTTTAATTTATATTTTAACTTTTTATATGTTTTTTTAATTTTGTTTATCATATTTTTTTATTATATATAAGTTAGGTAAATATTTTTTAGTGGATTGTGGATTTCCAAATTGACTTTAGTTTTTAGCTTTATTTCGAGGTATTCACTATCATGTTCGAGATTTTCACAGTCAAGGTTGTCATCCTGAAACAACTCTTTGATATGTTTTTTTTATTTGAAAAATTTATATTTTTATTATATGAAAAAAATAATTTATTAGGTCAAAATATGTATATTAAAATCAATAAAAGTTATTCGATATCAATAAAAGTCATAAAAAGTCTTTCAAAATAAAGTCTATAAAAGTCATTAACATATTTATAAACTCTATAAAAGTCTTCAAAAATAAAGTCTATAAAAGTCATTAAACTATATAAAGTCATTAAAAAGTCTATAAACTCTACAAATGTCATTCACTTAAAAAAAAAGTCTATAAATGTCTGTAAAAGTCCTAATTGAATACATCCCCTAGGTTTATTTTTATATTTGATTTTAAGTTTGGCTTAATTTGGTAATGTTATTATAGGCATTTAAGGTGTTTTTATGTTTGTGTTTAGACTTTGGAAAGCTAAAATTCAAGTATCAAGCAAATGAGGGTCAAAATAGTTAATTTTGGGCAAAGTGAAACTAAGAAGATCGCACGGCTGTGTGATGGAGCAATATAGTCATGCAAAGGTGCCTGAATGGTAGGAAAATTTAAAGAATTATGGGCTAAGAGCATTGTCACACCCCATCCTCTACCACAAGGATGAGTCTGATTATAAACTAAAACTTTTGAAACAACCAAAATCATTATAAGCAAAATACTACTTGATATCATTATAAGGCTTACTGTGCACTGGATACAGTTAAAAGTAACTATTTATTTAATTATACAAATGCCTTTAAGGCTTCTCTAAGCAAAATTGTCCAAAACTACTAAATTTTATTTGCTCAACTTCAGCTAAAGTTAATACCTGAGGTGCACATGAGAACAACATTGTATAAGGATCTATTAGTCCATAAAAAGAGTCTGAAAAAATCATGAAATGGAGGGAATGAGTATGACTACTTAGTGAGAAGATAAGGGTATAACAAAGGGGAACATACAATGGGTTATTATACCACATATTAAGAATTAAATAGTTTCATATAAAAAAAACTTACATCACTTCAAATAACTTGAATCATAATAAATATATCAAAAATAATAATGAGTTCATCAAGAAGACTTTATAGAAAATCAGTTCACAAACTCATTCTTAAATCATGTCATAAACACATTGAAATTACAATTCCAATAAGATCATTAACTAGCTTTTTAAAGCATCTTCATCACAAAAATTAATTTTATCCATAGCTTAAATCAAAACCAAGGATAACATAATCAAACATCAACTTAGATGCACTTATAGTAGTGTCCTATATATCTATGGGCATTGAATGTCTCACCTCGAAGCCCAAAGTGCAAATCGTCATTATACGCATATGTAGAGACATTACTCGAAGGTAGCATATTTTCTATTTTTCACCTAACTTTCAAAGTGTGATTTCATAGGCAACATTACCAAGTGTATATCGTTATTCCAAATATCATTTAAACTCATTTCTCATATAATAATACCAAAATCAAAGTAACATTACATGTTACTAGAAAATACACATTTACAATCACCATGTAAAAAGAGAGTTTGTATAAAAATGTCAATAAAATCATCGATAACTCATTAAGCATTTCCATCACAGAATTCAATTTTATTAAGAGCTTAAATCAAAACCAAGTCAAACACATTCAAGCATCAACTTTCAACAACAACAATAAAAATAATAATAATAATAATAATAATAATAATAATAATAATAATAATAATAATAATAATAATAATAACAACAACAACAATAGTAAAAATAATAATATTAATAATAACAACAATAATATTAATCCAGAATTTTATTTTAAGAAAAGCATATTTATTTAAAACTAAATCACTATGTCAGTCTCACAATCTAGTCATAGGCTAGATACAGAGGTTATCGAACCAAGATGCAACAATAATTTCACAAAGTTTTTGATGTGCAAGATCCTAATTTCTTAGGCAAGCATAAAGCATATGTTGTGCTACTTAAGATGTGAATGGAAAATAAATAAATAAATCTTGAAGGAAATAATTTAAAATTTTAAAGAGATAAGACGCAAAGGATAAACTTACAAAGATGCTTTATTAATCCAAGCAAAGGGGAAAATACAGAAGTTCTATATCCAAAATAGTAAAGGGAAAACTAAAAATAAAATTTTTTTATAAAGATATGTTTTCAGAGATATAGCTTAGATTTTGGAGAAAGAGAGAGAGCTATATGTTTCTAATATTCTATATGCTATATTGTGTTCTATCTATATGTTTTTACCTACCTCAAAAGAGAAATGAGCCATCCTTATATAAAGGGTCTTCAATGATGGAGCAAAAATCATGGGTGAGCAGGAGAGAGGAAAGGTCCAAAAATAGTGGTAGGTACAATAATTCCTTATGCTTTAGTGGTTGAGGAATAGTGTGTTATCTTCTAATAATTCTTTTTATCTATTAGCATCTTTTCTTATAAAACAAATTCCCATGCAATCCTAGAAGTGGAAAGAGGGACCCCAACATTATGGTAGAATAAAGGAAAGTGGGACAGAGGCAGTTAGTGGACCATAATATTTGATAAAGTAGCCAAATTTTCCTATTGGTTATCCGAGTAGATGTTAAACATTATCATCTAGAGGATGAACTGGAAAATGAAAATGATTAAAATACTTTTTATATAATACCCTAACTTTTGCATGGGTCGTCCAAAAGGATTTTCAACCTATCGGGCTTAAAGAAAATTATATAAAATATTTACAAAAAAATATAAGGCTTATTAGCCTATGGACTTTATAGAAGGGAAAATCTCAAAATAATAATCTTCGTTATCATTACCTAAATCAATAAAGGACTCTGAATCTTGAGACATTTGGGAATTTTCAAAAGAAGATTGTTTTGAGCTAAGCAATTATTGTATGACTTTAAAGTATTCTTCTTCTATCTTGGTTATTACAAGGAAGGCACTGGCATAGGACTTTTAAGCAAAGAAGCTAGATTGTGCCTAAGATTGCATACAAGAGTATCCAAGGAAACCATGCTTTTTGAGTCATTCAGTGATTGCAGCTTTAGAAATCTTTTATGGAATTTTATATGAGTTCCACTATTTTACTTTAAATCTTTTTTAGAGGATAGTAATATCTTCATTAATATAGAAGTCAAGATACCATTATAAGACCCAAGGAACAAAGAATTTTCAATAATAAAGACATAGAAGGGTGAACTCATTCTCTAGAGGGGAAAGTTTATAGTGGGAAGAGAAAAGGTTGAATCCCTAACGGATATCAGAAAAGAGGATATCAGGGATATGACCATAATTATTCCACCATTTAGTGAACCATACAAGGAACTTAGTAATATTAGCATGATTATTGAGGGAAAATAACCATGTGTGGGTATTGAAAGAATTTTGGATTAATAAGGTATTAAATCATGCTTCATAATCTCAATAAGAGAATGAATGACAAAAGTCTAATTTTGAATTGAAATTGAGAGGGAAAGTTTTTGGTTTAAAGAGTTTACAATTAGAGGGATGGAGAACTTTAAGGATTTTTCAGGTAGAAAAAGAAGGTTTGGTATAGCCTTTATGAAAGAAGTGTTTGAATTCAGCAGAACTAGTGTATTCCAAAATTATTTAATAATACTCTTGGGGTTTTGAAAGATCCTAAGGTTTAAAAAACTAGTTTTTTGGAAAATTATTTTGCATTATGGTAAAAAGGTCTTTATGACAAAATCCATCTTTAATAGTTAAAATATTTTAAATAGAATTCTTTATAAAAAATTTAGAAGATGGGAAGTTTTGATTATGATAAAACAAGTCGTGTACTACTTTGAGTAATGATAGGAGTTAAATCATTTTGAGAAAGCGTTTTTGAGGACGAAGATTCTCCTTTCTTAGTTTTAAAAATTAGTTAAGGAGTTTTACCTAGAATACCTTTGTTGTCATTGTTATTAGGAGGTTCAATGGCTGGAGTTTGTAACATGTTCTGGATAGCTTTAAAAAGTTTAGGGGTTTTGGAAATTGATTTAATCCATTATTAGATTTGAAGAGCTTTATTAGCTTCAACTATATTAGGGTTTTCTTCGTTCACTATATCGAACCATGACTTTATGGTTTTAGTAGTAGAAAGAGGACGAGGAATAGAAGTTTCAACTTTATTTGTTCTATAAAAATTCTCTTGTCAGAAATTCTGGTAAAGAATTTGTATCTCCTTTAATAAATTCTATTTCAAAATCAAAGATACTCAAAATAGCTTGCCATCTTGTAAAAATCTATTTTTATGTAATATTTTGAACATCTTTCTATAAGATCTCTTTAACAGATTTGCAATCAA
Source organism: Mallotus nudiflorus (assembly GCA_947683625.1). NCBI lineage: Eukaryota > Viridiplantae > Streptophyta > Magnoliopsida > Malpighiales > Euphorbiaceae > Mallotus > Mallotus nudiflorus. Next base: position 594,448 of record CANTUR010000067.1, read on the forward strand.
TGAAAAATAAAAATTTTTAATTTAACAAATCTGATTGAACTTTTAGTATGCACATGACAATGGAAAGAACTTCTTTTTTAATGGTGGAGTAGTTTCTCTATATATCATTCCAATGACCTGAAGTGTACTAAACTATAACTTCCTTTCCATCAAAAACCTATTTTAGAATACCACCATAGCCTAACTCACTAGCATCTGTTTCTATACTCCTAGGGAGTTTAGGATATACTAGGTGAAGGCAGGGGATTTCAAGGATATGAGACTTTATTTACATAACAACTTTAGTGTGTTCATCAGTCCAAGGGACTAAGTTTTTTTTTGGAAAAGGGATATTTTCTTAGTAGAGACAACAAGGTCATTGACTTTAACTATATGAAGAAAATTCTTTAAATGATTAAAATGTTGTTCAATGAAGTTTGAAAAGATAAGCACATCATTAATATAAACAATGCAGAATTGATAATAAGGATTGAATATATCATTCATTATTTCTAGAATTTTGATAGTGCATTTTTCAATCTAAATGGCATGACATTCCATTCATATTGTCCAAATGGGATAGTAAAATTTGTTTTATTGCGTTGTCCTTTATTAATTTATTTTGACAAAATCCTAATTTCATGTCAATTTTGAAAATACAAATGTAGAATGAAGTTTTTATAAAAGATCTTTTTTGTTTGGAATAGGATACCTAATCCATTTCAAAGCTTTATTCAAAGGTTTATAATTGATTACAAGCCTAGGAGTACCTTTTTCTATTTTAAAAGCCTTACTAACATAGAAAGCTGCACAACTCTAGGGAGAGATGGATTTTGAGATTAATCCTTTGAATTCAAGATCCTGGATTTCTTCCTTAAAATGATGTTCCAGTTCAACTTTCATCTCAATTGGTCTCGCTTTAGTAGGAATGTTTTTCTCATTAAATCATGGCTTGTAAAGCAAATCAACTATATGTTGCTTTTTTTTCCAATATCATTTAGTAAATCAGAATAGACTTCTTTTTTAACAAAATTTTAAAATTTAGAAATCTTTTATTTTACCAAATTAGACTTTAATTGCTATTCAATTCTTTAAAAATGAACATTTTGCTTTAAATCATGCAAATCAGTCTCTTTTCCTCGTATCATAGCATTAATCTTATTTTTGTAAATGGCATGAGCTTTAACAAGGTTAAGAGTTTCGATTTTTAGTTTTTCTAAAAATGGAAAAGATATATGAACTTTATCATTTATGAAATCAATAGGGTTATATGTAATTAAATAGGGAGTTATGAAATTAATGAATGGCGTCCCTAAAATTATAGTATAACTGATGTCAAAAACCAAAAGAAAATAGGTCTTCATTAAAAGTCTATTATTTGAAATGATGGTTTCAGTTTTACCATCTATATGCATTTTTTAACTGTTGGCAGAAGAAAGCTTTTCTTTGGTTTGTTCTTGAAAATGATTTGGAACCATGTTAGTTTTTATGCAACTTAAATCAACTCTAGTATCAAATAGACCTATAGTATCAAGTTGAAAATCTTTATAAAAAACAATGGTAATCTTTATAATATAATTTTTAGAAGAAATTTGATTGAGAGCACACAAAAAATCTCCTAGGACTTTATCAAGGTTAGCTAAGGACTAGGGTTCTAAATCCTTAGCCTTATCACTATCACTAGACTCTTTAAATAATTTAATGACAAGAAATTGGATTAGGTCAGAATCCTTCTGCTGCTTATCCTTTAACTACTTTATTTTAGTCTTTATGGTCTTTATTTCTCCTTGAAGTTCCTAGATATCCCCTAAAGGTTTCTTACTGAGTTTCTTTCTATTTAATGTGGTAGTAAGGTCATACATACCTGCACTAGTGGAAGGTAACTCAGTAGCTTTTGGTCAAGCTCTTTTTCTAAAGATTGCCTAAGTTGCTCAAGATATTTTTCTAGATATCAAGGTTTTTTATATGCTAAATGACATCTAGAATCAAAGTTTGTTCTTTAATAAGCATGTTGAGTTGCTTACCCTCATGAGGAAGTGGTTGTTATTTCATCTATTTAAGGATGACCTATTCCTAGGAATTTGCCATAGTTGGTTTCAAACTCAGAGGTTTTTATAAGCAGGGCTGCTAATTTGTTCAAAGTTCCTTCTTCTATGCTAATTCCTAGAGTTTTTTTAGAGACCTTTCAGTATTTAGAGATGTGTCCCCTATTTCCCATATTTATAGTAGGTAACATCTTTCATACTAGTTTTCTTGGCTTTATCAACTTTATTTTTCCTAGATATTTTCATATAAGGTTTTTTGTAGTAAGTTTGTTCAGTACCCTTTCTATTGGAGAATTTTCTATATTTCTTAGAAAATTTTCTACATAAAGGTTTCAAAGACTTCCTATTGCAATCTCCTTGACAAGAGGGATTTTAGGAGAAACTATAGTCAAACTATTTGTAAAAGGTTCCTATATGGTCTTTCTTAACTCCCATTTTATATGTTTTTGGAGTTTCAAGTCCTGATAGATCTTAAGACCTTCTTTTTGGGTGATGCTGATCAACTCACCATAAGTAAGTTAGTCATATGAAATAATATAGGTACCAAAGGACTTTCTGATGGAATTTCTAACTCTTTCTCCTAAAAGGGTTGGTAAACATGCAAGGAATTTTTCTTTCTAAAAAGGTCGGTCATAATCTTCTCTAAGAATAATCCTAGTAAGGAAGGTTAATCTATACCATTAGAAGTCACTATATATTTTGCACCTGAGGTTGGATGATAAATTAGCATTTTTATCTTTTAAATAAGAGGAATCTCCTACAAAATGTAATACTATAGTCAATTTTAGGGTAGACACTGCATCCTATATAGGGTTTCCTAATTGATCTACGATAGGTAAACCTTCATCATCTGTTTAAATAGCATGAAAAATATTTAGTTGTTGTTGCTTAGTGAGATTATAATCCCACTAGCCTTTCAGTTGACCCAAAAAACCTATAATGATAAGTTCTACGATAGTCATATAAGAGGTTCTTATTTAAGCTTTACAAGCATAGATGTCATAGCCATTTATTGAAGAGAACTGAGGATTTGGTATTTAGACATACCATTTATAGATAGAATTGGCACTAAACTTAAGTTGGATAAGAGCATTAGGTTGATTACTTAACTTAAGTTCAGGTAACCTAGTTTGGACATATCTTGAATTGGATAGGATAATAGGTCAATGAAGTTTAGCAATTTCAGGAGATTATTCCTGGAATGCATCATCTTCAAAGGTGGATTCTATATCTTTGTCAAAGACACTAACACTCTGGTTGATAGATTATGGAGTATTTGGAACAATAAGTTCTCTAGAACCATTAGAGCGATTAAGTCTATTGAGCTATTCTCTTACAGCATGCAAGAATTCAGTTTTGTTGCTTCTAATTTCTTGTTGGGCACTATTAGAGATATGGTATGGCTTAAACATGGGATTCTTAAGTTTTTTCTAAGTTTTTACTACAGATCCTGAGAGGTTCTATTAGCTTTTGGGCTTAGTTCTCAAGTCTAGATAACTATTTACATATGCTATTTAGATGGGCATTGGTGAAGTTATTCTGAGAAACTATATTTTTCAAGTTTTGGGAGTCACTGTCTTGAGGTTTTCTGTAAGGACTAGCATCAACAATCTTATTTCCTACAGCAATATTGATCACACTAAGAGGAGGATGTTCAAACTCTATATTTTGACTACTGGTTGTTTCCCAAATTGTTACCTTTTTCTCAAAGTGATAGGATTTAAAGCTTTAAATGGATAAGAAATATTATTTTTTGATGCATATATTTCAAACCATTCAAAAAAATATGTTGACTTTATTTTGATGCACAAAAAAATAAAATTAACCTTGTATGACTTCTCGATTATTTAAAAGATGTTTAAAGAACCAAGTTCTTTTTTCTAAACTATGAGATGCATAAAAATCTGTGCAAGAGAGCTTTATTAGGACTAAAATCTTTATTTATAACATTTAACTCGTGGACTATATTTTCTATGATAGCTAAAGTAGTTGGAGAAGTAGGAAGAGAAGGAGGTTTTTCTCCTATTTGTGGCTCATTATAGACTAGTCTAGGTATACTCGAGCTTTAATCTACATTTCTGAGGGATGTGGGAGGCAAATATAAGGTTGAATATCTGGCTAGGGCAGGATATGGTAGATTGATAATAGGAGGAAGGTTTGGGTGAAGATCTACTTGGTCATTTTTTGGCAAGTACATGGTTCTTGGAAGACTTGGATGTTGGCTTTCTTATGGTTCTTTATGATATAAAATGTTTATAACATATGATATTTAGGATATCCTTCCTAGGTTAGGAGAATATGATGATAAGGTATTAGAGAATCTAGAGCTAGAAAAGTTTCTATCAAAGTAGATTCTTACTCTACCATCTTGGAACTAGGTTACATGCTTTATTTAGGTATTTGGAATAGATGTTTCTTTATCAAAGGTTTTGGCTCAGTGGCTCCTTCAAGGATCCACTATTGAGGAGGTGTTAGCTGGTTCTATTGGATAGGTTATGGGATAACCACATTTGCTTTAGTCATATTTGTATGAAGAAATAAGGTTTCCCCTTTTTATAATGAAATTGACTCTTTATATCAAAAGTAGACATCATAGCTTTATAATAAACTTTAAAAACCAATGCAACTTGAATAGTTCCATCATCTTTATGATAATTATGGGGTATGGATTTATAAAACCAATGACCTTAAAATATTTGCATCATTAAAAGAAATTAGTAAAGTTTGGATAACAGTCAAATGATATAGGGCCTGTACAGAGACTAGATTCTATAGTTCCTAGAAGGGAATCCTAGAAGTTCCTAAACCTCATATCTCTTAGAGAAACTAAGATGGAGGTGCTTAAACCTTCTCTATTGTGAGGTTTTATACCAACCTGGACAAGCCTTATATGGATATACCAAAAACCTTTAGTTTTATATTATTCTATAAAGGCATGAGAGAATAACTTTGTGAGATCCTAAGCTTTAGACAACTAGATATCTCTTTCTTCAGTCTTGATTACATAATCAAACTTAAAAAGATTCAATCTAGGAGTCTTATAGATATGGTATTTACTATATTCTTTGAGTTTGAAATGATCTATGCATTTGTCAAAGTCTTCAATAGTGATTTCATCATTATTGACTATATTTTTTCGAGCTTTAGCAAGAGATGAAGCAGAGGAAGAGGAAGATGAAGTGGTTCTTCCAAGAATTGGATACATAGTAAAGATAATGGCTACAGAATGGGTTACACACCCATTAACTTACAACCTCTCTGGGACTTATAACTGGGACCACCTGTGACCAAAGGACTCGGTGAATAAACTACCCTGGGGACATTATTTGTATCATGGAAAAAATTTCTATAAAAATCACTCAACCCCCTCAGGCTCTATGCCAAAAATGAAAGGGTATTACTTTTCAAGATCATGAATTCAATTATGATTATGAAATCACCTTGTTGGTCTCATGCTCTAATCACAGGCTAGACACAGAGGTTATCAAACTAAAATGCAGTAAGAATTTCATAGAGTTTTTGATGTGTAGGATCCTAATTTCTTATGTAACCACAGAGCATACATTCTTCTACTTGAGATGTGAATGGAAAATAAATAAATAAATCTTTAAGGAAATAATTTAAAACTTTAAAGAGATAAGACTCAGAGGATAAACTTACAATATGCTTTATTAATCCAAGTAAAAAGGAAAATACAAAAGTTCTATATCCAAAATAGTAAAACTAAAAATACAATTTGCTTATAGAGATATGTTTTATAGAGATATAACTTATATTTTAAAGAAGGAGAGAGTGTTATACCTTAAATTTGACTGTCCTTAAAAAGTTCCAATAATGAAGCGAATCTTCAAAAAAAAACTAGAGTCTACCCATTTGTAACACCTCTGAAATGTGCAACCTTAAAACCCTAACCGATCCCTCCAGTGTACAAAATCAATAATTAAGCCATTAAGTTTCACTCTAATCTTATAAAATATGAATTATCAAAACAATAAGAGGCTCATTTTAAGAATCTTCTCTCAGAACACACAACTTGTTGAGCCGGTGTTCATTTCATCAAATCAAGACCTAACTTTTTGAAAAATAAAATTCATTTGACAGAAAAAAAACTTTGGAAACACATCCAAAAGGCTCCAAAACCTCTGAAAGTGGTCTTAGAATAGTCCAAAACAACCCGAGGATTAGCGCGCATCGTCTAGAAGTGCGAGTGTAGCCACAAACACCCCTAGGTGTCATGCGCTAAAATTAAGGCCAAATTAGATAAAAATGACTTGGAAACACATCTAAAAGGTCCACAAGCCTTAGAGACAACCTTAAAATAGCTTGAAAAAGCCCTAAATTGACTGTGTAATGCGCGAAAGTGTACATAATAGTGCACGAGTGCACATAGCCACTCGCTAGCGCATGACCACACACCAAGTGTGCAATCATACGTGCTATCCTAAGGACACACATATGACCCCTCCCCCTCTTCCTCACATTTTTAAGTATAAATAGGGTGCCTCTACACCCCATTTTGGAGGGGTAAGCAAAAGGAAACACACTCATGCTCAAAACTTTAGCTACTTGAAGGCGTTGGAAACCAACTTCTAGACAGTTTTAGCTCTCTTATTGCATTTTTTTTAGGTTATTAGGTCTCTCTTACACTAAGTCTAGCCTCATCTTTATCAAAGCACGCTTCAAAGGTATATAAACTAGCATCATTTTGAACCTCTCGACAAAGAAAGCTTGATAATCCCTCGAAGCTAAAGCTTTAAAACCCACATAAGCTCAGTCGAATATGAGGACCACATAATCATTTTAGATCATTTATTTGATTGTATTGCATTTTATTTTTATCACTAGCATTTGTGAATATTATTGTGCTTATATGATAAGACTAGCAATTTGCATGCTTTATGAATAATTTAAACTTTATTTTCTTGCTTGTCTCATGTCATCATTTTGCATCCTCTAGTTTCAAAATGTAAAATCACATCATAAATATCAATAATGTGAAAATTTTATATTCTAGACTAGAGTCATCAAATTCCCGGTCTAGTGATGACACCATGCATCCCCTATATTGTCATAACATATCATTATAGCATAAATAATCATTGTAAACATGCATGATTGTGTAAATTTTGCTCACCCTTTCAAGTGATTAAGTGTCCATTGCTTATCTCATTATTCATGTGATCGAGCAAGCTATATGCATAATTATGTTAACCTTGTAGGTTCAATATATCTAAGTTAGATTTACATTTTTATGATCCTTTTTTTCCTTTTATGTGTATTTTATTAGGAAAGTGAGGTAATAATGGTATATTCATCTTTATTATCTTCTGTTATCTTATGTATTTTGTGAATGCCTTATACAATATAGAATATTTGATGAAATTTTTAAGTGCATATACCTAAACACTTGCACTCAAAGGAGTGCCATATCAAACAAGTGAATATATATATACTCAAAAAGGAACTTAGGTGAAGATGAGCCTTATATTGAATATTAAGTTAAGAATAATTAATGAACAATCATAAAGTAAATGATGCAAAAATATGTATAATTGAGCATAACACAAAGGTTTGGAAGGTTGTAGTAAAATCATGCCCGGGGTATGGCTAGGTTCAATGAGACATAAGACTATGTCTGGGACACATTAGCTCATGTGATTTAAATAGTTTATTCGTACTTTTAAGTATAGTTTGTTTATGAATTAATAGAAGTTGAGATTTAAGTTGGCCAATTATTATGATAACTGTCTTGTGGACAATGCTTGAGATTTAAAATGTTGTTGTGGTGAATCCAAGTGTATTATTTATGTGCATGCAATTGTGATGAACCTTCAATGTGCTGAATGGTACTTGCCACATCGATATCAACCTATGAATTGTTCAATTATGTGTATGTGCTCATGTGTTTATATGCAGTTATGAATATGCGCCTATGTGCTTAAAATTATGAATCACTCAAGTTAAGATATAGTTAAGAGAGTCCTATATCATATGAATCAATAAAATTGAGATACAATTAAGCAATGTAATCAATGCAATTGAGAAGATACAAATACAAAATTATGAAAGTGTAATTTAATTAATGGAATTGTACTTGAATTGTATTGCTAAAACATAAATCTTATATTTTTGGAACGAGAATGCTAAGATAATAATATTATTATTTATTATCTTGAACCTTGATATTCAATTGATTGTTAATCACTCTTTTATCCTTGATACTCTATATCTTTAATTTATGTTTAATTCCTAAGTGCTTTTTGATATTATTATACTCACTAGGTAATTTCCTTACAAAATTACTCACACTCATTTCTTTCATATTTTCCATTGTAGGTTGTATATTTGTTTTATTTAGCTAAAGATAACTAGTATGGCAGTGTTATGAGCAATGATGTCTTATGAGGTAACCATGACCGAGACACTAGTGAAGTATATTACATATTGTAAACGACAAGGTTTAGTGCGAGCCCAAGATCTTAGCAATTGTGACACTGTTTGAGCTTTGGGCTCTAGAGAACACACTAAACCACTGTCACAAAGACATGGCATAGAGATGAAGAGTCACCACACAAGGTAATAACTGGGACAAATCAAAAAATGGTGGTACTCGATTCCCTAAAAGAAAGCTAGCACCATAACCAGGAGATTCTGGATACGAAATACTAACCTCTTTTAGCCTTGTGTTCTTTTAGAATTACTTTATAAATTACTATCTCACTCTCTTTTTACATGAAATTTCATATAAACCCTTATTAAAAGAATCAACTCCAGGCAATCTACTCATGAAATATACAAGTAAACAATGCATTCATCACAATCCCTAGGTTAATCTAATCTATATTAATTTTAATTAAATGAGCTAAATTTACATGTTTTAATTTATAAGTGAGCCTAAAGACTAATAGGGTCTAATTCCTTTTAATTAAATGATCCTAAGTCTATTTATTTTAATTCTAAAAATGGGCCTAGATCTACAAATTATGAAATATTTAATTTAGTAGGCCTATTTCTACATGTTTCAATTCTAGAATGATCTTAAATCTATAAATTATGAAAAGACTTAAATTAAATGGGCAAAGTCTAAATTAATTAAATTAAGTGAACCTATGTCTAAATTAACTAAGTGGGCCTAAGCAATCTTTACCCTAAATCTAATTAATTATGGGCCTAAAATGCATTTTAATTAATTAAACCTAAAAAGACCTAAATTTAAATAGGTTAAAGTCTAATGTAGGCCTAGGGCCTAAAACACAAACATAAACAAATAAGCCCCAAAAATAATAAAAAAAATATCAAAACAAACAAATAAAAGATCAAACAATTAATTTAACTTATTCTAAAACCCTAATTTAATTAAAGTGACTCTAAATAAACAAATAAATAATTAACAAATAACCCTAATTATATCCACTTGAATCTAATCCAATTTTAATTAAATAACCTAATGATTTCTATAACCACTAATTTTAATTAATTACCCAATGAAAACCCTAATCTTGCAAACCAATTACTTAAAATAAAACACACAAACACACATATCAAATTTCATTATTCCTACTATTGAGGCTATTACAATGAATTATTGAGAATAATAAAAAAGAAGAATTAATACAAACCCAAAAATAAATAAAATAAGACAATTAAATAAAAGAACCTAAAAACTACATTTAGTTACAAGGTTCCATCCATGGCATTCCATGGATCTCTATGGATTTGGTTCTCTAAGTATGATCATCATGCAATCTCCTTCATAATCACCATCACAAAAAGATAAAACAATGATTAGTGAATAAAATTATAAAAAAAATTAAATTAAATTAAAATTCAATAAAATCCAAAATAATAAAAAAAAAGAATAAAAGAAAGTAGAAAGAAGATAATGCTTTATGAATGTTGAATAGATTGCTCCTCATACTAGTAAAATCATCGTTTTTTTTCATACGCCTTCAAAAACTTATTATTCTTCTTCTCAAAAAATTTCAATGAATAAATCACCAAGAATTTTTTGTATGCTACTTAAAGAAACGTCTAGAGATCCTCAAGAAGAAGAGAGCCAAAATTGCATAAAAGAATGTTCAAGATTGAGAATTGAGTCTTAAGTCCCCTGCTCCAAGAGCATAAGCTCTCCTTTTATAAGAAAAAAATTCTAAGTTTTACATACTAAGAGTTCTAATTTTAAAAGGACTTTATTTCCTAAAGAATTAGATAAATCCCAAAATAAATTTAAGAAAATTTTTCAACTAATCCAGACTCAAGAAAAAATATTTTTATTTTCTGTAAAAATAAAAAAATATGGAAAACACATAATTCCAGCCATAATTGCATAATTCCAATCGAAATTACATAATTTTGATCTTTTTTTAACTTTCAATTATAAAAAACCCCTAAAAGAAATTAAAATTTTCAATTAGATCTTAAAAAGTATTAAAATTAGGTCCTTAAAAAACCAATAAACTCTTTTTGAAAATGTATTCAAACTTTTGAGGTTTCAAACTTCAAGTGTTGAAGACCTACTTATAACATTTTCATCATTAGAGTCCTTTGTTGCATCCATATTTTATTATCTCAAAATTAGGTGTTTACATATGCAGATCCAGATTCAAATCAAGGTCCTACGAGAGGGATTATTGAGTTATTCAGTGTTTTTACTATTTTGCACCATTTATACGATAACCCATACTTGTTTTCAATAGTACTTTTAAGTATCTAAGTACCAACAGTTAAGTTGTATTTATGAGATGATTATGTATAAGGATATTCCACTTGCCATCAAATTACATATTGGTAATGTGATTTGTATTTTATATTTAGTAGTATGAAAGATGGTTATTTTTATTAGCTTGTCTCTAAGTAATCCTCCTCTTTACAATGTCATCCTTGGATGGAGAGTTCTAATAAGGTACTGTAAGGGTGGGGTGTTACATCCCGGATGACTTCAGTTTAGCCATCGAGATTCAAGAATGGTGGATATATCTATGTATATATTATAATGAGTATATATATATACATATATATATAAGGGGGTCAGTACATTTTTTTTTTTTATCAACTCCCTCTCTCCCCCACTTTCTTTTCTTATTCTTCTTCTTCTTCTTCTTCTTCTTCTTCTTCTTCTTCTTCCTTTTCTTCTTGCCATAGCCAAGACCAGCTGTACCAACCGAGTGCCACCACCCATGCCTGAGCCACCATGGACCACCACCAAGCTCGCCACGTTCCTCCCTCCCCTTCCCACCGCCGCTTGGAGCCCTGTCAACGCTGGAATCCGCTTATTACTGTGTGGGGTGCTACTATAGCTCCAATGAATTTTTGGTCGATTTAGCTCAAGTTTTTAAGCTCGTTAGACTCCTCTCAACGTGTACTTCTCGATTCTTAACTCGTTTCAACTCTACGACGTCCGGTTAGTTAGAAATCTCTATGTTTAGTTTATGTTATTTAGGGTTTTTATTTTTTTTAGCTTGAGCTTAAATATTTCTTGATTATATCTTTTAGAAATGTTGTTATATGCATCTTAATCTTCTCAAATATATTTTTAGTTTATTTTTCTGAATTTATTTGATTTATGTATAATTATTGTATTTTTTATAATTAAAATAAATTTTTATTAATTATGTGTCTTATATGTTTGTTGTGGAAAATTAGGTTAACTAGTATAGTTAATTTAAGTTATTAAATTTAGAAGTGAGAAAATAATTTTTAGTAATTTTGGTTAATTTTGGAATAATATTTAGTATTATGTGATTTTTGGATTTATGGGTAAATTATGTATTTTTATAGAAATTATAGTTAAATTATATGTTTTAAATAATTTTGGAATAATAAATGCTATTAAAATAATTTTTATGAATTATTTACTATTTTTAACTAATTAATAATAATTTTTTAAAATATATTCAAATAATAAATTTATTGACTATTTTTGTGATTAAATGAATTTTTAACTATCTTTAATATATATTTGGACTATTTAAGTAATTCATTGTGAATTTTACTATTTTATTTCAAATAATTGAAATTTTGATTTTTTATTAATATTATATAGTTTATTTGAGATTTTATTTAGTTAATGTGAAAATATTATATTTAATGTTTTTAATGTTTAAACATATTATATTGTGGGTAATTATTGATGATTATGGATTTTTAATGATTTCATTATATTATTATTAAATATTGATTTTATTGTGAATTGTGAACCTCGATTGGAAATTTATGTATTTTGGGGTCTCAACCCGAGGTGTTGAGCTTTTAGTGATTAGATGTGTGTTTGCTTGCAGAGTCGATTCTACTTTCAGTAGAGAGATGTCCATTTTATAGAGTAGATTCTGTCAATTTTTTTATAGAATTTTCGTAAAATGTGACGTCAGGTCGATCATGAGTTTTTTATTCTTAGATTGAGTCATCCCTTAGAATTCTTAGAAGTATGAATTATGAATTTGATTCTAATATTTGTTATTATTATTTATTTTTCTAGTTGCACTGAGACTGAGACCTATCGGACCTGGCCCGTCGAGTCTGTCTCAAGGAATGCAAACCTGTGAGTTATTATATATATATATATATGCATTACATATAGGATGCATGAATATGAGCTTTCATATTTCCATAATGAGTTTAAACATGATTTTTTTTCATTAAATGATTTAGTACATATTTTTAGTATATACTCAGCATATATATTCGGCATATTTTCAGTATGCAATTGGTATATTTCCAGTATATGTTCAAGATATGTTTAGTATATTTCTTTATAAATGGATGTTATTATGTTTGAATTATGCATATAAGTAATTTTAATAATTATACGATTTATTGAAGGATAACAATAGATCGTGCTACCTAATGGACTGCACTAGGACTGTGTATGTACCAGTGCATTAGATTTTAGGGTTGAGATTATGAAATTAATTGATTTGAGACTTGATTATTCGATTATTGAGAATTGATGTAAATGCTTAGTGTAATTGTAGGAGCTCGGTTGATCTAGTGTCTCGGGGCTAGTCTACTATCCAAAAATGAAATAAGAGAATTACTTTGGAATTAAGTAAGTCTATATGGCTAGTGAGTTTTATGATTGAGGTTGCGAATATTTTGGGTTCTATTTGATCTTTCACTTAAATAAATACATTCTGCATTTATTATATATAAAAGTGGATTTTAGCATCTATGTGAAATTCTTATATATGTATATTATTATACTAGTGCTTGATTGCATATGAATTTAGGTTGCATGTATATATATTATAATAATTCACTTAGTAAGGTTTGATTCCCCTCAATATATTTTACAAGAGATTCTTCATCATACCTCAATAGTAGACCTCTTCATCGGTCTTCTTCAACTCTAGCTAGACTATATAAATTTATTATTAGATCTCTTATTGTACTCTATAGACTGAAGTAGTAATGTTATTGTATTAGTAGTTTGTTGTTTCGGTTTGGGATTTTGTATCCGGATGTTATATGAATATTTTTATTATGATATGACATTTAAGTATTTATTTTCATATTGATTAAAGTTTTAATTCTGGCATATTTTTATATTATTATTGCATACATTTTTATTTTTTAACGCTTGTTATGGGTTCCAGATTCAAAAGAATTCCCGTTCCCTAGCATCTGTCATGACTCCCAATTTGGGTCATGATATAATAAGCCTTATATTGCTTTGTAAATATTTTATATAGTTTTCTTTTAGCCTGATGGGTTGAAAATCCTTTTGGATGGCCCATGCAAAATCTAGGATATTATAAAAAAATATTTTAATCATTTTCATTTTCCAAGTCATCCTCTAAATGATAATGTTTGGCATTTACTCGAACAACCATTAGGAAAATTTAACTACTTTGTCAAATATTCCACTCTACCAACTGCCTCTATCTCATTTTCCTCTATCCTACCACAAGGTTGGGGTCCCTCTTTCCACTTCCAAGATTGCGTGGGAATCTCTTTTATAAGAAAAGATGTTAACAAATAAACAAAATTATTGGCAGACAACATACTATTCCTCAACTACTACAGCATTAGGAATTATTGTACCTGCCATTTTTCTTGGACCTTTGCTCTCTCTTGCTCACCCATGATTTTTGCTCTCCATCATTAAAGACCCTCTATATAAGGATGGCTCATTTCTCTCTTGAAGCAGGTCAAAACATATAGATAGAACACAATGTAGTCTATAGAATATTAGAAACATATAGCTCTCTCCTCTAAAATCTAAGTTATATTTCTGTAAAACATATCTTTATAAACAAACTGTATTTTTAGTTTTCCCTTTTCTAATTTGGATATAGAACTTCTATTTTTTCCCTTTTACTTGGAATAATAAAGCATCTGTATAAGTTTATCCTTTATGTCTTATCTCTTTAAAGTTTTAAATTATTTCTTTAAAGATTTATTTATTTATTTTCCATTCACATCTTATGTAGCAGAATGTATGCTCTATGCTTGCCTTAGAAATTAGGATCTTACACATTAGAAAATTTATGAAATTCTTACTACATTTTAGTCTAGTAACCTTTATGTCTAGCCTATGACTAGAGCGTGAGACTGGCAGAGTGATTTCAAAATAATCATTGCATTGGTGATCTTGAACAATAACACCCTTTGATCCTTGGCATTCCTAGTATCAAAGCCTAGGGGAGTTGAGTGATTGTTACAAAAATTGTTTCCATAATACAGATAATGTCCATAGGGTAGTATGTGTGTGTGTGTATATAAACTAAAAATAGTTATATGATTACATTTAGGACTAAACCATAAAACCAAGAGTTTAAAATCAATCTCATTAACCAAATCACTTAACTCGCAAATGAAATTCTACAATCAAAAATTAATTTAAGGTCAGAGAAATAGCTTACCCAAAACAAATGATGAAATTTTAAAGACTCACATGCTTGAAATCCCTTAATCTTGTAATGGATTTATGGAAACCAACTACCCAAGTGATAAAAAATAAATCTTGATGTTTAAAGGAGGTGGCGTTTAAAGAAATGAAGTTTCTTTTAATGAGATTTGAAGATATTAGCAATAGTTCTTCTTTTCCTTTTTCTTCTTCTTTTTATTTTTTTTATCCTCCCATTCTCTTCTTTAGAGCAACCCCCTTCCCAAAGACTAGATAATTCTTATCCTTACATTACCTTTCTTTATTTAAAACCACCACCATTCTCTCCCCAATCCTTCTTTTTTTTATATTTATTATTATTATTATTATTTAATAGCCACTTGTCCCACTTTCTAGGATATTCGTAATGTAAAAAAATCCATTTATAACCTCTAAATTTGTATACATTGGCGCTTAGCTCCTACTAATTGATTATATATATATACCTTTCCAAAGTCTAGATAATTATTGTCCTTATATTACCTTTCTTTGTTTAAAACCACCACCATTCTCTCCTCAATCCTTCTTTTCTTATTTTTATTTATTTAAAATTATTATTTAATAGCCACTTGTCCCACTTTCTGGGATATTCTTAATGTAAAAAAAATCCATTTATAACCTCTAACTTTTTATACATTGACACTTAGCTTCTACTAATTTATTACATATATATATATATATATATATATATATATATATATATATATATATATATATATATATATATATATATTAGTTTTATTCCTTTATTTATTTATTTATTTATACAAATTATATTATTTATTTATTTATTCATGTATTTGCTATTAATTCATTTATCATTATATTTTTTTCATCTTAAAGCTAGGATATCACAGTCATGTGTCCCATATTGAAAGAACTATAATTATCACAAGCTTCAGTTTTTTAGTCATAACTTGAGCTACAAAAGTTGAAATAAAGTGATTCTAAGTGTTTTGGAAATCTAAGAGATAAAGCTACAACTTTTGTGAAGACATCATGACCTGATTAAGTCATCTTAAAATTCCATTGAAGTATGTTATTGACAAAGGGTTTTACAAGTATCCTAATTCAATTGGGATTTTGATTCCTTTGAAGATTAATCCAATTCTAACATTGAAAAGAATGAAATTTGGCTAAATAAAGGACCGTTAAATGTAAGAGAAGGAGTATCATCATATTAACATACATAAAACATTACAATATAAAATTTCTTTTCATCATTAAAAGGCAAAATTGCAAGGATTCAAGCAAGGAGAATTTCAGCATTTAAAAGAGCTATTCAAGATAGAAATTCAAGAATTTCACTCTTTTCTTATTTCTTATAATGTTTGCTAAATTCTCTTTTACTTGTGTTCTTGTTTTTATAAACATGATAGGCTAAGTTTTTTTTATGTACTAGGAATGATCTTAGTAGCTCTTGGAATGTATTAATTAACTCTTTTTGCTTAATTGAAGTATGTTTTCTTGCATATGGATTTTAAATTTGTGCTTAATGATATTCAATATATGGTTAGGGTCAAGTTATATTAAGACCAAGAGGTAATGCATGCTTTGTGTTTAAAGTTTAATTTGAATATTCACGTAAGTTATTATAAGACCAAGAGCATATTAATAACTTAGGATCTAGTTTAAAGTCTATTAAATTCAATTATATTGAGAGACCTTTTGAATACTTAATATTACATTAATTACCTTAGGTTTAAATGTAGTTAAAGATTTGTTAGTTTAGCTTAGTGAGGCAAGAGTCCATGAGTTTAGACTACCAACTAAAGTAATTAAATTATCTTATAATTGCTTAAGAGAAATTTATAAGATCATTAGTGGTA
Organism: Mallotus nudiflorus; assembly: GCA_947683625.1. NCBI lineage: Eukaryota > Viridiplantae > Streptophyta > Magnoliopsida > Malpighiales > Euphorbiaceae > Mallotus > Mallotus nudiflorus. Next base: position 611,184 of record CANTUR010000067.1, read on the forward strand.
AGCATCATATGTAGAAATTTAGGTTAGGTTAAGTAAGGTTGGTAAGTTAATGCAAAATACTCCAAAGTGAAAAGAGAATTTCTAGAACATGTATCCATCATTAATTATTCTTTGAATTAATTTGCATTAATTGAATTTAGTTTTACACTTGAGTTTTAATTTAGTTTTAATTTAAGTTTTCAAATTTGAAATTTGATCTAAAACTTCTAGGTGATAGAGCTTTTAATTTCCAATAATTCGGAAAACAACTTCTTTAATTTAAAGAAGATAAAGACAACTTTTGGAGAAGAAGTAATTAAGCTAAAACTAATACGTTTTATTACTTATGCCTTTACATTAATGAATCCACACACACACACACATAAAATTTTATTCCAAAAATAGTTAACTAAAAATAACTTATTAAATATAAACCATTGAATTTGATGGTTTATATTTAAAAGCAATAATAGTTATTGTTAATTGATGGTTTTAAAACAAATACATTTTAAACCATCAATTCCTTAAATGAATACATTTATTAATATTAAGATTATTAATAACTAATAATAGGATCCTCTTGGATCATAGCTCTCCTATTTAAGTGGCTTGAACTCCTAATCAAGCTAAAATTTGAGATAAGGAAATTCTTGAATTGCTTGTCTCAAATATACCACTTTGACTTGTGTGAAAGGTGATTTTTCCTTCCAATGCGGAAATACTCCCATTCTAATATGAACCTAAAAGGGATTAAAAGTGCAAGCATGGAGCCAAATGATGAAGAATTCAAGCTAGTTAGCTTAATTTCATATTTTGAAACTAAGTAGTTTGATATGGACAAATTTTGGAGTTATTTCTATTTTGGAGTCAATAAGGAAGATTCTAGAAGATTCTAGAATATGTGAGAAGATTCAAAGATATTCCAAGTTAAAGTCAACAAGTCAAAGTCAAAGAGTCAATAAGTAAAGGTTAATGGTCAACATCCTACAGGACATATGATATGACATGCTTCAATGCTTAGTTGTCATGAGTTATCATTTTGCTTAGTTGTAATGAGTTCTCATTAGTTGTCAATTTTAACTTTTTATAGATGAGTTGTCATTAGTTGTCTTATTTTCAAGGAAACCTCCTTAATTAAGAATTTTCCTTTATAAACATCTTTGGGAATAAGGAAGAAAGCCTTTTCCTTCAACGATTAGGTTATTTACATGCCTATATAAAGGCTAACCCTATGTAAAATGAATTTAAGGATTGAAATATTAAAAAGTGAGATTTTTCTTTAAACTTTATTCTTTGGAAACTTTGTTAGTTTACTTGAATTGTCTCACTTCTACCTTTTATTACAATTTTTAGGTTAGATTAGACTTAGAATTGTGTGATTTTTCATCTTTTTAATAACTAAGTATCTTGCTTCAATTTAATAAACAAGGGGTTTAGTTCATCCATTAAACAACCTCATCTTGATGATCTTAGGCAGTGTTTTCAAAGTTAGATGCGTGTTCTATCTCTATTATAGGTAGGGTTTGAATCAGTTTAGTATCAAAGCCAAACTTCAAGGTTTGGTTATGTATCCTTTAATTTTTTTTTTTTAATCTTTTCTACTTCTTCTTCTCAATTCTTCATAGATTTTAAAAAAATAATTTTTTTTCTTTGAGTGAAACACAAGAGCATTCACATCCTTGAGTGTAAACATGAGAATAATATGAACCCTAAAAGGGATTAAAAGTGCAAGCATGGAGCCGAATGATTAAGAATTCAAGCTAGTTAGCTTAATTTCATATTTTGAAGGTAATTAGCTTGATATGGATGAATTTTGGAGTTATTTTTATTTTGAAGTCAATAAGGAAGATTCTAAAAGATGTGAGGAGATATAAGGACATTCCAAGTCAAATTCAAAGAGTTAAAAAATCAATGTCAATGGTTAACATCCTACATGATGTGTGACATGGCATGCTTCAATTTTTAGTTGTGATGAGTTGTCATTTTGCTTAGTTGTAATGAGTTGTCATTTATGTCAATTTTCACTTTTCAAAGATGAGTTGTCATAAGTTTTCAATTTTGACTTTTCAAAGATGAGTTTTCATTAGTTGTCCTATTTTGAAGGAAACCTCCTTAATTAAGGATTTTTCTTAGGAATAAGGAAGAAAACCTTTTCCTTCAAGGATTAAGTTATTAACATGCCTATATAAGGGCTAACCCTATGTAAAATGAATTTAAGGATTGAAATATTAAAAAGTGAGGGTTTTCCTTAAACTTTGTTGTTTTGAAACTTTATAAATATACTTGAATTTTTTTACTTTTACCTTTCATTATAATAGCTAAGTTATATTAGACTTAGAATTATGTGATTTTTCATTTTTTTAATAATTAAGTATCTTGGTTCAATTTAATAAGCAAGGGGTTTAGTTCCATTAACACAACCTTATCTTGATGATCATGGGCAATGATTTCAAAGTTAGATATGCATTTTATCTCTATTATAAGTAAGGTTCATATCATGTTCTCCATGTTTGGTTTCACAAACCTTTTTCCTTATAATACAATCCTCTTTTAAAAGATCTTCTCACTCTATCTTTATGTCATTGATTGAGGGAAGATAGGCATCCTCATCAGGATCATCATCTAATAGAGATGGTTTAAATAGCTTTAAGTTCTCAACATTAATTACCGAGTACATATGCATGTATGGTGGTAGGTCAAATTAAAAGGCATTATCACTAATTTTCTTGATGATTGTGAATGGTCCATATCTGATAGGCTTCAATTTCTTTCCTTCTCCTTATAACTGCTCCTTACCAAGGTGTAGCCATACTAGGTCACCTTCTTTAAAGTGACATGGCATATGATGTTGGCCATGGTGAGGTTTATATCTCTATTGAGAATGTTGCAATTGCATTTCCTCTTCTGAATGAATCTTTTTAACTCATTCGAGAAATTTCTATGCTCAAACATGTTTTTTTATTCCTTTCCACTTAACGATTTGTCACCTATAGTGAATGCTATGTCAAAAGGGCTTTTAGGTAAATAACCCAAACAAATGTTGAAAGGAAATTTCAATATAGAGCCATGAATTTCTTGGTTAAAAGCAAACTATAAGTAGGGGAGACTTTCATCCCATGTTTTTATATGCTTAGAATTATAACCCATTAATAAATGTACCATAGTCTGATTAACAACCTTCATTTGTTCATCCGTCTATAGATGAAAAGTAGTACTATGCTTTAACCTGGTATTCATCATTCCTATAAGGACCTCCAAAAATAGCCTAAGAATCAACTATCTATATCTAATATAATAGAAGTTAAGAGGCCAAAATTTTTCCAAATATTCTGGAAAAATAATTTAGCTACCCCTTCAATTGTGAAAGTCTTCTTGCATGGAATGAGTACCATTTTACTAAAATGATCCACAACCATGAATAAGTAATCATTCCCGAACTTGGTTTTAGGCAATCCTCCAAGATAGTCCATTAAAATGCTCTCCCAAGATTGGTTAGGTATTGGAAGTGGAAGATATAGTCCTAACTTCCTATTGGAAGGCTTCAAGGTGTTACATAGAACATAACCTCGTATGTACCAAGAGACATCTAGGTGCATCTTTGGCCAAAAGACATATTGATGAAGATTCAGTAAAGTTTTCTCTACTCCAAAATGTCCTGCAACTTTGGAAGTATAAGCTTCATGAATCCACTGTAATCTATCACTATTTTCTGGTATGCACAATTTTGCTCCTCTGTACATTAGTCCATCCTTCAATTGAAACTCACCGGTCTTTCCTTATTGCAACTTAGCATTAACTGAACTAAAATCAATGTTTGTGTCATACCCTTTCATGTACTCAAAAGGAACTATAGGTTGGATCTGTATAGCTACTAATAATGAGGAACTTACTAGTGTAGGGGCTGTAATAACATATTTATTAACTTATTACTCGTTCCCTTCTTGTACTTAATGACAATATTGAATTGTTGTAGGTAAGATATCCATTTTATATGTGTAGCTTGTTGTAACTTTGACTATACAGTTAGATACTAAAGAGGTTTATAATCAAAGTGTACCACAACTTCCTTCCCTAACAAGTAAGCTCTCAAATGCTTCACCACTTGATGCAAGGCATATAGCTTCTTATTATAAGTTGGATAGTTTAGTACTAGTCCACTAAACATCTTATAATGGTATGCAACTGGTTTGTTATCTTGAAGTAATACGACTCCCATTGTATAGTTATTTGCATATGCTTCTACTTCTAATGCTTTTTGTAGATTGGCAATACTAATACTGGACCTTAGCAATCTTTTATTTTAATAACTGGAAGGATTCTTCATATTTCTTTGACCATTCAAACTTTTGATTGGCCTTCATGAAAGAATGTAATAGTGTTGTTGTAAACACCCAATTTTGGGATAATAAAATATGGATGCGATATGATGAAAATGTTATGAGTAGGTCTTCAACACTTGAAGTTCGAAACCTCAAAAGTTCAAATACGTTTCAAAAAGAGTTTCATTATTTTTTAAGGACTTAATTATAATACCTTTTTAAGACCTAATTGAAAAATCTAAGTTCTTTCAGGGGTCTTTTTGTAATTAAAAGTTCAAAAATCAGAATTATAGAACTCCGATCGAAATTCTATAATTCCGATCAGAATTCTATGATTCCAATGGGAATTACACAATTCTGATCGGAATTACTTTCTTTTATTTTTCTTCTTTTGTTATGATTTTAATTTTTATTAAATTTCAATTTTACTTAATTTTATTATAATTTTATTCACTAATCATTATTTACCCTTTCCTGATGGTAATGATGGAGGAGATCACATAATGGTCATATTTGGAGATTAAATCTATGAAGATCTATGGAATGCCATGGATGGAAACGTGTAGCTAAACCTAATTTCTAGGATTTTTATTTAGTTTGTTTATCATTCTTTTTATTTGTTTTGGGTTGTATTAATTTTCTTTTCTTTTTTATTAGCACGTTGTAATAGCCCTAATAGTGGAATAATGAAATTTGGTGTGTGTGCTTGTGTGTTTAATTTTGATTAATTTATTAGTAAAATTAGGGTTTTCAATTGCGTAATTAATTAAAATTAATGGTTATAGAAATCCTTAGGTTGCTTAATTAAAATTATATTAAATTTAAGTTGGTAAAATTAGTTTGCTTGATTGATTATTTTATTTTGTTTGTTTATTGGTCGCTTTAATTAAATAAGGGTTTTTAGAAAAATAAGTTTGATTAATTGTTTGATCTTTTATTTTATTTTATTTTATTTTTGTGTTTTTTCATTATTTTTGGGCTTATTTGCTTATGTTTATGTGTTTTGGGCCTTAGGCCCGCATTAGGCTTTAACTCATTTAAATTAAGGTTTTTTTTAGGTTTAATTAATTAAAATGCATTTTAGGCCCATAATTAATTAGATTTATGGTACATATAACTTAGGCCCATTTTGTTAATTAGACATAGGCCCACCTAATTTAATTTAATTTAAACTTAGCCCATTTAATTTATACTTTTTCATAATTTTTAGATTTAAAATCATTCTAGAATTAAAACGTATGGAATTAGGCCCACTAAGTTAAATACTTCATAATTTATAGAATTAGGCCCATATTTAGAATTAAAATAAATAGACTTAGGTCCACTTAAAATAAAATTGAATAAGGAGTAGGCCCATTAGTCTTTAGGCTCACTTGTAAATTAAAATATGTAGATTTAGCTCATTTAATTAAAATTAATATAGATTAGACTAACCTAGGGATTGTGATGAATGCATTGTTTACTTGTATATTTCATGGCTAGTTTGCCTGTAGTTGATTATTTTTTAAGGGTATATATGAAATTGCATGTAAATAAAGGATAAAGTAGTAATTCATAAAGTAATTCTAAAAGAACATGAGATTGAAAGAAGTTAGTATTCCGTACCCACAATCTCCTAGCTATGGTGCTAGCTTTCTTTTATGGAATCGAGTACCACCATTTTTTCGATTTGTCCTAGTTATTACCCTGGGCGGCAACTCGTCATTTCGATGCCATGTCTTTGTGACAATGGTTAGTGTGTTCTTTAGAGCCCTGAGTACAAACAGTGTCGCGGTTGCTAAGAGCTTGGGTGTACTAAACCATGCCATCTATAGCTGCATTTAAAAAAAAATGTCTAATAAACTTTCTCAAATATTGGCATGCACCTATAAAGCTTCAAACTTCGGTCACTGAATTGGGTGTGGGCCATTGATTGATAATTTGTACTTTCTCTAGATCCACTTTGAGTTTTCCTACACCAATAATGAACCCTAGGTAAATAAGCTCTTACTTCCCGAATTCACATTTCTTCACATTTAACCATAGTTGACTAGCTTGTAAAACCTCCATAACCTAAGCAATATGACGGATATGGTCCTCCCATATGATGCTCTAGATTAGTATGTCATCCAGATAGACAATGACAAAGATGAAAGGGCGAAGTACTTCATTCATTAGTTGCATAAAGGTAGCTAAAGCATTACATAGTCCAAATGGCATAACCAACTACTTAAACAATCCCTACTTCATCTTAAAAGCAATTTTCCAAATATCTTCTTCATGGAGGCATACTTGATGATAACTTGATTTCATATCAAGTTTAGTGAAGAAGTGAGCACCATATAGTTGATTTAAGAGTTCATCAATCCTCGATAATGGATACCAATTCTTGATAGTGATTTTATTAAGGGCTCTATAGTCCATACATGTGCACCATCCTCCACCTCTTTTAGGCACAAGTAATACTAGTGAGCCACATGGTGAGCAATTGGGCTTGATAACTCCTTATTCAAGAAGTACTTGTATTTTCTTCTTGATTTCTTCACTTTCTATCAGAGAGGTGTGATATAAACCCAAGTTCGGTAGAGGTGAATCTCCTACCAACTAAATTTTATGTTCTACAGCTTTTCACGGTGGTAATCCCTACACATCCTAAAAAAGATCTGTCACGACCTAAACCCAGGGACACATGACAGGCACTAGGGAATGGGAAAGCATAAAGCTACCGAAACCCGTAGTAAGCCTTAAAAGAAAAATGCAAAATATTTAAACTTTAAAACCTTACAATAAATAATTAAATCACAATGCACATTATCAACCTGATTTTTCTCGATATAATTTAAACCATAATTTCATAGTTCATAAAATAAATAACCATCAGTTATACAAATAATATCTCAGTACATAATATTCAACTTAAAATATAGAGTTATATAGTTTTCTACTACGGTACATGAATATAAATATAACACAACTAAGTAAACCTAAGTAGAATAGCCAATGACGAAGCTATACGACGAAGAGAAGCAGGCCAAACAGGAAACTCCCAAACTCCTAAAAAAAATAAGTTGAGGGGAGTCAGACCTCACTTAGTAAGTTAATAAAGAAATGAATGCGGTTTGAAATCTCCTTAAAAATAAATTTTTATGGAAATATAATATAATTATAATTTTATTCAAATCATTTGATATACATACAAGAAATCCATTTTTAAAAGAAAAGAATTAAATATTTAAATGCTTTTTAAAAAATTTCAATATAAAAATTTGGTAGAACCTGATTTATCAATTTTTATAATAGTCATATGACTTAATCACCAGGATGCACAGCCGCAATCACATCACTTAATCCACTATCATTGGTGGTGTCCGAGAGCAAAGCATCACCAGACCATTGGCCCTAGTGATTTAATATATATAATCAACTATACTAGCAGTGTCCGAGAGCAAAACATCATCAGACCTTCGGCCCTAGTATTTATTAAATAAACAAATATTATACTACTAGCGGTATCCAAGAGCAAACATCACCAGACCATCGGCCCTAGTAATATAATTAATAATCACATATTTTACCGGTGCATACACAGTTTTGATGAAACCCCTCAGGTAGCCCATTCTACCGTGGTTTATTTAAAATAAATAACTCAAGGAAAATTACAATAAATAAAAATAAAATAAAATAAATCAACTATCAATTAAATCATGCAATAACATATGAAGAATGCCAACTAGAATCTCATAAAATTAAATTCATCAAAATTTAATATGATTTAAATTAAAAGACCTGACACTCAAATCAAATATTAACTTATAAGATAAAGGCACTCATCTGGCACGTCGTGTCCGACCTCGATTGGTAGACGCAACTGGAGGGGTACCTAAAAGACAGAAAGGGAAAATGACAATCAGAAAATAGAAACTTAACTTCTAGAATTTGTAAGGAAAACTCAACTCGAACTTAGAATGACAAGTTTAGGATTGACCGGTGTCAAGTTTTACAAGAAATCTACCAAAAATTCGGTAAAGTTTCTCTGTAAAACAGACATCCCTCTACTGAAGTAGAGTCAATCCTGTAAGTAAACACACTTCAAAATTCCACAGTAGTTCAACACCTCGGGTTAGGACCTCAAACTACATATTTCCTAACCGAGGTTCACAAAAATACAATTAAGCAAATATTAAATATTAATATAATAAAATCACCAAAAATTAATAATAAATTATAATATAATTTATTCAATTATCAAAACACTAAATACATTTATTTTTCACTATAATTTAATAAAATCCCAAATAATAATATAATATTAATAAAAACCCAGCTTTCCAAATATTCTACATAGTAGAGGCAAATTCAAACTTTAATTGCCCGCATAGTTTAAACATACTATAATATTAATTAAAAACTCATTTAAATCACAAAACATTAAATAATTTAATATTGAAAAATAAATTTCAAAAATTAGAATTAATTAGTTAAAAATAGTAATTAATTTAAAAAAATTATTCTAATACTCTATAAAATTCTAAAACCATTTAAAATATAATATAACTATATTTTCAACCCAATTACATAATTACTCCCAAAATTTCAATACTCATATAAACATAATAATTCCTCAAAAATAATATCATTTTACTAAAAATAATTTTATTAACACAGAAATTATTAACTTAATATACTAATCACTAATTACTCAAACATTCAACCAAAAATAATTAATTAATAACATTAACAAAATATACATAAAACTTAAAATATCCAAATAAATATACGAAATTTCATAAAATCAAATTAATTAATCTAAATCATTTTTTATATACTCTTAACCAAAATCAACCCCAAATAATTTATATCAACTAATATATGTATAGATCAACCCAAATTAACCAAATAATTAAAATAAAATTCCTGCATAATTAAACAAATAATTTATAATTAACAAAATAAAAAAAAATCAACCTAAGAACTAACTAAAATCAACTAACAAACAACTACAACACATCAAACTAATTAACTTAAAACTCACCTAAACTAAGCCAAGACCAAAAGGAAGAAGGCTGCTGCTATTGTCGTTCCTACTGTTGCTCCTGCTGCTGCTTCTTGTTGTTGTCTTTGCATCGGCATCGACAGAAGGGAGGAGGATGATGGAGGTTGTTGGCGGTGCACGTGGAGGCGCAGTGAAGAGAGGTGTGGTCTATTGCGAGCAAAAAATGAGAGAGTAGCCGGGGAAGAAGAGAAGAGAATAGTAAGGAAGAAATAAAAAAAAAAATTTGTTGATCCATAAAAGAAGGCTTTTTTACCACTTTTGGTCTGAAAAGCACTAATATATATACATATATTTAGAGTAGTTAAAGTAATGTACATGTGTGTGTGTGTGTGTGTGTGTGTGTGTGTATATATATACGTGTGTGTGTGTGTGTGTGTGTATATATATACGTGTGTGTGTGTGTGTGTGTGTATATATATATATATATATATATATATATATATATATATATATATATATATATTAGATAGTTTAAGTAATAAATATAATAATAATGTTAATATATCTCTAGATAAAATAATAAGATAAATAATAATAATCACCAATAGTAATGCTATGAATAAAATATTAGGACCATTAAAATAATAAAGTATGTGCATAAAAATAAAATGATGAAAAAATATTAATATTAATATTAATCATTCTCAATAGAATTTTAAATTTAGTACTTAAATATAATAATTTAATATATCAACAACAACATAAAATAAGATAATTAATATCATTGAAAACCTCAATATTTATATAAATAAAATAATTTAAAATATTCGGGTTATTACAAGATCCTTAAAATCCTTCTGTAATTTTCCAATATCAAAACATTGTGAAGGTGTTAGAGTCACAGTTGACAAAGTGACAACATCAGCATATTGATCTTGTGGTTGAATCATTAATAAGATGAATCATCCATAAGAGTTAACCAATCACTTAGTCTGGTTGACTATTAATAAATCTTCTATAGTTTGGGGCTTACAAGCATTGATGTGATACTCCTTTCCATCTTTCACCAAACAATACTTGCAAAGCCTCCTATAATGAATTGCATCATGATCCTATAGATATGGACTTCCTAATATGATTGGGCATACATCCAATAGAACCACCTTGCATGTCACTTCATCGATGTAACGATTAGTGATTACAAATTTAAAAGTACATTACTTTGTAATCTGCATGTCAATGTCCTTTTGAATCCAGCCTAGTGGGTAAGGCTTAGGTAGGGCACTATTTATAAACCTACCTTCTTCACTAGAGCTTTTGAAATTTAATTCTTTTGACTTTCAAGATTGACAATTGCTTATACAACACTCTTTTTTCACTTAAATGTTCAAATGGAATAGCTCTTCATGTTTGTAAGCATCTGCAGCGTCTGTTGGTGAAGTTATTAAGGCAAGTGTAGTGTCAAGTTGCTTCAACTCTGAAAGGTCTTCTGCCTGTTGCACTATCATTGTAGTCTTCCTGTCATTCCTTCCCTAGTTGTTCCTTTGATTTTTAAGTCTCAACTCTGGATGAAGTATCCAGTACTTGTTTTTTACATGTTCGTTGGAATTATAGTGATCACAATAATTTTTTTATGTTAGGCCATCCTTGATCTATTTGCTTTTATTCTTCTAATCAGATCTACTTGCAGTTGTATGTTTATCGTCATTCTTATAAAGTCTTTTGTATTTGGCCTCGATGGTAATGGCTTTGACTATAGCTTCTTCAATCGATTCCACGATGAATAATTTTAGTTCTTTCCGTATGTAGTCAACAAGTTCTTTGATATATTTCATAAAGAGATTATAATCTTCAAACATATATATCTAATACCAAAGCTTGGTTATGGAATTCAGAGGTATAGTCTTATACTTATTGATCGAACTTTTGATTGAAGTGTGCCAATTGTACCACCTTTCTTTTTCGTAGCTAATAGGATAAATTTATTTTCTAAACAATTTCTTAAATTTACTTTAAGTCAACTCTGAAATGTTGTACCATTTTCGGTATAACTTCCACCATATAATAGCGTGGCTTGAGAGTTTCAAGCTTGCAAATTGGATCTTTTCAGCATTAGAATACTTATGCATATTGAAATAAGTTTCTAATGTGTCTATCCAATTATCTAGTTTGTCAGCATCTATAACACCACTGTAAGTAGGAATTTCAACCTTAAAATCAATTTTTAAGGAACTTACATTTCTCTGATTTTCTTCTTCTTTGCTATTGTCTTCCTAAATGGTGTCATCCTCATTCTCACTATCATCTATGACCTTTCTCTTTAAAGGGGATGCATGCAAATGTTTTGAGGTTTTTAAATTTTCTACTAGTTCAGTAATAGATGTTGATAATGATTTCTATTGTTCTTTAAGCTTGATGATACGATCATTATTATCACTAGTCTCAGTTATCTTTCTTAACATTTCTCCTTTCTTTGACCTTAACTTCTGATGTACAAGAAAAGAACCTTTAAGCTCTTCTCCTAAAATTTTGTGTTGGCCGCAAGTTAAGACCATAAACCTCTTTCTTCCTTCTTAAATATATTTCCCTAATACCATTTAATCCAAAACTTCTAGGTGATAAAGCTTTTAATTTCTAATAAGTTGGAAAACAACTTCTTTAATTCAAAGAAGAGAAAGACAACTTTTGGAAAAGATGTTATTAAGCTAAAACAAATTCGTTTTATTGCTTATGCCTTTACATTAATGAATCCACACATACACACACACATATATATATATATAAGCTTATTCCAAAAATAGTTAACTAAAAATTACTAATTAAATATAAACCATTGAATTTGATGGTTTTTATTTAAAAGCAATAATAGTTATTGTTAATTGATGGTTTTAAAACAAATATGTTTTAAACATCAATTCCTTAAACAAATACATTTATTAATAGTAAGATTATTAATAACTAATAATAGGATCCTCCTGGATCAAAATTTAATTGATTCGTTTAGACAAATAATTAACTAAGTGAATTAGTGGTTAATAACTATTCTCTGTGGAAATAACACTCATACTTAATTCACTATATTACTTGAGAGATCCATATACTTGCCATAAGCAACAATCAAGGGTCAACTGATATGGATAACACAATCTCCGATTGCCACACAAGCATGAAGTCCCCTTGAATTGTAAAAATTTATAAACTTATGTTTTAATTTGTCAAAATTAAAAAATGTGATTAAATTGTAAAAAAATGCTAAAGATTGAGATTTTTTTTTTTCAAATAACCTTAAGATATATATATATATATATAAAGGAAATCCAGTAAAAAGGATTCAGCAAATTTTTTATTTTTGTGTATACATTTATGGTAAGGGTGCATTTTGGCCCTTCAAGTTTATATCAAGAGCGCATTTGCCCCCAATTTTTCTTTTGGAACATCAATACAATCATGTAATTACTTTGATTCAAACTTTCTCATATAACGGCATGTTATTTTAAACTAAATAGTCATTTGTATCAAGATGACATGGCTTACATGCATAAGCAACTAGGTCCCACGTCTAGCCATGCCCTGCCGCATCATGCCACCTCATAAGCAAGAATTACCGCTTGAAAGGAAAAACACTCCAAACAGCAGACGAAGAAAAAAGACCTAAATTTTCTTCAAATATCATGTCTTAACCTTAATTATCAGAGATGACAAAAGCAACCAGTTTTTGAACACTAAAAGCTTTCAATTCTATTGGCCTGCCATTGCCACACACAAGTAAAATAAGTAAAAAAAGTAGGCAAAACCCATATTAAAGCCCCTAAATATATTGACTTTTAGTTTTAAAACCTTAAAGTTTCATTTTGTATATTTAGACAATTTTTAACATAAATTATTTTCTTTTGATTCCTAAAATTTTTTATTTCTAACTTTCATACCATTTTTTAATTTTTAACATTTACATTACTTTTAAAATTTCATAGGTAAAGAATAAGTTTACTTATTTTAATTCCTAATATTTTAAATTATTATTTACATATTTAAATAACTTTAAATTTTAAAAATAAACAGGCAAGTTAATGCTATTTTGTTAAATTTTTAAGAAAAATTATAATAATACTATTGTTTCACAATATTTTAAATTATCGTGAATAAATTTTTATAATATAAACTTTTTTCATGTATTCAAAAAGCATGATAAAAAATGAAGTTAAGATAATAGTTATAAAAGTTTGAGTTGGAAAATCTATTACTATTTTTTGATGATACTCAAACATGCATTTTTTGGGTTTTGGAATTCCATACGCAGCGAAAAATTAAATTTTAATTACAAACCCGAACCAAAATCCAAGTAATTAGATTAATTGATTAAATCTAGGATTTTCATTTTCTTACCACAAACGCAAAAGGGGCAAGATTTCTAGAAGGAAGAGAGGAAATTCACTTCGATGACACCCTACCTCGAGCTTTTAATTTAGCAGTTTAGATTGAGACATCTCCAAAATAATCCATCCTCCATAAGTGTCCACACAAACAGCCCTTGATTTGAAAATAAATACTTATTTGCTAGCACCTTCTTGTGATTTCTCACAAATCAAGAATCAAAAGAACTGTGTTTTTGTTTTCTAAAAGGAGAGAAAACGAATTTGGTGGCAAAATAATAAGAATGTTTGAAACCCTAGAGAATATAACATATTATAGACATTTAAATTAGGATTTCACTTATCAAACGACCTTTTGGTAATTTCTCACTTATTCTTATCCTAATTTTATTTAAAATTAAATAAAAAATAATATTCTATTTGTTCAAGATAACCTTTACCTTAAATAAATAAACAAATAAATAAATATTTTATTTATTTATTTCCACAAAGTTTATTTAGGCTTGTTAAACCTATATTCGTTTTGGTCTTATTCAAAGTATGTGACCTTATAGGTTCATATGACGTTGGCAATGGGCTTTAAATCTCTATTTAGGCCTACAAGTCATAAGTGACCTCTAATAAGACATTATGACTACTCAAGTCATATAAAGTCAATAATCTGACATAACCTAATATACAGTGAATATTCTAGTCCCTTTATCACATGATATCTTGATTGAATATAAGGCATAGATTATGTCATCCTTATAGAATTCAATCATATAATTTCTTAATTCTAAGTAGATTGAGAATGATAACTCTTTATCAATTTACTTTAGCATGACCATGCATTTTCCTCAGTCTATCTTATCAAAGGGCCCATAGATATCTTACTCATAGTAAATGTGGGACAAATTCTTTCTCAATCACTCACATTTCTCACATAACTCATTTTATACCCAACAATAACCTATTTTATTATTTAATTAAAGATAATGTAAATTGTGTCAAAATATAAAATAGTAATGTAGAAATCCATGGTGATTTCAGGGTCAGAGGACTAAGTTAATATTACTGTGATGAGAATTACTTATAACAATTATCTATGTAGTATTCTCATAATTGATCAATTCAACACCTTATTTCTCAAATAAGTATCTATGAGTTGACTTAATATCTCATATTCATGATTAGTAAAACATAATCATCAATCAACACCATAGTAGTCATAATAGATTGTTATGACTAGAGATGATTCAAATAGAACTCATATTTAATTTAAGGGTTTTATTATCAAGTCACATACTTGATGACCTTTGTAAGAATTGACTATTTAAGTAATCATCATAACACAAAATGATAATGAAAAATGGCTCTTTATTAAATAAAATGATAAAGTCAAAATATGGTCATACATGATTGACCTAGTGCATATCACTAACAACATTAGCATTCACTATTTATAAAAGTTATATTATAAAAAATTATTCACAATAATTTAATTAAAATTTTATACAAAAAACTAAAAAAATGTATTAAAAATATAAAATTTAAATTTTGAAGAATTATAAAATATTTTTTACCATAATTTCTTTTAATTATGGTGTTCTTTTTCATTATAATATTTTATTTAGAAAAACATTAGTTTTATTATAATTTTATTAATTTTAACATTAACTTGTTTATTTATTTTTAAAATTTTAAAAGTGATATAAGTATTAAAAAGTAAAAAATGATATAAATGTTAACAATATAAAAATTTAAGGACCAAAAGGAAATAATTTTTGTTAAAAATTTGATAAAGGGTTTAAAACTTTAAATCCAAAATTCGAGGACTTAAATATACAAAATAAAACTTTAGAGAACTAAATTTAAAAAATTGATAAATTTAAAGGTCTCAATATAAATTTTACCTAAAACAGTATTAGGTTTTAGTTATTTTTTTCTATAATAAAATATTGGATTTACTTTATTCTACCTTTTATTTGAACCAAAAAATTATCCTTTTTGCTATCTAGATGCACAATAAGATTTTGTTATTGTCCATTTGTCTATATACTGATTTGAGCAATAAAAATAAATTCTTGAATTCTTTATTTTTTACATGCATACAAGGCAAAGGTGTCTTCACACTTTTTCAGTTGAAAAGACATGATTTTTTGTTCTTTTTTTTTGGTTTTACTATGTAACATGATGAATGTTGTGGATTTATTATTTAACTATGGTGATAAATAGGAGGTGGGTGAAAATGATAAGCTCTTATATGTGAACGAAGATGTCAATATAATCTTTATGACTTTGATCCTAATTTCATGAGTTATGGAGATATCATATTTGGATACTAGAAATTTTTAGGGTGTGAAATCGTAAGGAAATCTTTACACTTAAACAATCAAGTTCAATTTAATATGACTGTGCCAAAATAACTTTTTACTAAAAAAGAAATTCACTTCTGATAAAAATTTATGGGCTCTCGAGATTTTTTTACCACAATTTTTTCAAATTTCAACATGAATTTGCAAATTAAACAAGATTTTACAGTGTAGTATAAGATTGAAAATTTATCTATTGAAAAACAAGTAAATTTTTACAAGAAAAATATTTTACAAGTAATAATGACCTAAGCTCCAAAACTTTTTTGTGACTATTTCTCAAATAATCTCTTTTGTAGTCACTAAAAAATTAAGTTATATATGTTGAGTTTTATCATGACTAAGTATTTCGAGGGATCAGATAATAGTGTTCCAATACCGGATGAAAGCTGTTATTAACTAATTATACAATAATAAAATGTAAAGTTCACCAAAAGAACAAAGGACTGATAATCTGTCCAAGATATTTTCCATCTTCAACTTCTTGCCTGGGGTTTCCATCAACGTGTTTGACATAGGACACTAATCTTGACTCTAAAATACTTAACTAAAGCCTAAAAGTAAACACACTTTGTTTTTTAGAGGAAAAAAGTAAACACATATTGTCATGGGCCAATCAAATATGATATTTAAGTGACTCCAAATTAACAGTGAATTTTATAGATTAATTAAAAACTAATTAGGTCATTATCAATGTAGAGAAAAAAAGTTTCATTTTCTTTAAAAAACTATGTGGTGGTTCATTACTCTCTTTTCTTTTTTCTCTAGTATATATGGAATCAATCATATAATTAAGAGCTTAATTATTGAAAAAAAATGATTAAGCTAATTAAGTCATCATCCTCAATAAACTAAATTGGATACATGATGATCTCAATTAACATATTCTTTTGGCTGTTGTTAGGCTAAGATTAGAAAATCATTTCACTTTTTTTTTTTAAAAAAAAAAAAAAAAGATAGCGAAACAAAAATATTTAATCCCTTACCATAATTCAGAAATTCATGTTTTCCATCTAATATAGGGAAAACAATTATGGTTTTAGATTGGTTTAGTTTTCAACTGAGTTCGTTTCTATCTTTTTATAATATATTTTAAATTTTTTTGTTCAAAATACCTTGATTTTAAATAAAAATATTTCTGGGTAAGTATTCGGTCGGTTTCATTGAAACCAACCAAAGGTAACCCAAAATTAAATTAGAAATATATATGTGTGCGTGTGTGAAATTAAACCAAAGTACAATTTGAAAAAAAAAATAATTATCTGAATTTTTATAATAAAACTGCAAAAATCCAATAAATAAAATTTCTAAAATTTAATTGTTTAATTTTCAATTAAATTATTATTATATAATGTTTAAAATATTTTAATAATTAAAATAAAAATTCAGTTTGATTGATTAACCAAAATTGTTTATGCTCAAACCAAACCAAACCAAACTAAACTAAACTGAAATTATTTTAATTTTAAAATTTGTACTAGAATAAATCAAAATACAAAATAAATTGAAATGAGAAATTTTTTAAAAAATTATCACTAGTATTCAAATTGAATATTTATTTTATTAATTTAACATGATTTTTGTTATCGAATTTTTTATTTCGAACCATTGGTTACAATTTTAATTCCTCGTTTTCAAGAACTGAAATCGAACTAAAAATATTTATATATAACAAGGTTGATTAAGATTTTTTTTTTTTAAATCAACAATGGATGTTCCAGTTTAAAATTAATGTTTGATTACATTGAAAAAATTATTTTATTAAATATAGTATGTATAGTTGTTAGCACTTAGAATCTCAGTTGCTAAGCACTAATTTGTGGTTAGCACGGTTCAATTCTCTTCGGAAAATTGACATCTTAAATATTAAAACTTCCAGGAAAATAAAGCAAAACGTAGACATCCAAAATTTTGTATATAATATTCTTAAAAACAAATTAACTAAATTGAAAAAAAAAAAAAAAAAAGGTGAGCTCATATCAGACTATAAAATGATAGTTCATTTTACAGGTGTTTGAGATAGCATTTATCAATTAAAATTAATATTTTTTTAAGTACTTATTAATTTCAAATTGGTTTGATAATATAATATAGCTCTAACTTAATTTTCTTAATTAAGTCAAAAAAACACTTGAAATAATATGTCAAATATATGACTTAAAATTTCTACTTAAGTTGATCTATCTAATAAAAAATCTCAATGGTAGGTTAATATATTTAATTAAAAATATTTAGCTTGCAATTTTTATTTAGTGCAATGATAAATCAATATTTAAGAAAAATTATTTTAATTGAAAGTTGAGTCATTGCTAATTCATAAGAGAAATTATGAAGTTTTAAAAAATGTTAAGCATATAAAATAATTTTTTTTTTAAATTTAAAAATTTTTAACAAAATTTTTAGATTAAAAATTTTAAACATATGAAAAATTCATCAATTTTATTCATAATTTAATTTTAATAGTTAATTAAAAAAATTATTTTAATTGATGTTTAAAATTGATTTTTTTTAAATGTATATCACTTAATTGTAAAATTTAAAAAAATAAAATAAAATATAGTATATAGGTTTAAAAATTTTATAATTAAATGATATATTTAAAAAAATCTACTAATTTATTTATTAGTTTAAATAATTTTTTTATAATTAACCATTAAAATTAAAATTTTATTTAACTTATAGAACTTAATTATAAAAATTTTTTAAGATAAAATTTAATATAATCTAATTTTAAAAAAGAAAGTTACTATTAGGATAAAAAAAAAAACAACAACAATAACTTTAAAGTGCAATATCGACAATTTGACCCGTTGGCTTAATTTGAAATAATTCGGTTATCCTAATAACTTATAAAATTCATAATCATTCCTAAATAATTTAATATTTTTCCTCAAAAAAATAATTTTATATTAATTTAATTTAAAAAAAATAAACGGTTAACAAAAATTGCTACCAGCTCAGAATATTTTCAATTTAATTTTTAATACAATTTAATTTTAATGTTGTATAATGAATCAGACGGAAACTAAAATATGAGTTTACTTACTCAGTATTAACTAGTAACTAAATTATAAAATTTTTAACTATAAAAATTGTAAATTTAATATAAATTTTAATTTTTTAAATAATTTTATTTTTGAACCGTGAATTGAACTGAAATTTAGCAAATTAAAAATTAAACTTTAACTGAATAATTTATAAATTATAATTGAATCATAATTATAAACATAATTTTATATAAACAGCCTGAATTGAACTAAACTAGAATTGTCAAGTCATTAAATTAATAATTAACTTATAAAATGAGTTCATGAACCTTGACCATCATACCAAAGCTAAAAATGAAAACAGGAACACAAAGTTCTTCCAGAAGCTCTCGCACGTGCTAAGCCATTACGCGGCATCTACAAGACAGTAGCAAAAGAGCCCAAAACGCCTTATCCCTTATCTGTTTGGTCCCATTTTGATTGCAGGGTGGAGCAAAAATAGTGACTTGCTGACTAACTGAGTGGTTACAGAAAAATAAGAGTTTCTAGAAGGTCTCACGCGTGCCAAATCTGAACCTTTGATCGTAGCCATTGAAATCCCTAGTCACTTTCTTTTACAGCAAAAGTTGATGTTGAAATTTTTTTTTTTTTTTTTTTGATATTTGACAAACAGGCATTTCCAGCCCTTGGATGTGGTATTCAATCTAATTCAAGGGGCAGCCATTTCCAGCCCTTGGATTTGGGATTCAATCTAATTCAAGGGGCTAAGGTACTTGCAATTCAAGTGACATAATTAAAAAAATAAAAAATAAATACAAATTGAAATTTGTCTGCATTTTTGCTTTGTGATTCTTTTCTAGAAGCTCTGGCACGTGCGAAACATTGAGGCTTAATTTCTTGAAAATGTTTGGTCACACTTTCTGTGGCCAGTGTGTACGAATTCTCAAGGTGTAAATATTCAGTGTTAAAAAAAAAAAGTGTAAATATTCTATTGTAGAGAATTCAGTTCAAATCTCAATTTTTTTTTTCTTATGATTTTAAAATTAACCATTTCTTTTAATTATTAAAAAAATATTTATAAACATGTTAGAAATTCCGCATTTTGCTTCCGCTTCTTTTACCAAATATGAAAGAAAAAAACTCTTAAAAAAAGGGAAAAAAATTATTTTTTTATATTTAGAGAAAAAAGAAAATAAAGAAGAAAAAAATATGTATTATTTCTCCAAGTTTATCTTTCTAAAATGAAAAAAATAGCTAAGAAAAAAAGAAAAATAATAATAATTAAAGATAATTCAGATTTTTGAAATAAAAATAAAAATAAAAATTTATCATTTTCTTTATTCAATCATAAAAAAGATAATTGGAGAAAAAATCAATATTTTTTTTAATATTTTTTCTCTATTTTCTTTCTTTTTTTTTTCATTCTAAAACATAATGCCAATGCAAACCACTTTATTACTAAAAAGTGTTTTTATTTGTGACAAAAAAAAAGTGTTTTTATTATACACTTAAATTATTTTATAATTATATGAATTTTTTTTTGAAAATAATTATATGAAAATTTAAAAAATAAAAATAAAAAAGTCACTTTTAACTGTCATGTCATTAAAGAGAATATATCTCTTACGGTTTTTTATTGCACAATGCATTGGTATCTACATATCCTTATTAATAAAAAAAATCGTTTTTTTATTCAATGGCAACAAATTTATTAGGGTTTCAACCCAGTTATAAATAAAAATAAATTATTCAAGATTGACTAGTTAAATGGTAAGCATCCTTTTAAAGAAAAAAATAAATTTTAATTTATAATGTTATAAGTAGTGAAAGTTTTTATTATAATTTAAAAAAATTATAATATAATAAAAATTAATATTTAAATATTATTAACTGAGTGATGGAGGATGCAGCATGTAAAGCTATAAAGTTAAGAGGCACCAAAGTATTTACAAACGGCTTAACATCTAGAAAACAAAAATAACAGAAGAAGAAATAGAAGAAGTATACTTTAGATTATTTTATTCATGCAAAAACTCTTTGGATTATTTTATTAAAGTAAAATTTTTTTTCAACCCCTTAAATTTTTACATTTTATTACATCAAGCTCTAAACTTTAATAGTGTTATATTAGGATTTTTTTAAGAAAATTTCATTCCTAAATTTGTGTTCACAAGTCAAATTGATATATTTAATTTTTTTTTTATCAATTTAGTCAAATTAAATGCCAATTTAAAAGGTATTAATAATTTTTATTAAAAAAAATTCAATCAATTAAAAATGAATATTTTTAGTTAAATGCATTTAAAGTAAAAAATATATATTTTTATTTTCAATTAATAAAAAATGTTATTTTTTTGTTAAAGGATATTTTCAATAACAATTGAAAATAGTGAAATAGTATATTTTTGTTTAAAAACATCAAAATTAAAAAATTTTAAAAATTATATTAATAATATTTAGCATGCATAAAAAATTAGTTAAGGGTGACTGAAATTTAATTTTTCAATTATAATTATTCTTATACCGATTGGTATTTTTTTTATTATAAATATAATTAGTTCTATAATTATTAGCATTGAAATATTTTATTACATATTGTAGGCAATCATATTTGTTTTTTACGAGCTCCCAATGACAAAGATCAAAAAGTTCATATTATCAGGAGTAAGGTATCAAAATCAAGTCAACTTAATAAAGTTCTATTACTATATTGGATATTTTATACTTAATTATAATTTATTTATACGTTATTAATTTAATTAAGTATATCAAATATAGTAAAAAAATTATTTTTATTATTAATATTTAATATTTAATATTTTTATTAAATTTTTTGGTATGCTTATATAATTTTTATCAAGTAATAATTATCAATTTTTTAATATATACTTAAATTATAATTTACCTTTTAATAATAAAATTTAATAATTTGAACTAAGGGATATTTTACCTATAAACTGATATGTTTAATAAAAATAAAAATATTAATTTTAAATTCATTAAATTTATTAAGTGATTATTTAATGAAAACATACAATAGTTATAAATTGATATTTAATTGTATTGAAATGACAAAACAACTTTAAAAATTTAGTAATTTGATCTTTTAAAATAAAATTATTGATGAAATTTTATGTTGTATCTAAGCACTCGGTAGTCAGTATCTCGTATGATCCGATTAATTCGAATTTGATTCGGAAAGAATTTTAAAAGATGATAAAGGTCTATCTCAAAAATTTTTAAATAATTGTATGTTCAAAATTCAAACCCGAAACATCTGATTAAACTGAAAGAGTTTTAAGCGAACTCATTCACACTTTATTGAGTTAATTATTGATGAAATATTTAAAATGTGTGAAAAAAAAAAGTACGAAAGGTCAGTATGACAAAATTGCAGTTCAAAGGTTGAATATAACAAAGCTTAAAAGTTGAAGGGCTTAAAAAGGAATTTACCATTCATTAATAAAGAAAAGAAGAATTCTTCTAGAAGCTTTAAAATGAAAAATAAAAAATAATTCTAAATTTTGTATTAGTTTAATATTTATCCTTTCATCAATGAAATGTCATCGTCCCAGTATCTCTTTCAAGCTCCCACCTCAAACCCACAGTTAGTTTTCTTTAATAAAATAAAATAAAATTTTGGAAAATAAATAAAATAAAAATAAAAACTATTACCTGTGTGCCACGGTCTGCTTTGGCCCATTTTATATATATATCTCTCTCTCCTTTCATCTTCCCTTTCCAATTCATACAGCAAATCGAAAACTTTCTTAATCCCCATTTTACCCCTAAAACCCTCCTCTCATTTCATTTTCCATTTCAATGTTCACCTCCTCCTCCTTAACCCTAAATCCGCCCTTCTCCGCCGCTGCAAGACCGCTCCTTTCATCTTCGAAACCTCCCTCGTCTCCTTCATCAGCCGCCGCGTCTCGCTGGAGAATGACCGTCGCTGCCTCCTCGGTTTCGACTTTCCTCGAGCCAATCCCAGTCAACTCGCGCAGAAACATGAGTCTATACGAGATTCTTCGAATAGAACAAACGGCGTCTCAAATGGAGATCAAGACGGCGTATAGAAATCTCGCCAAGCTTTATCATCCCGATGCGATCATCCATGAAGAGGTTCAGTCGGACGGCCGTGATTTTATGGAGATACATAACGCGTACGAGACGCTTTCGGATCCAGCTGCAAGAGCGCTGTACGATTTGTCGCTTGAAGCCAGTAGGAGAAGAAGACCTGCCGTTGGGTTTACAGGCGGGTATTATCCGACCCGGAGATGGGAAACGGATCAGTGCTGGTAGATATTTTATTTTTTGCCACTTTTTAAAGGTAGAAAACGGCAATGGCGCTGAATCCAATTGAATTTTTTCTTCTTCTTTTTACCTTTTTTTTCACCTAGAAAAAAAAAAAGGGTTCTTTAGAAGTTTTAGTTTTACGTGTAAACATGTCGCTTGACCTCGTCTTTGTGTAGAGGGAATTTTAGTGTATATTCCGCTTTTTTTAAAACAAAAAAAAAAAGTAAATATTTTTCCGATTGGGTTCCTTTGATTTTTTTATTTTATGTCAATTTTATGGCTATCTATAATACGGGAATATATATATATATAACAACACTTGGTATTTTATATTTGATGTTAGGACCTTAATGTATTTCGTCACATTACGAGCTAGATACACTAATGTTTTATTACATTTAAACAAAGTATCCATGCATTAATTTGCATTATTTAAAAGAGGAAAATTTGATACTCTTCCATTCCAATTCTCGGAGTATTACAAAAATTAAAATTTCTATTTTAACTCTTTTTTAAGAAAAATTAAAAATTAATATGAATTATAATTACTTTAATATAAAATTTATTTAAAATATGGATAAAATTGAAAAAAAAAATTAATGTTCAATTAGAGTGAAATAAACGATATTTTCTTAAAAAATAATTGGAACAAATTATATTTTCAAGTTCAAAATAATTGTTTGAATTTGAATTATGGTTTATTGTGGTTTCTAGCATGTTATGCAAGAAAGCAAGTAAAAGGTTGCTTTTGATCTAAGCTAAACAAGAGAGGTAAAAGGTCACTCCCAAAATTTGGATAATGCTATGAATAGAAAAAATAAAATGTTTGAACAACTCCTAGAATATGGTGAAATGTTAAGCACGTGCTGATCTTGATGAGAACCATACATTATATGTTCGGGGGTGACTAATTTCAAAATTTGGATTTACATTAGCAAAAAGAACAAAATGAATGCAATGTCTTTCAGATTAATTGTTACCGCTAGTTGAATCACGATTGCAAGAAATCCAGAAAACCCCAAATCGATATTTGCACTTGGAACTACAAGAAAGGTCTTGAGGAGAATTAAGTCTAGAGCACCTGGGCTGGACTAAAGTACTGCTGCCTCTAAAAACTAAGCTCCTCTTGTCTCCATAATTTCTAAATTTTATCCTAAAAAAAAAACAAAGTTAAATGATCAAGTGCCCTTCATATGAACCACCAAATATTTGTACAAAGTTCCTGTTACCTCTAAAACCTCACATATTTTTTTGCACACTGTTTGATAAGGAAAAATCATTTACAGGTCATCAGCATGGAGTGGATGACATGTATGAGAACACGTATGTTTGTGAGATCTGCACCAGTATTGGCAGGTGAGCTTCCTTGGTGATGCAGGATCTGATATACCTGCTCAAAGATAAGCCTTGCGTGCATCGAGATCATTTGGTCAGCTGGGTTTATGGCAGCTGCCACATCTGTCATCCATGCGAGCTTTCGGGCTGTATCCTTGTTTATATCACAGGCCAATTGCTGCAGAAGGGAGAGCAAAACTCCTTGGCTTAAGGGGAGCGGAACCATTGCTAAGATCCCACGCAAATCAACCTATATAACATAGTTTCAATTGCTTTTTCAAATTATTTCAAAGAGAAAAAATCCACTGGCAGATCTAGAAACAGACTAATAGAAGGGGCAGGATAAAAACAAAAAAGAATGAAATTATACTGAAAGACTAAGGTGCAATAGTGATTCTTGAAAACTTTCAAGAGCAATCAGAAAGCATCCAAATATAAAATGGAGACAAACAATTATTTTCTGTTTATCTTACTGAATAACATAAAATGAGAGCTAGACATCAACAAAGAACTGAATTACCCCCACTGAAAAAATAAATAAATAAAGATAAAATTGAAGCTGCACATAAATTTCATCTCATCACATTGAAAAAGACTAGAGAATTGGGAATAGACAGCATAGTAGAAACCTGAGAACATAACCAGGAGACGATTGACACATCACTTCTTTGTAGGGCAGCATTGAAAGCCTCATCATATTTGCGTTCAGATATCAATCTAGATAGCTCTTTTGTTGGATCCACATGTGACTCAACCTTAAAAATTGATGGAACTTGCTTTAAATTACAAACCTTCAAAATAGTTGATGACAGCTAGCAGTTATGAATTGATTGTTATAGCTAGGTTCATAATCAACAAACCTTTTCATGGAGGCCAGGCAAAGGTCCATTGCTCAGTTGTGTAACCAGGGGATTTGCAGCCCCAGCATTTGAGCCAGCAGCCACAAGAGCTAACAGCTTCCTTTGATTTTCAGCCAACTCACCACTCAAGGTTTGGGTCAATGAGGATGCTGAGTTGATGGTTTCCTGCATATAACAGACCAGAAGCAGAAATTATACTAATGTAGTCAGGAAGTACAGACTATACCATTACTTGCATAAAAAGTACAAGTTACACTAAAACTGCTCTAATTTGCATTGCAAGAAATTGAAGTTAATCACACCAACTGTCCAAATATTCTGAGGCACTTACAATCAAGACTCCATAAAATTCTACAGAGAAAGAACCAAATAATCAAGAAGTCAAATGACTATAAAGCAAAATCATCTGTTATGTCAAATTGGCTGGTTTTTTATTAGGTTATTCATCACTGATAATGTGATCAAGAAATCTCATCTGAAGGAAGCTCAAAACTCAATAATTTGGCATATTGCAAAAAAAAATTCTACAATTAGGATGTTAGTAGCATTTCAGCAACAAATTGGCATCTCCTGTTCAATTTCCATATGACAAAGCCTGAAATTTCTGCCATAGGTATAATGACCAAGACATCGCATCTGAAGAAAGCTCAAAACTCAGTAGTTTGGCATATTGCTAAAAAAGTGCACACTATTTGAGATTTTAGTAACGTTTCAGCAACATAAGTTCAAATTCACCAACAAAATGGCATCTCTTGTTCAGTGTCCAAATGACAAAGCCTGAAAGTTTTTGAAGATTTGGTGCCTCCTTAATAAATGTCATAATGTAGTACAAGAATACGCACCCTTAAAGAAAGGGCCAATGAAGAATGTGAAGATTCAAAATGCTGCTGAGCTGCATTTGTATATTCAACCATCCCTTTCCTAAAGGTGGCATCTACTTGCTCAAACATAGCTTTACATGACATCTCAAAGGCAGGGATAACAGAAGCTTCCAGACCAGCCTTCAAGGCATCCTGCGTAAGAACAATGAAATTTAGTTATTAATACTGAGAGTTCCACATTCTATTACTAGTCCATCTCATGGAAAAAGAGTTAATTTGGTTCTATATCTTTTACCACCAAGCCATAATTCCTGTAAAGCAAATACAGTTAGGAAGCTCTCCAGATAGTCATACTAGCAAACTTGCACAGGTGGATGTCCTTCAGGTTGAACCTGATTACCACTTGGGTTGCAAATCTATGAAATTTACCATTGCAGTATTGACTAGACAATGGCCTTAGATATCTTATCCAGTCATTTATTATTTCATATGCATACCTGAAGAGCTTGCTTTCCAGAAGTAGAAAATTGTGCTTGAATTTGCCTAGCAACAGTTGCTTCGAGTTTTGAATTAACTGATTTCTCCAGTTGATTTACTGCCTTGTCACCTACTCCTCTCTGTAGAGCAAAACATCAGTTACAAACTAATGAATATCATGTAAAGCATCATTTTCAAATTACTAACCTGGAATGACTCGGCAATAGCTGAAGATATTGTTTTCTCAAGGACTGGAGACACTGTACGTGCTACAGCTGGTCCAACTGAAGCTAATTCTTTCTTCACTGCTTTCTCCAACACAGCTGTCAAGTCCTTATTAACAAAGTTAGCAATCAGACCTGATATTTGCTGTGTGCGATCCCGCAATAATTTCTCATTCTTCGCATTTTCTTCTTGAAAACGAGCCCACAGTGCATCAGTATTTGCCTTGACAGCTTTCTCAATGCTCCGCCCTAAAGCTGCCTCCAGTCTTCTACATTCTTTTGAAACAGGAACAGCAACCATATTTGACAACTGTTTCTGCATTTCTCTTTGTGCAGTCACTACCTGCAAAAGTAGAAAAATAGCAAACATACACTAAATGATACCATACTGGTACAATTTAGTTCCAGAAACCCAGTCCTGTAGGTAAATCCAGCATATTCCCTTTTTTCTGTGTTGGTTTGGTGAGAATACTAGGTGCTATGCACAAAAACTAACCAAAACTATAGATGCATGCAATAGAAAGATTTGGTAATGCTAGATAGAAGATTTTAATTCTAAACACATATATTCGTCAGAATAGATGAGACAGACCATATTTATGGCTCCAACCTTCAATCAACCATCACCATTCTTCCCAAGCCAAAAGCTATAAAAAGATGCTCCATCAGCAAGACAGACAAGAAGTGTTTCTAAGCCATATTTCCATTTTTAACCCAAAAGACACCTTCACAAACAGGTCTGTCAACTCTTTCTCCTATCTCGAAATCAGATCAAATTTTTCCAATGGGTTGCAACCAGCAAGGCCTATTTCTAGCGTCATCTACTTTTCATTAACTTCTCTATACATGTATATTTTTTTTTTATTACTAGCTCCCTTCTCTATGTTATTTTCCATCTGTTCTAGAATTTTTGTCACTCACAAAGGCATCTGCCTCCTATCAGGTTAGTTATTTCTGGACAATCCTTCCATTAGAAAAATTCTTAAAAATTTAATTTGTTTGTGATCCTATACTCTCTTTTTTCTTTCTCAATTCTGATCAATCCCAATTTTTTTAGCATTTCTTGTTTGGACTGGAAGCAAAGGTCAGCAATTGGAACTGTTGGGATATTTGGCAAATATAGCATAGGTTCAAAAAGATTCATTCTCCAAAAAATTTATTTTTCTGGTGTAAAGGAGTGTCACACCATGGCTGCTAATTTACAAACACTTCACCTGGCCTAAGCAGGTGATCAAGCACATCAACACAGACCACAGCACCAACTTTGGTTGTGCAAGGGAGGGCAATTCAAGGTATGAACCATCATCAGATGCTAATATGGTTTCTCCACTTCCTTATGTTGCATTTCTGGTACCACTCATTAATATCCAAACCAAATTTTGATTAGGCATTTATTCCAATTACTTGTGCTACACCTTGTATCTAGTTTTGACTTTGTATTCTTACACTTGCTAATGGAAAACATGTTTTCATTTTCCAAAAGAAAATATAGAAGGAAAAAGGAAAATGAAAAGATGATCACAATAAAAAGGAAAAAAGCCATGGCCCTCATTGTTACCATAAAACATATGTATAACTCTTCTGAACATATTATACAACCAGTGAAGTTACTCAATATGTAAGAGCATAGATATTACACAAATATGGTTGGTATTGTATGTCAGAGAATAAATATTACCTGACTAAGCATCTCCTGCATAGCAAATATTTGGGGAAAGGCAGCTTCAGAAGTCCCAGCTGGTTCATTAGAAGAGTCTGTTGAATTAAAAGCACTTGGAGATGGAGAAGATGAACCTGATGCTTGAGCATTTTTTCCCTTCTGCTTCTTTGCCTTTGTACTTGGTGTTGATTGCTGAACTACTGTGGGCATAGGTGACTCAGAAACTTTTTCCATTACATCTTTTGTGGAGTCATGGATTTCATCCTCATTTACATCAGAAGGTTGGGCAAGAAACTCTGCCGCACCAGCACCATCTACTTGCTGAGATTCCTCCATAGTATAAGTTTCTGCTGATATGGCACTACACTCCCTGGCCATGTCAATACCAAGATCTGAAGCCTGGGAGCAAAAATACTTCTCCTTACCTTCTGAAACACGAGTTTTAGATCCTACTCGGAGGCTGAATTCACCATTCTGAGTAGATTTTGTTTCACCAACTACTTTAACCTCCACCTCCGCATTACTGACGTCATCATTGACAACTACATCTTGAATATTTGCTTCCTCAATCTTGTCCTCATTATTATTAGATGACACACCCATCAAAATCTCAGATGGAGTTATCAGATGAGTTGGGTGTTTAAACATTACACGTGGACTAAGCATGCTAGAATTATCATCTTGTGTGCCTTTCTTTTCATCATTCCTTAAATTGCCACCTGAAGAAGGAACATCTGAAACATTTGCATGAATAGCGTCCATTTGCTGGTCAACTGAATAATCAACAGCTGGCTGACTTAAACCTTGTTCACCAGGTGGATGGCCTGAGTCAAGCCTTGATGAAACAGTAACCTCAGCATAACTCTTACTTGTCATGAGATGAGAAGATTGTGGAACAAAAGTTATGTCAGCATCTCTACTTGTAGGTGCCAAAGCAAGAGCTTTGGAGTCAATATTTGAAGAGGGAATATCATGCGAAATGGCTGCATCAATTGACACAGAGCTTAAAGGAATGTCAGAAAAGTTACTTCCATGTGAGTCTGGGGCAGAAACTACTTCAACACTGACTAGATCATGTGTAGTCTTGGAAGGCGACTTCTCTAAACCAACATTTTCCAATGGCGGTGGCAAGCACTGGCATAAATCCAAAGTATACTGCTGAATAGCCTGTGTCTGGATACAATAAATCTGAGCAACAGACTGCCCATGTAAAACATCACTAGTCCCTGTTAAACTTAAGATAGGCATGGTGACAGTAAACTCTGATATGTAATCCATACAGGTTGCTGCTGGATTAGGACCATAATCTAGGTGTACAGCATATATTGCATTCCTCTTAGCATTTGCAAGTAAGAGGAGACCCACTTGGGACAGAGCTACAACTTGATTGAAAAATGCGTCCTCTACTTGAGGTTCAGCTGAACTCTTCAGCTCTAGAGTTTGAGTGCAAGTCAATGAATCAGCATCACTGGGTAACAGCCATCCCTCTTCTTTTTCTGAGACCCAAATCTTTACTTCCCGATTCTGGGGCCCCTGTTCAAAGATTTTGCAGGATTGAATAGCAAAAACATAGATAAACTGACCTAGAAAACTGACTCTGAGAAGTTTATACTCCATAGAGACCAGTTTAATTATATTTTCACAAACTTCATAATGCCAGGCCAGTAAAGTAGGAAGTGCTTAATAATCTTATAACTAAAAAGAAAAACTTACAATCTCCGCACTTGGCTAGTACAGACATGACTAGAAAGACTTTGACCAATAATGAGAAAGATCTAGGCAACTTGTACCGCTGTAATAAGTATGATGTGATCTGGCAGTAAACTAATATGATGAAACTAGTATGGTGCGAACAGTTTAAATTACATTTTCAGAAACTTCATAAATACCTCAATGATCTTAATAACTAAAAAAAAAACTTAGAATTGCCACACTTAGCTATTACAAACTACAGACAATTAAAAAGACTTTGACCAATGATAAGAAAGATATTGGCAACATGTACCGCTGTAATAAGTATGATGTGATCTGGCCGGCCGGTAGCTGTTAAGAATGTAGCTGAGAAAACAGGCTGGCCATCATGTGGTCTCAATACCACAAGTGGTGATGCCTTGAGATCCTCCCAGATCTTAATCTGGTTGCAACAAGAAAAATTAAATCAACACCATAAAATATAAGTTATAACTTTGGCAAAACAATCAAAATCAAAATGAAATATTCGAGCATGCAAATACAAATAGATAAAATCAAATAAATAAAAAAAGACATCATGATCATAAGATGTCTACCGTTACATATCCAATTTAGATTGGATAAAAAACTAATGATAGATGAATCTGCACAGGCAAAAACAGAAAGCATTCTGAGCAGCATATAAACTAAATCCAGGACAATAGCCTCCCACCCAACAATGTGATAAAGCAAGGCCAGGATAAAAATGCAAGTACAATAACAGAATACTTTTTCCTCTATGTCCTCACAACTGTCTATAAAATCAAGCATCAAAATCATCACAAGCCTAACAAGAATAGAAACACATCTGCCATCTAATCTTGTAATTAGAATCCTTTTTCATAGCATGTGGAAAGGCTTTTATAGATCCAGAAAATGAAATTCAACGCATGTGATTAATGCAAGTACAATAACAGAACGCTTTCCCTCTGTCCTCACAACTGTTTACAAAATCAAGGATCAAAGTCATCACAAGCCTAACAAAAATTGAACCACATATCTATTCTCCTATTTAGAATCCTTTTTGACAGCATGTAGGAAAAGCTTTTAGAGCTCAAAAAATCTGAATTCAAGAAACATGATAAAATGACTTTCTTTACAATTCTGATCAAGAATAATAAAAGAATGCATTGTCAAACATGTACACATTTTAACATGAAAGAAGAGTGCATAGCAAAAATGCAAACCACCACAATATCAGAAATAAAATAAAAAATGTTTGAAAGAAATGAGCTAACGAGCACTAAAAGAAGGGGGCAAGGAAAGAGGTCATTAAAAATCTACAATGCCCATTGGATTTTCCCCATTAAAAATATTTATTAAGAGAGTTAAAGTTTAAACCATTGTTTGTCTACTTATAACTCCAAATCTCCAACCAGAACTTCAACTACCCTCTTCTCTGATGTTAAAATCTCAACAACCTTTTCACCTATATCATTTCTAACCTAGTTTAATCATTTCAAGAGAAATTTGATAAGCTGACAACAATAAAATCTAATTTAAGTTTCAATGCTCTCAAATCATAAGGGTGCATAAAAACTTGCATGAGTCAAACAACCAGTTCAAAAGAAATTAAGGGAAGAAACTTATAGATGAATGCAGAAATTAAAAGAATCAAATACAGCCAAAAGAGAAGGACAAATACAAACCGTGCCATCCATAGAAGCAGAAACCAAACGCGTAGTCATCCACTGGCACATTGATAAATCTGTCACTTCTCCATCATGTTTGCCAACCAATTGGATACCATCAATCAGTTTGTCAGCAGGACATAAAAGAGGAGCCTCTGATGAATATACTCCACCCTTTCCAACCTTGTTAGTATCAATTCGTAGAACACGCTTGCCAACTCCAACTACCAGAATTTCCTATTGTAAGTGCAAAAGAAACATGCATAGGCAACATTAAAAAAAAAATGCAGTCTTCATCAATAAAAGGAATTATACAAAGATCACTAAAAAATAGTAAAAGCAGACACTCTTCTGTTAATGACAAGAGAATAAGCCTCATACTTGTTTGTAGCAGTGCCAACAAACTCTTGGGTTTCTAATTTCTCCCTCTCCTACTATCTGAATAGCAATAACAGTCTTCCCTGTAATTTGTGGCTTATCTCCCTCATCTGGACCTTCAGAAATTTTCCAGACGTTAATCCGCCCATCTATGCCAGCACTGCATAAGAACATGTCACAACCACCAGAAACAAGGCACACTAGGCAATTACAGAATGCAGAGAGAAAGATACCTTGCCAGGAGATGAACATCCTCAGCAAAGAAAGCCATATCAGTTACCCTCTGAAAGGGACCAAAAAAAAAAAAAAATCAGATGAGCAGAAGACCAATAATATAGTTTCCCACATAACTTTTTCCTTTCCACTTGGTCTGCTAAGTGAATAAAATAATAGCATACAAATCAATTATCTGCATACATTTACATAATCACATTACCCAATATCCCCAAATAGATGTATCAAAGACATAATAGGGAAAAAAAAAACATAGATGATCAAGCATACCACATTTGAAATCTCAGTTCAAAGAATTGAATCGCCACACTACAATAACATCAAGGTTATACAGAAAAATGATAACTGAATGGACATTATCTTGATGTGTAAAACAGTTTTTCATTTTCTTTAATGTTGCAAGGACAGCATTTACAATGGCCATAAACCTTAGCCTTCTCTAAGTTAGAATTAAAATTTTTGAACTTAACAATCAATACAAATACAATCAGCATTGAAACCTCTTTGCTATGAACTCGAAGCAACCAAGAGCTCAATAAAAACAGAGGATGAACTACAATTAAAAAAAATATAGAAATTTTCAAGTCAACCATCCTAATTGCTTTCCCCATTGACGGCAGAGAAGCATTCTAAATTTATTTGTGTTCTCAAAATCTATATCTTTGTCTTGACTGTTCATAGACAATCTAAATATAAATTTCCAATACATGCTTTATGATGACAGCTATTCAAGATTCCATCAGGAATACCAAATTAAACCTAGTCAAGATGTAACTAAGTAATGGAAAAAAAAAATCCCAATAAAACTACACATGTACGATCATATTGTGTCACATCCTCATTGATGTTCACTTATTGCCAACATTTAATATGAGGCTGTTATCATGCAATACTTCACAAAATTCTTTAAAATTGAAGAAGTCAAAATAAAAAATATTTCTCTATCCCAGCATAAAAATGCAATGGCCCAAAAGGAAAAAATAAACCAAACTTATCCTAAGGAAAATAAGGTGTATGACAATTCAATTGAGCCAGAATATTATATAATCAGTCATCAATTTATTAATTTCATTGTACTTCACAGCTAGAGATACATATGTCTATCTAGCTTGGATAACTAATAAAATGACAGAGTATTGCTATTTCTAGCAAGTCTGTCAGCTTTATACTTGTTGAGCAAAACATGATTTGCAATGGTCTATCTAAACCTAAACCCTAAATTGTTTGATAAAATAATTACGAAATGCAATGCAATGCAACAAAGCCAAATCTAGTTTTATGTGCATACTAAAGATCAACTGCTTCATCTCATTAGCACATGGCAAAAACAACTTCCTCTCATCAACAACTGCAAAGCCAAATCTAGTTTCTGTCCACCTCCACTTCTAATCAATAAAATCAACACTACTCATCAAATGCAAGGCCAGTAAACACAATTCCACAAATAAATAAATAAATGCAGATAGTAACAAACAATTTATTTTAGAGTTATATGAGGCAGGAACAGAGAACAAACCTGAGAGTTGGTCCGAAACAAGGAGCGCAAAGCAGTATTGATATTAAGAATCCTAATATTACCCTGCTTTAACCCATAGCAAATATAAGACTTGTTGACAGCAATTTGCCTTCCTAAGCACAACTGAGGGTCAGTATTGTATTTAGTAATGGGTGTAACCTCAAGCTGAGGCTGGACTTCACCTTGTAACCTAACATCCACATCATAACACACATGGACCTCACCACTACCTATCCTTCTCCCTTTAGGCATCTTACTACTAGCTATCCTAATGGGTCCCATTACACCACCCGGAATCACAAGGGTCCCACTTCCTCCTGCTGCTGCTCCTTGCACAGAGGAAGAAGAAGAAGAAGAAATTTCCAGCGGTTCCTGAATAGGGGACTGAGGAGACGTGGAAAGAGGGCGGAGAAGAGCCATGATTTCAGCACCGCTACGGTCATTGTTGCGAGAAGGGATTTGTTGTTGGGGTTGAAGAGGAGGTGTAGGATACGAAAGAGAACGCTGAGGCTGTGGTGGCGGTGACAGGGCGTGAGGAAGAGGAGGAGGAGGAAGGTGGGGAGGATATTGTTGAGGGAATTGAAAGGGGAAGTGGTTACTGTGAGCTGTAGTAGGAGGATAAGAAGAGGTCGGAGATGGAACCATGAGAGTAGGGTTTTGCTGCGTCGGTGGCGGAGAGGGTGCCGATGCTGGTGGTGATGGTATTGAAGTAGCAGCGCCGGTGTTGGCGGCGGTGGGCATGTAAAATTTGTGAATATCGAATGGTGTTGGGGTCTGTTGATGATTTGGGGATGACATTTTTGGCGTTTTTGAATTAGAAAACTGTTGATTTTCAGATCTAATTATGGAAATGGAATTCTTCTGTTGGTGATGTTTCTATATATAGAATACAATCAATAAAAATCCAGCTTTCTGCGTTCTGTATGCATAGTGAAAAAAGGAGCGAGATCTGAAAAAGAAGAAGAAGAATGGAATGGATTATTATATGAGAAACAATTGCGCACTTCAAGTGAAAGTAGAGATGAATTACAAAAGAAAAAAAAAAAAAGAAGTGAAAGTAGTGATGCAATGGAAGCAAATGGTTCGGGTCGGTTCGGTTCCTGTCATGGTTCCACCTTTTTACTAAAACCGGTTTAATTTCGGTTTTGGACCGATTAATTCAGGTCTATGGTTCTGACTCGTCCGGTTAGATTTTTTTGAAAAAAATAAAAATAATTTTTAATTATTTGTAAATTAGAAAAAATTAATAATATTTAAAATTAAATTACTTCTAAATAGTTGATTTTAAAATTATTCAACTACTTTAAAAAATTTTAAAAGATTTACAGTTTCAAATTGTGGTTGAACTTGACTACTTCCCTTAAAATGAAAAAATTGAGAAGGTTTGGGATAAAAATAAAATTAAAAAAATACATTAAATTATTTAAATATTTAATATTTAAGTACTGGATTAAAAGAAAAAAAATTTAAGGGTTTAAATTAATCAATAAAATAAAATATAGGAGTTGAACTTAATTTTTTTACCAAAAAATTAAATTGTCTACGTATTCTCGTGGAATTTAGAGAAATCAAATTTTACATTATTCTCTTACCACTTTTTCAAATATAATTTACACCCTTTTCATTTTTATTTAATCACTATTTAAGTCGGATGCGGATGTTGAAGTTCCTCCTTTAATTGTGAAGTGAATAAATCTTCATTTTCATTTCTTTTAATTCGTTATTGTTTTAATGTTGCTATAGTCTAATCATGCGTGCCTCCAATAATTCCGGAGCCATTGAAGATTGAGTCTCATCCAAAATATTTCATATCGTACTAAATGTTTGTTCAACGGCAACTGTTGCGATTGGACTTGCTAAAATTTATATAGTAATTTGTGCAAGGACTAAAAGATGTATTTTGATATTGACTCCATCATTCGATGATGAGAAACTTTTTATTTGTTTTACTATCACCAAATTCAAAAAAAAATTGTTAGATAAATGCCAAGTTCAAGAAATGAACTGGATAATCATCGAGATCTTTTATACCTTTACATTAAGATACAATCACTCATGCTAGTATTAGAATGTTCAACTTAAACTTGACTAGCAGAAATAGAAAAAGAAGATTAAGATATAGTAATAGCAATTTCAACATATTGTCTAAATTTCTCAAATTATTTTATTACTACTCTTCTAACTTGATTAATTATTAAATCAATATCAATTCTATTATTATCAACCATACCTAAGCATTTATAGCACTCAAATAATCATTCAAACTACCTAATTTATATCTAGGATAAAAAATTTGGCAACAAAATTAATTAATAGAATATATTTAAAATAATTTAACCATTTTAATACCATTAATAAAATTGATTCTTTTAAAACGATATCATTTTCATGCTCTTGTAATGCACTAACAATATTAATGCATTCAATTAATAATAAATGAGAAGTAGGATAATAAAATACCACTTAAATTATAAGTTTCATCATTAAAAACTTTTAAAATATCTAAAATTTTTGTACAAACTTTTCAATTTTATGGAACATTATTGGAAATAAATGTACACAATAAATCTTTATATCCATATGAGTCGTTTACTAACTCATAAGTTAAATTACAATGAGTTAGAACATTTTTTGATTTTTTTTTGGTTTTTTTACCATTGTCTTTATAAAAAATTTTCATGATTTCATAACTTTTGGATGTATGCATAAAAATGAAATTATTTTTTAATAGGACAAAGGAGCGTATTCAAATATTTTAGAACTATTTACAAATATATTTAAAACATGACAGACACACCTAACATGAACAAATTTTCTGTCAATATTTGGTTGACAAATATTTTAAAGATCATTAGTTAAAGCAGTATTTTGCAGCTGTATTATCAAAAGAAAATAAAAAAAAATTCACTAAACCATAGTCTTTTAAAATATTTTTAATAATTCTAAAAATATTGTTGGCAAAATGCTATTCATCAATATATATATATGTGTGTGTGTGTGTGTGTGTGTGTGTGTTTCCAAAACTTATAGTTCAAAACCTGAACCATCGATTCATAGTTTTGTTTCAAGAGTAATTGACTCTAAACCAGTCCTTTTAAAGGTTACAGACCAATTAAGTCTGGTTTTGACCAAATCGGTTATGAGCCTAGACCAATTTGAGAAAAAGAAAAAAAAACCCATCTTTAAGCCCTTACCCTTTACATTATATTAACTTTAGACCCCTCAAATTTTATTTGTACGTTTAGCCCCTTCAACTTATGAGTTGTTAGTTCTAAACCCTATCGTGTTGTGTCTAAAAGATATGCTTGTAAGTTTGATTTATTGATATTGAATTAAATAATGAAAAGGCCCTAAGGGGTGAATAGGGCAATTAACAAATTTAAGCAAAATTAAAAATAAACTAAAAAGGGAAAATAATCAAATCTATTTGGAATTATAGGCCAATTATCATTCATCCTAATTTCAAAGTTGTATCAATTTGCTCCTCCAACTTTGAGAGTTGTTCCAAATTTATCTAAAGGACATTAAGCTTGTGACAGAGATGATATGGCAATCTGACATGGCATAAGAGTGGTTGACATGGCAAAAAACTTAAAACTCACCTTATTAATTATATCTTGAACTATAGACCAATTATCAATCTAATCTTAATTTTAAAGCCATTTCAATTTGCTGCTTTAACTTTTCAAGTTGTGCTAAGTCTATCCAGAAGTCAATAAGCTTGTGCTAGATAGCTGCAATGACTATCTTTCGTGGCATAAGAGCATCTAACATGGTAAAAAAAAGTTAAAAACCTAAAACTTACTATTTTCCAAATTAGAATTGCAAAACATATGAATATATGGTTTGAATAATGAGATCATGACATGCAAATGTGGAAATATAGCTTGTTTAAAGACATCTTAAAACTGATGCAATTCCAAGTCAATTGTTTTAGTGTTGTTCCTATTTTGAGTAATGGTTTCAACAAAAAAGACCCCATAAAAAATTGAAACATTCATGCAAAATCAAAATAATAAAAAGTATTATGAAGTCCAAGTAGTAAGAAATTTAAATATTTTTAAATAAAATTATAATTTTAAGCTTTATATATCGAGAAAATAGATGTTCAAAAAATTTTGACCGTTTTATGGCCATTATGTATGTATTAGATAAAAAAATGCAAAAGTATAACTGAAGTTTAAGTTTAATTTTACACCTACTTTAAGGAAGTTTAATTTTGTCATGTCAGACACTCTTATGCCATATAAGATGGCCATTACAACTATCTGGCACAAGCTTATTGACATCTTGATAGATTTGGCATAACTCAAAAAGTTGGAGGAGCAAATTGAAATGACTTTGAAATTAGAATTAGTTTATAATTAAAGATAGAAATGATCAGGTGAGTTTTAAGTTTTTTGCCATGTCAGCCACTCTTATGCCACGTCATCTTTATCACAAGCTCAATGTCGTTTGGATATATTTGGAATAACTCTCAAAGTTGGAGGAGTAAATTGATACAACTTTGAAATTAGGATTAGATTGATATTTGGCCTATAGTTCATTATAGATTTTATCATTTTCCCATTAAAGAATGAATTAGAATAAGGAGATAAACACAAGAATTTAAGGAGTTTAAATTCTCAATAATCCTACGTCTCCACCTAACTTATCCCAAGTTAGGATTTTAAACACCCACACCCACACCAATCTATTATATGTATTAATTATGTACATAAGAATTTAAGGCTCACTCTTTAACCTTTATAATCAAAAGTTTTTTAAGCCTCATTCTTGAAACCAATTCCAAAGTGTTGTAGTGGCTAACATTTAAACTAAACCACTTAGAGTTAGTTCCTCACTTCCCTTTCTTGAACCCAAGTTAGTTCCTCACTTCCCTTTCTTAAACCCAAGAAATACAAAAAGAAGAAGAACCTACTCTATCAAATAAACCACACTCAAGTAAAATTGATTACAAGAAGAAAAATGAAGTTTGAAGCTTTAAAGAATTGAATGCTGAAAGAAAATTGATCACCAATACATTTAACCTCTTAAATGAGGTTTAATGAAGAGTATATATTGTGAAAAATATCAGGACATGGTTGTTAGAGCTTATTCAATTTGTCCTAAGACTCTTCAAGCTTTATTAATTGCATTTTAGCTTTTTACAGGAAGACGCTCAGTCCTAGTTGGGATATCCCATGTCCCAGTCAGGACGTTTAATAAAAATAGTCGTTGGAGTCTGACATGACCATTGCTTGAAACAAGTGCATCATGTCCTAGTTAGGATGGGGATCATGACTAATGTCCTGAGCTGTATCCTAATTAGGACCAAGACCAGGATAAACACTACCTAAATTTGTAAAAATTGCTTACTTCAGTCCCGAGTGGCTCTTCATGATCCCATTGAGATGCCTATATCCTAAGCAGTGTCCTGGTCAAGACTAAGCTCGGGATGGACATTGTTCAAGGCTTGAATTTGGGTGATGAAGTCCCAGTCTTAGTCCTATTCGGGACTACCTATATTACTTCAATTTTCTTAATTTTTTCTTCATGATGTGCTTTCCAAAGTGCCTTATCTTATACACACTTGAAATAAATTCATTAGCTACTCAAAACATGGTTTGTTAAGATCAAAATAAGGGTTAAATAAAGATTGATCATTGCAAAAGGCCACCAATCGCCCCCTTTTTTATTTTGACAAACCTATTTTGACTTTGAGAAAATAATTTAAAGTGCAAGTGTGTGAATGTTTGAACTCCCCCTTAATATATGAATTTCCTTTTAATTTTACTCCCCCTTAATGTGTGCATTAGTTGTAATAGACAATTGATTTGCAATAAAGGTATAATAAAGGTAAACCAAGCTTAAATCACTCAAATACTTCTCCCCCTTTTGCAAAATGATAAGAAAAATAAAAATTGCATTAATAAAAAGAGAAGTACAATGATAACAAGGGAAAGGACAACTCTAGACATAATAATAAACTAAAAATATATTAAAGGAAAATATATAAACTAAACTAAAATATAACAAACACACACATAGCAAAGACCTAACATAGAAAAATATAGAAGAGGTAATGAATCATCATGAGGAGCATCTTCTTGAGGAGGTGGATGGGTGAATGGAGAATAGGTGCAAATATAGACTTGTCATTCATACAAGTAATGCACATCATATTAGAGGTGGGCTACGTTTGCATCAACTTGATCAAATCTAGCATTAAAGTTGCTCTCCAGCTCATGCGATCAAAGAGTTATCCCACCCATTGGGGCTCATTACCAAAGGATTGAGGTCCTTGAGAAGAGATGCCTTCTTGTCTTATCCTTTTCCTTTGAGGTTGAGGTTCAAGCTCCTCTTCACCACCTTTTTAGCCTTTAAATTACTTAATGTCTCTAAAGATGTCTTCAAGGTCTTGGCCTTTTTGAGATTGAGCAAGGTCATTTTTCCAAACCCATGTGTTGTTAATCATAGAAAATTATTTTGAATATTTGATGAAGGTCTCATCAAGGAGAATTGGCTTGGTAGAGGGCAACGTGGATAGATCAATGTCACATAATTAAGCAAATTTAGTGACAATTCCACCAACGCAAATAGCACCGGTTAAATTATCACTAATAAGCCACAATTGCCATTGTAAAAATCTTCCTAAGGTAATAGGTTCATTAGCAACAAGACAATGGAGAATGAAAAAAACATCAAGAGAAATTGTTTCATTGGTAAGAGCTCTACCATTAATGGAATAGGTAAGAAATCAATGGAAGACTCTATTTTTATCTTCCTTTCCTTCTTATTCTTTTTCCCTTTGTCTTAATGTAAGCTCATGAGGAAGAAGCTAACCAATAAGGATGTTGGTTGAAATTTGAAAAGATCACGAGCTTCTTTAATGGAGATTATTTTTAATTCTCAATCCTTCTTAGGTAGCACTTTTAAAATTTTGGTGTTGATCTCTTCTTTTAAGTAATGCTTACCTAACTCTTTCAAGGTTATCAAGAGGGTATTCCGTTGATTTATCATTTCAATGATGTTCTCATGAGGCTTTATCTTGAAAAGTTTATACTTATAGACCTAAAGTTGAACCTTTTTTTAATTAAATTGGATATTGCCTTCATAGTGGTTCTTCAAGGTTCCCCACATCTCTTTGGTCAAAATGCAATTTTGAACTTCACCTCTTTTCTCTTTTGACATAGATGCAATAAGAATCAATATAGCCTATTCTTGTAATTGTCCTCTTTTTCCTTTCAAGACCACTCTATCCTTTCTTTAGGTATTTTAACACCATCCACTATCTCCATAGGAGGTTTCTATCTATTAAGGATCACATTTATAGTTTAATAGGATCACTATCAAGATAGAGCTTCATTTTATGCTTCCAATAGGGATAATTACTTCTATCAAAGAAGGGTTTAAAGGTTTGAAAAGAAAGAAATTAACTCCCAATGATCTTGAATTCTGGTGACTAAATACTTGGAAACCAAGCTTTGATACCAATTGAAAAAGAGCTCGGATCTGTAAGGAAAACCATTCCTATAAGGATTAGGATCACCAAATAATAAAAGGATTCTAAATTAACTATATATATAGATGCACACAATTCATTCATTCTTATATATATATATACACACGCACACACAAGCATAACGTACACTATATTCAACTTATGCTCTTACATACCCTATACTAACTTAGGGATCGGAGTCCTTCTAGGAGACATCCCATAAGCTCACCCAAGATCTTCTTATATGTGTAAATTCAAAAGAAGAATTCGTGAATGAGTTATTAATCATTAAGTTAAGAGTCTTGCAAAAATCATTTTCTGATCGCTCTTTTTCCATGTCTTACTTATGCAATTATATGTAAACTATTTAAAGGAATTAAGATTCGAAAGTAAAATCATTTTCCTGGTCTAAAGTTAGAAAAAGGAATAATAAATAATGGAATATTGTGGTAGTAATTAATTCAATTGAGTGTAATATATGTATGACATTATAAGGATTTCAAGCCTATATCTCAATTCTTGACTTATTGCTCATAAGTGAATTGGTCATGAATATCTTGGTGAACCTAACTTCTTGTTAGATTTTATGTTAAATTATTTTTTATTTATGATGTCGAATTAGTTTTGATAACTAGTTTCTGGAACTCTTGAGCTTGGTGTCCTGTAATCCATGAACAGAAGGCAAGGTAAGAGGTGGGGAAAGTCCCCACAAACACTTTGATGCCTAAGTTAGAGAACAGAAGTAGGGGAATATGGAACAACTAGAATATATGAGAATGAGATGCTCCTATGTGAGGGATATGGGGTCCTATTTATAGTAATACTTTAACCTGAGAGGAGTCGAATTCATTGTGAGATGGGAGTCCTAATCCTGGTAGGAGAGTGTTCCCTCTTTACTTAGGATTCCTTTTTAGGGTAGAGTCCTTTTCTTGGATGGATTCTGCTGCCTTCCTAGTTTGAATGTCCCTGTTTAGGAAATAAAGATCCTTTAATTAGGCAGGAATATATATAGGCAATATCAAGAGTTCCCCCTAGGTATACTCAGATATTTATGTCCATTGTGCCCAAGTAGAGTAGGGCGCTGATGCTTTCATATAGGAGTACTATACAGTGATATGGTAAGGTGAGCTGAGGTGGCCAGCCTCAGTCATAGTAAGAGAGTAGAGCTCAATGTCATGCCTTGGAACCATCTCGTTTCTGAAATGGAATCAGTGGAGCTTTAATGTCCATCAAGTCTGTCAGATCAAAAGTAATAGATTAACCTGTCCATGCAGAATTAACGTGACAAAACCAATCATCATTGGATTTTTGATGCTCGGTGTAAGGATGCGAGGCTTATGAGCTCGAAACCTCAGTACTACAGAAGTGACCTGAAGGTGCTAGCTTCAGTCACTAGACTTAGATGCTCAAGGCTTAGATGCTCGATATAGGGACACGAAGCTTACATGCTCGAAACCTCAGTACTACAGAAGCGACTTGAGGGTGCCAACTTCAGTCACTGGACTTAGATGCTCGGTGCAGGGACGCAAGGCTTACATGCTCGAAACCTCAATGCTACATAAGTGACCTAAGGGTGCTAGCTTCAGTCACTGGACTTAGGTGCAAGGATGTGAGGCTTACATGCTCGGAACCTCAGTACTACAGAAGCGACCTAAGGGTATCAACGTCAGTCACTAGACTTAGATGCTTGGTGCAAGGACACGAGGCTTACATGCTCGAAACCTCAGTACTACATAAGCTACCTGAGGGTGCTAGCTTCAGTCACTGGACTTAGGTGCTTGGTGAAAGGACATGAGGCTTACATGCTTGAAACCTCAATACTACAGAAGTGA
The DNA here is from genome assembly GCA_947683625.1 of Mallotus nudiflorus. NCBI lineage: Eukaryota > Viridiplantae > Streptophyta > Magnoliopsida > Malpighiales > Euphorbiaceae > Mallotus > Mallotus nudiflorus. The sequence goes on from CANTUR010000067.1 coordinate 654,640, forward strand.
CCTAAGGGTGTTAACTTCAATCACTAGACTTAGATGCTCGGTGTAAGGACGCGAGGCTTACATGCTCAAAACCTCAATACTATAGAAGCAACCTGAGGGTGCCAGCTTCAGTCACTAGACTTAAATGCTCGAGGCTTAGATGTTCGGATACCCGGGATGGGCTAGAAGTGTAGTTTGGATGCTTTTTGAGTAACTGATGAAGGAGCCTAGTTGAGATGTGGGCAGGCTGACGCGTGGCGATGTCGCTTCAACTCTTAGGGATTCAAAATTTAAATCACATGAGTTATGTGTCATTTCGTGTGTCAATAAATGGAGCATTTCTGTTGCCATTGTAGTGACCCCTTATTTGATGGGCTTATTTTCCCCAAAAGGCCCTTAATGACCTAGGGAGAAGCGAAGTAATGATGAGGGCAGTTAATGGCGTGTTTTTAAGTCCTTCTGTAACTTTATAAGTACTGTTGCGCTTGTCAACTGGTGCATTTTGCTCTTTTATTTTTGCCTTTGTCGCAGTTGTATTGCCACTGCCGTATTTCTTTCTATTCACTGTGATTCTTGCCTCTTGTAACTAGGTGATCTTCTATCCTTTCTTCTTCTTTTTCCTGCTTCTGTTTTCTGTTGTGCATTTTCCTTCTTAGAAATTAGTATGGCATCGAGGGAACAGGTTAGTTTTGACCTTTTTATTTCGAACATAGATGATGATTTATTGGGGGTAGTACCGAAGGCGGTTCCATATTCCCACCGATTATACCTTTCACACCGTAAATAGGAAGTTTAGGGCTCACACCCCTATCTATGTTAGGGCTTTGTAAATTAGTGGTGTATTTTGACCAGCTAGAGGGGGGTTTAAAATTTCCTTTAGATCCCTTCGTGAAGAGATTTTTGAATAAGTATAACATAGTGCCTGATCAGCTTCATCCGAATAACTATAGGATTCTGATCGAGTTCATCCAACTGATGTATGAAGAGGGGAAGGAACCTAATTTAAATGTTTTTCAATACCTGTATAATCTGTCTAGGAAAAAGGGAGAGCTGATGTTTTCCCTGTCGGCTATGCCTAACCAAACCCTCTTCGTTGAGCTTCCGGACCAGCTGACTTTTTTGATTTTATGGGTGGGATTTCCTTAGTTGACGAGCTGACTGCTCCGGAGGAAGTGCAATATCTCCCTCTCTGGAATCCAAAGCCCCCACAGCTCCTTAAGAGGTAATTGTCAATTCCAAAGGCAAAACGGTAGTCGAGTCTTCCCAATCTAAAAGGGTGGGCTGAAGGAAAAGGCGGTTAATTGAGCAACATTTGGATATGAAGGGGCTCAACGAGGAAATATACGTCCAACGCCCAAGGCTATTTGGGTCTTCGAATATAAGGGGTTGGATACTAAACAGGGTGAAGCCTCCGAGTGTCTCTAATAGCCAAGTGAGGGATCAATATGCCAAATCATTGAGGCTGCCTGCGGATATGCAGCGCTGGTCTGATGAGGGCCCGAAGCGGTTGCTCAACTCAATGATTGACCAGTCATTAGAAGTAAGTTCTTTCTGTTACTGATGTTGTTACTATTATATAGGCTTGTTATTGACTTTAACCTTTAGGCTTGGAAGTAATGTCGGAGCTTTCGAGACGCGTGGACCATGGCCATAGCTAGCTTGTCTAACATGGGATACTAGACTTTAAATCTTTGGAGCATTTTACTGATGTAATAAATTGGGCTTTGCTGGCTCCCTTCTTTTTTTATCAGTACAGAGGTGATGCATTCTTAGCCTATAGAGAAGTATAAGTACACTGTTTCATCTGGGATGAGATGGCTGAGTAGGGGTGGTAAGGACAAGAATCTCTTAATGTCCTTGAATGCCGCCTAGCAATCTGTGGACCACTTAAACTTTTTGGAATTTTTGAGAGTTTAAAATATCGGTAGACACCATCTGGCCGAGCATGAAATGAAACGCCCTAATGCGATGATTCTGTTGTTTAACTTTTGTACTTTATAGATATTTTTTTGTGCTTCCATATTGAGTATGACTTCCATTTTTTCTAGATTGGCTTCAATGCCCCTATGGGATATTATGAATCCCAAGAATTTGCCTGCTCTGACTCTGAAGACGCATTTTTCTAGATTCAGCTTGATCTTGGATTTGCTTAATAGCCAAAGAACCTGGTCTATATCTGCTAGGTGCTGTTCTGAATGCTTGCTCTTGATGATGATGTCATCTACGTATACTTCTACGCTCGTGCCAATATGATATTGGAGGACTTGGTTCATCATTCTTTGATATGTGGCTCTAGCGTTCTTAAGTCTAAAGGGCATCACCTTATAGTAATATAAACCTTCATGGGTAATGAAGGATGTCTTCTCTTGCCTCTTCCTTCATTGAAATCTGTGGGTGACCTTGTGCCGTATTGATAAAACTGCATAATTCATGGCTAGCGATGGAGTCAATGAGTTGGTCGATTATGGGCAATGGGTAGCTATCTTTGGGACATACTCGATTGAGGTCAGTATAGTCTACACACATCCTGTATTTCCCATTTACTTTTTTGAAAAGTACCACATTGGCAACCCACTCCAGGTAAGTAACCTCTTTTATGAACCCGACCACTAACTGCTTCGTTGTTTCCTCAGTAATTTTTCTCTATCTTTCATAGGCAAAGGTTCTTTTTTTCTGGGCCATTGGTTTATCTCCCGATCTGATGTTTAGACAATGGCAAGCAACTTACAGATCCACGCCAATGATTTTGGAGGCTTGTAAAGCAAAATCTTTCGAGTGTCTGGCAAGGACTTCCCTTATTCCTTCTATGATGCTCCGACTGAGTTTATTGTCGATCTTCATGGTCTTTTCATCTGTGATTTGTAAGGTCTTCACGTCTTCTACTGGTTATGGATCGGCGCCTTGCTTCTCAATTTCCCATGCTTCTAGAGGAAAAGCCTCTGCCTAAGGCTTCATAGCCATCTGGTAACACTAGCTAGCCATATGCTGATCTCCCTGAATGGTAAGGGTTCCATTCTTAACTAGAACTTTCATAATTAAGTACCGGATACTGCTGACTACATCTGATTCATAAAGCGCTGACCATCCTATAATCCCATTATACGCCAGTGGTATATCCACCACGTTGAATACTGCTTGCATAACTTTCGTTTCTTCATTGTCTTAATTTCCAAATTCTAGGCTCAATTCTATAACTCCTATTGGTTGTACGGTTCCTCCACAGAAACTCGTGATGGGGTTTTGGATGGCCTTCAGGTTGGTAACGGAGCCTCCCATTGCCTTGTACGTATTCCAGGATAATGCATTGATAGCGCTTCCGTTATCCACCGATAACCTTTTTACCAAATACTTGTCTATGCACGCAGTTATTACTAAGGCATCAGAATAGGGGTGGCGAGCATGTGAATCATCTTTCAAATTGAACACAATATCGCTTCTCTTGGATACTGACTTTTCTCCTCCACTTCGTTTTAATCTCTTCTCAGTGTTCTCTCCCCCGATGATCATATTGATAGTGCCAATTAGTTCCATCCATGTTTTCTTTACTTTCGACTTGTCATGCTCCTAATTTTTGAAGTTTTCGCTTCTTCTTGATGCATCTGTGAAATTATTGAGTTTTCCCTCTGTACCAGTCTCTCTATGGCATTCTTTAGCTCTCTGTAACCCTCTGTGTCGTGCTTGTATTCTCGATGATATTGGCAGTATTGTCCCCTGTCTTTGATGGATCTTTAGCTTAGGCTTATTCTCTTAGCTAGGGTGATTCTAACACCATTCGACCTGATCCACATAAGTATTTTGGATCAAGAGGTGTTCATGGGTGTATGTTTGTCCGCTTCCCTATCAAATCTTTTTACTGGATTTATGAAATTCATTTTTGGGAAGCTTACACGTCTATGTTTAGGTCATTCATCCTTGATTGGTGGCTTCTCTTCCTCCCATCACATCCTTCTATCTTCGTCTATTTTTATCATCCTGACTACCATTGCCATTGCCTCTACAAAGGTGCCCGGTTCTTTGGTCATTATCTTGTCTTTAAGCTTACCAAGTCTAGTGCCATTTTTCAAAGCTGCTATGGCAACTTCATCTATGAGATGCTTAATTTGCATGGCTATTTTATTGAAACAGTCAAGATAACTTTATAAAGACTTGTCGACTTCTTATCGACACATCCGAAGATCATTGATATTTTTGGCTGGGGGAATATTGGTGACGAATTTATTATAAAATTATTCTGCTAAATCCTTGAAAGAAGTGATAAAATTCTCCGAGAGTCGATGAAACCACTTTTGAGCATTCTTTGTGAGAGTGCTTGGAAAAACTCTACACATGATTCCATCATTTACATTCTGGAGCAACATCTTTATTCGGAATGCCGATATGTGGCTGATGGGATCTCTCGTCCCGTCATACTGATCAAGCTGCAGGATTCTGAACTTAGTAGGGATCCTCGTCTAAATTATTCTTCTAACAAATGGAGTTCTATTGTCCATAACGCATTTTTCTTCCTTTTTTGATTTTTTCTGGGCTTTGTATATTGCCTCTTCAACTTTCTAAGCTATCTTTGAATCATCAAGGGCCGGAATCATTAAACTACACTCCCCTTCCGATGCTTTACCCTTTCCCATGCTCGTCCCCGGGGCCTGCCGAGGTGTTGCGTTATTATCGTTTTGAGCTGGTTCAGAATGCCCACTCTGCATTATAGTGTTTACCTGTTGTTGCATTAAAGCTATCTGCACCTAGATATTTTTTATCATGACTTCCTTGCTAGTTTGGTCGAGGTTGAGTATTTGGTTTACAGTGTTTAAATTGGGTGTGGTTATTGTCGGTGTGTTTGTTAAACTCAAAAAAGGTATGGAAGGTATTGAACGATGGTGTTGTAGAGGAGCGTAATATATGAGGTCTACACCGAAGGCTGGGTATCTTAAGGTGTTGTCAAGGAGTGGATGTGTGTGTTCGAATGAAGCTTCGGTATGCGAAAAAGTGGCTATAAGCACTATTGCTGGGAGAGGGTCTGAGAGGTTGGCCGAAGGGATAGGTGCAGAAGGGTTGGTGCCAATTTCGGGAATCAAGGCCGGTGGTGGGCTGAAAGTCATGGTGAGGATGTCTTTAGCTTAGTAGGTAAATGAATGGCTTTTTCCAAAAATCCCCACAGACGGTGCTACTTGATAACTGATTTTTAAAACTCTTGAGCTTGGTGTCTTGCAATCCACGAATAAAAGGCAAGGTAAGAGGTGGGGAGAGTTCCCACAAACACTCTGATGCCTAAGTTAGAGAACAGAAGTAGGGGAATATGGAACAACTAGAATATGTGAGAATGAGATGCCCCTATGTGAGGGATATGGGGTCTTATTTATAGTAATACTTTAACTTGAGAGGAGTCAAATTTTTTGTGAGATGAGAGTTCTAATCATGGTAGGAGAGTGTTCCCTCTTTGCTTAGGATTCCTCTTTGGGGTAGAGTCTTTTTCCTTATCGAATTCTGCTACCTTCCTAGTCCCAGTGTCCCTATTTAGAAAATAAAGATTCTTTAATTAGGCAGAAATATATATAGGCGATATCAAGTTTAATTATGGTGGTCTTTTTTAAGTTTAATTTTTCTTTTTAACATCTTATGAATATGAAGTCATAAATTTGGTATCTATAAATAGCAATTGATGGAAGAGAGCCTTTAAGTATCTTACCTTTGTGGCATTAACATGGAAGAGAGCCTTTAAGTATCTTACCTTTGTGGCATTAACAAGAAATAATATTTTTCAAATTTTATGTATATTGAAGAAAGATAGATTTGTAGGGGTTGCTAATGAAATGGGTTAAAATAGGTTTATGATGTATGTGATTTTTGAAAAGTTAATTATACTTATGTCTAATCAATATAATTGTCTTTATTATATCATTTTGTTTAATTGCTTTAATTGTTTTTGGATGTATGATTTTCTACTTTTGATTTTCATTAAAAAAATTAACCAAGGTCAATTCTCTTATTAAAAGTTTCATTTTCCTCGTTAAAATAATTCCAATGGCGAGAATAATTTGGTTATGGCCTATTGTTGTTGTTGTTATTATTATTATTATAACATTAATTTTAAAAGCTATTATATAATTAGTCACAAATCTGCATAATGTTGAACTACATATTTATATAATAAATAAATAATAAATAATTTTAATAGAATAAAATTTATAAATAAAATAAATATAGAACATATTATAATAATTTTTTAAAATTTTTGTTTATACAATTTTTTAAATTATAATAATATTTGGGCACAAATTTTTGTAATAATTAAACATTTTGAAATTTTTATCGATTAAATAATCATTGACACTTATTGTTTAACAAATAAAGCTCATATGTTTCTTTTAAAGCTCATATGTTTCTTTTATTCTATATTGAATCACATAAAAAAAATAAATAAAAAGATAGAGTTTTAAGTGGAACGAAAAACAAAAATAAGTTATAGAGTTTTGAAACATGTTGAGTTTGAAGAATTTTTCAAATGTTTTTTGAAATATTAGAATTTTAATAGTTTTTTCACATCAGATTTTCAAAAAGTAAAAATTAATTAATGAGAGAGAACCTTTATCAAAATTTTGGCTAAATGCTTTTAAAGTTCTCTTTTATATGAGATGCTTATTTTCCATAAAAAATATTATTAATCTTTTATTGATAATCTATAAGCTAAAAATACAATAATTATTTTTGGATAATTTACTAACACTTCCTTGATATTTGTTATAATTTATCAGTTCATCCTTACATTTTCAGAAGTCAACCAAATACCCCCAATGTTTGATTTTATTAACTATTTCTCCCTTCTGCAAACTTAGTACTCCTCAAGTTTACAATAAAAATATCAAATCAGTTGGGGTATTTAGTTAATGGAAAGGAAAAATAGTTAATAAAATCAAATCTAAAGGGATTATTAGTTAACTTTTGAAAATATAAGGACTAATTAATTAATTTGGTCAAATCTTAGGGGGTAATTGTAAGTTACCAATTATTTTATATTGTCCAAAATAACTACTATAATTAATGTTAGTGATTAGTTGATTAATATAACCCATTATTCCAATTATAATTTCAACAATTTAAAAAGTATAGTAGTCTAGAATTTGTACTGGTATCCATAATAACTTGGATTCTTAGTAATTTAAAGAAAATTAAATAAGTATAATATAATTCTTCCTAAATGCATTATATCTTCTCCTAGAATATGAGAAGTTTTTCTCAACTTTTAAGTGTAATAACTCTCTTATTCTTATTTTCTTTCAAACATTTTTTTAAGTATAGGCTGCACCTATAAGTAAATAATTAAAAGAATGAAATCAAATTATATAATAAATTTGTCAAATTAGATTGCTACAAATAATACTTACTTTCAACTAGGGAAGAGCATCGGTCTAGTCGATCAATTTGGTTTGGGGATATTGGTAAACTGATTGATTATGTGGTAAAAAAAAGATGAGCCGAACCAAACCGATGAATAAGCCTAATCCAAATAGGTCTGAAGATCGATAAAATCGGTTAAGGTCGATTCGGTTCATCAGATTGGGCTTAGTTGGGTTGTGCCTCTTTACATTTGGGTAAAAAACATTCATATATGTACTTTAAGTAAATAATTATGGGCCAAGCCCACATTACATATTGTTTTCTATACAAAAAGGTCTTTTGCTATATATCAATTTACATTTTAAAAATGCTATCTAAGTATTCAGATTACAAAAAACTAGGACTTATAATCTGGCATCAAGTCCTAAACTAAACACTACATATTGCAAAAAAATCTGAATTGGCCTACACAAAAATTTTTAATTATAGCTTGCATATACAAAAAAAAATAGCAAATAGTGCTTGGCTGAGGAGCTTTCCACCAAAACCAAATTGTAAAAGTATAAGTTGCAAAAGACAAATACTGCAACATATACCAAAAAACCAAATTGCAGCAACAAATTCTTTCCTTGCAATATAAATTAATAACAGAAGAGGCATTTTCAAAAATAAAACCAAAGTATAAAGCATAATGAAATTAAAAAGAACATAAGAATCAAACAAAATGGCTCAAGATGCTTTTATTTTTAAATCTTATTAGAATACAACCAAATTTCTGGCAATAACAAAAAATAGTTTAAACTAAACTATACTATAAATAACCACCTAAAGAAATGAAGCAAGTATTCTAATACAATTTAGAATATCATGGAGTGGAAGCATCATCATTGCCAAAAACAAACATAAAAATCAAATAAGAGGCTCAGGTTGTAATAGTTAAATCACATCAAGAATGTAGCGACATGTCTAATAGCTAAATAAAAATATATAGCCATCAAAGAAACTTAAGCAAGTATTATGTCAAGTTTTAATATATTAGGGTTGAAGCTTCATCATTACCTTAGAACTTACAACAATAACAACACGGACACCTTAACAAAATTATACATTTTTAAGGCATTTCAGGTTGGTCACATGTAAGATGCAAGCAGAAATACTCTAACAAATCAATAAAGCACAAGCAGACAACAAACTAGTATCACGCTATCAATGTAAGAAAATATTGAAATAGTCATCAATAAATCAAGCAGGTAGCAAAACACAATAAATATTAGATAGCTAATTTACTAAGTTTATGGCAATGAAGGGCACTACCCATTTATTCCAAATATGAAAAAAAAAGAACTAAACATTAAATGAAGAAAGCTTTGGATAGTATTAGAAATATAAAAAATAAATTTAGCAAAATGAATAGCAACATAACCTTTTTCAAATTTCTCTAATTCATCAACATTTTACTTAATCAACATTGCTTGATTATGCATTGTAAGCCAGTCCTATGTGCATATGAGAGCCTTAACTATTTTTGGAGTTAATGAACTTCTAAAAACATCAAGTACCCGCCCATTAGTGCTGAAGGCAAACTTAGATGTAGAGTGGAAATAGGCACTGCTAAAATATTCCTAGCCATATGAAAGAGTACTTAAAACCTTTCTGAACTAAGCTTCCACCATCGAAGGATATTAAAATTGCCTTCATCTTCCACCACTGCCTCACCCATATAAATATCAAGATCTATTTTTTTGCTACCACCCATTCTAGATTCCTACTTATGCTTCTTAAATCTTTCTTTAATCAAAGAAATTATTTTTCCATAAGGTTGAATTTCAGGTTGAGGATCAAGTTAGCTTGACTGACTTCCGCATGAATTAGAAGTAGAAGAAGATCCATACAAGCTCATGTAATCATCAAATAGAAAGGACAAATCAAACTTCAAGTTGGTAAACAATATGCTTCCTAACTTCTCACCATACATTTGAGTGATTGAGAATTCAGTAAACTCAATCTTATATTGAGGATCCAAAATAGTAGTAATAAAAATAACGGAGTTTATTTTTTTAGGACCCCCCCCCCCCCAATATTTGTCAAATTTCTATTTTATGTTCATGCCCATATACTTAACAGAAATGTTAGATGAAGACTACATCTCATTCAATAGATAACTCAAGTAAGATATTTCAAAGAAGAAAGAATTAGTAGTGACATACTGAGAACCATAAATTCTTATAGTAATATTATAAAAAAATGCAATATCTGAATAAGTTGAGAGATATGTTGCTAGTCTAGAAAGTCAAGAATTTCCTCACCCAAGTCTTATATAATTGAACTTTTAGTCTCCTCATATTTTTTGAAAGCTTTTTCATAAAAACAAGCTATCTTCAACATTATATAGGTGGAATTCCACCCAATTGGCATATCAAGTGTTAAAGAAGACTTGCATTCAATGCCAATCAAATTAGATAGTTCCCTAAATTTTCTCAACCTAGTAGGAGAATTCTGAATGCATCTCATTGCCTCTCTAACTTTCCTAACACTAACACTTGCCTCTTTCAACCTATCATTAACAATCAAATTCAAGATATGTGATATGCACCTTATATGCAAAAATTTCAACCCAACAGAAGATGCATCCCGACTAAGTAATTTCTTTTTTAAATGCCTAATAACTGTGTCAATGGATGATGCATTATCCATAGTAATTGAAATCATAATTTTTAAAACTCAATCTCGTAAATAATTTCTATAGCCTTTGTTATATATTCACCGCTATAATATGTTACAGACACAAATGAAATGATTTTTTATGCAAATTCCACCCATTATCAATAAAATGAGCAGCTACACACATGTATTTAATTCTTTGGATTAATGTCCAAGAATCAGTAATAATGCTGATTCTTTAACATTATGACTTAATAAAGATTTTCAACTTCATCTTCTCAGATAGATACATCTCATAATAGTTCCAGGACATAGTCCACCTAGGGGTTATCTTAAATCTAGGACAGGGAGCATGAATAAAATTTTTGAAACCACTTCCTTTAACTAATCTAAATGGAAGTGAATCAACAATAACCATCTATGAAAGTGCAATTTTAATTGCATCATTATCAAATTTCCATGTGCCTATGACACTAGATTGGGTGGTATCTTATGCTTCTACTAAATTGCTAGTAGGTTTTAGTGTTAAAAGTGATTGCCTAGTATTGATATTCTATGGTATTTTCATACAATGCAATATATGATTTTTTTAAGGAAGAAGTGCCAGGCTTTTCTGAATGACAATTATACATAGTAGCATAATAAAGGCATTTACCCTTAACCACTACACTATGCTTATCCTTTATTCTCTCAAAAAACTACAAGACAACATATTTATGTTCAATCTTTATTATTTTAGCAACATATGGTTGTGTCTTCTGGACTATTGCTGCAGGACTTACTTCCACTTGATTGGGCTTAATAACATTACTATTAGGGACACCAGTGGCATTACTGCCACTAGTTGTTTCCTTTTATTTAATTTTAAAAGGGAAACATAACCAAAGATAAAGAATTAGTTCAACACACAAATTTCATCTCATAAAATTATAAAAAATTAATACAATAAACTCATAAGAAAAAGGCAATACATATATAAATTTGTAAATGCCTCTATGTATGTCAAATGTCTAACATATAGCACTGAGTAGGCTTTACTCTACTCTCACCCTTTTCTTTTATTAAGTTATAACTTAATAGCTTTTCAGTTATAACTTTAAGCTTTCACCCTTTTTAGTTATAACCTAAAGCTTTAAGCTTCCACCCACTACAAAAAAAACTAGAAAATAGTGATAAAATTTTCATCACTAAATTATGATGTCTTAGTGACAAAAATTATAATTAGTGATGGACATTAGTGATAGAAATCAATTCTGTCACGAAAATAAAGTAGGTGTGTAAGCACCTAATTTCAGGATGCAATTGTGCACACGTGTAATGAAAGCCCCTATAATGAAAATCTAATTAAGAATTGATCTCTGGTATTGAGTTTCACGATTTAAAGGACTAAATTGCTACGTTTTGTGGATTTAATTACAAAATTGGTTTTTTAGGAATTTGATTGCAAAAATTAGAAACTTCTGAGGACCTTTTTTGTAATTTAAAAAAATAATAAAAAAAATGATTGACCGGCATTACGTAATGCCAGTTGGCATTAAGTAATGCCAATCAACATTATGGGATGTCGGTCAGCATTCCAGAGTATCGATTTTAGTTAAAAATTGATTTTTTTGTCATTTCTTAATTTTTTTCATTAGTCCAAGACACCATGTGTCCCTACGTGTGCGAGTCTTTGATTTTTTTTCAAAACTCTATCACCATATTATTATCTTGATTTTGAAAGTTAAAAAATAAGAATCCAGACTCCTGAGATTCCTCCTATCGCTCCCAATATCTCTTAACTTCCCTACATGATCGCAGGGGTTGGAGGTTGCTAGGCTAGGCTTTAAAAGCCGAGAGGTAGAGTCTATGAAAAAAAAAAGGAGAGAGGAAAGGAAAGGGAGAAAAAATTCTAAGTTAAAAAATAAAACCCTAGTTATTTTTTTTACTGTATAGATAGCCACACACCTTAACTCTTCATTTTTCATTTTCAAAACCTTTAGGAAATTAACAAAAATACATTCTTTGCTTTTAAAGTCCAGAAATCAAGAAAAAAAATAATAGAGTCAATTTCAAAATGGTGATAATCATAATCTAAAGTGCATTTAAACAATATTTGCATAACATCCCCTACTCTTTTTCTTTTTTTTTTTATTTGATTTCTTTGTTTTATTTATTGATTGAGTCATTACTGATTAATTTTTTATTATGTTTTTTTATTGGTGTTTTATGGTGCACAAGATGTGAGATTTTAGTAGTGGCTACATTGAAGAATCTATGGTATGCCATGGACTGAATTTTGTGAAATCCCCGTAGAATTTAGGGTTTATTATTTTCTACAGTATTTTGTTCATTGCTTTTACTGGATTGTAATTAATTTGCTTTAATTTCCTACACTGTAGTTTGTAATAGCCCCAATAGAGGGAAATTAGTGGAATTTTAATTCTATGCACTAAAAATTGATTACTAATCTAGACTCGATTTGGTATAATTCAATTAAAACCAATGATGGTAGTAGATTAATTTTAGGGTTGCATGAAATTGAATTAGGGTTTCTTAGAAAAATCACATAAAATTGTTGTTTTGATTTATTTTTTGGTATGTTTGTTGAATTGGGTTTTATTTTTTGTTCTCATGCCCTTTGGGCCCCAAGCCCACGATAGGATCAACCCATTTAATAAATAGACTTTAAAATAGTTTTTAGGTTTTAATTAATTTAAAATTAATTTAGGCCCACTTTTCATTAATAAAATTAACTTAGACTTTAGTTCAGCCCACTAATGTATTTTTATTTCTTTTTAAAATTAATTAGACCTTAGGCCCATGTCTAGTTAATTAAAATTAATTTAGATTTAGCTCAGCCCATTAATTTTGTTTCTTTTAAAATAAATAGACTTAGGCTCCATTTTTATTTGAGTTAAAATTTGTAGACAATAGGCCTATTTTCTTAATTAATTAAAACAAGTAGATTTAGGCTCACTAATTCAATTAAAATGTAGGCCCATATTTAGTCCATTTTACTTGTAAAGAAAATATGTAGAATTAGCTAAATTAATAAAATTAATCTAGTTTAGACATTGGGACGCTGCCTTTATTTTTTTTTTTTTTGCATTTTTACATTTATTTTTATAACTTGTTGCTTTTGGGTTAAATGGATGTTTAATTAGGGTTTTAAATAAAATTGCATGTAATTAGAGAATAAGATAGTAATTCATAAAGTAATTCTAAATGAACACGAGACTAAGAGAAGTTAGTATTCCGTTCCCAAAATCTAATTAAAACTAATTAAAACTTAAATAAAACTTTAATAAATCACAAATATATAAAAATAAAACTAATTAAAACATAAATCACAAAAACTAATTAAAACTTAAATAAAACCTTCCCAAATATACAATACATAATAAGAATCCTAAATAAATACTAACTTATAAAAATTTCCTAATTAAACCCAAAAATTACTTTAATTAATTTATTTCTTATTTAGATTTTATTAAAATTAAACTCTAAAATATGTAAATAATAAACATAACACAACCCAAGAAAACCCCTCCTATCTCCTATTCCTCCACTTAAGTTAGGTAAAGGATGGCAGAATTTAGCAAAAGAAAAATCATCTCTTCCAAATTCATGTCCTAAGCCACTCTAGAGAAGATGAGATGTTATGAAGAAGTCAAAGCCATGCTTGAGAGAGTAGGTTTCTATAATTTTACTTTTGAAGCCCTTCCTACCTATCATTCTCTTATTTATGAATTTTAATTAACCTATTGTTTAAGGGTCCAATTCATTGATGATAATAACCCTTTAAATAGTATGAGGTTTAGGTTGGGGGGTAGAGATAGGTTTTTGACCTCTTATCAATTTAATGACATATTTGGGTTTAAGAAAGGTGGTCTTGCCTCTCCTAACACTTTACAGACCTCTCACAAATTTTGGGTTTAACCTGCTAAACCTAAAGCTAGTAGTTTTGTGGCAGGACACACCAAATCCTCATCTTTCTCTTTTAAACCCCTATGGTATGTGTGTAGATTTATAACCTACTCTTTCTATGCAAGAGGCCTTAACAATAAGGCAATTTCTTTTGATGATTTATTCCTTATCTATATCTTTGTTGAAAATGTGGATGTTAAGTTAAGGAGGTGGCTTTAATGGCATTTATAGTTGTTAAGTGATAGTGTTAATAGCAGTATTTGTGTTAGTGGCATCATCACTAGGATTGCCAACTATTTTGGGATGACCTTGAATAATGTCCCCTCTATTCCTCCTTCCTTTTTTGATGAAAATCTCTTAAAAAAACTTTAGACAATTTAAGAAAGTTATGGAGTTATAGGTTTGGAAGGATGAAGAGGGCAATGAAGAAATTGATGAAGACCTTGCTCAAGATTTAGAGGACATTTAGTAAATTAGGAACTTAGGCCTTGAAGGTGTTGGCCTTGGAGAAGAAACCACCCAAGAGCAAGTTCCTTCTCAAACTCAAGCACTCCCTCAATGGAAGAGAGCAAGAGGACCTTCTTCCTCTCAAGGAGTTGATGAAGAACCCGCTTGGATAGAAGGCTTCTTTGATAATCTCTCTATTATTGAATCCAACTTTAACATTAGATTTGATCAAGTGGATGCTAGATTTGATAATTTTAAGCATCACATGGACTACATGGAGTATGACATTCATTAATTATATGCTCATCACAACATTTAATGCTCATGGCCTCCTCCTCCTTCCTCCACCTTTAGATGGCAAATATGTTTACTTTTCTAGTTTATGTTTGGTTTATGTCTAGTATCTTGGCTTGCTTAGTTTATTTATTTTATTTGTGGTTTATGTTTAGTTTCTTTTCCTTTATATTCTTTGACAAAGGGGGAGAAGTAAGTAGTGTGTGTTCTTATTATGTATTATTATGTTTTTATTATAAGTATTATATGTTATGTTGGTATTTAATGAATTTATTTCCTTATGTTTCCTCCATTAAGTTTATTGCCTTGTTTATGTCTTCTAATTTATATTCTTTTTGCAAGACCATAAATTTGCAATTTATAAAACTTATCCTTTGAAGTTATGCATATATTAAGGGGAGCAAAGTTTTTACATTTTGCTTCAATTAAAATTGAAATGGGGAGCTTTTAATATAGCATAGACACACACACACACCTTATTTATTATTCATTAAATTGATTGTTATAGCCAAAAAGGGGTATTTTCATGATTAACCCTTTAATTTTGGCTTTGAAAAGAAATTTGTATTACTAATGATCTTATTCAAGTGTGTAGGTTATTTAATTTAAATATCAATTTGTTTGCCAATAACTCAAGATGTATAATGCTCTCCAAAGAGTTTTTTTATTCGAAAATGAATGGAGGATACAAATTTATGTAAGTGCCCAAGTCATATAGATACAATTAGGGCTTAAGATTGCAAATTTTCAGTTTATAGTTGGCTACTCATAGCCACCATCTAGATAGTGAGGGGCCTCACGAGTAGCCCCCTTGATAGGCTACTTCAAGCTTCTTAGTGAGCAAGAATTCTGAGCCACTCATGATCGTGAGCCTCTCATGAGGGGTACTTGCAAGCCTCCAATGCTCTTTTAGACTCCAAAGGTTGAATTTTTTAAGGCTCAAGAGCTGGACATTGCCTTCATGAACGTGAGTGACTGTTCTACTGTGAAAAGCTATTTTTCATTAAATGGTGAAGAAGAGAGATTAATGGCTCTAATAGCCATATTTTTTATGCTCTAGCTTTATAAACATGCATTGGAGTTTCATTTAGAAGTTACACACTTTAAACATTAAATTTATCTCCTTAGCATTCATTAAGCATTAAATCTTTCAACTACTTTCTTTATATTTGATTAACTCTTATGAGGGTTAGTTATGTGTTAACGATAAGACTTCTACTTCATCTATCTATTAGGATATATTAGAAGGGAAGTGAGGTTATTCTCTAAGGAATTAGTTTAAGTGTTTGTCCATTAAAACACTTTGGTTAATGGTTAGAGTTAAGCCTTGTATAAAAGTTCATTGGTGTAAGGTTTGGAGTTGATCCTTAAAACTCTTGTAATCACAATCTTGATTAATAAGATTGGTGTGTGATTGAAAATTCTAACTTAGAGATAAATTAGGTGGAAACGTAGATTCAACTATGAATCAAACTCCTTAAATACTTGTGTTCTACCATATACTCTTTTAATACTTATTTAATTTCTCTTAATTTTCTCTTAAATTTTGAAAAAGCCCTATTCACCCCCTCTCCCCAGGGCAATTACATAATTTTCTCCATGTATTTATTTTAAAAAATTATGACAGATTAGAATCTAGTGACAAATTGTGGAATCCGTTATTATTTAATGAGGGATAGTGACGAATCTATGACGAAAGGATTTTTTAAGGAGTTATTTATTTCAGAAAATTTATGACATATATATAATAGTATAATAATAATAAATTTATTTATCTTTTATTGTTGTAACTAGTGTTTTTATAACTTAAAAATTAATAGTATTAAATTTTGTTGTTTTGGTTGGTTTAAAGTTTGTGTGTGCGTATATAAATGCCATTTGTATTTAAAATATATGATGAAAAAATAATCCATTTATTTAATTTTTCTAGTTGTAAGTAATTTTTTTAAAACTTAAAAATTAAGTCTTAAACTACATAGTTTTTATTGGTTTAGGATTTGTGTGTGTGTATGTATATATATTTAAAATCAATGTATATATGTATCATGTAATAAAATATAATTGTCATTTTTATATATTAAAAATAATACAATTATTTAGTTTATATATATATATATATATATATATATATATATATATATTAAGGCTCATGGGTTGGACATTGCCTTCACGATCGTGAGTGGCAGTTCGACTGCAAAAAGCTGATTTTCATTAAATGGTGAAGAAGAGAGCTTGGAGAAGCAATTAATAGCTCTAATAGCCATATTTTTTATGCTCAAGCTATATAAACATGCTCTGGAGTTTCATTTAGAAGTTACACACTTTAAACGTTAAATTTATCTCCTTAGCATTCATTGAGCATTAAATCTTTCAACTACTTTCTTTATATTTGATTAACTCTTATGAGAGTTAGTTGTGTGTTAGATATAAGACTTCTACTTCATCTAACTCTTGGGATAAATTAGAAGGAAAGTGAGGTTATTCTCTAAAGAATTGGTTTACGTGTTTGTCTATTAAAACACTTGAGTTTATGGTTAGGGTTAAGCCTTGTGTAAAAGCTCATTGGTGTAAGGTTTGGAGTTTATCCTTAAAACTCTTGTAATCACAATCTTGATTAATAAGATTGTGTGAGATTAAAAATCCTGACTTTGGGAGAAGTTAGGTGGAGAAGTAGATTCAATTATGAATCGAACTCTTTAAATACTTGTGTTCTTCCATATACTATTTCAATACTTATTTAATTTCTCTTAATTTTCTCTTAAATTCTGGAAAAGCCCTATTCAAACCCTCCCCCCCTTCTTTACGACAATTACATAATTTTCTCCATGTATTTATTTTTAAAAAAATTGTGACGGATTATAATCTAGTGACGGATTGTGGAATTCGTCATTATTTAGTGAGGGATTCCACCTTTCGTCACTATTTAGCGATGGATCTATGACTAAATAATTTTCTCCATGTGATTTTTATTTCGAAAAAATTGTGATGTATTAAAATCCATCACTATTAAAATCCATCACTATTTAGTGACAGATCTATGACTAAATATTTTTTAAATGTGATTTTTATTTTGGAAAATTTGTTTTCAGTGTTTTGGTTGGTTTAAGGTTTATGTGAGCATATATAAATGTCATTTGTATGTAAAATAAAAAAAATAATCCATTTATTTAGTTTTTCTAGTTGTAATTTATTTTTTTAAAACTTAAAAATTAAGTCTGAAACTACATAGTTTTTATTGGTTTAGGATTTGTGTGTGTGTGTATATATATATATATATATTAAATAAATGTATATATGTATCATGTAATAAAATATAATTGTCATTTGTATATATTAAAAATAATATAATTATTTAGTTATATATATATATATATATATATATATATATATATATATATATATATATATATATATATATATATATATATATATATATATAGTTTTTCTAGTTGTAATTTATTTTTTTAAAACTTAAAAATTAAGTCTGAAACTACATAGTTTTTATTGGTTTAGGATTTGTGTGTGTGTGTATATATATATATATTAAATAAATGTATATATGTATCATGTAATAAAATATAATTGTCATTTGTATATATTAAAAATAATATAATTATTTAGTTATATATATATATATATATATATATATATATATATATATATATATATATATATATATATATAGTTAAGATAAAGGTATATATGTATCATGTAATAAAATATAATTGTCATTTAATAATATAATTGTTTAGTTTTTTTTTTTAGTTCTAATTGATTTTATTTTAAAAATTAAAAACAATCTAAACTACATAGTGTTGGTTTAATATTATGTAGTTTTGGTTTCTTTAAACTATGTAGTTTTAGTTTCAAACTATGTAGTTCTATGTTAGGGCTGCTGAATTTATTATACTTCTAAAGAACTTGGTCTTTTTTTAATACTGCCGCCCATCTTTCTCGCTCATTGTCACCTTTATTTATGTTAAATTTTCACTTTGTTGATCATGAAGTCCTTGTAATTGTGTTGAAGCACTGCAATTTCTGAAAAATCATGAATTTTCAATTTCTAACTTAATAGATAACTCAAAATTGGTTCGTGTTGAAGCTCCACAATCCTCATAGATTTATTTGTTCAATCTCCATAAGATCAAAACTATTTATTGAGAGCTTAGTGATAGTGTTTTGCTCCACTTCAAGACCTATTGCTTCTATTCCTTTCTTGCTTTCCTCAAGACAAGTGAGTTCTTTCTCTCGATTACATTATTGCACACACATGATAGCAGTTTGTGTTTATGGGTGCTAATGGTGTCCTTTTCTGCCTTTTGATCTTCTATTTACTTTCTCCAATTCAATTAGGTATTTTTAGCTTTTTACTCTCATACCTATTTGGTCATTTGCTTTCTTTTTAAGTCTTTAATCTCTTTTAGCTTGAAAAAAAGCTAAATTGTTTTCTAATTCACCTTCATTACTCATCATTTTTAAGCCCACACTAATAATTTTTTAATGGGCAAAAGAATTTGTGTCGGTTTCTTATAAAAAATTCAATATTGTTATTTAGAGCTGATTACATAGATCTATCTATAACCTTGAAACCCCAGTTTTCTTTTCAAGGTAAAACCTAATAGCACTATTTTTTTTAAATCCAAAGGAACTTATAATAAATTAGAAAGAAGAACATCATGGATAAAAACAAGATATGAATAAGACCATATCCTAGGATCGGACATAGAACTAGAATCTTTTGCCAATGCATGCATAACTTGTTTCGCTGATATCATGACAAACCTAACATTACAGTTAATCAAATAACTTAATAGAAATAAATAATAAAAAACTAGACCACCAAAATAAGAATTGTCAAGTGCCCTCCTAGAATAGAGTCTACAAGTAACTTGGAGTCTATCTCAATAACAACTTGTTGGTAACCTAAATTCTTTATCCAGCTCAAGGCTTCTCTAGATTTGAGAGCTTTAGCCACTAAAGGAGAAAAATTCCCAGTAAACCTACCATTCCTTGCAGCCACCACCTCACCACGAGCATCACAAATAACCATGCTATAATCAACTGACTCTGAATGGTGAAAGGTGGCACAGTCCACATTACATTTAAGAAAACCATTACTAGGCTTCTCCCAAGTATTAGAAGCCCGCAGCTCTTAAGATCCCAAAGAAGTCACATGATGCAACTAAGTAACTCACCAACCCAGCAGTTGCAGTAATAACAATCTACGTATCCATCTTACGATGGCCCCACTAAACTATTACATTTCGATTATGCCAAATGAACCATAAAAGAATAATGATAGAGTAAACTACATCTTTGCCATGCAACGCCACTACCTAATCCTACCACTCAGATAAAAGAGACCCACCAAATGAAAGAGAGCATAAAGAAGCCATTTGCCAAGTAGACACAAGGAATGAACAATTTACTAAGGCATGAAGAACTGTTTCTTTTGCATTATTACACACAGGACATAGAGGAGACATATCCAACATTCTACCTCTTTGATATAATGGACAAATAACCTAAACAAGCTCTCCAAAGGAATAATTTTACTTTAGTAGGAATTTGTAAGCTCCAAAGTGTCTTTTATATGTACTCACAACCTCCAACAGGAGCATTCAAATTATGAGTAAGCAGTTTGTGATAAGCAATTTTAATAGAGTACAAACCCAATTTATCCTACCTCCAACAAAGCTTATCATATTTAACATTATTACTAAGAGGGATACTCATGATAAGAGCATGATCTCAATCATTAAACAAGTCATTGAGAATATCTTGATCCGATTCTCTCGAATAAATAAAGATCAAGCTACTAACCTTCAGAATAAATAAATGACTTGGAGCAACAGTGGAGATAAAGGCATTATTCTTATTTAGGAGTCAAGGAGAGCTCCACACATTAACAGAATCCCCAAACCCAATCCGCCAGCTAACACCATCAACTATAAATTATTTTACTGAACATATAGAGCACCAGATAAAACTCAGGTTTGAACCCATTTGAGCAACAATAAAATTAGAATTTGGAAAATATTTGGCTTTTAGGAGCCTGATAACCAACGAGTGGGGATGGAGCATAAGTTGTCAGGCCTACTTGCCAAGTAATAGCTTGAACTCATGAAGCTTCGTAAACCCAAGACCACCACCACTTTTATACACATAAAGTCTATCCCATGAAAGCCAACGAACACCTTTACTACTAAAATTACAGTTATCCCATAAAAAAGCATTCAAATTCCTCTCAATATCCTCACACAAACCTTTTGGCAAGAGAAATACACTTATACCATACGTTAGGGTAGCTTGAGCCATAAATTTTATCAAAATCTCCTTACCAGCTCTAGACAAAATCTTTTTCCTCTAACCATTCACCCTAAATAAAACTTTATCCCGAATGTAAGAAAATACCACCCTTTTGTTGTGCCCTATAAAGGAAGGGAGCCTAAGATACATAGACATACCACTTATATTAGATACTCTAAATAAACTACAAATCTGATCCTTTAGATCCCCATATGTATTACCACTGAAGAAGATGGAGGATTTATTAAAATTGATAAGTTATCCTAAACCTAGAATATACAAGTGCAAACATTCTTGAATATGATGATTGTACTTAATCGTAGCTTTGAAGAACAAATAGCTATCATCGGTGAAAAAAAGATGAGAGATTGATGAAGCTAATCTAGTAATTCTACACCTATGAATCAACCCCCTATGTTCATAATCCTAAAGCAAGCAAGATAAACCTTCAACATAGATAATAAAAAGATAAGGCGAGAGTGAGTCTCCTTGTCGAAGACCCTTAGAATGAATAACAAAACCTAGAGCTCACCATTAAAATTAATCTAATACTTTATTATCCCAACACACATCATTATAAGATTAACCCATTGATCATTGAACCCTAAACTTAGCATTATATGCCTTAGGAAATGCCATTCCACATGATCATATGCCTTGGACATATATATTTTCAGAGTTGCAATACCAGTCTTCCTTTGATTCTTCCTTTTTATAAAGTGTCCAATTTCAAAAGCAACCATAATATTATCGGATATTAATCGACTAGGGACAAAAGTACTTTAAGAAGGAGAGATGACCTCATGAAGAATTTCTTTCATATGATTAGCAAGAAATTTCACAATAATCTTATACAAGACATTGAAAAGAGAGATTGGCATTAGATCAGTAACAGGCTCTAGAGAATTCTTTTTTAGGATCAACACAATTAAACTATCATTCAAACCAACTGGTAAAGACACATTATTCATACACTCCAGACACATAGCAGTGACATCTTTACTGATCACATCCCAAAACTTTTATAAAAAGGTTAGATTCATTCCATTAGGCCCAGGTGATTTATTAGGGTTCATGCTAAAAATAGTCACCCTAATCTTATCAGCATCAAAAGGATGCATTAACACAATATTTTGATTATCAATTAGCTTCTTTGGAACAGAATTAAAAATGGGACTATTAATCTCCACCATTGATTTGAAAAGGGTAAAAAAAATACTCTAGAATATGATGTTGTAACCCATTATATTGATCAAACCATCGACCACTACTATCCTGAGTAAGATAATAGAATTCTTCCTCTTTTTGGTTAAAGCATAGTTATGGAAATACTTAGAATTAACATCTCCATTACTAAGCCAAAATTGCTTAGCTCGTTGCTTCCTACAAAAGACATTTTGTTAATCAATGAGGCTCTTTAACTCTTTTTAAAGCTCAATGAACTAGCAAACAGAAATATCATCATATTTAGGACAAAGCTAATTCAAATGGTGATGACAGGTAACAATCTACCTCTAAATCCTATTAGCGAAGCCACCACCCTAGTTTTGAAGATCAACGCCATAGAGAGCTAACCTCACATGGACATCTAAACTCACAGCATTAAACCAACATCGCTCCATAATAAAATGACACTCAGTAGAGAATGACCATATATTTTCAAACCGGAATTGATGCCTGCCATTTTGAAAAGACAACTCACCAAAACCTAATAAAAGAGCTGAATGGTCAGAAAAAAGAGTAAAAAGATTCTCAACCATAGCAGACACAAAAGCATCAATCCAAACCTTCATGGCCAAAGCATGATCAAGCCTCTCCTCCACCCAAGAATCCTTTCCCCTACTCTTCTCCCATGTAAACTGATGCCCATCCATCCCAATATTGATTAAACCACACTCCTTTATAATACCTCAAAAACCATTAATAAGTGAAGGCAGATGAATATGACGACCCTATTTTTCAACTTGGGAAATGAGATCATTGAAATCCCCTATGCAACACCAAGGAAGATGAGAACAATTCTTTACACTGCAAAGCAAATCCTAAGAATCTTTTCTTCGAGGCCCTTCGAAAACCCATAGAAACTCGTCAGTCTCTAAGTTCTCATATTAGTAACATGAACCTCTAGATTGATATGATTTCTAGAAAAGTTTAACAGCTTTACCATAGATTTATCCTTCTAAAACATAACTAAGTTGTCATCTATAATAATACTATCCACCATAAAACACCCCTCAAACCCCAATAACATTCTAACATAATCCACATTTACTCTATCAACTTTCACTTCCATCAATAACACAAAGTTGGACATTTTAAAGAAAACTAAGCCATTGAGAGTTTGAATTATATGTGGGCTGCCCAAACCCTTATAATTTAGCTTAAAGTAGTTATTGGGCTAGGCGGGACCTATGGTCTAAATCTTTTTTTATCAAATCAGAGCCCAAGTCCATATCACTACTAAAGGCCTGTTGATTAGTGTCCCTAGTAACTAATATTTTTGTTTCTTTATAGCACTGTTTAGTATCACGAATAAAAATACCAACATCTTTAAAATTGGACTTTCCCACCCCATTATCTTCGTTCTGATAAGGAAACCCAACTTTGCCTCCACGATTCATGTAAGATCCCTCACTAACATCTGTTGCCTTATATTGCACCATCTTCCCATAATTTTTGCCCATTAAATTAGGGTTTACTAAATCCAACTGCATGTTCACAGTACTACCATAACCATTACTCTCCACCGCAATTGGTTGTGCCACCATAGACCTTATCCACTGATCACTGAAATTGTTCATTAGCCTCATACTCTTAGCAAAAAGCCAAGAGTCATATGGGAATTCAATATTAGCCTCATTACAATTAAGAAATTTCTCACAAAAGTCATCAACATGGCCCAATATACTAAAAAAAAAAGCAAAACACAGGCAGATTCTCATATTGAAACGTGATCCAAGACCACTCACCACTAGCCCTTTTAATCTTCATCTTCCTCTTTAAAGATTTTCAAACATAAAAAACCACCCGAATCCATATATAACTTTTCCACATACCACCAAAGTTATTTGGATATGATTCTGTAAATGTACTAATATATCCTTCACGACCCTCTTTGACATGAACCCACAAGGCAATTTATAAACATGAACCCATAAATCAACTATAAAAAGAGGAACTTTGGATGGCTACATACTAGGTTCCATCCTCTTAATAATAAGGAGATGTCACTCAAAGAACCGTAGACTACCCTTCATCACTTGCTCAAGATCCCTTTAATGGAAAAATTGGAATAAAAAGAGATTATGTCCCAATTCCTTAAAGCACATACCCTTAACATGTTGCCATGGTATTCTTTATATTAAGAAACCTGATAACAAGGTCGATGAGGAAAGATCCCACCAAGCTCCAATGAAGGTCTATTTAATCGCCTTCTACACCACCACCATCCACAATCTTATAAACTAATCCACCTTCTTCCTCCTCCTCCAATGTTATTTTAGCACACAAATCAATAATACTCTTACCCTTATCCAATGCCATAATAGTTAGCACCAAAAATAAAGAAGTAAATAAAAAAAACTAATCCTCAGAGGATGACAAATGAAAGTAGCCAAAAACATACTTTTTTTAGAGAAAAAGACAAGACTACTTTAAACGCCATATTTTTAAAAGTAAAAAAACACAAAAAAAAATCCTTAATAGAACTGTTGATCATAAGAATTTATCTTTTATCTTGTTGGTTTTGAATTTGGTTTGTTGTTGCAATAAGATGATCACCCAATTACTTCTACTCTCAAAAAGCTTTTTTTTTTTTTTATTTCTTCCTCAATCTATAGATCTTTATGCTTGTAAAGATCATACCTTTTTCTTTGAAAATAGAAATAGCCTTCTTGGTTGGCATTGTAATCCAGTTCTTATTTTTAGTTCTCTTTAATGAGGGGGTTGTAGCATTATTATTATTCGTAAAGATTAAACCTTTAAGAGAGCTGGTTAAAACTATTGCTAGTGCTATATTACCTTTTCCTTTTTTATTTTCTTGGCTATATGATATTTTGCTTTCCCCTTTTAATTTGGTTTAATGCATTATGTATTGCTTTGCATTTTTATTTATTTACTTGTTCTGTGAGTATGTCTGAGAGAAAGAGAGAGAGATTCAAGATGTCTAGCATTTGTTTAATAGATTATATTGCAGTATGAAACTGATATATGAATTTGTTAATCTGAATAGTTAAGGTTGGGCCAAAGATGTGAAGAAGCATTATTTGCAACATTAACTTTACACTTTTTAGCTCCTTCTTTCTTTATTTTTTTAGTTTGATAATCAATTCATGCCTTTACATTTCTTTAATTGTTCAAATATTTTTTTTAACTTTCTTGAATAATTTTCAATTTCTATTTTTTTATTAATTGCAAGTATGTTTTGTAGCTCTGATTTTGATTAAGATTTAAGGTGTTTGAGATGGGTTTCAATAAAATATAATTATTGGGCTTAATTTAGTTGGCATTTTTTGAAAATATGATATAATATAATACATGAGGGTTTAAGTATCTCTTATGGTAATTTGAGTTTTGGGTTATTGCTGTATTAAAAGGAAAGGTTTGGTTTTTACATTTTGAATTTTATTGCAGTGTTATTGTAATGTATTTTGGAGTGGATGTGGAGTATGTTGGGTTTCTATTTGGATAGTATCATTTGTTGTGTTTGTTAGTATTTAATAGAATTTTGAATCTTATAGTTGTAATTAATTGTCAATGCATATCTATTTAGAAAAGCAAAAGTAGTGAGCTCTGAATGGTTTACATTTATTTAAAAAGGAAATAGTGTGGGTTGAGACTCTTTGCTGATGTTTCTTTGCCTTATGGTTTATTTGACATAATGGACAATTTCTATTTGCATTTTGATCGATTGTGTGTGTGTATTTTCTAGGGAGAGGGCTGGGGGATTGCCATATCAGGCTTATTGAATTCTACCTATTATTTTCTTTACTTGGTTGATGTTGAACTTCTTGTGCAGACATTAGATTAAAAAAAGCATATAAGATAGAAAGAAATGAACAAGAATATGATCTACAATGGGATAAATTTTCAAGGGATGCTTTGGCCTAACTTTTGAAATCTATAGAGTTGAGGGTGTATACAAGGTACACAATCCAATAAGCTATATATTCAAAATAATGTGTGCACTAAATAAGATTCTAGAATGATGGAACTTAAAAAATTGATTCTATTTTTCCTTTATTATGCGTCTACTTTAGAAAATGTTTTGCTAGTAGTTAGATGGATTTCCCTTGGTTGATTGCAAGGACATATATTCCATAATTAGCACATGGCTTTTTAATGAACAAGAATTTTTCTTTTAACAATTATTGTCTTTATATAAAATAAAGACAATAAATTAGGAACAAATATTATAGATGATATAGATAAATTTTATATATGTATTTGAAAAGAAATCATTAAATTAATTTAGATAAATTCAATTTTATAATCTTGTGCAACTATGGATTTTAATAATTGCTAGAAGAAGTTTTAATTTAATAATGTTAAAATTTTAATTAAAATTATAAATTCAAATCAAAATTGCAATTAAATTTTTTTCTTTAAAACCAATGAAGGTTATTATGGTTTGATTAGGAAACTATGTTTCTACCTTGTGGCAGAGTAATGTAAGGGACATCTTATTTTCTTGTTAATTATAAAATATTATGCAAATGACTTTTATTTACCTTAGATTGAAATTCTCAATTTAGAGTCTAAAATTTTTTCCACTAAATAAAATATGAAATTACTTGCAATAAAGTAATATATTTCTAGTTTAAACTTTATAAATAAAGAGCATTGAAAACCTAAAATGATCACATCATTACTGATTAGCATTTGGTTAATTTTTTATAGTATCATCTAACTGAGATAAGTGGTCCAAGCACTGATGTTACTAAGCATACATGTGGGTCTCGATCTATGGTGGAGCATTCCATGAAGATTGTAAAATATTAATTATGTTATAATTTTATTTCATTTTAATTATGTTATAATTTGTTTCCTTATAGTGGAGCATACCGATGTTACTAGCCTACTTTATTTATTATTAGAGTTATAATTTTTATTGCATTTTAAACAATTGGACATATAATTTCTAACTTATTGTTATTATAGGCTAAAAAGTTATAAAGTTATAATGTCAACCCAATAGTTAGGAGTTATTCAAGAAAGTGCACTTGAGGAAAGATGGAACTTTTGTAGATGTAGGGTCAAAGCAAGTGAATGTATGTTCACCTTTTATTTTTTTTAGTAATTTTTATTTTGTTTATAAGCATTAAATCATACATTTTTAAACTAACTTGAATAAATTTTTATATTATAGGATTGTATGGAGGAGATGGTGGCTTCTACTTCTTAGTCTTTGGATGGTGGTTCACAACCTCTACCAGTTAACGTTGACGCTTTATATTTTCAAGCTGCAGGTGGAGAGAAGAAGAGACATATATTTGGTCTTATTTCACCCTAATTCATTGCAAAGTACTAGGAACTCGTATGGATCATCTCGAGTTAGGGAGATGGTAGAGCACCTCGTAACAAATCAAATGGAGATTGATAAAAAAATTATTGATATCAATAAAATAAAAGAGCGTCTAAACCATATGGATGAGCTTGTGAGGCGTATCATGGAGTAGATGCAATCTATTCAAAGGTGCAATGGTTAATATCTTTTGCACTTTTAAGTTGTTTGATATTTAAAGTTTAGAACATTATTAATGTAATTTTAGAACATAATTATGCAAATATTATTAGTTAATTATGACATCTACTGTTTTAGTATATTTTCTATGAATTATAAGTATAATTTCAATGATAGTACTATTTTTATTTTTTTCATATCTATTTTTAATTACTAAATTTTAATTCCCATATATAAATTTATTTAAAATTCTATTACACATATAAAAAATAATATAAAATTTAATGACAAATTAGTGATCAACTTTTAACAGATTAAATTTAATATTTATTTAAAAATAGTGATGGATTAGTAATGGAATTTTAGTGATCATTTAGTGACAAAGTATTGATTGAACCATTAGTGACGGATTAATGACCAAAACATTAGTGATAGATTAATGTCTAATTATTCATGGATACATTAGTGATGGATCACTAATGGAAAGTTTCGTGATGAATTGCTTATGGATTTATTAGTGATGGATTTCTAATGGAAATATTATTGAAGGAATACTAATGAATTTTTAGTGACAAATTTGTAACGAAAATATTAATGACGGAAATTTTCGTCACTAATTGATCACTAATTTGTGACAGATACATGGATTTTAATGATTAATTTTTAGTGACTAAAATTTCATTAGTGATGGAATATTCCATCAGAAATCCATCATAAATTTTAGCGACAAATGACTTCTCCGTCATTAAAAAATTAGCAATGACCAAAAGTATGCCTATCAATTTCTGTCACTAAGTGATTTAATGACAGATTAGTGATAGAAATTTTCATCACAATTCTGACATTTTTTTGTAGTGACCAATTACAATCTAGAAATACTACAGACACAATCAAGCAAAAAAGAACACACACAAGTGGTATTTAATCAATTTATTATCAAAAAAGTATTTTTTTAATAGATAAAAGAAACCATAGTATGTATAAACATGTTTTCAATGAAACAAACACAAACTTATAGTCACACACACATAAAGCAAACACAAGTGGTATTTACATAAATTGATAAACAAAATCAAACTGCTTGACGTAGATCCAAAAAACCAAAGTCCAAATCAAACTTCGATTTTTTCCAAATCTATATAACAAACAATAGAACAAGTAAATATCAAGTTCATTTACATGCATGCATGTCATATTTTAAAAAAATTCAGATCGAATAACAAATTGAATAAAAAATGAAACACATAAAAAATATACATATAATTTGCATGTACATATAACAAATCGAAGAAAAAATTAAATAAATACTAAAAATTAACCAGATCAAACTTTATAAAGATAAGATCTATAAATAAAATTTATTTTGCATGTCCCTATAATAAAAAAAATTTAAACAAGATCTATAAACAAAATCTATTTTTCATGTACATTAAAAGAAAAAAAAAGTATAACCCATATGAATCATCGATAATAAAACCATTTATTTAACCCCAACCGTTTAAAAATAATTAAATAAAATGATATTCATAAACTAAATAACCATAGAATGCAGAAATTACCAACACAAACAGAAATGAAATGAAGGATTTGATGTGTTTGTGTTTGAGTTAATGAAAAGAGACTGAAAGTAATCAAAACGATTACTTAAAGAGACTAGAGAGACAAGTGTGTGATTAATGGTTAGGGTTAGAGAGGGTTTAATTTACTTTGCTAGAGAAGAAAAATGATTGGGGTTAGGTTAGGGATAGGGGTTAATAGAGAAGACATAAGATGAGAGAAGATATTAGAGAGTACCATAGGCAACTGTGAAAGAATAAGAGAAAAAAGATGAAAGGGTAGGGTTTACCTTAAAATGACATTTTTTTAAGTGTTATAAATATTTCAAAAATTCAGGTCAGTTCGGTTGGAAATTTACTCCCCTAAATCAACAACCGTAAATCGAGATATCACCAATTTCCTAATCGAACCATCGTTTAATACTTTTCAAAAACTAGACCTTGCCCAATAATCGATTTGGGTTGGATTAGAAATTTAGGAAAAACCAATTTCTTCTCAACCCTACTTTCAACAATTTTTAATATAATAAATGTTGGTTCAATTTGTCTTTCATCTTCAACCATTGGAATGTACTTTGCAACAATATATAAAAGCCAATCATATATATTAACAAGTGAAATCCTTAAAAGCTAATGAAGTCTGGCATAGTTGGTAAAGGTGGAGGCCCTACAACCTTTATCCTTGGTAAGGGCATTGTCAAGGATTTCATGTTCTTATCCCTCCCCCCACTAGAACTTATATCCTATATATATATACACTGTATAATCGTATAGTTAATTTGTAATAGTTTGTTAGTTTCTAATAGTTATTGATATTCTTTGTAATAGTATTTAAAAATTATAGCGATCTCTCGAAACGAGGTTGATATCTAATAAAAAAAAGTGAAATTCCTTAACAAAATAAAGAAACCATATACTAAGACTTGTTAGAAAGTAAAAATTAGAATTATACATGTCTTACATAACACTTACCTTCTTATTATTAGACATGCTTATCTCATGAAGGCTATTCTCAAAATTAAGAATTATAAAGATTGTTTTATACGACTAAAATATACTAGCATCTTTAGTTTCACCAATAACTATACCAATTATTTATGCCATAATATTTTTCTTTAAGTCAACAATTATCTTTAAACTTATTACATTTAGAAAAGTTAATAATATACAAACATATAATAATGCAATGAGAATTTTTATTAAAAAAAAAAAATACTAACTCAATATTCTTTGAAAATCGTAAATTAAAAAAATTAAATATATTTATATCAGACTCATCAGATGGCATTCTAAAATGGTACGAGTGACACTCCTCTATTTACTTCAATGTAAATTTCAATATTCTTTAACTCTTTTTTTTTAAGTACAATATTCCATCTCTATAAATATTAAATACACATCAATATATGTCTCTAAATATTTTTTATTCATATAGAAAACTTTGACACTAATTAAACTATGCCCAAAATGTCAATTAAGAAAATACAATATTATTTAAAATTATTTTTGCATTGTAATTCACCAAAATGAATAACAAGATGGTGAGATGTTAGTTCACCTGAAAATTAAAAATAAATAAGATATAAGTGCTAATGAATAAATTATACAGACTTAAAAAATTCATATTAAATATTACCTAGAAAAAATTTAATTGTAGCGCTATTAGGTTATTTAAATGGTTGATGTGAGATAAATTTATTTCTAACTTCTCTTCCTAAAGAATTTTTTTTAACAAATTGTTCCCATTTTGGGAAATTATAACAATTTCAAATACTATTGCATTGATTTTTAATAACTATTACAACTTACAAACTATTATGAATTAACTAATACATTACAAAGTATATGTAGTATATAATATAAATTCTCGTGGAGGTGGGGCAAAGACATAAAATCTTTGTCAATGTCCCCCCAAAAGATTTGAATATATGACCTAAAGATGGAGCCTCTACTCTTACCAATCAGGCTAGCCTTCATTGACTCTTCCTAAAGCATAAGGTGTTATATACTTGTTAAATTTTAAAGATTTTCCCTAACATATTCTTCATTTACTAGAATATTATAGCAAATTAATATAACTCTCACAATCAATAAAATAAATATAAATACATATTACGAGTATTCACAAATATTAAGAATGTCAAAAAGAAAAATTCTATAAAAAATTAGTTCAACTAGTTATAGCACAAAAAAAACAACAAAAAAAAACAAAAACAATAATTACATGCCAAACACCTTTTTTTCTCTTTTCTTGTTTTCATTTTTCACTTTGTTCATTA
The DNA here is from genome assembly GCA_947683625.1 of Mallotus nudiflorus. Lineage (NCBI taxonomy): Eukaryota > Viridiplantae > Streptophyta > Magnoliopsida > Malpighiales > Euphorbiaceae > Mallotus > Mallotus nudiflorus. The sequence goes on from CANTUR010000067.1 coordinate 686,085, forward strand.
TTTGATATGTATTGCTTCTTTTCTAACTTTTGTCTTTGTCTTCTTTAAATGAAGGACAGTTACCCAATTGAATGCTAAATAAGTGATTTTTTTTTATATATTATCAATAACACTTAATTGATTTGACTCATTATCCATTTGAAAGGACATACAGATAATGAGATTGAGTTCTTAAAACAATATGCCAATATTTATTCTTAATGTCAATGGCATAAAGCACTTGAGATGCTTTATTTGCTAAAATAAAAGGCTCAGTTGGTCTTCAACCACCCCATAAATTTAGGTTCTAAATATTTTTTCATGATGTTCAATATGGAAATGATATCTATTAACAATGTAACCATTATGCCTTGTTTATGCATCCTTGTAACCTACAAAAATTACAATTGTTATACTAGTTTCATATTTTATGCATAATCATTTTGGCTTAACTAAAATAATTTCACAAAGAAGCTAAAAGAGAAATTACTTTCTCTAATGTTAAACCATCTAATAAAGTTCCTATTTCATTCTTCATTCAAATAGTTTCAATATTCACTTGCTTGAATTTGATAGAACTCTCTACATGATGTTATATAGATATATATTTATAGGGTTTGGATAAGAGAAGAAATAATAATGATACACTTACACACACACACACACTTTAAAAGAACCAACACACACACACACATATATATAAGTTTATTCTCACTCATTAATACATAGATCACAGATGAAATGAGATCCTAACACTCATTCATGTTAAGCAAAAATTGATATTTCTCTTTCAAATTCTTAACCACTATCATCATGATTATGTTCAAGGTAATTAAACTTTGTTTACATGCCTTTTAAAATATATCTTACTCTAATTATGGTTGAACTTCCTCACATTTCTTTTAAGTACATTTAAGTTTATTCTCACTCATTAGGACATAAATCACGGATAAAATAAGATTCCAACACCTACTTTGTCGAGAAAAAATTGATATTACTCTTTTGAACTCTTGATCGCTATTATCATAATTATATTCAAGGCAATTAAATTTTCTTTCCATTCCTTATAAGTACCTAAAGTAAAAAGTCATACACTTTTTTATGATGCAACCCTTTATAATTGAACCCTTTGGTCAAGCCACATTATGAATGAGTTACTTCAATTCTTATACTTCTCCCTCAATAAGGTGCATTTGTTGATCTTGGACAAGGTCACAGATCTTAGCCTCAAAGGCTAACTAATAGATAAATGCTCTATTGTATCAAGAAAAAGGAAGAAAAGAATATTTATAAGAGTAATAGGACTTTGATATTCAATTTAATCTAATTTATAAAATTTTAATTATTTTATAACCAAAAATTAAAGAGCAAAAATAGCTTGATAAATAGTTCAATCATTATTTTTAAAAGACCACTTATGGAAAGAAGTAAGTGTTAGATAGGATTACACAAAAATGTTATTTGAGACATCTTGTTTATATTTTATTCTTGAGTTTTATCTTTGGTTTATGTTTTATGTTCATCTTCATCATCAAAGTTCTTATTTTGAGCTAATTGATATTATTATTAAAAACATTTGTGCAAAATCAAAAATCAAATGAAAATATTTATGATCTTTGTGTTCTTCTGATAATTTTCTAATTCTGCAATCATACATTAAAAAAAATTCTTATTGGTAATATAAGATGCAAATTGAGTTATTTCCACTCTCAATTACATTATTTACCCTGCCTTTTAATTTTCTTATTAGCTTACCATTTTATGCTATCCTACCCATTTTCACTCCATTGATTAGTGCATTTTTAACTTTGTTTGATTTAGGATCTTAGTTCATCTAAGAACCTAAAAAGTAAATTAAAAAGTGGTAACAGGTTGAGTGGTGAGACTATTAGAAAAAAAAAGTCAAGATTTAAGTGCAACTATGAGAGTGCTCTGTATAAAAAAAATTTGAGTAAAACACATGATCTAAGTGTTATGAGGTTTTTGTTTTCTGTTTTATTTCTTAAATTGTAGTTTTATAATCATATATAGCAAAGATATAACTTCTTCATCAAAAAATGACCAAGTAATATAAACAATTTAACAACAGTGTCATATAATATTCAAGATGATAGAGGGAGTCAATGAAAGACTAGAGAGGCATGACGATCATCTTAATTAAATGTAAGGGGTGCATAAATAAGGGTGATAACCACCAATTATGCAAGAGGAGTATGATGGAGAAAATTATTTGGATGATGATCAAACACCTTATTGGAACATCCTAGGAGGCAAACTAGGAAAGGATGCCTAAATGAGGAGGTAGATCACAACATTAGAAGCATCAAAATGAGATTCCTTCATTTTAAGGGAGAAATTATCTAGATGTGTATCTTGAATAGGAGTGAAAAAAAGACCTTATCTTTGAATGTCACAATTATTCAGAGGAGAAAAAGGTAAAACTTACTATTGTTGAATTTTGCAATTATGCTATTGTGTGGTGGGATCAATTTGGGAAGGAAAGGCATAGATATGGAGAGAGACTTATGGGGAGTCTTAGAGGAATGTGAAGCAAATCATGAGAAAGAGGAGCCACTACTATAGAGAGCTTTATTAAAGGCTACAAACATTGATTTAATGATCCATGAGTGTGGAAGAGTACTATAAGAAAATAGAGATGCTCATGATCAAAGCCAATATAGAGGATGATAGGAAAAGCTGCCACAATAAGGTTTTTGAATAAATTAAATGAGAACATAGCTGATTGTATGGATTTGTATCACTATGTGGAGATTGAAGATTTGGTAATTTTGGCCATGAAGGTTAAAAGGCAATTAAAAAGAAAGAGATAATGTTCTAAACCAATTGTGGGTTCTTTTTCTTATTAGAAATCTTCTTGGGGTAAAAAGAGTGACAAACCTATTATTAAGTCAAAAGCAGAGAAAAATAAAAATAAATTGATCTTCAAAGCCAAATCCATTACCATCTAAGCTTTCATTTTGGAAACGATTAACTTCAAATTCTTTCTATTCATTTTAATGAAACCATAAAGTTTCCAAGTTGGCTCAATTCTGGATGCCTTAATATATTTTATTTGCAAGCCATTAGGATGTTATATGGAAGTTTAAATGTATATGCTTCTACGGTGTTTTAAATTAAAAGTCCTTAGTTGAAAGGTTTTATTTCCAAGATCGTACGTATTGAATTTATAAGCATATATTCAAAAACCACAACCTTTGTAGCATGCACACCTAACCTTCATCAAATTATCTATTAAAAATGCAATTAATACCTAGGCTTTATACCCCATTATTAGCAAGCTTCTTTAAACTCATCTTTATGCCTAAATAACAACCAATAACAAATGTAGGGTCATGCATATCCCTTTTCACATCAAAAGATGGGAATTTCTATCCTTTTTTTTACTATAGGATCACCCTCACCTTCAAACTTTAAGGTTGTGTTAAAATCATAAGATGGTCCATAAGTAGAGTCAACCACATTTGTTTCATATCTCATTATGGCATCCACACTACTTACATTAATTTGGATCCTATTTTGCATAGGCCTACTACCTATCCTATTTTACCTTTTGTCTCCCACCTCCTAAACCACTACTATTTTCCCCTAATCTTAGTTGTCTAATATCCCTCAACGTAGAAATAAGATAATCATCTCCATTCATAGTATCATAGTCAAGGTATATAAAATCATTTTTCATTTTGTTACTTTGTATGTCCTAGGTTAGCTTGACCTATATCCTCACCATCACCTTTATCAACATCCTCCTCATTTTTCTACCTTGATTTGTTATTTATATTGTGCCTTCCCACAGTTTTCTTTATAGTGACTTTTATTGTCTACATGTCCATTATTTGGATAAATTATATTAGAGGTTACCAAACTTTACACTAAATTTCAATTTGTTTTTAAAACATTCATTTGTCTTTTTTTGCTTACAAAATATTAATTTTAATTACACAAAACCATCACCATAAATAATTCAGGCTAATTTAGTTGACATACACTAAAATTGCCATATTATAATTCAACTCAATAAAAATTATCATGTCACACTACCACATCACCTTTTTCATGAGACTATTAATCATAATTTTATAAGGTTAAGTGTAAACAAATAAAAAAGTAAAGTAAAATTATGATCAACAATCTTACAAAGAAGGTGGCATGATAGTATGACATGACAATTTTTGTTAAGTTAGCCTGTGATGTATTAAATTTGGTGTACCACGTCATCTAAATTTGCTGAAATTATTTTGGATGACTTCTTTATGTAATTAAAATCAATGTTTTGTAACCAAAAAGATATAAATTAAAGGTATGGAATAAAAATGAAATTCAGTGTAAAGTTTAGTAACCTTTTGTATAATTAACCCCCATTATTTTCTTAACCATTATCTGGTTGGCTGGCATTGATTTTCAAGCTTTGCTTCATCATATCCTATATAATGCTATTAAATTTATCATTATACTGAGTATCATATTCAACTTGCATACTGTTGACTTTAACAATAATCAATCTTAATTTTGATCTTAACAAAATTAATTTGGAGCATTTAATTTGTTTGTTTAAGTGTGTATAAGTTAGGACTCTATTGGAAGTTAAAATGAAGTATGAATATCTTGGGCTGATTCGACCTTTGAGATTCAATGAGGCTTTTGACATCCTTAAAGCTTTATAATGAGAAAGCTATCTTCTTTACATTTGAAGTAGATAAATTTAGCTTTTTGATTTGAGTTTACTTTTCAAAATCTAAGTTCATTTGAGTATGCAAATATTGAGTCGAAGTCAACATATGCAGCTGCCATTTTAGATTGCATAGCTATTAATATTTCAGAAATATCTTGAGCTATAGAAGTCCAATTGAGGTGATTCAAAATGATATGAAAATATAATTAAAATATATAAAACTTTTATGAAGAAATTATAGGAAAATTCAAACTTCTCCAATATAAAATCACGGTTTCAACTCATGCACAGCTGTCTGATAATAATCTGCCATTTTAGATTACATAACTCTTAGTATTTCAGAAATATATTGAGCTATAGAAGTCCAATTGAGGTGATTCAAAATGATATGGAAAGATAAGTCAAATATCTAAAACTTTTGTGAAAAAAGTCTAGGCAAATTCTAATGTCTCTAGTAGCCAATCACGGTTTCAACCCGTGCACAGCAGTCTGACAGCATTACCTTCAATAATTCAAAATTATAAATGTTGGATTCAAAATATAGATTTTGGACACATTATTTACAACTCCAAAAGCTATATTTCTTAGTTTTTATCTATATACACACCTCTAGAGTTGAATGGAAGTTAAAACATTTTTGCTTATTATCATTCTTTATTTTAACATTCATTAAAACTCTCAAATTCTCAAATATTCGCTCTTTATTTATAACTCTTGTAAGAGTTTGTTGTGTGTTAGAAATAGAATTTATTTTCATCTTAAATCTTAGGATAGATTAGTAGGGAAGTGAGATTTATTTCTAAAGGAATTGGTTTAAGTATTGTCCATTGAAATGCTTAGGATTTGGTTTTTTGAGTGAGCCTTGAAAACTCATGTTGTAAGGTTATAAGAGTAGCCATAAAAATCTTATGTAATCTCAATCTTGTGAATAAGATTGTGGGTGATTGAAAATCCTAACTTGGGAATAAGTTAGGTGGAGACGTAAGATTATTGTTGAATTCAAACTCTTAAATCATTGTGTTCTTCATTTTTCCTACTCAACATTCTTTCAATTCTTACAAAGAATTACTTTTAATTCTGATTTTTATTTAATAACCCCATTCTCCCCCCTAGGGCTTTTTCACATACATTTATCACTAGAAATACCTTTTGTTCCCCTTTTCATTATATTTTGAAAGCTTCAACCCCATGCCTTAGAATCATTAATTTTATTATTACTAATTGTATTAACTATGTTACTCATACCATTAGCCTTAATCCCACCCTCATTTACCATGTCTTTAATAAATACATTATTATTTTTTATATACTTAATTACTTTATCTACCTTATGTTCACTTTTAGCTTGACATAGCCATCTATTTTTTCTACATCAATACCACTAAATGCCGTTTAAAAGACACCAATATTATGTTCTAAAATGTTTAACCTAAAGTTACAATCCTTCTAAGTTTCCTTCCAATAATAAATCATTGTATCCTATAGACCCATTCTTTAACCATCATGTCTATTCTAACAAATGAAGTTATATTCTTATTAAAGTAAACTTGTTCACCAAAGTCATTACTATAGTGCAAGTGCATTAAAAAAAAGATAATAAAGGTTTATTTTTTCAACTTACTAACCACAAACAAAAATACATGCAAGCACAAACAAAAAAATATATCTATTTTTAAAATCATGCAACTTCATAATTAACAATCCTTAAGATTTTTTTATTCCTTAAAATTAATGCTTTAAAATTAATATATCGAGTATAAATTGGATTTTTTAGAAAAGAAAACCAATTTATCATTATTCAATTCAAATTCTTTTTTACTTAAGTCTAAAAATGACATATTAGCAACAAGACCTACCATTTGCTCATGTTTCTCATTTAAAAGCTACAAAGCCCCATTACTAGCCAACCTTTTGCTTCTATTTTTGTCATACATTCAAAAGTTTATGTTAAAATTTTGAATCTCACACTCCAGCACAACATGCAAACCAGAAAATAAACTATAATATTTAGATCTAAAAGTGAAAGATTTTGTTTCTTACACTATCAACAACCATTATAGAATAAAGAACACAATGTTCGATAGCTAATAGATTAACCGTCAATGAAATAACATGGTTTGATTAAGGGAAACAACACAAGAAGATTTGCATTTTGAAGATTATTGTTAGATTTCATATTAGATTTCATGTGAGGATAGAATTAGGAAAAACGTTTAAGGAAAAGTACAAACTTTTCATGTAAGCTAACATATCATTGCTAATGGTGGAAAAATACATTTTAGGATTATTATAATACTAGAATCAAATATTTGGAGGTATTATATTACAAAATAAAGGTTGGATACTTTAAATAGATGTGATTAAACACCTAGGTATCATGGGTGCAAATAACCCAATTTCTAAATCATCGATATGGTATTCCGACTGTAAAAAATAAAATGATACAAAAAGGCCCAACAATAAAAGTTATTGTGAAATATCCATTTGTAGATTATTGATTATAGTAGTGATGATAAATCGAAAGGAGATTTATGTGTATGTTCATAGCTTAAAAATAATGTAAAAATCGAAAAAAATAAGAGCAGGAGAGTTGTTAATGACATATTTTTGCAAATTTAATATACTAAGAGTAAATATGTTTTTATCTATTAAATAACATTTAATTTAACAGAATGGAAAAACAGCCCCCTGAGACTAATTTAAAGGGGTTTTAAGTTAACTTTTTGAAAAGGAAAGAAAGACTAATATTATGGTCAAATTTCAAGGAGTGATAGTAATTAAAAAAGTACTGTAATTCTAAATTTTTAAGAAAGTTGAGGGTAATTTTGTGCCAAATTAATTTTGAATGATCAATCTATACGATTAGTTTATTAAATATAGCTAATCAAAGGACAATAATAATTTATTTGTTTGATGAAAATGTCAAACTAAACTTAAATTTAAAAGAAAAATGAATAATCACTAAAAATATATATTTTTTTAATTTAACATTTTGGTTAAATAAATCAATGAAAATATCTTTTTAAGAATTATTAGAAGCTAATAGGTTATAGTTTTTTTTTTCCCTTTTTTGCTTTTGTACGTTCCTTCTCCTCCAACCTCATTAATCAAGGCATCGATGCATTAAATTATAAAATTAGAACTCCAATTAGTTGTTATTAGTATGTATATATATAGGAAAAATGTCTAATTTTGACCCTTGATTTTTGTCCTAGGAGTTCATTAGTCCTTTTGGTTTGTTTTGGGCCCAATTGGACCTCTAATTTGAAAAATTCATTTACAATGGATCTTGCAGTTAGTGAGGAAGAAATTAATATTAAGTTCAACCTACATGGACAACATCACCAACCCATACTGCAAACATGGCAAAAGTGGGTTTTACAGTTAGAATCTTCTTCTTCTTAGAGACTAAAAGTTCATTTCTAACTACCTAAATAGCTCATCACATCCTAGAAGACTAAAATTTCATTCATCATTGAAACTAAAGCATCTCATGTTTTAGGCACTAGGTAAAACTTAGCCTTGACAACTTATCCATTTCCAAGCTTGATAGGACTAATTGGAATCCTACAATCTTGCCAACTGGAAGAGGGTCACCAAAAATGTTCACCATACTTTACATATATTATGGATGAAATTCAACTGTCCAAATTAATTGAAAAGGCCACCAAATGAAGCAACCAAATAGCTTTGGTTTGTCTTAAGAACTCACCATGAAACTGACTTCTTAGATGACTGTTAGCCAATACTTGTTGGAATTGCTTCGAGTTACCAAACAAGGACTCCTCCATTTTTTAATAAATAAGAGAGACATACTTCTTGAAATATAACTTACTAAAATGACAAAGGATACTTAGCATGGTACATGATAATAGTGGAAGTAATAACAGTAATGTTGGTAGAGTTATATGATTAGTAATAACCACAATAGTTTTAATACAGAGGACAACAACAACAATAATATCCCAATGCGCAGAATGCATTAATGATAAGAGAAATGAAGTGAATGACTTTGAGGTCTCTTTCAACCTATTCATTATAGCTTTAAAAAGATTTAGTTTTTGTAGGTAATATAACTACAACAAAGTAATAAAAAAACATGAAACTTTATTGACTAAATTTTATCATAAAAACAAAATAGAAAGTACTAATTCATGAAGTACCTTAAGTAATTATACTGCAATTCATTTTTCCCTTAGAAAATAAACCTCCTTTTTTTCCACTCCCACTATTGAAACTAGTTTTTAAATTCTTAATCTTCGCATTCAAATTCTCTACCAACAATAAACCTAATTTTTTTAAGGATGTTGTCCATATCATTCCGAGAGTGGCAACATCTACGACAAGGATTAGGGATAGTGTGGGACTCACATTTGCAATAGCGGTTAGGCATGTTGTCTATGTAGGTCGAACTTAATAGTCATTATTTCTCACTAACGACGTGTTTTATTTTAAATGAAATTTTCAAATTAGAGGTCCAATTGGACCCAGAAAAAGGTCTAATGGGCTCCTAAGGCAAAACTTAGGGTCCAAATTAGACCTTTTCGACGCATATATATATATATATATGTATATATAAAAGTGTGTGCGCTCGCACAGAAATTCATAAAGTGTGATACTCTTTATATCTCACAATGTTTTTTTAATTTTAAAATATGTTGGTATTTTTATGTGTTTTGATTATTTAAATAATTTTTTTTATTTTTGAATATAATTATTGTAATTTAAAATTATAAATATTAAATATAAATAATAATAATAGATAACCAACAATAAATAAAATTTAATTTTTACAATTTTAAAAATAGAAAATTATAATTGTGCTAGGGAAATATAAATTAATTGTCATTTTTATCGATACCTATATAAATTGAATAAGAAGTATAATTCATTAATTTTTATCTTTTATTTTATTACATTAAGTTTTATATAATAAAACTATATACATATACACATAATTCAAATTGACTAAAAAATTTAAAATTTAAAATTATTTATGTACACAAATCACATTATAGAAATTAATGAAATTGTCTATTATATGCACCAAATTAAGCATATAATTTTACAAGATTACATATGATATAAATTTTATTTCATGTGAATTTACTTTAATTTAAATATAGATATTTTATATACTGCGTTAATAAAATATCAATTCTAATTATTTTTCTAGAAATAGTTATGCCATATTTGTGATGTTAAAAATTATGGATTTGGTATTTAATTTAAGAATTTTTTATGATTATAAATTTAATATAAAAATATAACAACTTAATTTAAAAATCACAAATTAATTAATTTCAGTTATGTATATGTAAAACTATAAAACTATTTATAAAATATGCAGCTAATATAGTGAATATAAATGGTGAACATAATTTATAGATATATATCATGTGAAATAATTATCAATATATTATAGCTATACGTCATCTAGATTTGTTAAGTAATTGCTAAATTTATTTTAATTATAATAAATTTTAAATTCATATTATTAAAAAAATATAAACGTACTTAGATAATTTTTTATATTCATATTAATTATAATAAAGTTTAAATTAAATATATAAATTGTAAATGGAAATTAGGGAAGGGAAAATATATTATTAATTTTTTATATAAAAATTGTTTAAATATTTTTTTCTTAACATAATTATAAAAATTAAATAATTTTGTGCAATAATAAGACTAATTTCTTTATAAAGTTTATTTTATAAATAATATCTAAACTTTTCAATTTCATTGTTTAAACTATATTTTATTTCATCAGATATTTATATTTCAAAAATTGCATATTATTTCAATGCTTTTAACAAAATTTTTATGATGGTCTAACTAAATATAAATAAAATCCTATTTTCTAGTTTAAAAACAAAAAAAAAACTATTTTTGCTTACATCAAATGTGTGTAAAAGAGACTCATATCGTATGGAAAAATTGTAAAGAAGTAAAATTTACGTGCTTAGTACCAAACGATGCAAATTTGTTATTAAACATAAAATGATATATAATTTTCAGGTTCATACACTTAATTATATTAAAAAAATAATATAAATAATTATATAGTAAAAATTAAAAATTTAGGTATGGTATTATTTATACAATTTTTTTTTTTAAAAAAGGAAAAAAAAAAACATGGAGACCATATTGTGTGTTATAGTGAATGAATGCTCCACTCTTTTGGTTTTCTTTAATTTTTTTCTTTTCAACTTTTGCATTATTTTCTTGTTTTACTAGTCTATCTTCTTTCATTATTCAGTTTAAAATTTTTGTATTCTTCTTGGGCTTAGATTTTAAACATAATATATCTTGCATTCAGAAAAAATCAAATAGTATTTTTTTTTTAATGCAACATAGTAGTGTGAGATAATATTTACCTACTAATCATTTAATAAATCAATGCTCATAATTCTTTTTTTTTTTTTTAGAAATAATCAATATGTCAAAAGAAAAATAAAAAACTAAGTAACAATAACAACGGGTTTATACAAATTCCATTCTTTCTAGGTAAGATTACACCCATCTGTTTTGTTACTGAAGTTATTAATATTATAGTTATTTTTAAAAATTTTAAATTTTAAATGTTTCATTTATATTTTTTATTTTTTGCTTTCAGTCTAGGTTGTTCGCCCTCTTTATCTCTTCTCATCATTCTCTTCATCTTTTCTTCCAAACTCAACTCTAAATATTATAAGATTCACAAAATTAATTTGTTCAAAAAGAATTTTTACATGTCTTTATTGATAGAGAGGAAACCATACATTTTGCAATTAGATTTTCATTTCAAATCCTATATATATATATTTGCCTATTGGAAACTCATCATGTCATAAATCATAAAAAAAAATTGTAATGGGTAGGTGTTAAATTTATTTTTTTTTTGCTTATTAATAATTGGGTGATTGTTGAGTTCTATTCTTTTCTTCATATTCTTTATGTTGTTGTTTTTTTAGTTTACTAGTGTTGTTTTGTTTGTTTGTTTGTTTTTTTTGGTTGCTAAAGGGTTTGTTATAAGGTGGTTGTGAGATTGTTTGTTAATTTTTGGTTGCTGAAAGGTTGTTTGTAGTTGTTTTAGTTGTGGAGGCTCATTGTGAGGTTATTTGTTGTTTTTTTGACTACAGGTACAAAAAAAAAAAAAAAAAACTCTTGAAATTTTATGACAAGAGCATTTAGCACCCATAAACTAAAAAAAATACATTAAAGCTCATAAACTTTTAAAAATGGTTCAAATAGACCACTTTTTAAATTTAAAATATTTATTAATTAATATTTTATTTTAAAGTTTTATTTTAGAGTATAAAATTATTTTAAAAATTAATTTATTCTTAAAAATTATTTATTTTGAAGCATATGTCACTTATTTTCTTAAAAATAAATTTACATTAAAATTGACAAAGTTTATTGAAAAATGTAAGAAATATCATTAAAAATTATTAAACTATATATGTTTCTTCTTAAAAAATAATTGTTATTTAAGAATATTTTTATTTTTAAGAATAATTAAAATTGAAAAGTAATTTAAATCAATAATTTTTTAATGATATTTTAATAATTAATTATTGATTAAGTGTATAAAATACCATTAAAAATTATTGATTTAAATTATTCTAATCTATATATTTTTATTCTTAAAAGATAATATTTTTTAAGAATATTTTTATTTTGAAGAATAAAAAAATTTTTTATTTATGAAAATTATTATGACATAGACTGTTTTTATGAATAAAAATATTTTTATTCATGAAAATTATTGTGAAATAGTATGCTTTTATGAATAAAAATATTTTTATTTATAAAAATTATTGTGAAATGGTATGCCTTCATGAATAAAAATATTTTTATTCTTAAAAATAAAAATTTTCTTAAATAATAATTATTTTTCAAGAATAAACATATAGAATTTAATAATTTTTAATGATATTTCTTACACTTTTTAATAATTTTTTTCAATTTTAACGTAAATTTATTTTTAAGAAAATAAGTGACATATGCTTCAAAATAAATAATTTTTAAGAATAAAATAAATTAATTTTTAAAAATAATTTTACACTCTAAAATAATTTTTCAAATAAAATGTCAATTAATAAATATTTTAAATTTAAAAAGGGGTGTATTTAAACCATTTTTAAAGGTTTATCAGCTTTGATGTACTTTTTTTAGTTTATGGTGTTAAATGCTCTTGTCATAAAAGTTCAAGGTTTTTTTTTTTTTTTTTTTACCTTTTGCCTTGTTTTTTAATTGCTGAAGGTTGTTTTGTGGTTGTTGCAGGTTGTTCCGTCAAGCCGTTGTTAATTTTTTTTTTCTCTTGTTTTTTGGTTGTTTTATAGTTGTCATCTAATTATTCTCCATATATATTTTTTATTTTTTTAATATTTCTTATTGTTATTGTATTGTGTTAGGGTTGTTTAATGGGTGTTTTCCATATTTTTCTACAGATATTGTTATTTTTCTATTGATTTCATCTAAACAAATGATTTATAATCAATGGTAGCTCTATGAAATTTTGGTTGAATTGGAGAAACTTTTTTTGGTTTGCTTATGCAAGTAGAAAGAATATAATTTTTAATGGTTAAGGAAATAGGGAAGAAATCGCTTGTTTTATTAATTTAAAAAATAATAATAATTTTGAAAAAAAAATCCATAAAATTGAAATTTTTTTTCCATTTTTTGGTTAGTGTTCAAAAAAATCCCTTCTTTCTACGAGGATTCAATGGTTGGGCTTTTTCAATCTAAAGGCACAATCATATATTTGCTGAAAATTACATTTGTCCAATGATTTGTTCAGCCCAACTAACGTTGATCCATGCATAAAATTCATCCAAGTAGTCAAAAGTCATGAGTGAATCTTGCAACCAACAACTACTCACCTAAACAAAATTTTAAAAATCAAATATCTATAGATCATAACATTTATAGATATTCTGAATTTTTAATAAAAATTTAATATATCTTTTGTTGTTGATAAAGGCTAGTAATGACACTAAAAATCTTTAAAAAAAAAAAGGTACTGATACTAAAAAAACAAGCTCCTTTTTTATATTTGGTATCTTATATTATTTTGGTTTTTTTGTTTTGAAAAGGTTCTTATCCTAAATTTACCAAAAAGTGAGAGAATTTTTATTTTTATTTTTTAAATTACTCATTTATTGCTTACCTTTGAAGCGAACATTACTGGACGATAGTTATAACGTCCAAGTAATTTTCCTTGATACACATACCATTCCAAAACCCACACTCTCTTCCCTTTCACGTTTTTTAAGTTTTCAGATCCCAACATAAACACTCTTCTCTTCACTCCCTATAAAACTTGGTCTTGTTTCTTCAAAAATCTTTGATTTTATCCCAACCCAGAACCCAAAATTCAAGAAACGAAAAAGAACCAGTCATGTGCTGTGGAGGAAAGATGTGCATGCTGTGCTCGTGTGTGATTCTGGTGGTGATTGCAATTGGTCTGGTGTTTGGATTTGGTGTTTTCAAGAATGGGTTTCACAAATTGAAGGATTCGATTCATGTTTCTGAGTTTAATCCCAATGTTAATTCTGTTTATGCAACTGGCAGGCCTTTCTTGGGTTATGTACCTCCTCCTCCTCTTTTTTAGTTGTTCACTCTTTTTCCATCTCTCTGCTTTTTTTTTCTTTCAAATTTATTTCTTTAATGGGTATTTTTTTTAAAAAAAAAAATCTGCTGTTGTTAGGGATTTGTGATTATTTGTCTGGATTTTTATTATAAAATTGTTTTATTCTGTGTTTAGCTGTTATTGTTCTTGATCTGCTTGTTGTTCCTGCAGCTGGTAACTGTAAGCACAGGTTTGAATTGTGCATGACACAGAATTATTCTTATTTATTTTATTTGAACCATTAAACTTTATTATTAGTATTATTATTAACAATAATTAACATCGCAATCAATCATTACCACTGAATACGATTTATTGTTAAATTATTGTTAATGTTACCGTTGCAATGGTTCAATAACTGATTTTTTTTTTTTTTTTTCATTATTATTATTATAGTATATGAGAATCTCCAGTGACATAACAAAAACATAAGAATTGCTTTAATCAATGTTTTGTATTAAGAAGCTATCGTTTTCACTCTTTCTGTATTTTAACTCCTAAGAAAAAATTGAAGTCATTGTCAAAGGCAACACGACTTTACCGTTAAGCGCAAGTCCGCCGAAGTCAAAATAATTCTTTTGCATAACAACGTTGACCTGTTGCCAATTTGGATAGATGACAAAATCTTTTTTCATGAATCATGACCATTGCAGGGGTTAAATTTTTCTTGCTGAAAAAAAATTAAAAATATATTGACCCGTTTATACATTCATGGATCATTTAATCTCAGACCACGCTCATTTCTCCAAATAAAGTAACATTGAACTATTTATACATTTAACAGGTTAGAAAAAAGAAAAAAGAAAAAAGAAAAAATTAAAGACACTCAATATTTTGTAAAGAAACATTTGATTTAGCCTAACTAGTCAAATAACTATAAGAATATTGAAAATATCATAAATTTTAATTTTTAACCACTTTAAAATATCCCAGAAGTTCTAAATAATTAAAATAATTTTTGAATTAACGTGCTCGTTAAATGAATTGAACTCGCTTGCTTGCCAGACCAACGGAAAATTTGCACTTGTGCATGAAGACCATCACATTACTTGGGAATTTCTGTATCTTTAATTAATGATGAACTTTTAACTGTATGATAATATTTTTACAAGCATCATAAATATGCTACTATGATGTATAGTTCAGGCTAGTTTTTACAAAATGGTAAATGTGAGACTCTTCAATATGCATAATATCAACTCGGAACAAAATTTGATTTGATGTAATGTCACCACATAATGCCTGCAAATTGACAGGAAAATTTTCTCTCTATATATCCATTCTATCTCTCTAATTGTGACAGAAATGGCCACCGCAAACAGCCTCCCTCCATAATGCCTGCAGATTGCCGAAGGGAAATCTCTCCTAGGTATATCCATTCGGTCTCTCTCCACTCTTTGCTGATCTCTTCTGCAAGTCTGCATCATAATGTTGCATAGCTGCCTCTAGGGCCTGCACCAGTGTTCTGTGTCCATGAGTTCCAGGCTTATATGCAAGTACAAAAGACAATTCGGAAAACAAGAGAACATAGGCATCCTCAATTTCATTAAAGTAAGCAATGTTTCACAGGAGCACCGACAGACTAGCATCTGGACAACCTACATGATTGGTTCAGATAACCTGACAAAATTACAAGACACAGGTGCAAACCATTGACCTGCAGAGGAGAGCTGGTTTGAGGATTTTTATAGGTATAGCACACAACCATAATCTACTCGAATAGATCGAACAAATTATGGCATGTCAAGATAAGCTGACATGATTGCAAGACACATCCCAAATCATTGACCTGGTGCAAGAAGAGATGAGGATTCTAAGAATAGCACCTAAAATCCACTAAATTATCTTGAATTCATTATGACATGTCATAATGCAATATTCTTATTATTGCTGCTACTAACAACAGGACATGTCCATAATTCAGTCGCAATTGACCAGCTTCTTGGCCTTTAACCATTGACAGGACTCCTCACAAGAGGCTAGTTCCAGATCAATCATACAATTATTTGTTTATAAGATTCATTAGAGAAAATACAAATAATCCTATTCTCGCTCAAAAAACAAGACCATTTAATTTACTGGACAACATCCCAACAATAATAATCCTTAAAAACTGAAGTATACACATTACAGAATTAATTAAATTGTGCCAAGTGTTCACCTGTTGCATTGGACGAATAAGGAGTGTAAGCTGATTTCGAAGTTCTGACTGCACAGATTTATTCATCTCCTGGAAAATATTAAATTTAGAAGGAAAAAAATTTGACATGCAGTTCAAACAGGAAATGAAACACTTGCAAGCTAAAGCAGGAGCCAAAAGGCACAAAAGTTTACAGACGCTATGCTAAGCATTAACATAGGTGCATGTTATGAAGCACAAGCTTACACCAACTTTACACTGATGTTATTTTTCAAATTAAAAATAATGAACGCTTAAAACCATCTCAATGTAATTCATTATCTTGATCAGATGTAGAAATGTCAGCAGGAACAGCAAAAGCAAGCAATTATGAAATCTATCACTACTCAGTTTGTTATACAGAGATTGTTCAATTGATTGTGTAACCAAAGTGTTGTGGTGTAAAGATTGTTCATAGATCAGGAAACACATATCCAATGATACTACATCTATACTGGACTAGCTGTCAGCATTCTTATTTATCCCATATCTAGCAGCACAACTCAATAAGCAATTCAGAAGTAGATAAGAGTAGCAAAAAATGTAACCATTACCCTAGTATACATGCAAAAACAATACAGACATGACATGCCCAAAATTCTTTTCATGTGGAACAACCAGGACTCCACAACTAACACTCAAAAATATTTGGTCCTTTTTACACAATGCATTGATGCTTCAGCAACTCAAAAACAGATGGCTGAGAAACAATTAGTTCATCCTGGAGAGTTGAAAAGAGAATGAGCTTATACTTGAATTGCAATAAGAAAAAAGAATCAGCAAAGACAAAAGGCAGCATACAAGGTCAACAGCAGGCATGACTTTGAATTCTTAAAGTCAAAACAGCATGAGTAATCAAACAATTGGCATTTTATTTTGAAGTGTCCTGAGCATTGCTTAATGCACTAAACTGAACTCCACTAATTGAACTAAATGCAATCTCCATTTGAACACCTAATATTGCTCCTTTAGTATCAGTAGAATCAATGTACAGCCATGATATGTACAGCCATAAGCGAGCTAAGCTGATAGAAATGAGAAGAATCAATGTACAGCCATAGTGAGCTAAGCTGATAGAAATGATAAAACCAAAGCAAGAAAAGTGGGTGAGCTTTCTATTTAACTTACCTGCAACTGCGAATCAATATTTGACATTGCATCCTTCAATCTACTTACCTGCAAATGCCCAATGAGTGACTTAAGGAAACTGGAAAAGTAAAATGGCATTGTAAAAGGTCAAGAACATGATATGTCTGGATGACTTTGAAGTCAGGAATTCAGGCATGATAAGTTTAGGTTGTTTGAATGAAATCTAACCCATCATTTAATTACTTAGATTCATGAATGGAGATTAGGTTCATCAATATTGATGAGGAATAAGGCATTTAAAATCCGCACACAAAACATAAGATTTTTATCCACAATAATGAAATTACCCAACCTTAGATCCATGAAACCAGATGACGTACTGTGAATTTTCAAAACTTCCAATTACAGATCCACCAATTGAATTTTTCAAACCTTCCAAAAATTTCCTCCACAAAAGCTGCTTCACAAGGCTGCTCTTTACATATCCGAAGGTTTCAGATAAAATTGCCTTTCAGGAAAATATAACTTAGACCCTTTAAAAAAAAAAATTAACCTCTAATTCATTCTTGGCAAGATAGTTGTTTCTTCCTTTTTTTTTTTGATAGTTGTTTCTTCCTTTTTTTAGATGGGTTCAGCTATCTACATCCTTTTCCACTATTCAACACAATTTTTAGGTAACTTCCTCAAGGTCCTCTTAAATCACCCTATTCCAAATTAGTTTGGGTCTACTCTGACTCTTCTTGCTTCCATCTAGCCTAATCTACTTCACTTTCCTAAGTGAGGCAGTGGGTGGTCAACAATTCAGTCTTCAAAACAATCTCGACCTCCATTCTCTCAATTTACCCCTAATAGGTACCACTCCAACCTCTTCTCTAGTACACTTATTATGATATCCATCCTAGTATGCCCATAAATCCATCTTAGCAGCAGTCATCTCTACAACACTCATCTTATAGGTATGTTGTGTCATAGCAGCCAACATCCACTCCTGTACATTACAACTAGGCATACTGCTGTCTGACAGAACTTACCCTTTAACTTATTAGAACTGCAGTGGCATTTCTCCATTTCATCCATCCTGCTTTATCCTCAGTAGGTTACACTAACCATTAACTATTTTGGGGGAAAAAAAAAGTTGCCCCTGCACAAAGCCTACAACAGTTTGTTTTGACATCCACTGGTCATAAATTCAGGTAATTTCATGCTTTGTTGAATCAATATGACCTGTTTTCATGCCTTCTCATCATAACATCACACAATTTCATGCTATGTTGAGTGATAATTAACTTTTTGGATTTAAAAACTTTCTTTTTATTTCAATTTTTTTGGTAATTAGTGCTAAAAGGATTATTGTATTTTACCTTCGCATAAAGATATGCAGTCGTGATTGGGTATGACGACCAATAATGTCTCAACAGCTCCTCAATAGACATCCAGTGCTGGAGACAAGTTTTCCTTATCAACATGAGAACATTGAAAACTAAACCAAAATCTAGCAACAATAACAATAGCTTCATGTCTTTTAACAATACATGAAATCATGATTCTATTTGATGTGTTATCCAGTGCAGAAAACTTTGCTTCATGATATAAAGAAATTGTTTTTGTGCATACCAGATACTTAAAGAAGGGGAGGAGGGAGAAGAAAATAAAAGGACAAAACTGAGTGCCACTCACATGTAGCAATTCCTCCTTTATCGTATTTGGTAGCCTGTCCAAAATACTCTCGGTAGGGTTCATTCCAAGCTGATATTTGGTGCTTGAGATATTCCTTGTCAATGTGGAGAGAACCTATACAATAAAGTTGCACATGCATACTTGGGCATTAACAACAAAATGTACATTATCCAATTTGATTAGGGAAATAAACTATGAATAACAACATTTGTTACCATTTTAGCAATTTCAGGATTCACTATCGGATCACTCAATCCCATGGCTTTAATCTGAGAAATTGAGTCCCTTAAAGAACCATAAGCTTCTTGGGTGCTCAAGCTACATTTAACAGCTCCTGTTCCAGCTGGCAAATCTCTTGAAGTTTTGAGTGCACTAGGTTGTTGAGAATCAAAATAGTCTCGGGGATCCTGGTTTCATGAAATACTACAGAACATGTGTAACAAGATAAAAAAAATACAGCAACCACATGATGATAAGAAAGCCAACCTTAATGCAAAGTGGAGCTAAAAGATGATCATTTGATCCTTGAAGGTCCTCAATTTCCATCATTTGGGAAATTCTATTCAATCTATCCAGGTTTGCATTCTCATCAGCCTCTTGGTTAATTGTTTTACACCCTACCAACAATAAAACATAAGGGCATTTTCAAGCACAAGTTAAAAGCAAATCACAAATACATATACAACACCAACCCTGTTTTGATCGAGCTAGTGCCTCTGCTACAGCTCTTGTGTCTTGTAACTGTTCATCATCTATAAAACATTTATTAGACAATTAAAATTATATAAAGTATGTGGTCAACTCTTTGTTATATATGAAAAAACAAACTGCAGCATATTCAGCAAGAGATGGCCAAGAAATTACTTTATTACTACTACAGATTAATCAGAGAAAACAAATTCATGAAATGTTCTTAGTTCTTACCTACAGCTGTTCCTTGAAGAACAACAGCAGCGTGGCGATTAAGATCTTGTAACAAAGTCCTTCTGAAAGGCTCCTGCTGGGATTCCATTATATCTTTGCTGCCATCACGAACAATCCCATGATCCTGCATTTTTAGACAGATGAAAATTCAACTGACCAATGCAGACAATAAACATAGAGACAAAACAACAGAACATCTCTGCCATGCGCACACACAAGAAAGGCAACCTAAACACAAGTCCCCTCCCCCCCCCCCCCCCCCCCCCCCCTCTTTACCAGAATTGTACTGTGGAAAAAAAAAATCCTAAGCAATATTAAGCAAAAAATCCTCTGCATCACAACACCTAGGTTGTGAAAATTCACCATTTGCTCATCACTAAAGAGAAATGTAAGTAACTCACCAAAATATTTATTGGAAGCAAACAGCTAAAACTATGTTTATAAACATGTAAACCAATCAACACAGGACATAACTTTTTTCATTTGAGCCATTCTCTAATATGAGTTATATAATAATTGAGCTTCCTATGCAAAAGCAGCAATTGACAAGGGTTAGGAGCTTATATGGGTAAATCAATTTTCTCTGCCTTAACAATTACCTCACTGAAACCAACACTAGGGAAGAATGTCCTACTTGTGCAAAACATATGTGTGTTTATTATAGATGGCGATGCACAAAGGAATCCAGTATGGAAAAGAAAAAAATATTGAAACAAAAGAGACAAAAAATAGACATGGATCATACATTAATTCAAATCAAAACTGAGATTAACGTAAAAATCTTAATATGTGCAAACCAAATTTATGAATTTGGAGTACTACTTTGTTAAATTGAACCTACATACAATTGGTAAACAGAGGCCCATTTTCTAAATACTGGACAGAAGAATAAGAACACCAAATGCTCAAAGAGAAGATCAGGAATCCAATGTAGAAGCCATATGAACCTCTGTTTCACCTGTCATAAGTAAACTACTGGCAAGTTTACAAACATTTATTTTTCCTTCAAACAACAGAAACACAGAAAATAAAAAGTGAGAACTACCACCCGATCCTGTGCTCAAGCAGAAGACTTGGTGAGCTGGGATTCACAGGTAGCCTTCAAAACAAATAAAGGTTTATATTTTCAATATTGTGCTTAAGGCCCAGTAAACTTCGTATAAAGTTTTCCCATATTAAGTCCCCTTCAACCTAAACAAACCAGTGCCCGTCTCCACGGACAAAAATTCACCGTGTCTTAAACTCTTCCCATACATACATAAATGTATTGCATGCTAACCACAAACAAGTCATGCAAATACAACTTGATACAAAGAAAATCATAAATGAAAAATAGAGAAATCATTTCAACTCAAAACAAAAAATAACATTAATTATCAAACCTACTGGCAGATGTGTATAATCATCCCCTTTGTCAGCTTCCATGTCTAGAGTTGGATCCACACATCTGATCTAGAATGAGGAAATAGAAGTACCATATCAGTGCATTCAAGAATATCTGAAACTAGAACTAATAAGAGACAAGAACAGAAATTCAAAGATTTTATCCAAAAAAACAAAAACTGCAAAAGAAAGGGTACCTTTTGCCTGGTTTCACTAGCCAAAATATCATCAGGTTTGAGAAAAAGAGCAAGCTCCTCATCTTCCGCAGCTTCTGCTGCTGCCGCATGAACATTTTTTGAATGTTGAAGGTATTCCGCTCTACAATATTTAGTCCAAAAATCTCTCTCTGTCATCTGGAGTGAAAAAGAAAACACAATATACTCAAGAAGTTCACAGGGAATAAAATGTGAATCAACATCTTAGCTATGGATCATCATTTAATGCTAATGACATGAGCACAAAAATTACCATTAACATGGCAAGCAACCTTGAAAATTTAAAAGCCCTCAACTCCCATTACCTTATTGGGAACTAAGTTCAAGTATGCTTGGTGAACTGCTGGTTTCTCTGCAAAAATCTGAAAGACAATTTAATCATAAGTAAACAGAACAGGCATACAGCAAATTGATATGTGGCATAAGCCTTCAGTATTATATGGAAAATAGATAATAATTAACATACAATCATAATCATAAGACATAAACAGTATTCTGTAAATATATATGAATATTCAAAAAAAGCCATGAACATGTTCTGTATGCGCCATTTTAGTACAGGTGGAAGGCAGCATAAGTTTGGGACAGCAGAAACATACAACAGATACAGTAATGCAACATAAGAAAAGAAAAACATGAACTTGAGAATAAAAGTTCAGAGGAAAAAAAAGTAAATATTAAGTTCAAAGCATCTATAAACACAAGAAAAGAAAAAAAATGGAAAAAGTAATACCAAGTCATCAACCTGTAACAAGCAGACAGTACAGGTAGACAAATATATGGTACAAGAAAACATAAAATCATTCAAAAACTAATAAATAGCATGTAAAGGCACCTTTAATACTTAGAAGTCATGATGATACTGTTTAGTCCAATTAATATAAAAAAGCAATGAGACATCATGCAGTGAATTAAATATAATTTAGATAGAAAATTTTCAAATACTCAAGAGATCAGCAGAGGTCCAGCACATCTAAAGAAAGACTAAGTGGAAGGAGAGATAACATACCTCACGTACAATCTCTGGTGTCAAATTAAATGTAACCTTGTTTGTCTGGAAATACAATAACATAGCAATTATAAACCTATAAGTCACACGTACACAAACATATATTCAGATCTCCTAACATATTTTAGCTTTATATCTTTGTGAACCAAATATCATGCAAATCTAACATTACAAATACATGAACATTCATTTAAATAGAAGTTATTATATAAGGGTTCATCATATATACAAAGTGCTCCATGGCTAATGTCGGAGGAGGATGGGCACATGTTTACACAGCCTTTCCCCAGAGATTTTTGGAGGGCATAGCTTTAGTTATCTTTATAACCATCCAAAATTTATATTTGGTCATAAATTCTATGGATCATAGATTTTAATCTCTTTGTTCATCATAATAAGAGCAAAGAAAAAAAAAAAGCAGCTCAACACAAATCAGAACTTAAAACCAGTAAAACACATCATACACAAAGAGAGCTACATTGTACCCGTCCATCAATCAGTGGCTTGGAGTCTGAGAGCATAACACTTTTAAGACCCACACGTTGCTTTGACTTTTTGTTAAAGTCCCCATTGAGCAATTTCTGCAATTACAATGATGCAGGAACTATTATGATCATAGATTCTTCAATAAGTTAATCATTTTCTGTAAAAATCACAACTCCTAGTGGACAGAATTTCTTCATCACAGAAAAAAAAAATAAAGGTCCAAATTGGCAGAAAAGTGAAACTCCAGTGCTAAATGAATACAGTGTCACAAAACCAGCATAATGAACTAATGAAGCATATGCAATCAAAGAAAACAAACCTTCCTGGTTGCCCAAAATTCAGAGTCTGTCAACACTCCATCACTCACAAACTGCTTATGAAGTTTCTGCAACTCACTGTGGAGTACAAATTTTAATTATGTCAATAGAACCTTAGACAGATAACCATCAGCTTGAAAGAAAGGGATCCATATAGTAGCCAAGAATCATTTACAATGGCTCTAGTTAAACAAGAGTGCTTCTTAACATTGTGGCTTAGAATGTTATACGTGTAAAATCATTATGAGATGGTTAAATATGCAAGTTTATAATTCAAAACCAAATATTCACAGTTATATTTGAAAACATTAAACCAAGCAGTTTAGCAACCATTGCTATAATTAAACTTCCTGTATCTTTATAGTAGGTTCAGTTCAGCACTATCCTCAGCTCTTTCCGAACTTCGTATTCCACCATCTTGTATAAATTGTTAGTAAAACAAAAATTTTTGGCTCTTAACTTTCACTTGCTAATGTAAGTTAGACTGTTTTATCAAGCACAGGGAAGTCAAGAACACTTAGATAGTTGAAAGTAAGTAGAATCAATCACCTAAAGCATGACTATCATTTAAACACAAGTGATTAAAGAATGCAATCAACACAAAGTCTTCAAAATTAAAACACTACAAGTTTTTGTTTTTCAGATGACTTTTTTATCCTGTGATCTTTACAAGATTTATTACTTATCAGCATTATTTCTAATAGGAAACATTATTATTTAGAACAGCAGTTTCGAGAATAATACTTGGAAATCATGGCCTTTTTACAAGTCTTACAAATTGTTCCTTTGATGCTACAAACATACATTACAAATATCCCCTTTTCACTCACAACCAAATTCTTTTGTTTTAAAGAGGAATTGTCCATCTTTGGCCACAATACCCTAATAACACTACAACCATATCCATGGATGTAATTGTATGCTTGAATTGTGACTCCTTGCCCATTAAATTTAATTCAAGGACTTCTCCTCAAAATTTCCCTCATTTTACAGTAGCAACAATCACAGAAGTTTTGGCCCCAAAACGCTAATGCCCCAATGTGCATAACATAATTGCACTTTAAAAAATCACGAATGAATGATTATGTAAATTTAAAATTTTAGGTCTTTTCGACAGCAGTTTCCCTTTTTTGCTAAATGTTCATAAATGAGATATTTGAAGAAAGCAGGTAGATCTTTGGAATACAGTAAAGGTTGTCTATGCAAAGACCAATAGCAACTGATGATTTTACATTGCACATGTAGCATGGACTGCATAGGGAAATCAAAACCACAGGCTAACTAAAAGACATCTGGATAAAGCTACTTCAGAATTTGAAGTAGATATCTAGGTCAAAGAGGGATCCAAAAACAGAATATGGAATCTCAAGAAAGAAGCTGGCAGAGTAAAAAGCAGTTGGGAGAGAAGCAGGCTTCATAATTTCTAAATAATTACACAAGTTCAAGGAAGAGAACATACATATTTTCGCGAAGCAGGTTCATCCGAAGAAGCAATTCTTCAGTACTAGGTTGATCAGAAGGAACTTCTGGAGTATCTGCAGGCTTCGGAGTGTCTCCAGCCTTTGAAAGGGCTCTTCCTGTTTAGAATTACCACATACCACATCTTTGTAAGAAGCTGAGCACATATCCAAATTATAAAAGTTAACTGAGTAGTCAATTTAGGAGAAAACAATTACATAGTTTAAAGAAAATCACGAGGGGCACTAAAAAAAGATAAATTGATTCACAAGATAAATCCACAGGAAGAGAAGAGGATATAGGCAACAAGACGGTAGCACATATGGGTATTCTAATTCAAAAAATAAAGAAAAAGTTTTCTTTTAACTAATCCAGTTACAAGAATTCATTTTGCAAAGAAACTGAAATTACAGGAACTACAACTACAAAACATAAAAAGTAGCTGGAATTCTTCAGTTATTTTGAACATGTTTCATTCTATTATTGTTTATTACTGATAATTTATTTTCTTTGTAACTAAAAGGTCATTATATCACTTGATCTGCAGTAATAAGAATCCATTTTGTATTGGAAAGTAACTAAAACATGTAGCATAAACTACATTGTCCTCACAACATTCTTATTCTAACACACTGAAATGATATTATCAATAAAGAACCCAAACATAGTCAAACCAAATTTATAAGTAACACTCAAAACCAAAATTGGTGGCAGTTGTCATGCAGCATGCAGAAGCTTTTTAATCAATCAATCAAATCAATTAGCGCAATGGTTGTATTTAAGAAATGAAACATACCCACAATCTCTCTGCAAACGTGGAGATCATCATAATTTCCAAATTCAAAAATGTAACTTACTCCCTGGAACAACACAAATTGAACCCCAAAGAAAACGCATTGAGCACAAACTCAAACTTTGCCTAGAATACAATTTTTTTCTTGTCAAACTTAAATTAAGAAACCTGATTTGATGTAAGATTAAGCATTGGTGCTTTATTTGATCCCTCCTTCGTGTACCTATGATCTGCACATTCCACATAAAAAAGGAACTTCTCAGTTAAAAAATAACATTTAAACAAACCCAAAAAAAAAAAAAAAAATAAGAACAACAAAAATTGAGTACTTTTAAAATATTTAAAGCTCATGTCAAGCCTTGAAGCAGAGTTAGAATTATCAGGTCTAAATTCCAATTTCTCCAAAGTCTGCAAATAAATAAAACAGAAAA
This sequence comes from Mallotus nudiflorus, assembly GCA_947683625.1. Classification (NCBI taxonomy): domain Eukaryota; kingdom Viridiplantae; phylum Streptophyta; class Magnoliopsida; order Malpighiales; family Euphorbiaceae; genus Mallotus; species Mallotus nudiflorus. The sequence goes on from CANTUR010000067.1 coordinate 712,334, forward strand.
TAAGCATAAAATCAAGTTTTCATGAGTTCACATTAGAATTAAAAATTACCGTGAAAAATGATAAAAAGTAGAAGAAAAGGAAAATTATTACCAATAATAGACGACCAGGAGTGCCAGATTCCTTTACTGAGGTTTTGTATTTTACTCGCTTTGTTACTTGCTGCTTGCTTGCCATAACTCAACCAATCGGCGATTCGATCAACAAAAAAAAAATCTGTACATAACAAAAAACGTCATAAATAGAGAAGAAGAAGAAAGGAGACTGTCGCTGGTGACCACCGTAGTCTCCTCCTAACACCACCATCAAGCTTAGCGTTAATAAGACAACTAATAATGTATTTTACACTTTTTTTTAATCATTATTTCAGCAACTGTACCTCTTAAAAAAAAATTCTCTTAACTTGAGCAAAAGAAAATGCTCTCTCAATGTCAAATCTTAGGGTTTTTTTTTCTCTAGTTAAATGTAGAAATGGTGAAGAGAAGGGCTGGTCACCTGTGAACGGAGTAGCCTGCCAAGCAACGAATCGCCAATGCTTTGGGGAGTTTTCTTTTTTTTTTTTTTTTGAAAAAAAAATAATTTCCAGGGGGGTGTTACAAGTAGGAAGGCCAAAGTGTCAAATTCAACCCTAATGTTTTACCATTATTACAAAATGGTCCCCTTTTTTAGCCAAATTGTAACTTAAAGGTGCGAAATGATAAACAAATTGTACCATGTCGTTACTTTGCACATAATAAATGTTAAATACTACCTATTTGGAAGAAGTGGTCCCCACCAGTTTCTGAAGTTGGCACCAAAGTGGGAAAAGCAAGTTGTGCTTGTAAGATGACCAAAAAAAAAATGCATTTGGCTCCAAAATACTAGGGTTTTAGTGAGTGCCATTTGCAACCACAAAAAAAAAAAAGATCTTATTTCTCATATACTTCAATCATCTTAGAAGCAGAGCATAGAACATGCAAGAAAAATGGGAGAGAGCCAACATCAACTAACAAATTTATCAAAGATTAGGAACAAGGAAAACATGAAGTAAGAAAGTGGAAGTTCAAAACGGCCACATTTTCCATTCAACTGGGAGAAAAAGATTGTCACAGCAAGGTTTGCACGGCAAAAGGTCCTAGAGACATTTGTGTTCAACTCTCAGCCACACTGCAATCCAATTCTATGATGTTCAAGATCGCCTTGGCTATGACCGTCCCAGCAAGGCTGTCTATTGGCTAATCAAAAAAGTCAAGGCTGCCATAGATGAGCTTAAGGAGCTCCCTGCATCGAATCTAACTTCTGCAGCCACCACTAAAAACAACATCCAACAGGATCAGAAAAGTGACGAGATAGATTATCGACCTCAAGTGGAAAATCTTAACGTTATTGGTGGTTCTAGCAGTGGTAATAGTAGCAGCGGCGACAACAACTACAATAACTCTGCGAAGTAATGTTCAAAGCATGGAGCAGGAGCATCAACATTTAGCAGAGAATGCCAACAATAGTTCAAGTTCTCTGCCGCCGTCATTGGACTCAGATACCATCGCGGATACAATTAAATCTTTTTTTCAATGGGTACAACAACAGAAACAACAGTCTCATCTTTGTCAATTTAGTTTCAGAGCTACCCATCGGATTTGCTATCAGGAACCAATAGCCAAAATCAAGATATGCGATTGTCACTGTAGTTGTTTCAAGAACCAATTCTTTTGCAACATCATAATCACATCATGCCTGTACTCAAAATGAATAGCGAATTTTGTTATCTGGAACTCCGGTCCATCATCATCTCAGATATGATAGGTCTTTTGCTGGGTGGTCTGAGAACCATCAACACCTTGAATTTGAAATTACCAGAGTTCAGAGAATGGTTGCCTCTTGTATGGAACGCTGCTGGTGATGCAACTGGTACTGGTAGTGATGGAACAAGTGGTGATGGCGGAGGATTTATCTTTAACCCACAAACGTTATAACATGAGTTCCATAACAAGCCGGATTTTTTTTTTCGTATAAACAGTAGATGTTCGGAACTTTAAACTTGAATTAATTTCTGCAATAACAGGACAGGCTCCAAAAGAGGAGAAAAATTTATTTCAAAACTTAAAAATTCAAATATAAAATTTTTAGTTAAATTGAAAGAGTTCTTCATCAATATATTTACACCCTTTTATATACATAAATTGTTATTTGATGTTAATTGGCAAATGGCACTCACTAAAATCCTGGTATTTTGGATGCAATTTTGCTGCCAAATCCTTTTTTATTTTTGTCATCTCACAAATAGAGCTTGTTTTTGCCATGTCAGCACCAACTTCAGCAACTAGTGGGGACCACTTCATCCAAATAGGCAGTATTTAACGTTTGTTATGTGTAAAGTAACGATAAAGTCCAATTTGTTTATCGTTTTGCATTTTTGAGTTTCAATTTAGCTAAAAAAAAGAAAATGATCCAATTTGTAATTATGGTCAAATTTCAGGGTCCAATTTGACATTTTAGCTTAAGTATAAACCTAACTCATGGTTGACCAAAGTCGAACCGGGTCAATTTTTTGAACTAAACCGGATCAGTTAAACTAAAATAAATAAATCAAATAATATATATACATATTATTATTAAATTTGTTTTATGAAATGAACTTTATTTTAAAGTAAATATTTTTTATATTTAATAATTACCAAAATTTATTTTTAAAATTTTGACAATATATAATTTTTAATTAATTTTTATTATTTATAGAATCAATTATTAGATGTATGAAACAAATCTTTATTAAAACATAAAATTTTATTAAATAAAAAAAGCATGTAGATTTTTTTTTCTAATTTGAACACTGGACATTGGAAATACAAGCACTCAATATGTTCCTTTATCATTATTTTAAATAGAAAAGTATTAACGTTAAAAATGTTAAAAGGGTGTTATATAATTTTTAAATAAAAATTTTGTTACGATTATAACAAAATTAGAACTTGATTAACTTTGTAATATTAGATTGCTATATAGATAATATAATATTTTATTATTTTTAAAAAATTTATTAAATTAAAGTTTAATAAGTAAGAATAAAATTAATTAACTAAAATATTTATTTATCTTATATCTAACTACAATTATATTTAGAAAATAGAACATATAATTTATTTGAAAATAGTATTTTTGTTATATAAAAAATTAGTACAATTATTATTTTTGATATTTTTGTTAAAATTTTATAAGAATAGAACTGAAATCAAATTAATTAAAATTTTTATCATTTAATTTTTAAGTAAAATTAAAAATAAAATTAATTTTTAAAGTAGATAAAAGTATTAACATTGAACAATGTTAACAAATAATATGTAATATCTTATATAAAAATTTTACTAAAATTATAATAAATTATAATGGGGTGTATTCAATTAGGATTTTAAAAGATTTTTTTTTTTAAAATTTAGGTGGTATTCAATTAAAACTTATAATTATTTTAGGAAAGTGAGGGAGTATTCAATTAAGATTTCTAAAAACTTAAAAAAAAGTCTGTAAAAGTTAGAAGGTATTCAGTAACTTTAATGACGTCTATAAAAGTAAGATAATACTCAAAAAGTTATTGACTTTTATAGACATTAGATTTTTATGTATATTTATAGAATTTTTATGTGATGGTATAAATGCAAAACCTAAAATATTTCCCTCCCTCTCTAGATTTCAATAGACTTTTTTTTGTTAGTGTCATCCTACGAGGAAAAAGAAAAAAAAAAAGTGAACTTGAACAATCTACTAATTCTTGAACCTATAATCTTTTTTGGTTTAATGTTGAACAACTAACAAGGTATCTCATGTTTATTGCACGATATGTATGATTGAATATTTTTGGGTGTTTGATGCTATAGGTATTGATAGTTTTTAGGGTTTATATTGAATTTTATTGTGTGCAATGCTTTAGTTTTCTATGTTTAATTTATTTGGGATTTATAAGGAATGATTTTCACTTCTTTGTTTTTAATTCTTTTGTATTTAGCTAAAAAGTTCAATGAAATGTAATAAGAAGTAAAAAGAACATCTTGAAAAAAATTTTAACAGCAAACAAACATATTCAGACTTGGAATTGGAACGACTAAACTAATTTCTTTCAGGAATTACAATGCACCTTTGTTATGACTATATTCAATCTATGAGGCATAAGAACTTCCAAGCTCATTATTAACTAATATTTTATGGAATGTATGTGATTATTATATGACATTATGTGACTTATATATGATGTGATAGCTTTTATGCACAACCATAATAATCAAGATGCACTTTGGTTTATGCTTTTAAACTTCAGAATGATCAAAAAACTTATTTAGAGCCATAATTATAATGATTATGGAACCTTAGCATAAACAACAAAGCATGAACTGATAGTGCTTAGGAGTCCACATTAGCCAATTGTTGGGTGTGGATTCTTGGCTAATGTGGATTCTGAGGCATGTCCTAGTAGGAATGGAATTGTGATAAGAAGTATTTTGTTTAATATAAATAATAAAAAATTTATTCAATATATTATTTACTATAATTTATTAATATAATCATAATTTTTATTTTTATTAACATATTATTAATATTTTTTATTAATATATTACCATTATTATTAATATTAATACATGAGGAAGTTTCTTGCGCTCTACCGTGGGCAATGTCAAAATATCTAAATATCGGTACTAAAATAAAAAGAAAATAAAATAATACAAAAGTTGAGAATAATATATTAAGTATCAGATACTACAATGTCATTTAATCAGCGAAAGTTTCTAAAATTTAAAAAATGCAAACAATTCATAATAAGTAGCACAAGTTTTTTTAAAAAAAAATTTTCTTATGGAATCATCTTTTATTTTTTCTTGCTTTATCTAAGAACCAATATAATCATCGTGGAACATATACACAACCTTAAAAGACAAATCATATGGATCATCTATCCTGTTGTTGATGACAACCTAGAAAATTCTATTAAGTCCATAAATACACGTCATCAAAGATGGAATCGACATACAATCCTTGCAGCTATTTGCCAATGTGTTGATGGGTAATATAATCAAATCAAGAGCTAATCATCTAAAAAACAAAAAATATGTTGTTCTAGTTGCATCTTTAACGGTCGCATTCAACTTATACCTAAATTTTAAAAAACACAAATTACAAAAGGCAATAAGATTTTCCAAATTTTTTTTAAAATTTCTATTTAAAAAAATAAACATATTATCATTACTGTATAAGAGGATCACAAAGGACTCCGCAGTTATTGTATCACATTTGCTCATTGTAACTTTGAACATTGCTTCCACATTGTAGGCACCCTTTATATTGCCAATTGCTTATGGTGTTGATGCTTTTGATTGTTGTCGTGCACGTGAATTTAATGTCTTAATAAAAAAAACTAAGTTAGTCAATTTTAATTGACATGTAATATATAGAAGTAAAGAACATAATTTTAAAAAATATTGTTCACCTTTTCAGAGTGAATATCAAGTGACAAAAGATGAGCAATCGTATGATGATTTATTTCTTTATCCACATCAATATTCTTCAAAGAATGAATTTCAGCATAAAGTCTCGATATCATTTGAAAAGGCTGATGGAGACTAAAAAAGGGCTACAAAATTTTAAAAAAATTAAGAAAATAATTTTTAAAAAATTGTATACCCATAATGAAATGAATTGCCTATCCTTTACAGAAACAATTTAAGAATAGTTAAGATTAATTAGAAACCTTGTCGCTAATGTGCTATTTACAACAATTTCATTTGTAGAGTTATGAAAAAAAATATTTTTTAGATTCAAGTAAAATTAACCTAATGTGTTTTTTTTTAAAAACATTGATAGCAAAAAAATACCATTGAATTTTTTCACTATCATTGAAAGGAACACAACAACAATAGGACCATGCTGATATGCATCAAGAATGTCATCTTTTAGAAATATTTTGGTGCCCTTATCCCATAGCGTTATGTCCAATTTATCATTCTTATGTATAATATTTTAAAAAAAATCAATTCAAACAAAAATACAACACAAAGAAAAGCATGTCACTTAAGTAGGTATGCATACTCAACATTTTTTATTTTGATCCTTTTTTTTCTTGGTAATTCAACTAGTGATATATATCTCCTCAAATTTTTTAATTGATATAACCTTCTAAATATATCTATACATATAAATGTAATGTCAAAAATCAACAACAAAAGGAAATTTTTTTTTAAAACTTATGTATAAGGGATGTGACAAAATGTTCGTTTTATTAACAGTGTGTTTCTAATATTATTTATCAATAACGCTATACATACCTATTAAAAAGGTCTTATCACCAACCCTAGAGCAAACATCTTCAACTCTAGAAACTTGAATTTGTCAAAAGGTATTTGATCATCTTCATCGTCAGTATTGCAAAGTAGTTGTTGTGGTATAGATGATGACTGACTTTATAGCTCGACTGTGCAGGTATAATTATAAAGCCAGACATATGACACATCTTTCCCTTATCCAGCATCTATCTAAAATGATCAATCAACTGCCTTGGTATTGTTCCTTGTATTGTGTTTGCCTATGAAAAAAATTACATCTATTTTATAACAAACAAATATAAAAAGGAATATGTAAAGAAAAAATTATAATACCTCTTCGTTGAGCATTAAAAACTCTAAACTGTATATCTTATTAAAATTGCTAATGTTTGCAAACTCACAAATGTGAGCTATGCAGACTTTTATTCGAATATTTTTTTGATGTATTATCAATTTCATATAGCATTTTGTAAAACATGGTGATGCGCTAATTATGGATAAAATAAAAAAAATTCAATCAAGCAATTGATCAAAAAATTAAAAAATGTCAGAGCATGCTTCGAGGTAGGGAAAAAAATAGTAAATAACATACATCATATAACAAATAAATAGTAAAAAAATGCATCCTATAATAATGCTTTAAAAATGAACAACAATATCATCAAAAATTTTATGGTACACAATATTTCTACTATGTTGAATACATTCATTATATTCATGCATATTTTGTTTATTTATCAATATTTTGATTCCATTGGAAGAAGTAACTCTAGAAAGTGTTACATATAATTGACCATGTGTAAAAATATGATCATCCAAATATAAGTCGATTCATTCAAGTGTTGGACCTTAACTTTTATTTATTGTCATGCAATAACAGATTCTACCTAGGAATTAACACCTCTTCAATGCAAACAACCATTTCATTATTGTGATATGTCAAAACAATTCAAGGTATAATAACCTTTGTGTCGCAATGGAAACCCGTTAGAATAATTGCTTCCATGATTTTAACTCCTAATTCAACAACCATTAGTTGAGTTCTATTATAAAGCCCAATACCTAAATTGATATTACGAAGAAGCATAATTGGAATATTTTTTATAAGTCACAATTTGTGTTGAAGGAATCCATTACAATTCAGTGAATTTAAAAATTCAATATGATAAAGAACATTGAATTTGTCACCCTTGGAAGATGTTTTGCAAATTGAATATAGGCCATAGTAAATTTTTCCTCTCACATACCAAATCTAACATTTCTTTATTTATAGTATCAACAATGTCATTCATACGAGTGACAATCATTCTATTTTTTTATATATGAATTATCATAATATTTTTTTTTGAAGTCATGATACATCTCATTAATTATTGAGTAAATTGGATTATTGGAGTTTCTTATAATTAAATTATAGGTATTTTAATAAAATTTGTGTCATCATCATCAGTTTTAATACTAACACATTCAATCGTCCCATCACCGATAAATAAAAGCCATTGTGAAAATTTTGAAAGTTCATCAACTTAGATAAAAGACATATTCAAAGATGTCAAGCACGTATTGGTGGTTAACTTATAAACTTTAAATGATTTCTATAAATTTGAACGTGTAATTAAAGCGTTAGTATTGTCTTCTTTATTACTTCTTAAAACAACCCAAAGGATTTATTGGAAATTACCATTAAATAGAACGGTTTTCCCATCAAAAGGTTTCATGTCCGTATCAATTTCGAAAATAAACAATATATCTCTTAGAATTTTATCAATTGCTTCAAGACAATACCTGTGAGCTATATATGCTTTATCCCAAATCATCAATTTATTTTCTTCAATCAATCGAGCTAATTGTGTTCCTTTTTTAATTTGACACGTTGAATGCTCATCAATATTTAAAGGTATTTTAAATTTAGAATAAGTTATTTGACCACTAGATAACAATAAAAATTTAATGCCAAATGAAGCGACAACCAAAACAATCCTACCATTAGCTTTTAAAAATGATATAATAGTTTCATATAAATATGTCTTTCATGCACCACCATAATTGTAAACAAAAAATTGACCTTTGGATCCATGAATTACAACATCGGTAACATTGTCATAGATCTTACATTGCTTGTCGTTTAAAGAACGTAGAAGACTCACATGTTTTTATAAAGTTTCATCTACATTATAATTAAGTTCTTCAAGAAACAATATGTTATATCATAATTAATTGGATAATTTGGTAAGGGTAAATCAAAATTGGAAAGCTATGAATTTTTCCAGCTAAAATTTATTTCAAGTTCTAATAAAACTCTATTTTTCAAATATTATTATGATATCGATTTAATAAAAACATTCAATTCATGATTGATATCAATGATAAAATGCTTCTAAAACGTGTTAAAAGTTTATGTGGGTCATTAACTTCGTAAAAAAATTATCAAAACAGTAAATAAATTAAACAATTGAAAAGAGGTCGCATGAAGAATGGATTCTTCTAAAGCATAAATCTATTTAGTGTCATTTCCTAATAAACCATGAGCATCATATGTAGATTGAAATGTTGGATGCAAAACTCCTAAAATATTTTTTATTTCTTTATATGTTCTAAGTCTTTTAACAATATTAAGTAGCATTCTTGAGTAATATAATTCGCCAGAGCTCGAATGAACATAAGTTATTTTGCTAATAAAATAACCTTTTTTACTTTGTGTCCATTTTTTTCTCTTGGCTGTGCCAAACCCATTTTGTTGGAAATTCTGAATATGTTAGACATCTAACATTTTTATACATAGAATTTGCTCTCATCCTTTCAGTGAATATAGTGCGAGCAAAATTGGAATTTTCTGCAATGTAGGATAAGCTATCAAGTCTATGAAATCTGCAAGCATACAGAATCATGCAAGGAATATTAAAAGATTATCCCATAGAGATTGGAAAATTGACTATTAATTTACTCAAAGTATTTATTTGTTTAGAAATCAAAATTTTCTTTAGTTTAAATTCAAACTAACAATCGAAATCTAATTTAAATTCATAATAAAATTAAAAACTAGGGTTCTTATTTTTAATTTAACCTTTCTAAAGATCTATTAAACTTCTAAGTCAAGTTTAAACCTAGTTCATTTTGAGAGCATCTTTTAAAATTATAGATCTTCCTCTTAGATAAATATATAATTAATTGAATATAAATAGTATTTAATTTTATAGCTCTTACTAATTAAGTTTTCATCATATTCAATTTTAAGTCCACCTACTTAACAATATTAATTGCCTAAGTGTCTCTTAACTAAATAAACAATTAATAGGTTATTGCACTATCTCAATGAAACCTATTTCTTAATTAAATTACATTATCTAATTTCAATCTTAGGGTGATCAATCCAATGAAGACATTAAACATAACAATGACCAATCAACTTAGTTTATTAACTTAGATTTAATTATATTAATTACATGATTGAATTGAAATAAGAACCCTAATTAGAATTCTAGCCACACATATTGAATTATTAATTACAAGAGAATATGATGAATAAAGAAAGAACCCAATCATTATTATTGAATTAAAATTGAAAAGACAATAAAAATAAAATAAAAAAACGCCATGCTCCACTTTTCCAAGCTGGAATGGAGGTTTTGAGTTATTAAACTTTAAACTCAACTCACACAATCAAAGACTAGAAAATTCTAACTTTGATTCTAAGAAAATTGATAAAAACTAACTACTATTCTTTTTGGTGGCTTTACATCCTTTAAAACCTTAATTTTTCATTTCTATATCAAATCCTTAACAGAAGATTTGGTCATCCATAAAAACCAGCAACTTAAATTTTGAAATTCAAAATTCAAAATTTTATTGCTAATGCACGCTTATGCACACCTGAACACATGGTCATGTTTCCTTTGCTTCCAATTAGGCATTGCCGTGCGTAATGGTGCACATACTATCTCGGCCTTGAATTAGGCACGACTATGTATGTCTCCTTGCACGGCTGCACAACATCTCTAGCCCTTAAAAATTGATTTTTCTTTATAAATTGCATTTTCCTTTGACCTTTTAACCATTGAATCCATGCATGTAACTCTTCCTATAATCTCTAATGCATGTTGAGGTTCAAAACTAAACAAAATTCAACCTAAATAAGTTAAAGTTAATAAAAACTATAAAACTAAAAAAAAATACTAAAAATTCATAAAAATCTTTTAAATAACTAAAAATACATATAAAAGAATCCTAATCCTAATCCTACTCCATTTGAGTGTTTAAAACATGAAATTTTTCACACTCGTCTAATTCCCCTATACTTGAGTTTTTACTTGTCCTCAAGCAAAACATGAAAACATCCTATTAACTTGAATCATATCCATTAACTAGTTTTAATTTGACTGGTTGTTTTAAACTTCTATTAATATAAAGTTTAAAAACTTAAAATTAAAATAATAACTTGAGGTTAAGGATATGCTATTTACGATGTGAAAAGCAAACTTTTTCATTAAATTTACAAAGATAGATAATTGATATTAAAGAAAATTGAAAGTAAATAGGAATCATCCCAACACTTAGCAAGTCTAAAATTTAACACATACAAGGTAACCATATAATCATTCTATTTAATTATTTTATTGAAAAGGTTGTCCTAATCTCAGTATCCCTTATCTTTCCTATGCTACTTAGTATGGACCTTTAGATACTCATACTCTATTTTAGAGCATTGGAGTAGAATGAGCTTATAAAAATTTGATTTTTAAATCTTAGCTCCTAATTTATTATCAACAAGTGCGTTTTATACTCTATCTCATTCTTTTTTTTTTGGTAGAAACCATAGGCACTAGAGTACATATGAACTTGACGAGCCTAAGAGTTGAATTTTAATTTCTACTTACAAGCATTTTTCTTAAACATCAAGCATCTAAATTCAATAATTCAATGGAAAAGTAAGCATTAAATTCATTAAGAATAAAAAATCCCTAACCATAAATTATTCTTCTAATTAAAAAGTTCAAACAAAATATTAAAAGGAAGATTATTATACTTATTCAAGAAAACCATATTTAATGAACTAAATTCTTCATATGAATAGGTCTAAAAAACTCAAGCACTAAAGTACTACATGAAAAAAATAAAAATCTATCCTTAAAATATGCATGATTACCAAATTTTCTAAAAAAATAAAACTAAAAACCAAAAACTAAGAGAACAATGTTTTCCCCTCATTTAGATGCACTTGGAGGTGAAGCATATGGAATTACAAACTTTGTTGCTTCATTAGATCCCTTTGATCTCTTAACTTGAAAATTTTGTTGCTTTAGTTCGAGTTTGCAACCTCTTAATCCTAACCTCATAATGCCTCTCAAAAGCCTTCAGGTGGTCTGATAGGTCCATTATCAAATTTCCTATCCTATTATAAAAATATCCATTCTTTCTATAATTCTATGTAAAATGTCCTCACTCCATCCATCGACATTCCCTTTTTTCCTCAACTGAGCTTCACTAACATCGTCATCTTCTACTTCTATAACTTTTGGCAAAGGAACATTATTATGTTGTAATGAATGTTGATGCAACAAGTAACACCTCCTCGAAGTGACATCTTACAACTCTTGCCACTCTGTAATAATCTTAGCCTAAATGAGGAAATCTTCATTAAGAAATTCAGGTTCCAATGGTCCTAGTTTATGCTTAGCCACCTCAAAAGGTGTGAAATACATTGCGAAACGTATAATTATATGCCCTATAAATACTACTACTTTTTTGCTTGCACCACACGCCACATTAAATGAAAAACAAAATATGTACTATATACTCTTGTGTTAGTATGTAGACACCATAAAATAAAAAAAATGTAGACACCATAACATAAAAAAATTCATTAGGAGATACCTTAGTGTTATCTTTTCTCCTAAAAATTGAGTGTGGCATGAATTTATGCATTAACAAATATGAATGACTTTTTATTAATCCATTGGTTATTACTTGCCCCTCATATACTTTATCCCTTCTAGTGATTTCATTCCAAAAGCTACTCATATTATAATTTAATGGTGGTTGACAAATACCTCCCTTAGAAAAGCCAAAGATGCCAGACATGAGTTCATAATCAAAATAGATTCTTTACCAAAAAATCTGCAAGAAAAGACTTTTGATTTTCATCTAAAATCTTTAATGTAATATAAAACTCAATAGTAAGTTCAAAGAATACATCATATCGGGTTGCGATTAATTTAGACCAACTCATTCATTCATTAAAAGCATTTATAGTATCCTTTAAACCTATATCGACTAGCACATCCTCCTCAAAGTACTTAGGCATTCTGGACTTTCTTTTAACCAGACTTTTTTTAATAGATAGGAAAGAATGCTTCATAATCAGCTTTAATATCATGTGGCTTACCATTGTTGCAATCTAGCTTCTTTCCTCTTGCACATGATGTGTTTCTTTATTTTGGCCATGATAACAAACATCAAATTATAAAAGAAAAGCAAAGCAGAAATAATTGAATTTGCAGAAATATGACTGAAAATAAAGGAGTTTAAATAAAAGAGAAATAAAATTTCTATAAAGATTAGGAGGTACACTCCTAATAGAAAAATAAAAATTATTTAAAAGGATAAAATTCAATTAAAACTTAAATAAAATTGAATTGATATTTATATAAACCTAATTAGATAAGAAAAATAAATAAACCTTTAAATCAAATCGCAATTAAAAAAAATTTTTAAATTTTTTTTGAAAGATTTAAAAATTGAAAAATTTATTCTTCTCCCACTCTTGAAATCAACAATATCCCCATTATTGTAAAAATAACAAGAACAAAAAATTAAAGATTAATTTCAAGTTGTAGGCATGATGCACAGTTGTGCGTACAAGTACGCATGGTCATGCTTAGTTACTTAATTGGATACAAGGTTGTGCATTTTGGAATGTAATGGTAGTGCCTAAACATTCATTTCCCACATTGTTATAGCACATGACTGTGCGTGTTGAGATGTATGGTCATGTCACTGTTGTAGGATTATGCACATTGGACTACATTTTGCACAAAGTAATAGGAGAGAAATAATTAAGCATAAAAACATAACCTTAATTAAAAGCATGAACATTAAACACTTAAAAAATTAACTAAACACACCAAATAACAAGCAAAAACAAACAAAAACTTAAACTTAAAATAAACAAACAACACATTAAATAAAAAAATTAACTAAAAAGAAACTAATTAGACCATAGTCTTCATTTTCTTCTTCAGACTCTATCTTTTCTTCTTCCTCTTCATTCTCAGGTTCATCATAAATAGGTTGGTAAGCTACAGGCTTAAAGTTTTGATTAGCAAAGTATGCTAACAAGTTATGGTTCATCTCCTCAAATGAACTTCATTTGTTAGCTTAGCAACGTTATAATCCATGACTCCCATTTAAAGCTCCAAGTCATCCATTCTTCGAATGACATCCTCCAAATCCACATCTTATTCTTCTTCAATTTCCTCCTCAGGTTTCAGTTCCTTTTATTGCATGTTTAGTTATGCAACTCTCACTAAGATTCAATTTCCACGTTAGTCTCTAGTATCTAAGCCCATAGCCTCCATTATGTTCAAGTAAATGAGATAATTACCTTTAATCTTCTAAAAAGGCATATTGTCCATGTCGAACCCCACATATTTAGTTATAGTGGTTATCAAGCCTCCAATTTTTATGGCTCTGGTGACTTTAGTAATGACATCATAAACTTTAATCGCTAGTGCATAACAAATATCAAATTTTCAATCATTCACCATGCAATACAAAATTGCAAGTTTGATTGTCGAGACCACCAAATCTACTTCCTTCTTTGTGAACAAAGAGTGAGACATAAGCTTATGAAGGTATTTTAGAGTTGGTGATTGTATTTGAGACTCCTTTGCAGCTCTAACTTCATAGAACATACCTCTCTCCCCCATAATGTTCCTCCAAAACTCATTCCTATTATATGCTATTTGAGCTTCCTTATCTTTAAGGAAATGGAAAACATCATTCAACTCAAACACCCCTAAAATGAAATTCTCATTTTCTAAACGAAATAAGAATTGCATTCTTTATTCATTAAACATAAAAGATGATAGGGATTCATATGCTAACCTTACAAAAGAAGGACTATGCATGGTCATAAACTCATTCCATCCTTATTCATAAAAACCATCACTTCATTAAGTAAACCCACATCCCTTAATGCCAATACGCTCAAGTACCTATTAGGCACGATCTATGAAAACTAAAGAGAATATTAAGAATTATTATTTCTTATTACTTAATATTATTAATATACAACACCTATACAAATAGGCAATAGAAGGATTAGTAAAGGAAATAAATCAAATATACAAACTAAGGCATAATTACAACTATTTTCCTATTCTATAGATATTGACTAACTCCATAATTTCAGCTAATTTCCAGTAATATATCCTTGAGAATTAGACCAAATTTCCCGCTTGACAATGACTATTTCCAACACTCCCTTTCAAGGTAGCTTAAAGATATCTTCCATTACTAACTTGCTAATTAAGTGATCAAATTGATGTTTGTGCAGTCCTTTTGTAAGTATATCTACAATCTACTTAGTGGGTGATAGGTATGGTAGGCATACCAGCCCTTTTTCAATTTTCTCTTTGATAAAATGCTTGTCAACCTCCACATATTTAGTTTAATAATGGAGAATAGGATTGTGAGCAATTGTAATAACTGCTTTATTGTCATAATAAGACTTTATTTGTAGATTACTTGGAATTTTTAAGTCTTTTAACAGCTTTTTAATACACAATACTTCATAAATCCCATAAGTAACTACTCTGAACTTAGCTTTAGCACTACTTATAGCAACCACATTTTATTTCTTACTTCACTAAGTAACTAAGGACCCTTTGAGGAAAGTACAATTACCTGATGTAGATTTTCAATTAGTAGCACTCCTTGCCCAGTCTGCATTTGTATAAACTTTAACAAAAAATGCCCATATTTTTTAAATAATAGACTTTACCAGATGAACCCTTTAGATATCTTAGGATGTTATATACAACTTTAAAATGTTCTTGTTTTGGGGAATGCATGAATTGATTAGCTCAATTTATAATAAATGCTATATTGGGATATGTACAAGATAAATAAATTAGTCTTCCAACAAATCTTTGGAATTTTTTTATATTTATCACATCTCTAGTTTTAGCAAGCTGTAATTTTAGATTCAGTTTCACTGGAGTTTTAGCTATTTTACATCTTAGTAAACCAGTTTCATTGAATAAATCAAGTAGGTACTTACATTGAGTAATAAAAATACCTTTATTAAACCTTATAAACTCCATGTTAAGAAAGTATTTTAATGTTCCCAAGTCTTTAATTTCAAAGTCTTTAGTAAGTCCCTTCATTAATCTTTCTAGCTTGGTATATTCATCACCTATCAAAATTATATCATCCATATAAATAATTAAGATAGCTATTTTCCTTTGCTTGGAATGCATATAGAAGATAGTATGATCTGCTTGACTTTGGCAATAACCATGGCTTTTAAATACCTTCCAAAAATGTTCAAACCAAGCTTTTAATGATTGTTTAAGATCGCACAAAGATTTCTTCAACCTGCAGACTTTATTTTCACTGAACTTTTTTTCAAAACTTGGAGGCAAACTCATTTATACTTCCTTTTCCAAGTCTCCATTTAGGAAGCCTTTTTTTTACATCTAATTGTTGTAAAGGCTAGTTATAGTTCATAACCAAGGTTAATAAAACTTGAACTGAGTTTAGTTTGGCAATAGGAGCAAAGATTTTTAAATAGCTAATTTTGAAGGTTTGTGTAAACCCTTTTGCAACAAATCTGGCCTTATATCTCCTTATACTGCCATTAGTATTGCATTTTACCATAAATACCCATTTGCACCCCATGATCTTTTTATCTATTGGTAAGCTAAATACCTCCCAACTACCATTCCTTTTTAAAGCACTCATCTCTTTTATAACTGCTAACTTCCAATTCAAGTCTCCAATAGCTTACTTAATGGTTATCTGAATAAGCAAGTTAGATACATTAGAAATAAATGCTTTATAATTTTTGGAAAGTCTATAATATGATATATATTTGCCCTTGGGATGGTGGGTGCAGGTTCATTTCCTTACCTAATGTCTATAGGAATATCAAGGTCTGATGGAGGTGAATGAGAAATAACATTAGGACTAGAATTACCTGAATCTTTTAAAAGACCTTCATTTTGAGATTTTGATTGGTTTTTTTTTAACATAATGATAGGCAAGTCTTTACCCTTTTGCTGATTTTTTTGAGAATAAACCATAAGTTCACATTCAGGATTTATTTTTCCTTTTTATAGTATTTCTCCCCCTATTTATGACCCATCTAATTGTGGCACATTTTGACTAGAATTATCCTTGTTATCAAAAGTTTGAATAGTGTGTTCCTAAGTATGTTTTTCAATAATAAAAGGATCAAAGATAATAGGATAGGATAATTTTTATTAAAAAAAGGTTGATTTTTAAGAAAGGTGACATATATGCTAACAAATATTTTTTTCTTCGGGGATCATAACACTTGTATCCTTTTTTATTTGGGGCATAGCCTATGAAAACACACTTTTTTGCTCTGGGATCATGTTTTGATTGAAACTTATTTGGTATATGAACAAAAATAGTGCACCTAAAAACATTTAATGGTAAGTCAGAATTAATTATGCACGCAGGAAATGTTCTTTTGAAATAATATAGAGGTGTGATATATTTCAAAATATGGGTAGGCATTTTATTAATGAAATAAGATGTTAAAACTACATCTTCCCACAGGTATTTTGAAATGTGCATAGAAAACATTATTGCACGAGCCACTTCAAGGATATGTCTATTATTTCTTTCTATGATAATTAGATTGGTGTTATATATATACCATTTTCTTTCAAAAATTCTCCAAAAATTTATTAAAAAATTCATGTCCATTGTCTGAGCAAAGGATATTGATTTTTGTTTCAAATTGGTTCTCAATCCTTTTGTAAAAATCTTGAAACAAAATTTTCACTTCAAATTTTTCATTCATCAAATAAACCTAACATAACTGAGTATGATCATTTATAAAAGTGACAAACCATTTTTTTAGACATGGTGGTGACTTGGAAGGTACCCAAACATCACTATGAATCAGATGATCAGATAAAAAGGTTTTGATGCACTATATGGTTGTGTTAAATAAGTAGTATGATGGATTTTAGGAAAATGACAAATTTCACACTAAAATGAAAAGTAATCCAATTTGTTCTGGAAATAAATATTTAAGATAGGGAAAACTATGATGTCCTAATCTCTAATGCCAAAGCATTATCTGTTCATTAATAGAGATTGAACTAATACTACTTAAGCCTTGAGCTATTTTATTCCTAAATAGATTTTCAATAAAATAGTAAAGACCATTAATCATTCTAGCATTGCCAATCTTCCCCCCTAATTTTTGGTCCTAAAAATCACAGTGAGTGTTATAAAAAATAACATGACAATTAGCATCTTTGGTTATTTTGCTATTGGATAATAAATTTTAGGTTAATTTAGGAACATGTAATATGGATTCAAGGATAATATGATATGAAATATTTGTTTATAATAGGTGAGAAACTAGTATCTGCAATTTTAATTTTTTCATTCCTAGAACAAGGTAAAAAATTATTAAAGAGATGAGATAAAGATGTCATATGATCAGAGGCTCTTAAATTAATGATCAAAGGAGCATAATTTAGGCTACAAGATAGAGCATAGGATTACTACATGTTTGAGCCAAAGAACCACTAGGAGTACTAAATGAAGAAACCTTTAGCAATTTTAGAAGATGATCTATCTACTCTTTACTAAAAGGACTTGTTTTATCTTCATGCCATAAGAACTATATGATTGGATGTGTCACCAGTCTTTTGGCCCTTTTTATTTGCTATTTTCCCATGAATCTTCCAATAGGTTTCTCAAGTATGGTATGGTGTTTTGTAGTAATCACACCATACTTGAGACTTTTCAGTAAGTGCTTTATTAGCACTTGCATTAGAAGTCATTAAAGTTGAATTCTCAACATATGTGGTAGTTTCCTTCTTTTCAAGCATAACATTCCTATAACTTTCTTCCCTTTTAACCTCAGTAAAAACCTCACTAATAGGGGGCAAAGGCTATCAACCAATAATTCTCCCCCTTACTTTATCAAACTTAACTTTTTGTCTTGCAGGAAATTTATAAATTCAATGGTCTTCCCTCATTTTTTTATTATGTTTGTAGTCTTCTAGTGATTTCCATTCATAATCATTGATCAGATCTAGATCTTGCCATAACTGCTTTAAAGAATTGAAGTACTTAGTAATGTTATCCTCTCCTTATTGAAGTTTAACAATTTTTATTATCAATTCATATATTTTGGACTAATTTCCCCTATCAAAGTACATGTGATTAATATTATCCCAAAGTTCTTTAGCTATGGAATAACACATGTAGTTGGAGCTGATGTCTTCCTTCATGGTGTTTATGAGCCATGTCATGACCATGGAATTTTTAGCATCCTAAATAACGTATGAGGAATCCTCCTTCGCTAGGGCAATATTCTCTTTTGTCAGATAACTGCTTTTTCCACATTCTTGAATATACATTCAGACATATTAAGAGTAACACAAAAAACTATCTCCATTCAATTAAATATTTATGATTTAAGTAGAGTGAGAATCAGAGTTGGGTGTATTGGTTGTAGGTTTTTTGGAGGCATAGTAGAAGTGGAATCAAATGAAATTTTTGACATTGTGAAGATAAGCTTAAAAAAAATCAAGAGTGTCTGTATGAATTAGACCAACTATGATGCCATGAAAACTATAGAGAATATTGAGAATTATAATTTCACACTACTTAATATTATTAACACTATACAATTAGGTAATACAAGGATTAGTGAAGGAAATAAATCATGTTAGTGTTATTCCCTAGTTCAAATTTGTAATGGCTATACTTTGATGTTGTCATATTTCTATTTTAATAATAAAAAGGCTTGTTTATTATTATTGGCTAATTCTAGCATTATCTTTTATTAGTTAATTCTACTAAGATCATTAAATATGTGACTTGAAAGTAATACTTGAATTCTAATATAAATATCCCTAGTCGATTTTTGTTATAGGAATAATAATGAATAAAGACTAGTATGAGGTTAACTGATGATTAAGTTTTACTAATCATGTATGTAAGATATTAAGTCAAACTTATAGGTACATATTTAGAGAAATGATGTACGAAATTGACCCACTATGAGAATACCACATAGATTATTGTCATAGGTAATTCTCATTACAGTAGTATTATTTGAGTCCTTTGACCTGAGGTCACCATGGTTTCCTGCATGATAAGTTCTGTATTTTAACACATCCTTATGCCATCTTTAACCTGATAGTAAAATAGGTTGTGATTGGATATAGAATGAGTTATGTGAGGAATGTGAGTGATTAAGATGGAATTTGTCCCTTAGTTATTTTGAGAAGATATCTGTTGGGCCCTTTGATAAGTTAGATTGAAGAGAAATGCATGGCCATGCTAGAATGATAAAGAGTTATTAGTATAAGTTTACTTGGGATCAAGAAATAATATGATTGAATAATATAAGGATGACATAATCCATGCTTTATATTCAATCAGGATATCATGTGACAAAAGGACTATAGTACAAGCTGTGTATTAGGTTATGTCGGCTATAGGAATTTTAGGCCCATTACCAATATTGTGTGAACCTATAGGGTCGCACACTTAGGACAAGCCTAAAACAATCTTAGGTTATATATATATATATACACATATAAGGTAAGAGTTATCTAAATAAATAGGAAATGATTCTAATTTGGATTTTGAATTAAAGTAGAAAAGGAAGTCTAACCTTACCAAAACTATTTTGATAAGTGTCACACTTTAAATTTGACTATCCCTAAAAAGGTCCAATGATGAAATGAACCTCCAAGATGACTAGAGTTTTCTTGTTCGTAACACCTCTGAAGTGTGCAACCTTAAAAAAAAACTAACTGACCCTACCAGTGTGCGAAATTGATCACTAACCATTAAGTTATGTTCTGACTTGATAAAATATGAATTATCAGAACAATAAGAAGCTTATTTTGAGAATTCCTTTCTTGGAACACTCAATTTGTTGGGTTAGTGTTCATTTTATTAGATTGGGAGCCAACTTTGTGAAAAAATAGAAATTGATTTTGATAAAACATACTTTGGAAACACGTCCAGAATGCTCCAAAACCTTTATAAATGGTCCTAGAATGGTCCAACACAACTTAAGGATCAGCGCGTGTCGCTTAGAAGTGCGCATAAAGCCATAAACACCCCCAAAAATTGAGGTCAAATTTGATAAAACATACTTCAAAAACACATCCAGAAGGAACTAACCTTGGAAAAGCCCACGTAAGCCTTAGTTAGAGTGCGTAACACACGAAATGAGCGCATGAGCACATATGTATGCATGAGGTCATGCAATGCACTTTGCATGGCCATGCACTTTGCCCTAGGGACGTGCGTATGACCACACCTATAACTCCCTATTTCATATATTTTTCACTATAAATAGAACCTTCACACCCCATTTTGGAGGGGGAGCAAGTGGAAACACACACATTAAAAAATCTGTTCGATCAAAGGCACTGGAAACCCTTTTAGAGATAGTTTTTGCTCTCCCACTGCTTTTTTTTAGGTGATTAGATCTCTTTTCCACTAAACCAAGCCTTATCTTTGTCAAAGCACACTTTAAAGGTATACAAACTAGCATCATTCTATTGTCATTTTGAACCTCTCGACGAGGAAAGATTGATAATCCCTTAAAGCTAAAGCTTTTAAACCCACACAAGCTCAATCGAATATGAGGACCACACAATTATTTTAGCATGTTTATTTTATCACATTGCATTTTATTTTATTATCACCAACATTTGGGAATATTATTGTGCTTGTGTGATAAGACTGGTAATTTTACATGCTATATGAATAATCTATGCTTTATTATGCTCATTTCATATCATCATTCTGCATCCTCTAGTTCCGAAACATGAAATCACATCATAAACATCAATGATATGAAAGTTCATATCCCAGAATATAGTCATTATGTTTTTGGTCTAGTGATGGCATTATGCATCCCCTATATTATCATTATATATCATTATAACATAAATAATCACTACAAGCTTGCATGATCATCTACATTTTGGTTACTCTTTCAAGTGATCAAGTGTCTATTGCTTATCCCATTATTCATGTGATAGAGCAAGCTATATGAATGGTCGTATTTACCTTGCAGATTCATCATATCTAAATTATATTTACTTTTTCGCAATCTATTTTTTCCTTTTATATGTATGAAAGTGATGTAATAGTAATATCTTCAGCTTTATTATCTTTCATTATATGATGAATTATGTGAATTCTATAAAAACTATCATTACTAAAACTAGGGTATTGCAATAGCTATATACTAAACATCGTATAATGAGAAATAGTAAAAAAAAATAGATATGATCCCCCAAACCTAGAAATCTCTATTGGGGGCAATACTTGCTGATTGACTCGATGTTATCCCTTTCTTTTCCTAATTTTCTAAAAATTGGGTGGTGACTGCATAAAATAAAAAAAGCATCTCGTTCCTCCCAAGACTAATCATTTGACCCTATTTAATAAAGTTGCCATGTCCCTCTAAAATAATATGAAAAGACCTTTACGGAACCAATTCGCCTTAAAATTGAAAATAAGAAATAGGTCGCTCACGGTGATGACTCTACTGGGGACTTTTAAGTAAGAGAGATTAACTTGAAAATGACTATTTCTCATTATGCAATACTCAATCGTATAAAGCCCCTCACCACTGCATTTGCATTACACATCACATGTGCACCATTAGTCTTTAAAAGCCTCGATAATACTAAATGACATTGTTGCCATGATTCCATTCGAGTCACGTGGTGATGAAGATAATATATTATCACCTTTAGTCTTTACTCATGCATTCGCTAGATCCATCTGACTAGAGTTTGTAACCCAAGTCCTAAAAAGGGGTGATCAAGTTATCAAAATAATGCTAGACTCACTAACTAAAGTTTGTAACCATAGTTATATGGGGGCATTCTCTCTAAAGGAACCCTTAGCCTTTCACTCTGGCTCAACTCATATAGATAAACTAGTAGTAACATCCATTAGGATTCCACCAAGTTGTGCATATTATCCTTGTCCTAACATTGTTTGCCTAACCTGATATTTATAAAATGACATGACTCTCCTAGTGTCTATCATCGAATGACATTGTAATATTAATTTTCATAGAGTATTCATGCTTAGGACCATATGATTCTCATATACTTTGTGCGAGCTCGAAGCATGGGGAATGATAAGAATCATATACCTTAGCTTGAATACTTTGTGTAAACTAATAAATAATGACATTCCTCGATGACGAAACCTATAAGACGTCGTCCATTTATCCTTATCAGATCAAATGAATGAGTTAGGAATCCAACTAGATTATGGACCTTTATGTCAACAAATCAAATTATAAACTATCGAACAACACTTTCATGACTCCTGGTAAACATATTGAATATTGATATGGGGGCAAGAACTTGGGCTCCCTTTAATTGACCTCGGTCCTATGCATTCGAGCGCATGTAGACTCTAGACATCATTTGAAGCCTAACAATTAACCTTCAAATTGACATCATGTGTGTGATTGACATGTACTTTTATTATTTCGTGTCTCTTGGTTTTGAGACAAATTAGTTCCATAAGGGTCATTTGTTTCTAAGGGATATGACAACTTTACCGAATAGGGACAGATGATTGGTCTCGAGGGAAACAAGATGCTTTTTTGACTTTGTGGAGTCACCACCTGACTTTTAAAAAATTGGGAAAAGAAAAGGGACAACATTAAGTCACTCAATGAGTATTGCCCTAGTAGAGATCTTCGGGTTCGAGGGATCACATATACTTTTTAACTATTTCTCATTATACGATGTTCGATGTATAGCTATTGCAACACCCTAGTTTTGGTAATGATAATTTATATAGGATTCACACAATTCATCAAATAGTGGAAGATAATAAAGTTAAAGGATATTATTATTACATCACTTTCCTAATAAAATACATATTAAAGGAAAAAGGAGATTGTGGAAAAATAAATCTAATTTAGATATGATAAATCTGCAAGGTAAATACGACCATTCACATAGCTTGCTCGATCATATGAACAATGGGAAAAATAATGGACACTTGATCATTTAAAAGAGTAAGCAAAATGTAGATGATCATGCATGCTCACAGTGATTATTTATGCTATGATGATAATATAGGGGATGCATGATGTCATCACAGGACCCAAAATATCATGACTCTATTTTAAGATATGAACTTTTCACATTATTGATATTTATGATGTGATTTCATGTTTGAGAACTAGAGGATGCAGAACGATGATATGAAATGAGTATAATAAAGCATATATTATTCATATAGCATCCAAAATTGCCAGTCTCATCACTTAAACACAATAATATTCTTAAATGATGGTGACAATAAAATAAAATGCAATGCGATAAAATAAACGTGCTAAAATGATTGTGTGGTCCTCAGACTTAACTAAGCTTGTGTGGGTTTCGAAGCTTTAGGTTTGAGGGATTATCAAGCTTTCCTCATCGAGAGGTTTAAAATGACAATAGAATGATGCTAGTTTATATATCTTTAAAGCATGCTTTAATAAAGATGAGGCTTGTTTTGGTGGAAAAGAGGTTTAAATCTCCTAAGGAAAACATAGTGGGAGAGCAAAAACTATATGGAAAGGGGTTTTTAGTGCCTTCGATCAGATAGGTTTCTTGAGTGTGTGTGTGTTTCCACTTACTCCCCCCTCAAAATGGGTGAGGAGGTGCCTATTTATAATAAAAAATGTGTGGAATATAGGGGTATAGGTATGGTCATATGCGCATCCGTAGGATAGAGCGCATGACCACATGAAGTACGTGTGACTGCGCACTTGGTGCATTGTGCACAGTTACATGCACTTTCGTGCTTTACATGCTTCATTCAAGGCTTATGCGTGCTATTTTAAAGTTGGACCCTAGGGTTTTTAGGCCTTCTAGACATGTTTCCAAAGTCCATTTTATTATATTTTGGCCTTGATTTTAGTGCATGATAATTAAGGATGTTTACGCACACTTTTAAGCTATATATGCTAATCCTCGAGTTGTTTTGGACTATTTCAGGAACACCTCGGAGGTTTTAGAGCCTTCTAAATATGTTTTTGAAGTTTGTTTTATATGGTTTGGCTTTGATTTTAGCGCGTGACACCTAGGGGTGTTTATGGCTTTATGTGCACTTCTAAGCAACATACGGTAATCCTTGGGTTGTGTTGGACCATTTTGGGACCACTATTAGAGGTTTTAGAGCCTTTTGAATATGTTTCTTTTATCAAAATTGATTTCCATTTTTTCAAAAAGTTGGGTCCTTGTCAACACCAATCCAATAAGATGAGTGTTCTAAGAAGAGAATCTCATAACAATCTTCTTATTATTCCAATAATTCATATTTCATAAGGTCAAAGCATAATTTAACGGCTTGGTGATCGATTTTACACATTGATGGGGTCGGTTAGGTGTTTTATGGTTGCACACTTCAG
This sequence comes from Mallotus nudiflorus, assembly GCA_947683625.1. NCBI lineage: Eukaryota > Viridiplantae > Streptophyta > Magnoliopsida > Malpighiales > Euphorbiaceae > Mallotus > Mallotus nudiflorus. Next base: position 737,292 of record CANTUR010000067.1, read on the forward strand.
AGGTGTTATGAACAAGCAGACTTTAGTCATCTTGGTAGTTCATTTCATCATTGGACCTTTTTAGGGACAGTCAAATTTTAAGGTATGATAGTTGCCCCCTGCTTTATGTGTGTTGTATAACCATCTAGCGCTTGTGTCAGTACACGTGAAGCAAATGTAAAGATGCAAAAAATCATTTTATGAAGAGAGAGGTACTTACCTGAGTGTTGCGTTATTGTGATTCGATCATTGGGATACTACCATTATAACCATTTCAAGTGTCATGCAAATAGATAGATGTTGCCATTATAACCTCTTTAGGTGTTCAGTGAATAAAATCATGACACTATAACCTCTTTAGGTGTTATGCAAACAGAATCATGCCATTATAACCTCTTTAAGTGTCATGCGAACAGAATCATGCCACTATAACCTCTTTAAGTGTCATGCGAACAGAGTCATGCCACTATAACCTCTTCAGGCATTAGGTGAATAAAATTATGTCATTATAACCTATTCAGGCATCAAGCAAATAGAATCATGCCACTATAACCTCTTCAAGTGTTAGATAAATAGAATCATGCCACTATAACCTCTTCAGGTGTTAGATAAATAGAATCATGCCACTATAACCTCTTCAGGTGTTAGATAAATAGAATCATGCCACTATAACCTCTTCAGGTGTCAGGCAAATAGAATTATGCCACTATAACCTTGTCAGGTGTTAGGTGAACAGAATCATGTCATTATAAACTCTTTAAGTGTTAGGCAAATAGAATCATGCCACTATAACCTCTTCCGGTGGTAGGCAAACAAATTGTTATGATCATTATGTAATGTGTCCTTCTCTTTTAGTCTTGGTTGGTGATGATGCAGTGATGACTTAGTGATGATGTAGTAATGATGATGTCATTACTTGTTATGTTGCAAATGCTATTTTGATGATTTTGAGTAGGGTATGCTTTTGATGATTCTTCCTTATTTTTCTTCTTTCGAGAGGTGCTGAGTTTTTAAAAGTGGTGAGCCACACGTTATGTCTTTAGATAGATATAGTCCTCATTAGTGTACTTTCGTGTGAGTTCAGTGTGTGTCTTATGCTTAAATGGAGCTTTAGGTCCATAGAAATAAGTGTGCAAAGTCTCAAAGTGTGCATAAAACCACATAGGAGCGTATGGAGGGGAGAAGTGCGCATGGCTGCTCATGGGGGAGCGCATGGTCATGTGCTGAGTGTGTGATCATGTGCTTGGTACATGTCCACCCACCTTCCCCTCTCCATACTTATTTAAATGTACATTCTAGAGGTCTAGGGAGGCTTCTTCTAGACTTTTTTAAGTGTTTTCCAACTCTTCTCGACCCTTTTCACATTTTGGGTGCTTTTTGCTATGTTTTTGCTTTTGTATTTTCATTGTTTCTACAAAAGATGGAGTTTCCTGACATTTCAGAGGGTCTAGAGGATATATTCTTAGATGAGGAGGGTAACTTCACAGAGGCTACTAGTGCGGGGACTTCCACTACGGGGATTAGTACTGATGGTCCATTTGGCACTCAAGGTCCTCAACTATTTAGGCTTTCTCAAAGAGACTCAATTCTTATGATTTATAATTTGGAGACTCATGTTTGGGCTTATCATTACCACCAAGTAAGTCCTTTGCTTTTATTAATAAGTTATCTTGCTGTTTATTTTGCTATATGAGGTTGTTATAGTTGTAGCTCTATAGTACTTGCTGTAATTGTTTGATAAGTCATAGCCTTATTATGAATGTTGATAGCTCATGCTTGTGCTTGTCGTGATGCTTTTTCTTTTCAATTTTTATTATTGTTCCTATTAAATAACAGAGAAAAAATATGTGTTAGTATTTATTAATTGTGCAAATGTTTGATAGCATACTTGTTATTTATAGCCTCTTAGGTCCATTACTATACTACTTGGTAGTTTTAACAAGGTTAGCATATACTATCAGGGTCTTCCACTATGCATAAAATAGATGTTACAGGGAAGGGTTTTGATGGGATTATTGTTGCCCTTTCTTATAACTCGTATGCGTCGAGTTCGATTGCTATATATGCATTGATTGAGCGATGGATGGACACGACGCACACTTTTCACTTGCCAATTGAGGAGATGACCATCACTCCTCTAGAATTTCTTGCTATTATGAGCTTGAGCTTTTATGGAGAGCCTATTCTCTTTAGTGAGGAGGAGTGCTCTTCTATGGTGGTAAGGAGATGCCTTACTATGGAGTTGCTTAGGGTGGTGACTCCTATGAACTTTGGTTACTTGTACCTCACTCGTTATACTGAGTTTATTTCTTTCATGTAGACAATGTATGATGATGGTCTTATTTCAGTAGAGCAGTTGGTTCGTTGCTTTTTATTATACTTATTGAGTGTTGTCATCTTCTTGATTGCTCCTATTCTAAGGGATCTGGACAACTTGTTGAGATATTGCTGGGGTACTACTACTTTTGCCCACATGTACTTGGGCCTTGATGCAACATGTTGAGGTGACTCAAGGATCTATGGATGCATGTTTATGTTGGATATGAGTAAGAGTTCTCGTGTTTATTCTGTTTGCTCTTTATATTTAGTTTATTATTTATGACTTCCTAGTTCTGATAGATCTAGGCTTATGAGTTCAGGGTTCCCCCTTGTCTGACCATCGAGCATTTCCTAGAGGATGGCTTTCCTCATTATTCTTATTGGATTAGGTGGACTACTGATTTGATTGAGGATTGTACAGTGGCTTATGACTATATATGCAGGCTATCCCCTTATCAGGTATGTTCGACTCTTGCTGTGTTAGTTTTGCTTGGGACTTGATGGATCAACCATCTTTGTCTTTGCTTGGTATGAATATCTTTAGTAGAGTAGTGCATTTTGATCTACCTTGCCCTGACTTTCCTCAGTTAGGTGTTGCTCCTCTTGACGTTACTCATGTTTGTGTTTTATGTCATTTATTTTTCCTTTATTTATTTAGTGAGTGGTGATTAACCCATTTGCTTACTTTTATAGATTCCCATCTCATCTGATCAGTACTAGTATACCATTGCAGGGAGTGCAGAACAACACTTTTTCGAGTTTGTGACCACTTAGAGGGTATGCTTTCTTTATTGTTCTTGTTTATTTTATGCATATATTTAATGTATGTGTGTATGATATACAACATGTTATGCAGGCTGAACACCATCACGCTAGCCGTGAATGGGATTGGGGGCGTGCAACTTATTATGATCGTATTGGTGAGCTAGAGTCATGGCTATCATTCTTTGCAATGAATGACGATGAGCCCAAATTAGATGAGGGAGATGCTTGAGCAGGACTGATGCTTACTTCTAATGGCAGTCATGGCCGATGTAGTTATTTTAGGAGCTAGGTATAGGACTTTTGGCCTATAATTTGCTTTGTTGTATCATTTTTCTGAGGTTATAGACTCTGGGTGTTGTATCTGGGCGTATGTCCGTATGTGCTATATGATATTTATTTGATGATGACTGTATATGCTTCTTGCTGTGTATCATTGATGATGTTTGCTATTGCTCTTGCTTGCCTCTTTTTATTTTCCCTTTTTTGCTGAAGGCATCTCCTTTTTGGAGCTTTCCACACTTACTTGGGTTTTCTTTTTCTTCCCTTTTTTGCCTAGGGTGTCTCCTCTCAGAGCTCTTCATACCTAGCTGGGCTTTTTTTTAGGCTTTAATGATAGTGGTTGATCTTGAAGAGAGAGTTAGGAACTGTGGTCATGTAATGAAAGGAAATGCAAAGTATGCTTGATGCAATTCATAATGATGAAATGTATTGCATTTTTCAAAGGCATTTTGCATAAATCGACAATCATTCTCATTTCACTAAAATCATATAAGAAAAGCATGAGTGCATTTATACAAATTTTGAACTCGAGGTTACCCCTGTCCTTAACTAGCCTTCTCAGGTTTTTTAGTTAATTATTTTCTCTCTTTCCCTAGGTTGCCCATACATGGTTTTCAACCTAGCGGGAGGTCCCTAACTTTTGCCTAAGTTGCCATTTTTGGGTTTTCAACTGAATGAGATTTTTTATGCCTTAAATGTAGCAGTTTTTCAAGTGGTCTACATTGATAGGTTCAAAGAATTCATTACCTTCAGAATCCATTACCTTGACTGCTCCTTTTTATAAGACATGTTTGACCAAGTATAGGCCTTCCTAGTTTAGTCGAAATTTCCCTCTTGGATTTGGAATGTTATGCCTCATTTGCTTTAACACTCAGTCTCTTACTTTCACACTCATGTGTTTCACTTTCTTGTTGAAGGTTTTAGCTAGCCAAGCTTGATACAACTGTGTATGGTATAGAGCCTTAATCCTTCGACTATTCAAGAGGGTAAGATTATTATGCCTCTATTGAGCCTATTCTACTTCTGGTAATTCAAATTTGATTGCTACCTGAAGAGACTTGATTTCTATTTTAACATGAAGCACTGCCTCTGATCCATATACTAGCGAGAAAGGAGTTGCCCCAGTTAAAGTTCTAACTATTGTTCGATACCTTTATAAGGCGTGTGACAATTTGCCTACCTAATCGTGATAAGTCTGAGTCATTTTTGACAAAATCTTCTTGATGTTCTTATTTGCATCTTTAACAGCCCTGTTTGCTTATGGTCGGTAAGGAGAAGATTTATGATGTTCCACTTTATAACTCCTTAGCAGCTCTGTAACTTGTCTTTGGAATTGGACACCATTGTTAGAGATGATGTGATGAGGGATTCTATATTAACAGAACATATTTCTTTTAATGAATTTAGCCACTTGCTCGGCTCCTATCCTTGCAAATGATTATGCTTCGACCAACTTTATGAAGTAATCCATTGCTACTAAGATGAACCTATGTTTATTCAAGGCTATCGGGTGGATTTCTCTAATTATGTATAGTCCCTATACTAAGAAGGGCTATAAAGAGGAGATGTAGTGCAATTCTGTTTGGGGAAGGTGGTTGACATTCTCATGGATTTGATACTTATGGTATTTCTTTACAAATTTGATATCGTCTTCCATTATCGTTATCTAGAAGAACCCTTGTTTGATTAGTTTCTTGGCTATGATTGCTCCATTCATATACGGACCAAAAATGCCCCCATGTACTTTTTCTATTGCTTTTGCAGTCTCAGTTTCATCTAGACATCAGAGTTGTAAACCGTCCAAGGTTATTCTATATAACACACCCTGGTGCAATGTGAATTTTGCTAATCATCGAATGACTACTTTATCTCTTTCATCTGCTTGGTCAAGATAGGCTCATTCCTTCATATATCTCTAAATGTCATAGAACTAGGGTTTTTTAGCTGTTTCTATCTTCGCTATTCTACAGTTCTTATGACAAGTTTGTTAAGATTTGAGTAGGATTAAAGGCTTCATAGGCATTTTGGATGGCCCTTCCCACACTGATGTTAAGGAAGAGAGTGCATCTGCTATCTGATTGTGCTTCTTAGGGAGATGAATGAATTTGCATTTTTGAAAGGACATAGTAAGTAGCCTTAGGTGGTTTTGGTAGGGCCTTAAGTGTTGCTTTTTCAATTCCCACTCTTTTGTGGCATAGTTGATTATTAGCATGGAATCTCCAAAGATTTTGACTAGGGATATTAGCTATTCCAAGTGCACACGCCTCATATTCTACTTCATTATTTATGACTCTAAATTTAAGCTTTTTGGCCATTGGTACTACTTCACCTTTTGAGGATTGTAATATGACATCGACTCCTGTGCTGAATTGATTAATTACTCTATGAAAGTACATGCGCTATCCTTGGATTTCAATGGTTGAATTGAGGCTGTATAGGAAGTCGAGTTGGATTTCTTATGAGTTTGGAATGGGGTTGAAAGCTAGAAATTCAGCCACTACTCTTCCTTTTACTACCTTTTTAGTTAGATATTGCACATTAAATTTTGTTAGCAGTATGAGCCACTTGGCAAGTTTTCCCACTAGAGAGGGAGCTTCGTAGAGGTACTTCATTTGGTGTATTTTTGACACATCCTAAATTCTGTAGGATTGAAAGTAATGTTTGAGTTTCTTCATTGCCTATACCATTGCCAGACATATCTATTTGACTTGGCTGTAATTCTCCTCATACGACAATATCTTCTTGCTTAAGTAATAGACTATGTATTCTGCCTTTGTTTCTCCTTTTTGGGTTAGCATTACATCAATTGTATTTCCTTTAATGGCCAGATATATGGTTAAAGATGTCCCTAGTTTAGGTGGTCTTAGAACTAGTGGGTTGGCTAGGTAGTTCTTGATATTGTTGAATGCTAATTGACATTATTCATTCAATTCAATTGGTTGATCTTTTCTAAGAAATCAATTGGCTAATCTTTTCTAAGAATTCAACTGGCTAATCTTTTCTAAGTAGCTTGAAAATTGGGTCACACACCGCTGTCAATTTGGTGATGAATCTATTGATGAATTGTAGTTTCCCTAGAAACCCTCTGGTTTCTTCTCTATTCTAGGCACTAGCATCTCTCTAACTACTTTTTCTTTGTCTAGATCCATTTCTATCCCATTTTGACTAACAACATACCCTAGCATCTTTCCTAAAGTGACCTTGAATGCCCATTTCTTCAAATTAAGCCTGAGACTGTACTTTTCAACTTTTTGAGGAATTTTTTGAGGTCTGATGGGTGTTCTTCCCTGGTTTTTGACTTGACCATCATGCCGTTAACGTACACCTCTACCTTTTTATTCATTATGTCATGGAACATTATGGTTGCCATCCTCTGGTAAGTCACTCCCATATTCTTTAGTCCAAAGGGCATTACTTTGTAACAATAAGTACCTTATTTCATTTTGAAAGCTGTCTTTGCTTTGTCGATAATGGCCATTAGGATCTGATTGTACCTAGAGAATCCATTTATGAAGGAGTACATTGTACATCTGGTGGCATTGTTAATCAATATAACTATATGAGGTATTGGGAAATCATCTTTCAGGCATGCCTTGTTTAGATCTCTATAGTTAATGCTGATTCTTACCCTTCCATCTTTCTTCGGTACTGGCACCATATTTGTTAACCATTCTAGATAGTCTACTAACTTTAGAAACTTTTCCTTGATCTACTTTTTGATGTCTTCTTTCACTAGTTAGGCCCATTATGGTATGAGTCTTCTTAGTTTTTGCTTTATCGGTTTGCATCTATCTTTAGTAGGAATGAAGTGTTGAGCAATGTCTCTGTCAATTCTAGGCATATCGTCATATGTCCAGGCAAATACTTTTGAATATTTTATTAATATTTTTTCAATTTCTCTCCTCTCTTTAGGGGTAATATCTTTTAAAATATGCAGAATGTGTGGTTCAGATTCCGTATTAGTGTTAAATGATTCAGTGCATATGGAATGAATGTCAAATATGCTAATGTTTTGATCAATGCAATACACACTACCATCAAGAAAGACATCAAACAAGTAAGCAAAATTTTATTTCATTTCATTAACTTTAGAGTTCAATACATCATGAGTTTCAAATAAAGAAAAAGTACAAAGATCATTATCAGTAATGTTTTTAAACATGATATCATTGATGCTTGATTCGAGGATGGCTGAAGCTTGAGCATAATCAATAGTTTTAATCCTAAATTCTAGCTCCAAATTTCTCATCAACTCATTGATGTCAGTTTCAGTGACCATATTTAGTGGGTGCTTTCCTTTGAGAGTGTATTGAAGATCTCGAACCCTAATTTCTCAATTATGTTGCTTACCCACTTCTCAGCTTGTCCTTAGTAGACTTGGGTTGAGCTTTCAGCCATGAAAGAGATTGGCTTCTTAGCCCCAGTGTCCTTTTTAGGATCATTGTAAATAGTGGGGTTTAGTGTGCGTCCAAGATTTTAGCAACCGTGACACTATTTTAACTTAGGGAACACACTAACCACTGTCACAAAGACATGGAGTGGAGATAAAGAATCGCCACCCAGGGTAATAACTAGGACAACTCAAAAGTGGTGGTACTCAATTCTCTAAAAGAAAGCTAGCACCATAACTAAGAGATTCTGGATACAGAATACTAACTTCTTTCAGTCTTGTGTTAATTTAAAATTACTTTATGAATTACTATCTTCTCCTATGTTTACATGCAATTTCATATAAATCTTTACTTAAACAATTAACCCCAAGCAAACTAGTTAAGAAAACTTGTAAACAATGCATTCATTCAAGTTCATAATCTTTAAGTTAGTATAATCTATATTGATTTTTATTAAATGGGCTAAATTTAAATGTTTTAATTTATAAGGGACCCTAAAGACTAATGGGCCTAATTCCTATTTAATTTTAATTAATAGTCCTAAGTCTACTTATTTTAATTTTAAAAATTGGTCTAAATCTACAAATTACAAAGTAGTTAAATTAGCGGACCTAGTTCTACATGTTTTAATTTTAAGGTCATTTTAATTCTATAGGTTATGGAAAAAGCTTTAAATTAATAGGCTATGTCTAATTAATTTTAATTAACCTAACGTGGGCTTAGGTCTAAATTAGCTAAATGAGCCTAAACTATCTCTAACCTAAAATTTAATTAATTACGGGCCTAAAATCAATTTCAATTAAAATCTAAACCTAATTAATTAATAACCTATTAAATGAAATGAGCTAATTAAAAGATGGGCCTAAAAAGAACTAACTAAACCTAAAATTAATTAAATTACAAATAACCTAAAATTCGGAATAAAAGAAAATAAATTCAATAAAAAACCAAATTAAGCAAAATAGTTGTAATAATTAACTACCTAATTATTTATAAATACTAAGTTGTGAACAAGTAGATAAATAATAGAAAAATTAATAAATAACCCTTAATTATATCCACTTAAATCTATTTCAATTTTAATTAAAAACTCTAATTATCTCTATAGCCATTAATTTTAATTAATTTCCTAATTAAAGCCCTAATTTCACTAACCAATTAATAAAACACACAACCACACACATAGGATTCCATTATTCCTACTATTGGGGTAATTACAATGATCTACTGAAAATAAAAATAAAAATTAATACAACCCAAAAAACTAAATGAATAAAAACGCAAAATAAAACAACCAACAAAATAATAATAATAAATAAATAAATAATAAAAAACCCTAGAAACTATATTCAAATACAAAATTCAATCCATGGCATTCCATGGATCTTCATAGGTTTTGTTCTCTACAGTGAATTCATCATGTAACTCCATCCATAATCACAAATACAAACACAGAAAACAAAATAAACAATGATTATTAATTAAAAAAATAAAATTAAAAATTAAAAAAATTAAAATTAAATGAAACCAAAATAATCAAACAAAATAAATATAAGAGGGTAGAAAAAGAGATGATTGGATGGATGTAGTATTGATTTGCTCCTCAGAGTGGTGTGAATCACCGTTATTTTTTTAAAATAGATCTTGAATGCTTGATTTTCTCCTCTCAAAAGGTCTATTGCTTCTTCTTTAAAAGAATAGGACACTAAAAATATTTTTTTTTAGTTGAAAGTTTCGTAAAAAGAAAAGAAGAAGAAGAAAAAGAAGTCCCCCAACAAGAGAGTTGAGTAGGGTTTATATAGAAAATCCTAGCTAAAGTCACGTATCTCACTGTGACTTTTCCTATTCAAAGAGACAAAATTTTGGTTTAATAAGGACTTGTAACTTCCTAAAAAATTCAGATAAATCCCAGAAAAAGGATTTATCACATCATTTGACCAATTAAAAATCAAAAAATAAATTTTTTATTTACTGAAAAACCAAAAAACACAGACAGAACATGATTAATCCCAATTGGGATTATATAATTCCAATTGGAATTATGTAATTTTGATCTTTTTTAACTTTTAATTACAAAAAAACCCTTAGAGAATTTAAACTTTTCAATTAGGTCCTTAAAGAAAATATTACAATTAAGTCCTTAAAAAACCAATTAAGTTCTTTTGAAAATACATTTAGGCTTTTAAGGTTTCAAACTTGAAATATTGAATATCTATTTATAATATTTTTTATCATTGAAGTCCTTTGTTGCATCCACACTCCATAATCCTAAAATTGGGTGCTTACAATCATACCCTAGACTATATATGTTGGTCTGTCCTTGGAAATCAGGGAATTCTGTGACCCTAATATTCCTTCCCCCTAATCTTGTTCCAGGTAGATATTGCATCTTCTTCATCATAGTAGTGACTTTAGGATTGACATGACCGTCAGTGATTATAGAAACCTAGAATTATGGTGGGACCACTTTTATACATACAATAATGTTATTTATTTCAGCAGGGATGGTAATGACCTTTCCATTGAGAGGAACTTGATCTTCTGATGCATAATGGAAGGTATCCCCCCAGTGGGTAGAATTAAGGTCTTCCTAGTAGCAAGGCAAAAGTTGGAGGGATGTCCAAGATGGTAAATTCTATTACTGATTTGATATACCCCACTGTGACTACTGCTTTGAAAGTGACAATGACTGGCTTTTTTGAATCATCATAGGCTCATATAACCATATTTGATTCTTCTAGGTTTTCAACATTCATCCCGAACTTATGTAGCAACCTCAAACATTAATGGCAGATTTGTCATCCACTATAACACATGGAGTCTTCTTAGATTTGACAATTGCTTGTATGAAGAGAAGATGGTTGTGGACCCTTCCCTTAAAGGGCAAATCTTTGTCTTAAAAGGTGATTGCATTAGAGGGAACTTTCATTATAGAGGCTATAATCTTGTAAGGCGAGGCATTAGTGGCAATCTTTGCCTCATTTAGTGCTTTGACAAGGGCATCCCTATGCTTCTTGGAGGCCATTAGTAGGTCCTAGATATTGGCTTGTGCCTGAGTCTTCTTAAGTTGTTTGAGGACAGTGTCTTCCTATTTGACTAGAGCTTGATCACTTGTTACCTTTTTTCCTTTAGAGGGATCCTTTTCCTTTTCAAAAGGTTGATATACCCGCCCACTATGAGTTATATGATTGACTACTAGTGAGGGCTTCTCAACTACTTGCTTATATACTTTTGTATTATTGTTCTGGTCCCAAATAATAATTTTTGGATCATTAGAGTCATACCATATATCAATCCCTATGACTTACAAGTTCTAAAGCTGAATAGTACTAACTACTTCATCTTCATTGTCAAATTCTTCTCCCTATCATGAGGGTACTATGTCTTCTAAGTGTGTGTGGGTAGTAGGAGGTGATGTGTACTTGACTTTATAGTCGAACTTCCTAGATGGTTAGCCTAGTAAATCCCATACTTCATAGTCACTACTAGGATTTTTGTTTGTGTTTGCTTTTTATGAGTAAGGGCAATCAATCACTTCATCGTTCATCAAAATATGGGGTTCAAGAATGAGACTTGAGAGTTTGTCTTCTGAGGGCTTTTCTTGGATTGATTATTCAATAAGGTTTACTAGTAGATTGGAAGAAATCATATTGATGGTTGGTGGAGGCATGCTTTGATAGTTTTGGAGAGGATTAATCTTGATGTCAAGTCATTTTTTTGGGTCGTCAATTTTTCCAGGGTCAATAAGGTCTTGGATTACATTCTTGAGGGTTCTACATGTATTAGTGGTGTGATCGGGCATTTGATGAAAGTGGAAAAATAAATTTTGGTTAATCTGAGGGGTAGTGGGTTTAAAAGAGGCTTAGGTTCTTAAGGTTGTAAGAGGTTCTCTTGTTGGAGTCTCTGGAATAATTTAGATAGTGGGAGGTTGAAGTTTGATAACTTTCTTGGTGGTTTGATGACATTAATAAATGGTGAACTATGGGTGTCTGGTTGGATCATGTTTATTTTTGCAGTTCGGGTGAAGGTGTTTTAGATGTTTGGTTAGGTGTTGTAGTGGAAGGTGTTCCTGGTTTGTTGAGGTTCCTCATCCTTAATTCTAATCCTTATATGATAGAGAGCTTTGAAGTCAGGATAATGGGCAAAGATCATTTATTTTCTAAAGTGCGGTAGTGCCCTTTTGATTATTAGCTCTATTTGTTCATCCTCTAGAGGATGGTTTCTCATTTTGATTGCTTTTCCCCTCCATCTTGTGACATAATCAAAGAAAGCTTCACCAAGTTTCTATTTTGTGGTCTCAAGATCTTTTTAAGTGATGTCTAACTAAATATTGTATTCATACTACTTGATAAACTTTTGCGTTAGCAGTAGCCAATCGCTTTTAATTTCATCTTCAAGGTTAAAGAACCATGCCCTCGCTCTTTCCTCTAATGATGTAAAGAAGAATTAAATAATTTGGGATTTTATAAGCTTTGTAGCAGCCATAAAGGTGGCATATTTCCTTAGATGGACCCTTGGATCCCTTGTTCCATCAAACTTAGCAAAGTTTGGTAGTTTAAAATCATTTAGAAGTGGCTCATCTTTGAATAGTGCCAAGTTAGTAAAGCTTTTAGAGCCATGAGTCCCCTTGATCTTTTAAGGCAAATTCCAACTGAGCCATTATGTTAGCCAATATTTTAACCTCCCCTATCAATTCAGGCTTGGTCATGTCAGTATTTTTTATAGATTTTAGTGCGTTTTTGAGATCCTAGTAGTAGTCATCATCATCATCAGCTTGAACTGGTGCACAGGGAATTCCCTTTGCCTTATCTACCCTTGGGTGAACAAATGCAAAAGCTTTATTCAGTGGTGTGTTATTTCTATTTTGAGCACTTTTGGCTTTGATTTGGACTTAGAGGATTTCAACTATAGTACCATCAGCGAGCAGTTTTTAGATCCCCTTTTTTAGCCTGTCTTCTAATTGTTGGCAAGAAGTATCTTTTTGTCACTCATGTTGGATGTAGGATTCTTGTATATTTATTAAGATTAGCTAAATGAACGATGCATGATGTGTGCCTATAAAAGAAAAGGGTGAGCATGTATGCATGGAGGGGATGCAAAATCCTATGATGAAAGATGATTATTCTTACAAGAAACAGTGTTAGTATGTGCTTATTTACATGTATGTTATGTATGCATGATTAAAGCTGGTTAGTTTTTCTTGTACAATGAACAAACTAGTCACAAGAAAGCTCTCACTTCTAACCTTATTTCTCCATGAGGTTATTTAGTCTCTTCCCTAGGTAGGTTTTGAACCTTTAGTCATCAAGGGACTATGGTTTCGCTCTCAAAACTAGGATGCTTCAATTTATATTGATCAAAACCAAAGGGTAAATTGAGGAATGATACTAAAATGTGCTTAAGGTAACCATATGATGTCAATGTGAAGGTCAATTGTTGAGCTTCGAATGATGTCCAGAGCCCATATGCATAAGGCCATGGTCAATCAAAAGTAGCTCGAGTTCTTGCCCCGATATCGATATTTGATATGTTTACCAAGAGTTATGAAAGTATCATTCGATAGTTTATAGTTTGATTTTGCCGACAAAAAGGTCCATAATCTAGTTAGATTTCTAACCCATTCCTTTGATCTGATAAGGATAAATGGATAACATCTTAAAGGTTCTGTTACTGAGGGATGTTATTATTATTAGTTTACATAGAGTATTCAAGCTGAGGTACATGATTCTTATCATTCCCCATTCTTCATGCTCGCATGAAGTATATGTGAATCACATGGTCCTAGGCCTGAATGTTCTATTATGACATCATTAGATGATAAACACTGGAAGAGTGATGTCATTTTATGAATATCAGGTCAGACAGACAGTGTTAGGACATGGATAACATGCACAACTTAATAGAATCCTAGTGGATGTTATTGTTGGTTTTTCTATATGAGCTAAGCCGAGGTGAAAGGCTAAGAGTTCCTTTAGCGACAATGCCCCTATATGACTAGGGTTAAAAACTCCAATCAGTGAGTCTAGCATTCTTTTTATAACTCGGCCACCCCCCTTTAGGAGTTGGGTTACAGACTCTGGTCAGATGAGTTCAGCAAATGCATGAGTAAAGACTAAAGGTGATAATACCATATCTTCATCACCTCGTGAGTCACGTGGAATCATGGTGGCAATGTCATTTAGTATTATCGAGGCTTTTAGGGACCAATGGTGCACGTGTGATGTGTAGTACAAATGTAGTGGTGAGGGGTTTTATATGATTGAACATTACATAATGGGAAATAGTCATTTTTGAGTTGATCTCTCTTATTTAGAAGTTCCCAGTAGAGTCGCCACTGTGAGCGACCTGTGCTTTTGTTGTTTTGTGTCTTTTGGTTTCGAGACAAATTAGTTATATATGGGTCATTTGTTTTTGAGGGACATGGCAACTTTATCGAATAGTGATAGATGATTGTTCTTATGGGAATGAGATGATTTTTTTATTTTATAGTCGCCACTTGATTTTTAGAAAATTAGGAAAAGAAAGGGACAACATTGGGTCACTCAGTGAGTATTGCCCGCAGTAGAGATTTTTTAGTTTGGGTGGGGGATCACATCTACTTTTTGATTGTTTCTCATTATACGATGTTTGATGTATAGCTACCACAACACCCTAGTTTCGATAATGATAGTTTGTATAACATTCATATAATTCATCAAATAGTGGAAGATAATAAAGCTAAACGATATTATTACTACTTTACTTTCCTAATAAAATACATATAAAAGGAATAAGGAGATTGTAGAAAAATAAATCTAATTTAGATATGATAAATCTACAAGGTAAATATAACCATTCACATAACTTGCTCGATCACATGAACAATAGGATAAGCAATGGACACTTGATCATTTGAAAGAGTAAGAGAAATGTAGATAATCATGCATGCTCGTAATGATTATTTATACTATGATGATATAGAGGATGCATGATGTCATCACAGGACCAAAAACATGATGACTCTATTATGGGATATGAACTTTTAACATTATTGATATTTACAATGTGATTTCATGTTTTGGAACTAGAGTATGTAGAATGATGATATAAAATGAGCATAATAAAGCATAGATTATTCATATAGCATGCAAAATCGCCAGTCCCATCACATAAACACAATAATATTCTCAAATGCTAGTGACAATAAAATAAAATGCAGTGAGATAAAATAAACGTGTTAAAATGATTATGTAGTCCTCAGACTCGACTAAGCTTGTATGGGTTTTGAGTCAAGGGATTATCAAGCTTTCCTCGTTGAGAAGTTCAAAATAAAAATAGAATGATGCTAGTTTGTATATTGTTAAAGTGTGCTTTGACAAAGATGAGGCTTGTTTTAGTGGAAAAGAAGTTTAATTTACTAAGAAAAAGACAGTAGGAGAGCAAAAACTATTTAGAAAGGGGGTTTCCAGCACCTTTGATCGGACATATTTCTTGAGTGTGTGTGTGTTTCCACTTGCTCCCCACTTAAAATGGGGTGTAGAGGTGCCTATTTATAGTGAAAAATGTGTGAAATATGGGGGTACAAGCGTGGTCAGACATGTGTCCCTAGGATACATGTGTGTGACCACACATTTATTTCCTATATGCAGTTACGTTCTCTATTCAGGGATTATGCATGCTATTTTAAGGTTGGTTCTTAGGGTTTTTGGGCCTTTTGGATGCATTTTTAAAGTCTGTTTTATCAAATTCAGCCTTGATTTTAGTGCATGACACCTAAGGTTTACACATATTTTTGAGCGATATGCGTTAATCCTTGGGTTGTTTTGGACTATTCCAAGACCACTCCCAGAGGTTTTGGAGCCTTCTGATGTGTTTCTAAAGTCCATTTTGTTTGGTTCAGCTTTGATTTTAGTGCATGACACCTAGGGGTGTTTATGGCTTTATGCATACTTTTAAGCGACATGCGCTGATCCTCAAGTTGTGTTAGACCATTCCGAGACCACTTTTAAAGGTTTTGGAGCCTTTCGGATGTGCTTCCAAAGTTCGTTTTGTCAAAATTGATTTCCATTTTTTCATGAAGTTAGGTCTTGGTTTAACGAAATGAACACTAGTCTAACAAGCTGAGTGTTCTGAGAAGGGCATTCTCAGAACAATCTTCTCATTGTTCCAATAATTCCTATTTTATAGGGTCAAAGCACAACTTAATGGCTCGGTGATCAATTTTGCACACTGATGGTGTCAGTTAGGTCTTCTAATATTGTGCACTTATGAGGTGTTATGAATGAGCAAACTTTAGTCATCTCGGTAATTCATTTCATCATTGGACCTTTTTAGTGACAGTCAAATTTTCAGGTATGACAATATGGTTACCTTAAGCACATTTTAGTATAATTATTTAGTTTACCCTTTAGTTCTAATCAACATAAATCGAAATAGCCTAGTTCTGAGAGCATAACCATAGTCCCCCAATGACTAAAGGTTCAAAACTTACCTAGGAAAGAGATTGAATAACCTTGTGGAGAAATGAGGTCAAATGTAAGAGCTTGCTTGTGATTGGTTTGTTCACTATGCTGGAAAAACTAACCAGCTTTAATCATGCATACATAACATACATGTAAATAAGCATGTACTAAGCACTATTCTTACAAGAATATCATCATAGGATTTTGCATCAATTCCATGCATACATGTTTACCCTTCTTTTTTGCAGGCACACGTTATGAATCATTCATTTAGCTAACCTTGATATATGATCAGGAATACAACATGAGTGATCATGAAGCTGAATCTTCTTGTTAAAGCAATGGAAAACTAAGAGATAAGATCCAAGACCTACTTGAAGATGGTGTCATGGTAAAAAATCCCTAAACCCAAACCAACATCACCAGACATTTCCTCCATAACCTTGATAAGGATGACTAGAAGAGGTTGTAACCATACGAAATCCTATGTGTTAAGACATTCCAATATTTTTACCTCGACTATGAACTTTTGAATGCTATTGTGTAATTATAGGACCCTTAAGAGCATGTATTCCAATTCAACAACAAAGAATTATGCCCATTGTATAAGGTATTCAATGCCATAGTAGGGAAAATCCCTACTAAGACTAAAGAAGCAGTCTTCACTAACCAAGATATCAAATACCTAGGACTTGGAGCTGCTTTTCTTGATCTAAGCTCACAAAAGCTTGCATAACTAGTCATCGAGGGTAAATGACTGATTCCCATACAAGTCCTAGCTACTTGCACCATTAAAAGACTGGTACCTTAATTTGGGCATGTCTCCTTGCATGTTACCTCTTTATGCAATATTTCACCCTCTCAAATGATGGGCTAGGGGATTGCAGCATACTCTAGGTCATTGAAGGAATATAATGTGGAATGACTCCCTTCCCACTAATTTTAGTAAAGACCATTCAAGGTTTATATGACCATAAAAATGGGAAAGGTCTGAACTTCACTAGGAGACCCTTATTGCTTCAAATATGGTTATAAGAAAAGCTACGCCTGCTAAAAAAATCTATAGGTAATTGGATAAAATACCAACCTAGGAATCACCTAAAGAGACATTACAAGGATATTCATGGACACTCAACCCATATCACAGCCTAAGAATGGGTCGAATGCATGAAGGATATGCCAGAATACCAAGTGAGATGGATATGTCCTTGGTGGAAGATAGAACATGTGACTCTTTGCACATATGTCAACTGTGTACCAATCTCAAGATTCAAATCATGCACCCATTACTATCCATCACTAGTAAAGAGACAATTCAATGAGAAACAACATGTACCTTCTAAGCTTGTAGATTTTTTTAATAGTAGGATACAACAAAGGTTTGTGGATCACTTCAGAATGACATAGGGGAAGAGAATCATCTACCACTTTCATTGCCAGTAGTGGGGATAATGTTATTGATGAGACATACAAATGGTGGTTGATCCAAAGAGAAAACCATTTATCAAGTAACTAATCTAGAGAAAGTTTCACTTCCTTAATTCCTGCACTTTTTCTTTAATAATGTAATGAACTCTAAAGTTAATGCAATAAAATCAGATTTTTCTTACTTGTTTGATGTCTTGCAATAAAATAAGATTTTGCTTACTTCTTTGATGTCTTTTTTGATGCTAGTGTGCATTACATTGATAAAAACATTAGCATAGTTGACATACATTCCATGTACACTGAATCATTTAACAATGACATGAAATTTGAACCATGCATTCTGCATATTTTGATTGATGTTACCTCTGAAGAGAGGAGAGAAATTGAAAAATATTAATAAAATATTCAAAAGTATTTGCCTATATGTATAATAATATGCCTACTATTGACAGAGACATTGCTCAACACTTCATTCTTACCAAAGATGGGTGAAATTGGTACACCAAAAACTGAGAAGACTCATATCAGAATGGGCCTAATTAGTAAAAGAAGACATCGAGAAGCAGATAAAGGTAGAATTCCTAGAGGTAGTGTATTATTCAGAATGGTCAGCAAATGTGGTGCCAGTACCGAAGAATAGAAGTGTTAGAATCTGCGTTGACTATAGAGATTTGAACAAGGCTTATCCAAAAAATGATTTCCCACTACCTCACATAGATATACTAATTAACAGTGCCGCTACATGTGTAATGTACTCCTTTATAGATGGATTCTATGGGTAAAATCAGATCCTAATGGCCATTATCAACAAAACAAAGACAACTTTTATAATGGAATGGGGTACTTATTGCTATAAAGTAGTGCCCTTTGGACTAAAGAATGTGAGAGCAACTTACTAAAGAATGGTAATCGTAATATTCCATGACATGATGGTTAAGTAAAAAATTAGGGAAGAATGCCTGTTAGACCTCGAAATATTCCTTGAAAGAGTTAAAAAGTATAGTCTCAGGCTTAATCCGAAGAAATGCATATTTGGGGTCACTTCAGGAAAGATGATGGGGTATGTTGTTAGTCAGAATGGGATTAAAATGGATCCAAAAAAAGCAACAGCGGTCAAAGAGATGCCAGTGCTAAAAATAAAGAAAGAAATTGTAGGGTTTCTAAGGAAACTACAATTCATCAGTAAATACATCGTCAAGTTAACAATGGTGTGTGAACTTTTATTCAAGCTACTCAGAAAAGATCAGCCAATTGAATTGAATGAATAGTGTCAACTAGAATTCAATAAGATTAGCAACTACCAAGGCAACCTATCGATTATAAGACCACCTAAACTAGGGTTACCTTTAACCCTATCTAGCCATCAAATGGAAATGTAATTAGTGCAATGTTAGCCTAAGAGTGAGAAACAAAAGTAGAACATGCAATCTACTACTTAAGCAAGAAGATGCTACTGTATGAGGAGAAGTACAACCAAGTCGAACATATATGCCTAGTAATGGTATAGGCAATGAAGAAACTTAGACATTACTTTTAGTCTTATAGATTTCAGCTATGTCTAAAATGGACCCAATAAAGTACCTCTACAAAGCTCCCTCTATAATGGGAAAACTTGCCAAGTGGCTTTTATTGCTAATAGAATTTGATGTGTAGTATCTAACTAAAAAGGTAGTAAAAGGAAGAGTAGTGGGTGAATTTCTGGCTCTCAACCCCATTCTAGACTTAGAGGAAATCCAATTAGACTTCTTAGATGACCTAAGTTCAACCATCAAAATCTAAGGATGGTGCATGGACTTTGATGGAGCAGTCAATCAATTCGGTGCAAGATTCAGTGTCATAGTACAATCCCTAGAAGGTGAAGTAGTACCAATGGCCAAAAAGCTCAAATTTAGAGTCACAAACAATGAAGTAGAATACAAGGCATGCACACTCCTTACCAACTAAAAGCAAATGAGACCATTGAAGCTGCAAATAAGAACATTAAGAAGATTTTGTAAAAAATGACTTAGACTTGATGAGACTGGGCAGATAGATTGCCATATGCCTTATGAGGGTACCGAATAATAATTAGGACTTTAACTGGAGCAACTCCTGTCTTACTAGTATGCGGATCAGAAGTAGTGCTTTCGGTTGAAATAGAAATAAAGTCTCTTATGGTAACAATTGAATTTGACCTTCCAAAAGTATAATGGGCTCAACAGAGGCACGATAATCTCACCCCCTTGGACAATTAAAGGCTTAAGGCTCTGTACCACACACAGTTGTATTAGGCTCAGCTAGCTAAAACCTTCAATAAAAAAGTGAAACACAAGAGTATAAAAGTAAGAGATTGGGTGTTAAAGCAAATGAGGCAGAATGTCTAGACCCGAGAGGGAAATTCAAACTAAATTAGGAAGGCCCATACTTGGTTAAACATGTCTTATTGAAAGGAATAGTCAAGCTAATGGATTCTAAAGGCAACGAATTCTCTAAACTTATTAATACAGATCGCTTAAATAAGTACTACATCTAAGGCATAAAAAAAACCATTAAGTTAAAAACCTAAAAATGGCAGCCTAAGAAAAAGTTAAGGACTTCCCGTTACGTTGAAAACCCTATATGGGCAACCTAGGCAAAAGTTAGGGAAAAAGAGAAAATACTTAACTAGAAAACCCGAGAAGGCTAGTTAAGGACGGGCTAACCTCGAATTTAAAATTTATATGCATGCACCTATGTTTTTCTTAAATGAATTCAACAAAATGAGAATGACTACCAATTTATGAAAAATATTTGTGAAAAACACAATATATTTTATCATCATGAATTGCATTAAGTATGCTTTGCATTTTCTATCATTACATAACCACAGTTCTTAACTCTCTTTTTGAGATAAGCTACTATCGTCAAAGCCTAAAAAAAGGACCAACTAGGTATGAAGATCTTCAAGAGGAGACACCCTAGGCAAAAAAGGAAGAAAAAGAAAACCCAGTTAAGTGTGAAAAGCTTTGAAAGGAGACACCTTAGGCAAAAAAGGGAAAAATAAAAGAGGCAGGCAAGAGCAATGGCAAACATCATCATTGATACATAATAAGAAACATATACAATCATCATTATATAAGTATCATATAGCACATATAGAACAAATGCCCAGATACAATACCTAAAGTCCATAACCTTAGGAAGATGATATGATAAAGCAAACCATAGGCCAAAAGTCCTACACCTATCTCCTAAAATAACTACATCAGCCATGGCTACCATTAGAAGCAAGCACCAATCTTGCTCAGGCATCTCCCTCATCTAATTCGGGCTCATCATCATTCATAAAAAAGGATGATAGTTGTGACTCTAGCTCACCAATACAATCACAATAAGTCATGCGCTCTTGCTCCCATTCACAACTAGCATTATGGTATTCAACCTGCATGACATACTATATATTATACACTCATACATAAACATGTGCATAAAATAAATAAGTACAAAAAAGAAGGCATACCCTTTGAGTGGTCATAAACTCCAAAAAGCGCTGTTGCGCACTCCTTATTATGGTATACTAGTACTGACTAGAGGAGATGGGAATCTACAAAAGTGAGCAAATAAGTCAATCACTACTCACTAAATAAATGAAACAAAGGCAAAATAAGTGAAATAAAACATGAACATGGATAGAATCAGGAGGAGCAACACTCGACTAAGGAAAGCTAGGGCAAGGCAAATCAAAATGCACTACTCTATCAAAGATATCCATCCCAAGCAAAGCCAAGGATGGATGAATTGTCAAGTCCCTAGGAATAGTACTACCAAAAGCCACACCACTAGCATAGGTAGTCACTTAAGTACAAAAATGTGCCTTTATTCTCCTCAAAACTAGACCTAGATGTCTTCTGATGAGATTTTTAGTGTTGTAGATAAGCTCTTATAACTCGTGTTAATTATAGTTATTACTAAAAAAGTTTGTTACATGATTGTACAAAACAAGAATAAAATCCTACTGGATTAGAGGAAGCAACTCTTGATGATCCATATAATGGCTTGGTCCTTGAATCTAAAGGATGAGATGCATCTATTTGAGGAGGTGAAGGTGGAGGAAAAGTGCCATTAGCCATAATGTTAATCAGTTGAGGGATCAACACATTAGTATAAGGTAAGCATGTACCCTTTAAGAGACTCTCAGAGGAGCATCCTATTATGGCAATAGCAAGCTCATCACCACTAAGCTCATGGCCCTAGAACAAGTCACTAGGGGGAGGAATAAGGACTCTCCTTATAAACATTCCATCCTACCAACGATGGACTTGCTCACCTAAATACCACACTCTACTAGTAAGGTCAGAGAATAACACTCATCTCTCTATCAACTGCCATGTAATCACCATCTTTCTCATCCAATATGACCATGCCACTGACCAATGAAGGAAGATCTTCTCAAAAGGAAAGAATGAACAAAGAATCTTTAAAAGAGAAATAACTAATATAGTAGGAGTCAGACATACCTTATCAAGGGATAGCTTGCCTATGTAGTCCTGAGCTACTATGCAATCCTCAATTAAATAAGTAGTCCTCCTGATTTAGTAAAAATAATGAGGAAAGCCGTCCACAGGAAATGCTCAACGGTCGAATGAGGGAGAACCCTAAATTCATAAGCCCAAATCTATCAAAACCAGGAAGTTAGAAATAATAAACTAAAGATAAAGAGCAAAAAGAATAGACATGAGAACTCCTACTCTCATCTAGCATGAACAAGCATCCGCAGATCCTCGAGCCACCTAGACATGCTACATTAAGGCCTAAGTACATGTGGGTAAAAGCAGTAGTACACTAGTAATATTTTGACAAGCCATCTAGATCCCTTAAAACATGCAGCAATTATAGACTACTTGTACTTGAAGGGTTCAAGAAGATGATAGCCCTCAACAGGTAGAATAAAAAGTAGCAATCGTAGACTACCTGTACCCGAAGGGTTTGAGAAGATGGAAAGTATTCATCATGTCCATCTATCGCTCTATTAGTGCATGCATAGCAATCTGACTCGACGTATACGAGTCATAAGATAATGCAGTAGCAACCCCGTTAAAGCCCTTATTGATAATCATAAGCTTTATGCATAATGGACCCTGATAATACATGCTGACCCTATTAAAACTATCAGGCATCATAGTAACAGACCTATGAGGTTACAATTAACAGGTACACTATCAAAAATTTGCATAATTAATAAATACTAACATATCTTTTTTTTGTTATTTAATAGGAACAATAACAAAAGCCAGAAAGAAAAGCATTACAGTAAGTACTAGCAGACAATCACAATAAGAAAATAAAGCAAGAGCTATCAGCTATCAACATTCACAATAAAGCTATAACTTAACAAATAGTTACAATAAGTACTATAGTGCTCTAGAGCTACAGCTACAATAAGCTCATATAGTAAAATAAATAGCAAGACAACTAATTAATAAGCTTCAGAAAAATAAAGGCAAAGAAGGACTTACCTGGTGACAATGATAAGCCTAAGAGTGAGTCTCCAGACTGTAAACCATAGTAACTGAGTCTCCTCAAGAAAGCCTAGATAGCTGAGGACCTTAAGTGCCAAACGGACCATCAGTACTAGTCCCCGTAATGGAAGTCCCTACTCTAGTGGCCTCTGTGAAGTTACCCTCCACATCTAAAAAGATATCCTCCAAACCCTTCGAAATGTTGGGGAACTCTATCTTATGTAGAGAAAAATAAAAATTAAGAAGCAAAAACATATAGCAAAAAATACCCAAAACTAGAAAAGGGTTAAAAAGACAAAAAAAAACACTGAGAAAAGGCTAGAAGAAGCTTGTCTGAACCTCAAAAATACATGTTTTAAGTAAACAAAAGAGGTGGAGGCATGTGGTCATGCACTACTCAAAGAAGGCTGGAAGAAGCTTCTCCAAACCTTAAAAATGCATGTCTTAAGTAGACAAGAGAGGGGGAGGCACATGGCCATGCACCAGGCTCGTGATCAAGTGTTCAGCGTGTGGCTAGGTGTTAGGCGCGTGATCAGATGCCACGCGCGTGATTATGTGCTCAGTGCGTGGCCATGAGCCAGGTGTGTGATAATGTGCTCAATGTGTGGCCACACTCCAAGCATGTGATCACATGCTCAACGGGTGGGCATGCACCAGGCACGTGATCAGCGCATGGCCATACATTAGGTGCATGATCATATACTTAGTGTGTGGCCACGCAATTGGTGTGTGGCCATACATCAGGTGCATGATCACGTGCTCAGCATGCCACCACACACTCCACATGTGCCAAGCACATGATCATGTGCTCAACATGCTACCACACACTCCACATGTCTAGCCATGCATACTTCCCCCCTCCACACACTCTCACACAGTTGTACGCGCACTCTAAGGCTTTATACACTCATTTCTTTAGTCCTAAATCTCCATTTAAACATAAAAGATTTACCAAACTCACATAAAAGTACATTGATGAGGACTACATCTATCTACAGACATTGTGTATAGCCTTACAACTTTCAAAACCTCAACACCTCTCGAAAGAAGAAAATAGGGAAGAATCATTAAAAGGATACCCTGCTCAAAATCATCAAAATATCATTTGCAACACAATAAATAATGACATCATCATGACTACATCATCATTGCATCATCATTACATCATCACTATGTCATCATCATATCATCACTGACTAAGACTAAAAGAGAAGGACACATTACATCAATTAAAATGATCACAACAATCTATTTGCCTGATACCAGAGGAGGTTATAGTGCCATGATTTTATTCACTTGACAACTGAAGAGGTTATAGTGGCATTATCTGTCTATTTGCTTGACATCGGAGGAGGTTATAGTGGCATGATTCTATTTGCCTGACACCTAAAGTTGTTATAGTGGTAGTATTTATCTTTTCGCCTGACACCTGAAGAGGATATAGTGGCAGTATCTATTTATTCTCTTAACACTAGAGGAGGTTATAATGGCATGATTTTATTCACTTAACACCCAAAAAGGTTATAGTGGCAGTATTTATTTGTTCGCTTGACACCTAAAGAGGTTATAATAGTAGTATTTATCTTTTTGCCTGACACCTGAAGAGGTTATAGTGGCAGTATTTGGTTGTTCACTTAATATTGGAGGAGGTTATAATGGTAGTATTTATTTGTTTACCTAACACTTGAAGAGGTTATAGTGGTAGTATCTATCTATTTGCCTAACACCTGAAAAGGTTATAGTGGCAGTATCCCAACAATCAAATCATAATAATACATTACTCAAGTAAGTACCTCTTTTCAGAAAATGATTTTTTATGCTTCACGTGTATTGACACTAGCGCTAGGTGGCTATACAACACATGTGAAGTAGGAGGCAATTGTCATACCTTAAATTTGACTATTCCTAAAAAGTTCCAATGATGAAATGAACCTTCGAGATAACTAGAGTCTACTCATTCGTAACACCTATGAAGTGTGCAACCTTAAAAAAACTAACCAACCCTACTAATGTGCAAAATTGATCACTGAACCATTAACTTGTGCTCTAACCTTATGAAATATGAATTATCAAAATAATGAGAAGCTTATTTCGAGAATTATTTTTTCAAAACACTTAGCTTGTTAGGTCAGTGTTCATTTTGTTAGATTGGGGCCCACTTTATGAAAAAATGGAAATTAATTTTGATAAAATGGACTTTGGAAACACATGCAAAAGGCTCCAACCTCTAGAAGTGGTCTTGGAATGGTCCAACACAACACAAGGATTAGCAAGTATTGCTTAGAAGTGCACATAAAGATATAAATAGCCCTAGGTGTCATACACTAAAATGAAGGCTAAATTTGACACAACAGAGTTTGGAAATGCATCTGGAAGGAAAAAAAACCCTAGGAACCAACTTAAAAAACTTGCATAAGCCCTAGTTGGAGCACGTAACACGTGAAAGAGTGCATGAGCACGCGCAACCATGCTTACTTCATGTGGCCACATGCTCCACCCTAGGGACCTGCATGTGACCACGCCTATACCCCCTATTCCACATATTTTTCACTATAAATAGATACTTTTGCACCCCATTTTGGAAAGGGTTTCCAGATAGTTTTTGCTATCCTATTGCTTTTTTTAGGTGATTATATCTCTTTTCCACCTAACCAAGCCTCATCTTTATTAAAGCATGCTTTAAAGGTTTATAAGCTAACATCATTCTATTATGATTTTGAACCTCTTGATGAGGAAAGCTTGATAATCCCTTAAGGCTAAAGTTTCAAAACCCATATAAGCTCAGTCAAATATGAGGACCACATAATCATTTTGGCACATTTATTTTATCGCATTGCATTTTATTTTATTATCACCAGCATTTGGGAATATTGTTATGCTTGGGTGATGAGACTAGCAATTTTGCATTTTATATGAATAATTTATGCTTTATTATGCTCATTTCATATCATCATTCTGCATCCTCTAGTTCCAAAACATGAAATCACATCATAAATATCAATAATGTGAAAAGTTCATATCCTGAAATAGAGTCATCATGTTTCCAATCCAGTGATGACATCATGTATCCCTTATATTATCATCATATATCATCATAGCATAAATAATCAATGTGAGCTTGCATGATCATCTACATTTTGCTTACTCTTTTAAGTGATCAAGTGTCCATTACTTATCCATTATTCATATGATTGAGCAAGCTATCTAAATGATCATATTTTCCTTACATATTCATTATATCTAAATTAGATTTACTTTTCTGCAATCTTTTTTTTCCTTTTACATGTAGGAAAGCGATGTAATAGTAATATCTTTAACTTTATTATCTTCCACTATCTGATGAATTGTGTGAATGCTATACAAACTATCATTACTGAAGCTAAGGTGTTGCATTAGTTATACATCGAACATGGTATAATGAGAAATAGTAAAAAAAGTATATGCAAACCCCTGAACCTGAAAATCTCTACTGGGGCCAATACTTATTGAGTGACCCGATGTTGTCCCTTTCTTTTCTTAATTTTTTATAAATTGGGTGGCGACTCCATAAAATAAAAAAGCATCTTATTTCTCTCGAGACTAATATTTAGTCGTATTTGATAAAGTTTCCATATCCCTTAGAAACAAAATGAAAGACCCTTATAGAACCAATTTGCCTCGAAACTGAAAATAAGAAACAAATTGCTCATAGTAAGAGAAACCCTTTTTCTCTAGGGTTTGCTAAGCTATTCATTCTCCTCCTCCTTTGACTATGTCTTTTATGAAAAGAAAAACATATAGAGAAAAGCTAAGTTGTGTGACAATAAAGGTGTTAGCACACTAACACCTCTTTGGATCATCTTGTTCATTTGGATACCATAGAGGCTGTAGCCTTTTGGTGGCATCTCAATCTGATAGAAGGATACATAAAACTCGAGTTAGGGTGTCAATAGTGTGAACCTCCTCTCTTCCTTCCAATGTTGTTTCCTAGAAATTATCTTGGTGAGTTTTCTCTCAATTAATCTAATTTGAATTATATGGATCCAAGTTATGGGTTTTTTATGATTAAAAGTTTTATTTTCCATTGCATTATGGATCAAAAAATCCAATAGTGGTATGAGCAAAGAATAGGAGTGTATGGTGATGCAGTGCATGAAGATGCATAGACTAACCAATTCTTGGGAACTCTCATGAGTGATCATGTGACGAAGTGTGGCTCTCCATCTAAGAGCATAAGTGTTGCATGCTTTGATAGGTATATGTGGATGTCACCTCATATGATGAGACAAAGTCCAAATAGGTGATTTAATCACCCTAATTCTTTACCCAATACTGGCATCAGAGCCACTTGTAATTTGATTAGATTAATTTTATGATATATACATGAGAATTGAAAAACAAGTTTTGAAATATATGTCATTTTGAAAACT
The DNA here is from genome assembly GCA_947683625.1 of Mallotus nudiflorus. NCBI lineage: Eukaryota > Viridiplantae > Streptophyta > Magnoliopsida > Malpighiales > Euphorbiaceae > Mallotus > Mallotus nudiflorus. Next base: position 764,780 of record CANTUR010000067.1, read on the forward strand.
TTTTTCAAAATTTCATTTGAATGTTTTTATGTGATGATTTGGTTAATCTACATAAAAAATAATTATGTACATTAATTGGATTAATTTCTGTGATTGTTTAATACGTTTAAACACCATTTGTTGTATGAATTTTTGGAAAATAAATGTTGTTTTTGAGTGAAAAAATTCGGATGTACAGGTCACACAACCATATGGCTGAGACACACAGCCGTGCACAAAATGACATCATATAATTTTTGACAGAATATAGTGCACACAGTCATATGTATTTAAGCACATAACCGTGCACACTATGCAAATTTGTATAGTGCAAATGCAAAGGATGTTTGCATTTTTGTTTAAGTGTTGAACGTAATTAGCATGTTTTAAACATACTAATGAACTATAATATGATTACAATGGTTTAAGGATTTGGCAACTATGCATTCAAAGAGTTATGGTAAATTTTTTACCTTTTCGGAGACCATCAAATGGATTCACCACATAAATCATTCTCACTATAATAATTGATTTTAATAAAAAATTAATCTATTATACTCTATGTATTTAGTGTAAAAAATGCATAGTGCATAGGATGGCCCTTAATACCAATGTGATTGAAATTTTATTATTCTTTTATAGGTTGTAATTTTTAAATACGACCTGCATGTCGTTTTTCATTTCTTGTAATTTTATTTTATTAAGTAGAATAGAATAATATGGATTACAATATATGATGTAATGTAAATTAAGGCCTAACATGGAGACCTAAGAGGAGCCCAAAGATGGAGATCTAAGGTGGAAGCTCAAAGTGGAGATCCAAGGTGAAAGGCTCAAGACAAAGGAAGTCTTATTACCTAGGATTGACTATTGATCTTCATATTGGCTTATAAAGATCAATCTAGATTTGGGCCATGCTATGTCACTTTTACTTTATTGCTTTATTATTATGTTATGTATGAGATGTTATACATGTGATGTATGCTTATAACATAATAATATCCAAATAAAGTAAAACAAATGGGAACCCTTATTCAATATTAAGTCACCATGATGCCTCCCATATGCTTAAACACTTGTCAAGCCTTAGATTATTGTATATGGGTCTACCACAATATAATGTATTAAATCATCCAAGGAAGGCAAGTTAGAAAAGAGTGATTTCTAAATGTTTATTATGGTTTGACTTAACTAGGTAATCAAAAGGGCTTTGGACCTATGCCATCATATGGGATTTTTATCTAAGACACCTATTGTCAAATCTTATACCTTCCAAGAGTTACATAAGATGTAATTAGTAAAAGTTACCTACCTAAATAGCCATATATTTAGGTGATGAGCCAAAGCTCATTTAGAGTATGGTGAAATATAGATCTTAACCCACTACAATTTACAAGTTAACTTGAGGGTTATTAATTTGAATTTATTGTTTTGTATTTATAATTATGCCTCATTAAAATAACTTGATAAAATACTAAGTACATTGTGTATATTTTATTATAGATAATGGCATCAAACATAACATTTAATTTGTCACTGCGATCGATCCTTGAGAAGGATAAGCTTAATAGGACTAACTTCCTTAATTGGTATAGAAACTTAAGAATCGTTTTTAAGCAAGAAAGAAAAGGAATATATCCTTGAATAATATTTCCCTGATGAACTAGTTGCTAATGCTGTTAGAGCTCAAAAGGATGCTCTTAGAGCTCAAAAGGATGCTCATACTAAGCATTTTAATGATTCTATTAATGTCACTTGCCTCATGCTTGGATGCATGGATTTAAATCTTTAAAAGTAACTAATGGAGATTGATGCTTATACAAAAATTGGCCATCTCAAGCAAATATTCCAAGAGAAAGTTAGAATTGAAAGGTTTAGCACCATAAAGGCATTGCTTTCTTGCAAGTTGACTGCTAGCAACTTAGTGGCTCCCTATGTTCTTAATATGAAAGGTCATTTTAAAGATCTGGAAAGGCTTAGTCTTAAGATTGAGTAAGATTTGTCCATTGATATTTTTCTCCAATCTTTGCCAGAGCCATATGATGGGTTTGTTATGAACTATAACATGCATGGCATGAACAAAACTGTTTTTGAATTGCATAGGATTTTTAAGACTACTAGGAAGAACATCAAGACTACCAAGGATGTTTTAATGGTTAATAAAGGGGAAGGTATAAAAAGGATATGAAAGGGTAAAGGAAAAATTAAGGCTTTAAAAGGCTTTTAGAAGCCTAAGCCTAAGCTCACATTCCAAGCAAAACCACCTAAGGAAAGAGCATGCTTTTTTTTGCAATGAGCCAGTCATTAGAAAAGAAAATGCAAACTCTTTATGGATGATCTGAAGAAGAATAAGGGTAGTGCAATTACCTTTTTAGGTATTCATGTTATAAAAGTCAATTTATCTACTTTTAATTCTTGGGTATTAGATATTGGTTCTGGATCTTACATTTATACTAATGTGTAGGGTCTTAAAAGGTGTAGAATCTTGGCTAAAGGCGAAGTGGACCTACGAGTTAGAAATGGAGCAAGAGTTTCTATATTAACTGTAGGAACTTAAGAATTAACTTTGCTTAGTGGACTTGTTTTAAGTTTCGAAAACTGTTATTATGTACCTGCTATCAGTTGGAATATCATTTTTGTTTCTTATTTGGACAATAATGGTTTTGAATTTATTATTAGGAATAATAAATGCTCCATTTATCATGATAATGTTTTCTATGGATATGCTCCATGAAATTATGGTCTTTATGTTTTAGACATTAAAGACATTTATGAAAAATCCATTTATAACATTGATACAAAGAAGTTTAAATCTAACGATTTAAACTCAAACTATCTTTAGCATTGTAGTTTAGGCTATATAAATGATAAACGCATATTAAAGCTCTACTGACATAGACTTTTGAAGTCATTTAATTTTGAATCGTTTAAAACTTATGAATCTTATTTATTAGGAAAAATGACTAAGACACCCTTTACTGGGCATAGTGAGAGGGCTAATCACTTATTGGGCCTTACATATTTTGATGTATATAGTCCATTAAGTTTTACTACTAAAGGAGGTTATTAGTACTTCATTACTTTTATAGATGATTTCAATAGATATGGCTAAAGTATAAATCTGAATCTTTTAGAATGTTCAAAATTTTAAAAAATGAAGTAAAAAATCAAATTGGTAAGAATATTAAAGCACTAAGACCTTATTGAGGTGGCAAATATTTAAGTTAAGAATTTATTGTTCATCTTAGAGATTGTGGAATAGTTTCACAATTGACTATACTAGGAGAACCATAATGGAATGGTGTATATGAATGGATAAATTAAAGTTTATTAGATATGGTTCATTCTATGATGAGTCAGTTAGATTTTCCAATCTCCTTTTAGGATTATGCTCTAGAAACTACTACATTACTTTTGAATAGAGTTCCAATAAAGGCAATTAAAAAGACACCATATGATATATGGAATGGGAAAACTCCTAGTTTATCTTTTATTAAGATTTAGGGATGTAAGGCTTATGTGAAGCATCAAAATTTAGATAAAATTAGCACCTAAATTAAATAAATGCCTTTTTATGCAACAACCTAAAAAAACCAAAGGATATTACTTTTATAATGCTTCTGAGAATAAAGTGGTTATTGCTCAGGATGGTGTCTTTTTGGAAAGAGAATATATTTCCAAAGGAACTAGTGGGAGTGGGGTATAACTTAAAGAAATTCAAGAACCATAGAATAACATTATACCACATATGGAACCTCAAATGGATCAACAAGTAAATGTTGAATCTACGCCAGTACATAAGGTCCTAAAAGGTTTAGTAGGACATGTTATAATCCTGAGAGAAATAGATTTCTTATAATAGATAATAACTATGTAATGATTGTGGATTAAAATGAGCCCATAACCTACTAAGAGTAATATGAACCCTAAAAGGGATCAAAAAGTGCCTAAATATGAAGAATTCAAGCTAATTAGCTTAATTTCCTATTTTGAAATTAATTATCTTGATATGGATGAATTTTGGAGTCAATAAGGAAGATTCTAGAAGATGTAAGAATATTCAAGAATATTCCAAGTCAAAGTCAAAGTCAAATAGTCAACAAGTCAAAGTCAAGGTTTAATGGTCAACATGTGACATGGCATGCTTCAATGCTTAGTTGTCATGAGTTTTCATTTTGCTTAGTTGTCATAAATTGTAATGAGTTGTCAATTTTGACTTATCAAAGATGAGTTGTCATTCGTTGTCCTATTTTGAAGGAAATCTCCTTAATTAAAGATTTTCCTATATAGGTATCTTTAGGAATAAGGAATAAAACCTTTTCATTCAAGGATTAGGTTGTTTACATGCCTATATATAGGCTATAACTATGTAAAACGAATTTAGAGATAGGGATTGAAATATTAAAAGTGAGGTTTTTCCTTAAACTTTATTATTTTGAAACTTTGCAATTTTACTTGAATTGTTTCACTTCTACCTTTCATTACAATTGCTAGGTTAGATTAAACTTAGAATAATGTGATTGTTCATCTTATAATAGCTAAGTATCTTGCTTCACTTCAATAAGTAAGGGGTTTAGCTCCATCTTCTCAACCTCATCTTGACGATCTTGGGCAACGATTTCAAAGTTGGATGCGCGTTTTATCTCTGTTATAGGTAGGGTTCATATCAGTTTGGTATCAGAGCGAAACTTCAAGGTTTGGTTATGTATCATTTTATTTTCATGTATTATTTATTCTTTTCTTCTTCTCAATTCTTCATAAATTAAAAAAAAAACTTTTTTTTAAGTGAAACATGAGAGCATTCACATCCTTGAGTGTAAACACGTAAGGGAGTGCTTTGTAAGGATTTTTTTTCTATATCTTTTCAAAACTATTTTTTTAGCATGGACATGCCTTATTTTCTTGGTGGGGATGATCCTGTTGTTTACTTGAAATGGGTGAAACAAATGGAGGAGATATTTGATTCTCTTAAGAAAAGTGATTTTAAAAAGTGCAAGCTTGCTTCTAATAAATTTGTGGGTCATGCTACTATATGGTGGGAAGATTTGATGGCATCATGGAGAGAGAATAGGCATAGTGAGATTAAAAATTGGGAGGTAATAAAGAGGTTAATACTAGGCATTTTATTCATTCTGAAGTTAGGGATAAATTTTGTCTTAAATTACAATAACTTAAACAAGGTGATGAATTATGTGTTAATGATTATTTTAAAAAGTTTAAGTTATTTGTAATTGCAAGTGATGTAGGTGAATTCAAAAGGCAAAAAGTTACAAAATTCATCAATGGGCTTAAGTGCGAGATTGGTAAGAGATTGAAGAAAGAAGTGCAATTAGAATCTTCTATTTCTTTGAAGGTTGTAATTAAACTAGCTTTGGAGTATGAAAAGAAAGTGAGTATTTGTGAGGAGACAATAATGGTATGTGAATCTAAGGAAAGTGAAGGTGTTGAAGTTAGTGAATTGGTTAAGGAACTAGTTGAGAAAAAGGCCAATGAGGAAGAGTGCTAAATTGAAACTTCACAACCAAAGGCAATTATTGAAGACATGTGCACTAATCAACTGGTGAGAGAAAATGAGAAAGGCATGAGTGAAAAGGAGAACCTAGAGATTGGGAACATCATAAAAGATCAAGAGTTGGTTATTCATTATGATCATACTAACAATTTTAATCTTTCTTTTTCTAGTGTTTTGAAATTTGTTTTACAGACTTCTATGCCATACAAAGATCCCTTTGCTGATATTATTAAAGTTTCGTATGTCCATAATGTAATCAATGGAATCTTCGCTTGTATTAAGAAGAACTTGAGATATTCATGTTTCAAGTTTAGAAGGAAGCAACAAGAATACAATCCTTACAAGTTCATGGAAAAGAGTTATATGTTCGTTCAAGTTCAAGTTATATTAAAACTACTTCTATGGATTCTTACTTTAAAGGAAAGGCTTTCAACAAAGGTGTTTGTATTTGACCATGGAGGATTTGTAAATTTATCAACTCTAGAAGATGGCTATGATTTGAGGGTAAATCATCTTCAAGAAGGAGGGAATAATATGAACCCTAAAAGGGATCAAAAAGTGCCTAAATATGAAGAATTCAAGCTAATTAGCTTAATTTCCTGTTTTGAAATTAATTAGCTTGATATGGATGAATTTTGGAGTCAACAAGGAAGATTCAAGAAGATTTTAGAAGATGTGAGAAGATTCAAGAATATTCCAAGTCAAAGTCAAGGTTCAATGGTCAACATGTGACATGGCATGCTTCAATGCTTAGTTGTCATGAGTTGTCATTTTGCTTAGTTGTCATAAATTGTAATGAGTTGTCAATTTTGACTTATCAAAGATGAGTTGTCATTAGTTGTCCTATTTTGAAGGAAATCTCCTTAATTAAAGATTTTCCTATATAGGTATCTTTAGGAATAAGGAATAAAACCTTTTCATTCAAGGATTAGGTTGTTTACATGCCTATATATAGGCTATAACTATGTAAAACGAATTTAGAGATAGGGATTGAAATATTAAAAGTGAGGTTTTTCCTTGAACTTTGTTCTTTTGAAACTTTGCAATTTTACTTGAATTGTTTCACTTCTACCTTTCATTATAATTGCTAGGTTAGATTAAACTTAGAATAATGTGATTGTTCATCTTATAATAGCTAAGTATCTTACTTCACTTCAATAAGTAAGGGGTTTAGCTCCATCTTCTCAACATCATCTTGACGATATTGGGCAACGATTTCAAAGTTGTATGTGCGTTCTATCTTTGTTATAGGTAGGGTTTGTATCAAAGAGGCCATGGAAAGTCTAAACTCTAAAAAATGGTTGGAGGCCATAAAATTAGAAATGCAATCCATCTATGATAATCAAGTATAGACTTTGATTGATCCACCTGAAGGTTTAAAAACTATTAGGTGCAAATGGGTTTTCAAAATGAAAATTGACATGGATGGTAATATGTATACCTTTAAAGCAAGACTGGTTACAAAGGGTTTTAAGCAAACACATGGTATAAACTATTTGTTATGCTTAAGTCTATTCAAATTCTCTTTGCCATAGCTATATACTATGATTATAAGATATGGCAAATGGATGACAAAATAGCCTTCCTTAATGGAAGCCTAATTGAGGATGTGTACATGACACAACTAGAGGGTTTTGTTAATCTTGAGAATTTTGGAAAGGTTTGCAAGCTTCAAAGATCCATTTATAGATTGAAGCAAGCTTCTCAAAGTTGGAACCTTCATTTTGATAAAGCAGTCAAAGAGTTTGGATTCATAAAAAATGAAAATGAACTTTGTGTTTACAAAAAAGGTTAATAGGTGCGCAATAGTTTTTCTAGTGCTATATGTTGATGACATATTACTCATTAAAAATTGATTTTCCTACTTTATAAAATGTTAAAACATGGTTAGGGAACTATTTCTCAATGAAAGACTTAGGTAACGCCTATATTTTGGGCATTAAGATCTATAGAGATAAATCTAAGATGCTTATTGGTTTAAGTCTAAGCACTACATTGATAAGGTACTGAATAGGTTTAGTATGCAATACTCTTAGAGAGGATTCTTGCCAATTTCCCATGGCATTAGTCTTAGCAAGACTTAGTGTCTAATGACACAAGATGAGTAAGGCCATATGAGTAAAATTCCATATGCTTATATAATTGGATCCATCATGTATGCTATATTATGCACTTAACCTGATGTCTCATATGCCTTAAGCATAACGATCAGATACCAATCAGACCTAGGTGAAAGTCACTGGATAGTAGTTATGGATATCCTTAAGCACTTGAAAAGGACTAAGGATGCATTTTTACTATATGGTGTGGAGGAAAATGAGCTAGTTGTAAATGGTTATATAGATGCCAACTTCTAATCTAACAAGGATGATTTTTTATCATAGTCAAGTTATGTGTTTTATTTAAATGGAGGTGTAGTGAGCTAGAGACGTTTAAAGTAAGACATCATTGCCAATTCTATAATAGAATTTAAGTACATAATTGCCTCAGAGGAGGCCAAGGAAGCTATTTAGATTAAGAAGTTCATAATTGGATTAGGTGTTATTCTTAGTATATCAAATTCAATGGACTTGTATTGTGATAAAAATAGAGCCATAGCACAGGCTAAGGAACCTAGATCATATCAACGATCTAAACATATACTCAGGCATTATCATCTTATTAGAGAAATCATTGAGAGAGGAGACATGAAGATATACAGAGTACCGACAGATGATAATGTTGCTAATCCACTAACTAAGCCTCTTCCACATGCTAAGCATGAGAGTCATATTAGGTCAATGGGTATGAGATATAATATTGATTGGGCCTAGTACAAGTGGGAGATTATTAGTGTTATGCCCAGGCTAATTGTGTAATGGCCATACTTTAACATTATCATATTTTTATTTTAATAATAACATTATCATATTTGTATTTTAATAATAAAGAGGCATTTTTATTATTACTGGCTAATTCTAGTATTATCCTTGATTAGGTAATTCTACTAAAATCATCAAGTAAGTGACTTGATAGTAAAACTCTTAGATGATACTTGAATTCTAATATAAATATCCCTAATCGATTAGTGTTATAGGAACAACAATGAATAAAGACTAGTATGAGGTTGATTAATGATTAAGTTTTACTAATAATGTATATGAGATATTAAGTCAAACTTATAGGTACATATTTAAAGAAATGATGTATTGGATTAACCCACCATGAGAGTACCACATGGATTATTGTCATTGTAATTCTCATCACAATAGTATTATTTGAGTCCTCTAACTTGAGATCACTATGGTTTCCTATATGATAAGTTTTGTATTTTAAGACATCCCTATGCCATCTTTAACCGAATGGTAAAATAGGTTGTAATTGGATATAGAACAATTTATGTGAGGAATGTGAGCGGTTAAGATGGAATTTGTCCCTCAGTTATTTTAAAAAGTTATATGTTGGACCGCTTCATGAGTTAGATTGAAGAAAAATGCATGGCCATGCTAGAATGATAAAGAGTTATCAGTATCAGTCTACTTAGGATCAAGAAACAAATGATTGAATAATATGAGGATGACATAATCCATGCCTTATATTCAATTAGGATATCATATGATAAAAAGACTATAGTACAAGTTATGTATTAAATTATGGATTATTGGCCTTCATATAACTTGGGTGGTAATAATGTCTTGCTAGAGATCAATTATGACTTATGGGCTAAAATGAGAATTTTAGGCCCACTGCCAATGTTGTGTGAACCTATAAGGTCACACACTAAGGACATATAATAAACATTATATATATATATATATATATATATATATATATATATATATATATATATATATATATATATATATATATATATGTAAGTATTTATTGATTTATTTCCTAATTTATTTAAAGTAAGATTTATCTAAATAAATAGGAAATGATTCTAATTTGGAATTAGAATCAAAATAAAAAATGAAATCTACTCTTACCAAAACTATTTTAGTAAGAGAAACCCTAAATAAGATGTATATAAACATCTCTTTCTCTAGGGTTTGCTAAGCTATTCATTCTGCTTCTCCTTTTACTACGTCTTTTATGAAAAGAAAAACACATAGAGAAAAACTAAGTTGTGTGACAACAAAGGTGCTAGCATACAAACACCACTTTAGATCATCTTGTTCATGTGGATATTGTAGAGGGCATGACCTTTTAGTGGCATCTCAATCCAATAAAGGGATACATAAAGCTCGAGGTAGGGTGTCACCGGTGTGAACCACTTATCTTCTTTTTAACGTTATTGCTTAGAAATTATCTTGGTGGATTTTGGAAAAACCCTCTCAATTGATCTAATTCAAATTATATGGATCCAGGTTATGGGTTTTTCATGATTAAATTTTTTATTTTCCATTGGGTTATGGATCATGAAACCTAACAAATCAAATATAGAAACTAAGACATAATTATATCTATTTTTCTATTCTATAGATATTGACTAACTCTATAATTTTAGCTAGTTTACACCTAGTATATCCTTAAGAATTAGACTAGGTTTCCAGCTTGAGAATTACTATTTTCAACAATCTTCCTATGGATTAACTCCTTGAACCTCTTTTTTTAATCTCATTTCAAAATTGGAGAAATTTAGGCTTGGTTTTGATTAACCTCTCTTCTTTTGCACCTCTAGGGTTGTTTAAATTTCCACTAACCCTTATCTTTTTTAGAGGAGGGCCTCCCTTTTTGCTTGACTTAGATTTCTTTAAGAACATGATAAGTGAGTGAAAAGAAATGAAGTTTTTGAGTAGAAAATGCTTTTTGTTAGAAGAAGATAATATGTTCTAAATAAGAGAAGAGTATATGTATTTAAAGAGAAAAGTTAGTAGAAGGTAGTTAAAAGAATACAAATAATGGTTAATGACCTTTGGAAATTCAAGAATACTGAATGAATGGGAGAGGAAATGGTTGGAAGGTGAAGTAGAAGTGTTTAATGGAGTTAAAACTATATAGTTAATGCTGCAGACCATGACACATGGTTGTACATGTCAAGACGCATGGCCATGCATCTCTTCAATGAGTTTTTAAGGTTTATCACAAGCACAACTGTGTGCACCCTAATGAATGGTCATGCCTAATTAGGTTATTGGATAGTTTAACTTGCATGGCTGTGTGTCTTTTGATGCATTTACATTAATTTTAACTTACAAACTACTTTATAGTGCTCGTCATCATCTCCTATCCCTGAAAAATAATTGAAAACAAAAAAAAATTCATGAATTTTGAATTTTAATGAATAAAGAAATTTAATAAAGAAATTGAATTCAATAAAATAAAAGGACTTAGTTGAGCTCAAAAGAAGTGCTTATTTTAGGTCTTTAAGCTAGACCAATGTTGGCATTATTCGCTTGCATTAGCCAAATAGGCAAATTTGTTAAAATGAACTATTTTGCCTCCATGGTATAACTTTAATCTTTATCCTTGAAATGTTACCACTCCTTTGATATACAACACAGTTAAGTAAAAATTCTCGAGCATCTTGAAAAATTATAGGCTAATAAAATCCTACTTCAAGAACTTTAGCAGCTATTCTTTATGGACTAAAATTTCCACCATTAAGCAACCTATGACAATATTACAAAACTTATCCAGACTGTTTATTTGCTATGCTCCTCTTAACCATGCCATCATTACATAATTTCCATAAGAAAGGATCCTCCCACAAGTAGGATTTAGAGTCATGAGTTAGCTTTTTTCTTTGTTAACAAGTAAAGTCTTCTGGTTACTTCCTATATGATATGAAATTTGCTATATCGACAAACCAAGGAGCATCCATGAGCTCTATGGCCAAAAGCATCTCATCGAGAAAAATCTCCTTGATAGGCACTTCATTGTCACTACCTTCTTTCTCCAACACTAACCTTGACAAATGATATATTACCATATTTTTTGAACCCTTCCTTTCTCTGATTTTGATATTAAAATCTTGTAGTAGAAGAACCCATATGATGAGCCTAGGTTTTGAATCCTTCTTATTCATTAAGTATTTTAATGTTATATGATTTGTGTACACCATTACCTTAGAAATAAAGAGATAAGACCTAAAATTATCAAATATAAAATTATTTGCTAGAATCTCCTTCTCTGTAATGGCATAAATTGGTTGTGTTTGATAATGTTTGGCTTGTATAGTAAATCACATGTAGCTTATTTTCCTTCATTTGGCCATCACAACTCCTATTGTGTGATCACTTGCATCATACATTAGCTTGAATAGTAGGTTCCAATCTAGTGCTACCATAATAGGTGCTGAGATTAATGCCTCCTTTAATCTATCAAAAGCCAATTTACACTCATCAGTAAAAATAAAGCGTGAATCTTTCTTAAGTAACTTATAAAGGGGTTTAGAGATTTTAGAAAAATCCTTAATGAATCACTTATAGAAACCTGCATGGCTAAGAAAAATCCTGACTCCCTTGACATTGTTGGGCTATTATAGCTTCTTAACAGTCTCCACTTTTGCTTTATCTACTTTAATGCTTTGAGATGAAATCTTATGTCCTAGAATAATCCCCCCAGTTTAGCAAAAGATTTGACTCTTCATAATAAGCTAAATCTCTTTCCAAATTTTCCAAACGGCCCTTAAAAAAAATCTATATAGTAACAAGTCATCCATGTTCTCCTTTACTAGATATATAAAAATGGCCATTATACATCTTTGGAATGTTACAAGAGCATTACATAATCCGAATGGCATTCATTTATAAGCAAATATGCCATAAGGACATGTAAAAGTAGTCTTCTCTTGATTTTCTAGAGCTATTGCCATCTGCTTACACCTTGAGTATCCATCTAAGAAATAGTAAAAAGCATATCTTGTGACACGTTCTAGTATTTAGTCAATGAATGGCAATAGGAAATTATCTTTTCTAGTGGTTGAATTTAGGTTCCTATAGTCAATACAAACCCTCCATCCATTTACCACTCTGGTGGGAATCAATTCTCCATAATGGTCATTCCTCCTTTCTTTGGCACACACTGGATCGAGCTTACCTATGAGCCATTTGAGATTGGATAAATGATCCTAGCATTTAATAGTTTAACCACTTCCTTTTTCACCACCTCTTACATGTTTATATTGAGCCTTCTTTGTCTTTTAATGGTCAGCTTATGCCCTGCCTCCATCAAGATCTTGTGCATGCAATAAGAGGGACCGATGCCTCTAATGTTGAAAATTTGGCTACCTATTGCATTAATCCTCCTTTTTAACATCTTTACCAATAAGTCTTTTTGATCTTAGCTTAATTTAGAGGATATAATCATAGGTAAAGTTTGGTCTTCCCCTAAGAAGGTATATCTCAAATATTAGGGTAAGGGTTTTAAGTATAGCTTTAGTGGTTTGATGGTTAGGGAGGTGTGGGTTCAATGTTTGGTAGTTAAATGGGGTAAATGGGTTTAGTGTTTAAGATATTCTTCATCTTGAGAAAATTATACCTGAAAACACTTATTAATATTTTTAATTTCTACAAACTTTAGACTTCACTCGCACATTCATTAGTAATATCTATTCTCATACAAAAATCATTATCAAAAGGATATTTCATACATTGATAGACATTAAACTTACAGTTCTCATCCTCTACTCTTATTGTGAGTGTCCTATCATAAACATCAATAATAGCTTTTGTAGTTTCTAAGAAAGGCATACCAAGAATTAAAGGTACATTTTCATCTTCCTTGAAATCAAGTACTACAAAGTCAACTATAAAGATGAATTTTCTTGCCCTTACTAGCACATCTTCAACTATGCTTTCTAGTTCTTTTATTATTATGTTTGCAAGTTGTAATCAAATGTTTATGGGTCTTGATAAAAACTTAGTGTGTGAAATTTATAAGCATACAGAATTGTGCAAGTAATATTAAAAGATCGTCCCATAGAGAGTGTAAATTAACTATTGAATTAATCAAAGTATTTGTTTGTTTAGACACCAAAATTTTATTTAGTTTAAATTCAAACTAATAATCTAAATCTAATTTAAATTCACAATCAAATTAAAAACTAAGGTTCTTATTTTCAATGAAACCTTTTTAAAGATCCATTAAGCTTTTAAGTCAAGTTTAAACCTAGTTCATTTTGAGAGCATTTTTTAGAATTATAGATCTTCCTTTTAAATAAATTTACATATAATTGAAAATAAGTTTAACTTGATTTTACAACTCTCATTAATTAAGTGTTCATCATATTCAATTTTAAGTCTAACTTCTTAATAATATTAATCGCCTTAATGTCTTTCACTAAAATAAGCAATTAATTGGTTATTGTTCTATCTTAATGAAACTTATTTCTCAATCAAATTCTATTATCTAATTTCAATCATAGGATGTTCAATCCAATGAAGACATTAAGCACAACAATAACCAATGAACTTAGTTTATTAACTTAGATTTAACTATATTAATTATATAATTGAATTAAAATAAGAACCCTAATTAGAATTCTAGCCACACATAATGAATTATTGATTATGAGAGAAGATGATGAACAAAGAAAGAACCTAATCATTATTATTGAATTAAAATTAAAATAACAATAAAAATAGAATAAGAAAAACCATACTCCACTTATCCAAGCTGGAATGGAGGTCTTGAGTTTTTGGACTTCAAACTCAACTCATATAATCAATAATAAGACTAGAAAATTCTAACTTTGATTTAAAGAAAATTGATAAAGAAAAATGATAAAAATTAATTTCTTTTTTATAGCTGTACACCCTTTAAAACCCTAGTTTTTTAAATTCTAGATCAAATTCTTAACAAAAGATTTGGTCTTCCATAAAAATCAGTAACTCAAAATTTGAAATTCAAAATTCTATTAGTGATGCATGGTTGTGCACACCCTAACATATAGTTGTTCATCCTTTACTTCCAATTAGGCACCATTATGCATGACTAGGTGTCTTAGGCTTTAATTAGGCATGACTATACGTGTCTCCTTACATTGTTATGCAACTAAAATCTTCCAAATAACTAAAAATGCATTCAAAAGAATCCTAATTCTACAATATTTGAGTGTTCAAAACATGATCTTTTTCACACTCATCATTATTAGATGGGCAGAAAAGGATTTAGTGCATATCTTCAAGATGTATAATTAATTTTTCAACAATCGATTCTCTGTGGTATATAGAAAATTCAAATAAGTGCCAAGTGGCCACACATAGAGAAATGTAACAATAATCTAAGTAGGTTTTAATTTCATTAACAACATATTCAGGACAATTCTGTAAATCATAAATTACACCACCGGAATTGTGAATAACTGCGCGTATTTGATTGGTGCCTTTGCTAATATATTTAAATAAATATTTAACCTTTTTTATTTAACTACAGTATTCAACGCATAAATGGGCATCATATTTCAAAAGTAATTCATTATTATGAGGAATAACAACTTTTTCAAATTTTTAATAACATATCAACCATTATTACAATGTCTATAAAGTGCAAAACCATTAGCATTGATTGATGTTTCATTCTGATATTGTTTTTGGATAAAATTTTGAACACTTATTATCTTTCATACATGCAAACCAAGGATTAAATCCTCCGGATGGCCACGAAGCAAAGTTGTTCCCTCATCTAATCTTTGTTGTACTCTATACGCATAATATTCTCTTATGGTAACATATTTTCTTGAAATGTGTGACAAACAATTTGTGTTTATATATTTAATATCTATCATTTACCCATCTTCTCCATAAGAAAATAAAATGGGATGATGCATCAACATGAGATATGGATGTAGAATGCTAATACATTTTAACAAATTAGTTTTATGTTCAACAATAATATCTTATTTTTTTTTATCATATAAACCATAGTCTCCAACAATGAGGCTAGCAATTTCTAAAGATGAAGGAATCGAATACTGAGAACTATCATGAGCTCTTGTACCAAGCAACTTCAATTCAGCAGGCAGTAGATTTTCTTTAAATCTATCTCTAGACATTCTAAATGATTGTGTAAAGACATTTATTTCATCAAATATTTTTTTTATTAAACCTTTAACAATCACAATATTTACAATTTTATATGACTCATCATGCAAAAATGCAGAAATTTGGTTTATTTCATTTTCAATATCATATATGTAGAGTTGTGAAAATTCTGGCATTGCACCATATCATGGAAGTAATGAACCAATCATATGATGACTTTGTTCGCATGTTTTAAGAACATATAGTTTGAGTTTTTTTATTAATTTCATAATCAATTTTTCTGCCAGTTACAACATAGTGTGCCCTACTCAATGCCCCACAAAACTCACACTATTTGTTATGATAGCTAATGCCTAACCTTTGCAAGCAATGCTATGAAAAGGTTTTCAATATGTAAAAGAAATAAATATGTTAGGTTGTAGGAAAATAAAAATTTGACGAATGAGGAAAATTGCATTTCTAGTATAAAAAATTGTTACTTTTACTTCGATGAAAAATATATTATTTTGAGAAAACATATGCATGTCGGTTGTTTAATTAGTCACAGAAAAAGCGGTTGAACTACTCCCGTTTGTTGATACTCTAGTTATTGAGGTTTGTCCATATCAATTTAATACAACAATAATTAATATGAAAAATTGACAAGGTAATTCTTTATTAAAAAAATAAAAAATTATTCCTAAAAAAAAATCATTAGTTTACATGTGATATTGACATCGACTAGTGAGGTTTCGGATTTTGTAAACACACAGCGAATACAATTAGAGCATTTAGCGATGTCTCAAGAAGCATTTGTATTAAAAAAAAAAGAAAATACATGGTGGGAGCATTTATGAGAATTGGTATATTGTTATTTTTTAAAGTTTTTTGTTTTTACATAATTAAACATTTAATCGACATTGAAATGATGAACATCAACGTGAAAAAGTCGCTCTTTCACAATGAACGATTCATCGAGTGTGTCCATTGACAGGTAGTGGAAGATGGTGCAAAGTAGACAAAACTAAAGTTGAAATATATATATTAATGCACAAATACTCAAGAAACATGCAAATGCATGGTAGTAAAAAAATGTACCTGAAATTAAAAGCCGATCGAAAAATGTTGGGTCTAAAGTTCTGGAGGTGGTGTGCACCTAAACGCAACCTGCATAGAAAAATGTATGTATATTTTTTAAGAAAAACAAGCACACCATTTTTTTTAAGTAACTCAAGTTCTTTTATTTTTTAAATTTGGAAAATAAAATTAATTAAAACAGTGTACATCACATTTTTTTAAAAACAATTTTTTATATAATTAATAAATGTAGAAATAAAAAAAATAATTAATAAAAATAATGAGAGAAACAAATTTAACATTGTTTACAAATTTAATTCAAAAAAATCATTAAAAAAATATAGGCATACATACAATGGAAAAAACAACACATATCAAAGGCTTTTTTTTTTAAAAAAAATGAACCGACAAATTTAATTAAAAAAAAGTGTTGAAGTTAGAGGATTTTTTTGAATAAAATAATAAATTATGTATGAATTGGTTATGAAATTTTTTGTTTTCATATTTTTTTTTTCTTGTTCACTAAAAGAAGTGATTGATCCACTAACAAAAGATGATACAAATTTTTTAGATTAAATACGATCTATTCAAAAAGTCAATTTAAAGTGTCATTTTTTTTCAATGATGGAGTAGTTACATTGCTTATTGTGTTTAGTGTTTCCTAGCCATGTCAAGCAAATGGAAAGATCATGAACGATTTTTTTTAAAAAAATTATTTCATCTTAAACTGAGGCTATTGCAAAGTGTAATTTTTTTTTTCTCTTTTCTTTTGCAATTACAATTTTTTTCTTAATGACTTTTAACCAATTTCATACAAATGCGCTTAGGATGAAAAAAATAAATAGTATTACAATGAAATAAATTACATAAAACAAAATAAAATTAAATAGAATTAAAAAACAATATAAGCAGAAACTAAATTGGAAAGGATTAAACATAATTAATAGCATATTGTTTATAAATTAAAAAGTTAGCAAGAACTAGACACTTATTATAGGGATTACATAGCAGACTGGGCAAATTGACATATACACAAAAGAAAGCAAAAAAATAAAAAATAAAAATGTGACAATATTAAAACAAACAACATGCTATTTCTACACATAGGTAGCAAAATCTAAAGCATCCTAAAAAGGAAGCACAGGGCTGTCATAGTCGCTTAGAAAAAAAGAAAGAAAGAAATAGATAGATGAGCTACATAAAATGATACGCACCATCAATAACTGATATGATCATTTTAAGAGACTTGGTTAGTTTTTGACATTTTTGCATCACCGACACATATTGACCAGAAACATGGTTATAGGTTGTGTGAATAGCTTACAATTCATTACTCTTGGGATCATTGCTAAGCTTCAAAAGAACTAATTCCCTATGATTATAGTCAACTATGTCAAGATCATACATTTTTTTCAAATGATTAAGGGCAGCCATGCTTGATGAATTTTTATCATTAAGCATAGACTCAGAACTAATGCCAACCATGTAGGACATATATTTATTTCCACCACTATTTGCATGAGGGTAGTAAACAGTACTGTTAAACCTTGAGGGGTTAAAACAGTCATTTTTTTATGTTTACAAATAATTAAGTAAAATTATATTTAATTAAGGTGTTTAAGTGTTTTAATTCAGGTTGATTTAAGTTCAAATAATCAGATGTCAAGTGTGGCATAAGTAGTGTTTAATGCATCATAACTATGCCAAAAGGGAAAATCAAAGATCACATTTTTGTAGGAAAAGCTAAAGTCGGATTTAGTGAAAAATGATGGAAATCTTAATTATAAGTGATTTCCAATCATTAGAAAATTTTTTCTAGTAAATTAACATAAAAATCAAATTTGCAATTTTGAAAAGTTGGCCGAGACTTGTCATGACCAATGTCATGATTATGACAACGATCATGATAGCCAAGTCCAAAAATGGCAAAAAGTTTAATGACCAGCGTCACCATCAGTGTCACGATTATGAAAGTGCGAAAAATTCAAATTTCTTCTTGGCGATCAGTTTATCATAACTATGATGAATTTGTCATGATTATGACGATCGCATAGACCTGATTCTTTTCAAGTGTTTTAAACAGCTTTATTTACATTAAATGCACTTCCAACAACTATTTCTCTCTTAAAGGGTTTAAATACCACTAAGAATAGAGCTGGAAGAAATTAATGAATTTGAGCAAACATCTTTAGAGCAATCTTTGAGCATTTAATTTTGAATTTATTCTTCAACTACCCAAGTTCTTAATCTTTAATTCTTGTAATTTCTTTCTATCTCAATAGTGTTCTTGAGTGTGAGTTGGTGAGTGTTTAATTCCATTATTCAATAGCTTAATAAAAAGATTGAGTGAGTTGGGTTAGGGTTTTAAATATTTGTAAGCTAAGAGGATTGTTATTAACATGTAGGTTAGAGTGTGAGTCTTGGGAAAACACTTGGGTTTGAGTGTGAAACTTGTGAAAAAACACTTGGATAACTTTGTTTAAGTTTGTAAGGGTTTAGTCTACACCTTGAATTGAATTGATAGTGGATCAAAATACTCAACAAGTGGTTGAGAAGAGGACATAGGCTTTGAGGACTAAACCTCTATAAATCCTTTATGTTTTCTAACTCATCTTATTCATTTCATATTGCTCTAATTTTGTTTTTAGGTTGCTCTTTGTTAAAAATAGAAAATTAACTATATTATTTAAAAAGTCAATTCACTTCCTTTTGGTACTTATGGAATTACAAGTACACGTAATCACAGGACCATCTTTTTGTTATTCATCAAATGTAGCCTAGGTAAGAGATAAAGTTTGCAAAACACTCTAAAGAATGGGAGCTATAGGCAGCTTAATAGTTTCCATAATGCATATATAATATAAGAAAATATAATTAATAAATAATGAGATAACACAAATCAAACGTTGAATGCAATGCAAACAGCAAAGGAAGGAAAGAAAAATTCAGGCATAGGGTTTTTTTCCTTGACTTCATGAATGTCAGGCCATGTGAGTCTGAATAGCATAGTTTGTTTAACACAGGGCTTCTTTTTCATTTTTTTTTAAAAGAACTAAATGCAAGCTACAAAATAAAGTGCATTTTTTTTTTTTCTTATCAGACATTCTAAAGAAATTGATAGAGCATGGAAAGGAAACAAAGCAAACGGCTTAAAAAATGCATCAGAATAGATAGCAGGAAAGAAGGTGGGTTTCATGCAAAAAATGAAGCAAGCAGCACATGATACCGATAAAAAAAAAAAAAAAAAAAAGAAATCCATTTTATAGGTTATAAAAATTTGAACCGGTAGCAAGCCACTATTAAAAGCTACACTGATCCTCAAAGCCCATAAAGAAAACATGTAGAAAAGGAAAATGCATGAACATGCAGTTGTAACTAAACGGGTTTTAATAGCTTATAAAAGTTTTTTTATTCAACAAGTTAAAAAAAAAGAATACATAAAAGCAAAGAGAAAGAAAACAATATAGAGCATGGAGAACAATGGCCAAGCAAGTGAAGACACCATGCAATCAACATTGATAGCAAAACAAAACAGTATGGGGGACACTCAGAGTCTTTAAAAAAAGCTAAAAACAGTAGAAAAAAAGTAAAACATATAACAGAATGAGCAGACAAAAAAGAACGAAAAAAAAGTGAATTTAACACAAATAAAATAATCATAGAATAGAAGCTATTTAACATAGCAACATAATGTTAAAGTGTATTTAATGCAGTGCAAATTAATGGATGCAACATGACAAAAATAGAGCAAGACCCAGAAAAAAGGAATAAGAAAGCTAGCATGCAATAAGCCACCGAACTCACTTAATGAGCTTAAAGAAATGAAGTAATTAGGAGAGAAAAGAGAAGCCAGATATTGCAATTGCATTAAAGGCAAATAGAGGCATTCATAAACTCCCAAACCAAAGGCAAAGGGCACAGTTAAGAAACCAAACCAAGAACCGGAATATATATATATATATATATTTATTTATTTATCTTCTTAATTATATATAATTAATTTTATATTGTACAAATAATTACAACTGGTAAATTATTGAAAAAACGAATAATTGCATATATTCTTTTCTAAAAATACAAACTTTAAGGAGATAAAATTGTAGAGAAATTATTGCTACCATACAAACTAGATTGACAAAATTCAATCAAGTGAATGTCTTCAAATTTTTAATCATTGGAAGTTGTGACTATACCAATAAAAATTGGAAGGATACAAAGCACATATCGACTAAAAGTTGCAGAGATTTTTTTTTTTCATTTCCAATATGTAGAGCACTTATTGGTACTTGGTAGGCCAAAGAGCACATCTATAGAAAATGATTGATACTTGTAATGAAAAAAAGAGGGGGCGAAATGACTTTTTGCCATATAGGAATGTCTATATCTGGTTGATAGATTTTGTGGATGAACTGGCCATGATACCTGCTGAATCAACCATAATGACCGTTATTTACTTTTTCATAAGGCACATCTGACGATACTATACAAATAGTGAAGAAAGAAGAAGAAGAAGAATGAGCCCAAGAAAAAGATGTAGCCAAAAAGGGATGTTTGGGCCATATTGTTTAATTATTTTGTATTTTTTTAATATAATTACTTTGCAATTATTTTGGTAAAACAATTTTTTTAAAGAAGTAAAATAAATTTAACTATATAGTTATTTTTTAAGTTCTATTGTAAATAAATAAAATTTGCATTTTTTTAAGGATTATTGTTAATAGTAGTTATCAATGTATTTGTTAAACCATTTGTAATTATATTTAATGTAATGTTGTTTAATTTTTTATTTATTTGTGAAAAATTATTGTCATATTATTGAAATATATATATATATATATATATATATATATATATATATATATATATATATATATATATATATATATATATATATCTTCTTAATTATATATACTTAATTTTATGTTGTATATATAATTAAAATAGACAAGTCATTGGAAGAAGGAATAATTCCATAGATTCTTTTTCAAAAATACAAACTTCAAGGAGATAAAATTGCAGAGAAATTATTGCTACCATACAAATTAGATGGGCAAAATTCAACCGAGTGAATGTCTTCAATTTTTTAATCATTGCAAGTTGTGAATATACCATTAAAAATTGGAAGGATACAAATCAAATAATGACAAAAAGTTTCAGATATATGTTTTTCATTTCCAACATGTAAAATACTTGTTGGTACTTGGTAGGCCAAAGAGCACATCTATAAAAAAAAAAAGAATAATACTGTGTGTATTGATCGTTTTATAACGGAAAATAGAGGGGGCTATATTTGGCTTGATAGATTTCATGGATGAATCAGCCATGATACCAGCTGAATCAGTCGTAACTACTGTTAGTTGCCATTTTGTAAGGCACATCAGTTGATACTATCCAAACATGAAGAAGAAGAAGAAGTATAAGAGTCTGCAACCCAAGAAGATGAGTCTGCAACCAAAAAGAAGAAGAAGAAGAAGAATGAGCCCAAGAAAAAAATGTAGCCTAAATGGGAAGTTTGGGCCTTGTTGTTTAATTATTTTGTAATTGTTTTTAATATAATTACTTTGTAATTATTTGGTAAAACAAAATTATTTTTTCAAAGGAGTAAAACATATTTAACTTTGTAGTTATATTTTAAGGACTATTTAAAATAAATACAATTTGCATTTTTTTAGGATTATTATTAATTGTAGTTATTAATATATTTGTTAAACCATTTGTAATTATATTTAATGTAATATATATATATATATATATATATATATATATATATATATATATATAAATTTTATATTGTATAAATAATTACAATAGACAAATAATTGGAAAGAATAATTGCATAAATTCTTTTCCAAAAATACAAACTTCAAGGAGATAAAATTATACAGAAATTATTACTATCATACAAACTGGATGGACAAAATTCAACCAAGTGAATGTCTTCAATTTTTTAATAATTGTAAGTTGTGACTATACCATTAAAAATTAGAAGGATATAAAACAAATAATGACTAAAAGTTGTAGAGATATTTTTTTCATTTCCAACATATAGAACACTTGTTGGTACTTGGTAGGCCAAAGTCACATCTATAAAAAATGGTCGATACTATACATATCAATCGTTCATAATGAAAAATAAACGGGGTGAAACAAAATTTCTTTGGATCAAAATAGTTATATCCAGCTTGATGGATTTCATGGATGAACTGGTTGAATCGACCATAACGACCGTTATTTGCTATTTTGTAAGGCACATCGAGCGAAACTGTCCAAACATGAAAAAGAAGAAGAAGAAGAAAATAAGAAGAAGAATGAGTCCAAGGAAAAGATGTAACCCAAAAGGGAAGCTTGGGCCCTATACTTTAATTATTTTGTATTTATTTTTAACGTAATTACTTTGTAATTGTTTGGTAAAATAAAATTATTTTTTTCAAAGCAGTAAAACAAATTTAACTCTATAGTTATTTTTTAAGGATTGTTGTAAATAAAAACAATTTGCATTTTTTTTAGAATTATTGTTAATTGTAGTTGTCAATGTTTTATTAAACCATTTTTTATTATAATTTTGTTTAATATTTTTATTTATTTGTAAAAAATTATTTTTATATTATTGAATAATAATAATAATAATAATAATAATAATAATAATAATAATAATAATAATAATAATAATAATAATAATAATATTATTATTATTATTATTATTATTATTATTATTATTATTATTATTATTATTATTAGTTCTTCTATATGTAGATTTGTTAATGGGAAAGAAAGGAAAGATGACAAGCTTAGTGATGATATTGGATGGAAATTTGCTATGCCTATTAATAATAATAGATCTAAAATGACTTGTAATTTTTGTGGGTATGTAATTACTAGTGGAATAATGAGATTTAGGCAACATTTAACAAGAATTGAAGGTGACGTCGCAACATGTCCAAAAGTGCCACATGTTGTGAGAGAAGATATGAAAAAACTTATTTTAGAATGGCAAGCCAAGCAAAAACAAAAGAAGGCTGCTAAACAGCAACTTGTGGAAGAAATTGTACAAATGTATGAGAGTGGATAATATAACAACAATGATGATGAAGAGGAGGAAAATGCAACATATTAGGCAACAAAGCCTTTGACAAATTGAAATTGGTTCATATAAAAGGACTGAAGGTGTTCACTATGATATAGGTGGATCCAACGGTAGTAAACAAAGAAAGCAAATGATGGGTCGCTCTTTCAGTGTCAAAAATACTTCAGATACACAAACTCCAAGAGGTAATAATATGCAATCTTATGGATTTGCTCATCCTTAATTATCAACACTAGCTAAAAGATTGCAAGGTATTAAAGTGGATTTAGGGATCAAAAGGGAAAGAAAGAAGTAGACCAAAATAAAATCACATTAGTTCAAAAATAATAAAAAGAAGTTGATGAATTCCTTCAGTCGATTTGTGGTTCATAATAAATTACCATTTACAATTGTTAAATAACCTTAGATATGACCTTTACTTAGAGTTGCTTTAGATGTTGGACCGAACATTCCACCTTTGATAGCTTGTGAGCTTGCAGAGGTATGTATGTAACTCCTTTGGGATAGGAATAGGATCAGTGTGATATCAGGGCACAGGCTAATAGCAAGCATCTAGCAATTTGTTATTGATGTAAGAGAATATGCTTGAATAGGCTTTGTAGATTGGAGTCGCCACTCGATTTTAATCAGGAAAAAATAAATCAAAAACTCACTTTCTTAACCAAAGATTGAGGGTTTAGAGGGTAGGAGTTACCTATCATGTTTCTTACTACACATTTCTTAATTACCCATTACTTCACATTGATTATAGTTTTATGATGCATTTTGATTTGAATTACAAATTGAAATGCGAGATAATTAGAGTTGGCACACACACATCATAAAATAAGTAAATAGGCATTCATTAACCAAACAACTAATGATGTAAACAAGTAGGTAAGTAGCACACAACACACAAGCATGCAAGAAATAATAAAACAAAATAAACACAAATAAGTGAAATCAAAAGAAAAGAAAATGGGGAAAGAGATTAAGGATTACAACCCTTGAAAGATAGCTTATTTTAATAAATACATCCAAAATAAGGAAGTAAAAGGGAAGTTGGGCTTAACATTTACATTGCCTTGGAAATTCCCTATTCTATTAATTATATCAGAATGAAAAATAAAAAAGAAATCTTATCTTAATAATCCTGCAAAATAAAGGTTAGCTTTCACACACATGCAAACACACATCACATTTAAGACAATTTTAAATATTCTATTTATAAAAGAAATAACAAAGGATAATTAAACAAACAAACGAGGATGCTAATGAGTATGCAAAATGCAAGAGTTGAGAATTTTGGGTATTTTGGCATAAAATCACCATTTTTATTATAGGAATGTTACTAATAAAATAGTAAAAGTGTGCAGATAAAGTAATAAGAAAAATGATAAAATACTATTTCCACCATAAAAATGTTAACTTTATGATGAAAATGGTAAATTTATCAAAAGATAAAATGGAGTAATAAAAATAACAAAAATAATAAAAGCAATAAAAAAACAAAATAAGGGAAATGATAAAAATACTATTTTGACCATAAAAATATTAACTTCATGATAAAAATAGTAAATTTATCAAGAAATCATAAAATAGCAAGAACAATAAAAGTAATAAAGAATACAATAAATGCAATAAAAATGATAAAAATACAGAATTTAAATAATAAAAATGATAAGAATGTCATTTTTACCATAAAAACATTAGTTTTATGATATAAATGCCAAATTTATCAACAAAAGACATAAAAATTTATCAACAAAAGACATAAAAATAACAAAAATAACAAAAAAAAGAAAAAATACAAATAAAAATAATAGAATGCAGAATTGAAATAATAAAAGTGATAGAGATGTCATTTTCATCATAAAAACATTAAGTTTATGATAAAAATGCCAAATTTACCATGAAAGGCATAAAATCAACAAAAATAGGGAAAAAAAAGGCAATAAAAATAATAAAAATACACAAAATGCAGTAAAAATACAAAATAAAATAATAAAAATGATAAAAATGTCATTTCTACCATAAAAACATTGATTTTATGATAAAAATGACAAATTTATCAATAAAAGGCAAAAAATAGCAAAAATGGTAAAAATGAAATAAATATAAATAAAAGTACAGAAAATGAAATAAAAATAAATAAAATAATAAAAATGATAAAGGTGTCGTTTTTACCATAAAAACTTCAACTTTATGATAAAGATGATAAGTTTACCAAAAAAGGCATAAAAAGCAATAAAAATGATAAGAATGCAAATAAAAATAATAAAAATACATAATCAAAATAAATATGCAAACAAAATGATAAAGATGATAAAAATATTATTTTCACCATAGAAATGTAGATTCTATGATAAAAATAATAAATTTACCAAAAAAGGTAAGAATAGCATAAATAACAAGAATGCAAATAACATAATAAAAATGATAAAAATATTATTTTCACCCTAAAAATGTGTGTTTTATGATAAAAGTAATAAATTTATCAAGAAAGAAAATAAAGAGAATGACAAAATTAATAAAGATGCAAAAATAACAATAAAAATGTTAACTTTACACCAAAAATACCCATTTTTTTTATATAGAGAAAAATGATGCAAAAATGATGGAAAATGCAAAAATGAATGCAAACACTTTTGGATTTACCTGAACTACCCACTTTGTCTAAATATCTTATTCTCAAACTTCAAAACAAAAAAAAAATCATAACTTTATCACAACACAATAAATAATAAAAATAAAATGCAAAAATGATATAAAATGCAAGAATGTAGTAGGATAAGAAAAAATGCTATGAATGCAAATTTTAATTAAAAATAATTATGAGATTCTTAGAGGGACCAGATAATTACCATTGAAGCATGCTTTGACTTAATTGGAATTTGGTTTGGATTTTGGATTTAGATCCTAAGAAAAATGTATTGGGTAAGTGTGAGCAACCCATTTTTGAAAGAGCTCTTTTGATGATTACTCCTAGAAAATTTCATGAGGATCTTTGAGTTTTATTTCCGAGGGGCATGATAACTTTATTGAATAAGGACAAATGATTAGTCTCGAGAGGAATGAGATACTTTTTTTTTATTTTGTGGAGTTGCCATCCGATTTTTGGAAAATTGGGAAAAGAAAGGGACAACATCATGTCACTCAACAAGTGTTGCCCCTAGCAGAGTTTTCTGGGTTCAGGGGATCACATCTACTTTTTGACTATTTCTCATTATACGATATTCAATGTAGAGCTACTGCAACACTCTAGTTTCGGTAATGACAATTTGTATAGCATTCACATAACACATCAAATAGTGGAAGATAGTAAAGATGAAATATTATTCTTACAATAATTTCCTAATAAAATACATATAAAAGGAAAAAAGGATTGTGGAAAAGTAAATATAGCTTAGATGTAATGAACTTGCAAGGTTAAGACAACTATGCACATAGCTTACTTGATTGCATGAATAATGGGATAAGCAATGGACACTTAATTACTTAAAAGAGTAAGCAAAATGTACACAATCATGCATGTTTATAGTGATTATTTATGCTATGATGATAAATAAGGGATGTATGATGACATCATTGGACTAGGAACATGATGACTATAGTCCATAATATGAACATTTCACATTGTTGATATTTACGATGTAATTTCATTTAACACTAGATGATGCAAAATGATAATATGAAATGAGCAAAATAGAGTGTAAATTATTCATATAGCATGCAAATTTCTAGTCTTATCATGCAAGCATAATAATATTCACAAATGTTGGTGATAATAAAATAAAATGCAGTGTGATAAAATAAACATCCTAAAATGATTGTGTGGTCTTTAAATTTGATTGAGCTTGTGTGAGTTTTGAAGCTTTAGCTTCGAGAGATCATCAAGCTTTCCTTATCGAGAGGTTCCAAATGACGTGTAGACTGATGCTAGTTTATATACTTTTGAAGCATGCTTTGACAAAAATGAGGCTAGGTTTAGTGGAAGGGAAACCTAATAGCCTAAGAAAAATACAGTGGAAGAGCTAAAACTGTCTGGTAGTGGGTTTCCAACGTCTTCAAGTGGATAAATTTTTGAGTGTGTGTGTGTTTTCCTCTTACTCCCCCCTCAAAATGGGGTGTGGAGACACATATTTATTGTGCAAAAATCAAGAGGGGGGTATGTGCATGGTCATGCACACATCCTTAGGACGGAGCATATGGCCACGCAAAGTGCATGTGACAGCTTGAGCACATGTGGTTACACTCCCTTTCGCGCATTATGCACTTGATTCGAGGCTTTTTTAGGTAATTTTGAGGTTGGTTCCTAGGGTTTTTGGGCATTAAAGTCTGTTTTGTCTAATTTGACATTGTTTAGTGCATGACACCTAGGGGTGTTCATGGCTACATGCGCACTTTTAAGCGATATGCACTAATCCTTGGGTTTTTTTTGGACATTTTAGGACCACTTCCAAAGGTTTTGGATATTTTGGATGCATTTCTGAAGTTTTTTTTTATCTAATTCAACTTTAATTTTAGTGCGTGACATTTAGGGGTATTCGTGGCTACACACGTACTTCTAAGCACACACACTACTCCTCGGGATGTCTTGGACTATTTCAGGACCACTTTTGGAGCCTTCTAGATGTGTTTTTAAAGTCTTTCTTTTTAAATCAATTTCTATTTTTTCACAAAGTTAGGTCCCGATATGATGAAATGAACACCGACTTAACAAGTTGTGTGTTTCAAGAGAAGATTACTCGAAATAAGCCTCTTATTATTTTGATAATTAGTATTTCATAAGATCAAAGCGTAACTTAATGGCTCAATTATCAATTTTGCACACTAGTGGGATTAGTTAAGGTATTAAGGTTGCACACTTCAGAGGTATTATGAACGAGTAGATTCTAGTCATGTTTGAAGATTTGTTTCATTATTGGACCTTTTTAGGGACAATTAAATTTGAGGCATAACAGTTGCCTCCTACTTTGTATGTGTTGCATGGCCACTTAGCATTAGTGTCAATACACACAAAGAAAATGCAAAGATATAAAAAATCATTTTCTGAGGAGAGAGGTACTTATGTGAGTGTTATGTTATTATGATTCAATTGTTGAGATACTATCACTATAACCTCTTTCGGTGTTAGGCAAATAAATACTACCACTATAACCTTTTCTTATTGTCAGGCGAATAGATACTACCACTATAACCTCTTCCGGTGTCAACGAACATATACTGCCACTATAACCTCTTTCAATATTAAGTGACCAGATACTGCCACTATAACCTCTTCCAGTGTCAGGTGAACAGATACTACCACTATAATAACTTTTTAGTGTCAGGCAAATAGATACTGCCACTATAACCTCTTATGATTCTCAAGTGAACAAATACTGCCATTATAACCTCTTCTAGTGAAGGTGAATAGATACTACCACTATAACCTCTTCTAGTGTCCGCGAACAAATACGGCCATTTTAACCTCTTCTATTGTCAGGTGAACAAATATTGCTACTATAACCTCTTCCAATTGTTAAGAGAACAAATACTACCACTATAACCCCTTTTGGTGTCAGCCGAACAGATACTACCACTATAACCTTTTTTTATGTCAAGTAAGCAGATACTACCACTATAACCTCTTTTAGTTGTCAGATGAACATATACTGCCACTATAACCTCTTCTGGTGTCAGAAAAATAGATACTGCCACTATAACCTCTTTTAGTATTAGGAGAATAGATACTGCCACTATAACCTCTTCTGGTGTTAGGTGAACAGATACTGCCACTATAACCTATTCCGATTGTTAGACAAATAAATACTTCTACTATAACCTCTTCCGGTGTCAGTCAAATAGATACTACCACTATAACCTCTTCCGGTGTCAGGCGAATAGATACTGTCATTATAACCTCTTCTGGTTGTCAAGCGAGTAGATACTACCACTATAACCTCTTTTGGTGTTAGGCGAATAGATTTGTTATGATAATTATAATTGATGTAATATGTTCTTCTGCCTTTTTTCCTTTTAGTTGGATTGAGTCTCTTGTTGTGACTTTTGAATTTTTTCAGTTTGAAGTCCTTCTCTTTTAATCTTGGTCGATGATGATGCAGTGATGATGTAATAATAATGATGTCATTACTTATCATGTTGTAGATGTTATCTTGATGATTTTCACTAGGATATCCTTTTAGTGATTCTTCCCTATTTTTCTTCTTTCGGGAGGTGCTGAGTTTTTTAAAAATGGCAAAGTCATGTGTAGTGTCTTTAGATAGATGTAGTCCATATTAGTATAATTTTATATGAGTTTGGTCCATTTCTTATGCTTAAATGGAGGTTTAGGACCAGAGAAATGATTATGTAAAGTCTCGGGGTATGCATATAACTGTATAGGAGTGCATGGAGGGGGGAAGTGCGTGGTCACATGGCTTCCCCACTTTTAGTCTATTTAAGATGTTGTATTTGAGGTTCGAGGAGGCTTCTTCTAGTTTTCTCTGAGTGTTTTCTATCTTTTCTTTACCCCTTTTGAGCTTCAAGTGTTTTTTACTTTATTTTTAGTTCCAAATTTTTATTTTTCTTTGCATAAAATGGAGTTCCTTAACATTCTTGAGGGTTTGGAGGATATTTTTTTGATGTTGAGGGTGACTTCACAAAGGCTACTAGAGTTGGGACTTCTACTGCAGGGACTATTATTGATCAAAGTTCTCAACTATATAAACTTTCTCGAGGAGATCCAATCCTTGTGGTTCATAGTTTAGAGACTCATGCTTAGGCTCTTCATCATCGACTGGTAGGTTCTCTTTTATCCTCTGTCTTTCCTAAAGTTATTTAGCTATTTATGCTGCTTTATTATTTGTTAGCCCTTGTTGTATTTGTTATATTTTTCAATTGAGGTTGTCGTAGACGTAGCTCGTGATGTAACTATTGATCTGCAATTTTATTATGAGTGCTGAAAACCTTATAGCTTTTGGTGATGGTCTGCTAGTGCTTGTCGTGATGCTTCTTTTCAGCTCTTGTTATTATCTTAATCCTGTTAATTAATAGAGAAAAAATGTGTTAGCATTTATTGACTATGTAGATTCTTAATAGTGTTTCTATTATTTATTGCCTCATAGGTCTGTTACTGTATTGCCTAGCAGCGTTAACAAAGTCATAACATACTATCAGGGTCTCTCACTGTGTGTGGAGTAGATGGTTGTAGGAAAGGGTTTCGATAGATGTCACGACCCAAAACAGGGGCCATGACCGGCGCTAGGGAACGGGAATTCTTTCGAATCCGGAACCCGTAGCAAGCCTAAAAATAAAATAAATCATGCAATAATAACAATAACCATACAATATGCAGCGGAAATAAAAATCATAAATATAATAATAACGTTTTCATCACTGGATTTAAATCAAATCTCATCACATATATATATAATCTTTAATACAAATCCAGTTTCAATATAATACATCTCTTTAAAATAAAATACATGAAATCCAATACTTTAATTCATAACTACTGCAGTGTCTAGATAAAATAAATAAGACTCAAGTAGATAATTTACACAAAGAAGCCGGGGCGGAAGAAATCCGGCGTATCGACCTGCTACTGAGGTCTGAAGATGTTGACTCTCCTGAAAAATAGTCAACGGAGGGGAGTCAGACCTCACTGAGTGAATTACTATAATATATATACATACACACTAGGTGACAATGCATACAATCAACAGTATATATATATCTAATATATATACAGGCAATTTCACACAGATGCAGAAAAAATTCATTTTTGTATATTTTATTGAAAATCATCTTTTATGAAGGATCACATAGAACCCTAGAATAACGCAACCTCATAAAATAGTATTAAACAACACTCTAGCCATACAGGCTCAATTAGTCCAAATATATCCACTTAATCCATTTAGACAGTAGACTGGCCCCGAGACACTAAGTCAACCGAGCTCCAGCAGTCTGACTGCCAGTGTGATTGGCCCCGAGACACTTGGTCAACCGAGCTCCAGCAATCACACCTCCAAACCATATCTCACACATATCAATAATCACATCAAATCAATATCCACAAATAAGTTAGTATTATAGCCTAAATACTATAGGCGTACCGGTACGTACTCGGTCCTAGTGCTGCCCACTAGGTAGCACGTTCTATCGATACCCTTCATCATTAATAATATAAATCATTCATTCACAATAAATGATGCATGAATTTAAATGAAATAACATTATAAACCATATATATACCGGAAATATACCAAAAGTAAACCAGGTATATTTCGAGTATATATATGTCAAATGAATTCAATCAAATTATAAATTAAGTTGGAAATATATTTAAAAACATTTTAAATATATTTTATTTACAAAACATGCATATAATTTAATATATACCAAAAATAAACCAAAAATATACTTAATATAAACTTAAGAAATAATCAAATTATTTATGCATATTTAATCAACATAAAACATGCATTTCTAAATTATGCATCCTAAGCATATATATATAGTATAGTAACTCACCTAATGCGCTCCACGAGACAGGTCCGACGGGCCTGGTCCACTAGCCCTCGGTCTCGGCGCAACTAAACAAACAAATAACGATAGACATTAGAATAAACCTAACAGAAATCCTAAAATTCAATCTAGAGTATTTAAATACGGAAACAGAATTAGGGTTCGACTGGATATCACGTTTTACGAGAATTCTATCGAAAATCCGACAGAACCTCCCCTGTAAAACGGACATCTCTCTACTCAAAAGAGTAGAGCCGACCCTGCAAGGAAATACACTTCGAAAAACTACACAAGGCACCGTCAAAATCCCACGGTCGGACTCCAAACTACAGTCCACCGACCGGGGTCCACAAACACAGAAAAATTCCAGATATATCAAAAATACCCTTAAAAATAGAAATTCATTTTATAAGTAGAAATTACATAATTAACCTTTAAACACAGTAAAAATCGATAAAAACTCATTTTATTAGTAAAACCGTATATTATATATATAATTGAAAATAATTCACGAAAAATAGTTTTAATTAGTTAAAAATACTAAATAATTTGTAGAAATCATTTTTATACCTTAAATAATTATTAAAACCAATTAAATTACATTTTTAGCCAATTTAGGGTAAAATTACCAAAATACCCTTATCTATATTAATATACTTAAATTACTTCAAAAATTCATAAAAAATTATACAATTATCCAAAATTAATTTTCTCAACATATTTATCAATAATATCAATAATTAAACTCAATTAACCAATTAAATTCAATTAAAAACACATTTAACCTAATTTTGCAAATTTACATAAACCAATAATTCAAAATAAATACATAAAAATTCATAAAAATTCTAAATAAATTCCTATAATTCATTTCAACACCTAATTTAACCATAAACTCCAATTTCATAATTTAAATAATTAATTTCCGAAAATTAGAAAATAATATTAAAATATTCAAAAATACCCAAAAATCCAAAAAATCTCTAAAAATTCTACAAAAATTCATACATGTAGATTGAGCTACTAGGAACAACATTTGTGAAGGGAGTTTTCATGAATCATTCAATTCGAAGCTCAAAAAAATCAAAAACCCTAATAGGCCGAAATTGAAAATTCAAAACCTAAGCAATTCTAGACCATTTAAGCTCAAACCAAAGCTAGAATCACACTCACCGGAGCTCAAGGAGAAGAAAGAGACCGGCGGTGTCGAAAACGGTGGCCGAAATCGACGTGATCGATGGTAGCTTGATTTTCGGCTTCTCCGGCCAAAAATGGCTTCCAAGCGCCGGAAATGGCTGCTGCAGGCGACGAGGAAGGCTGGGGAAGGTGGTGGCACACCGGACGGCACACCAACGGTGAGAAATCGGCAGTAGCAGCGACCGGACGATGAGGAAACGATCGGGAGGGAGAAGAGAGAAGTCGGGGGCAAAATGGTAATTTTCCAAAAAACTTGATTTTTGATATATAATGTGTATATATATATATACTTTATACTATATATTAAAATAATATTAAATCACACATTAAATATACACCACACACATAAAATTTAATATTTTAATAATTTATACTAAATAAAATTAATTAAATAACAATAAGACAAATAAATAATTAATAAAATATTAGGGTAATACTAAACCCTAATTAAATAAATATACACACATAGGCTTTATTTAGTATTTTAAAAATACGCATGAGTTCATGCAAGTCCGAAAATATATTTAAAATAATTAATATTAAAATATTTACGTGAAAATTTCCCCGAAAATGAAAGTCCCGGGAAAATTTTACGTAAAACACTGTAAATAAAACACAGTATTTAAAATAGGTTTTAAATACATATTAACTCGTAAAAATATCGTAATATATATTCAAAAATTATTAACACTGCATATCCCGATACAGTGTAAAAATATTTAAAAAAACACGGGATATTACAATAGAATTATTAATGTGCTTTCTTATGACTTGTATGCGTCTAGTCAGATTGTATTGATTGAGTGGTAGATGGACACGATGCATACTTTTCACTTGCCCATTGGAGAGATGACCATCACTCCTCTAGACTTCATCACCATAATGGGCTTGAACTTTTATGGGAAGCTTGTTCCTTTTAGTGAGGATGAGTGTTCTTCTGCAGTGGTGTGTAGGCGCCTTACCATGGAGTTACTTAAGGTGACTACCCCTATAAATTTGGGTTGTCCGTACCTCACTTGTTATACTAAGTTTGTCTTTATTATGAAGATGATGTATGATGCTGATCTTGTTTCGATGGAGCAATTGGTTTATTGCTTCTTGTTCTACTTATTTAGTTTTGTCATCTTCTAGAATCCTTTGAGTATGGGTAGTTTGCAGTTATTGCTTATCCTGAAGGACATGGACAACTTATTGAGGTACTGTTAGGGCACTGTTGATTTTGCCCATATGTACTCGAGTCTAAAAGTAGTATGCCAAGGTGGCTTGAGGTGTAATACCTCAAATTTGATTGTCCCCAAAAAAGGTCCAATGATGAAATGAATCTTCGAAAAGACTAAAGTTTACTCATTTGTAACACCTCTAAAATGTGTAACACTAAAACCCTAACTGACCCTACCAGTGTGAGAAATCGATCATTGAGCTATTAAGTTATGTTATAATCGTATGAAATATGAATTATCGAAATAGTAAGAGTCTTATTTCAAGAATCTTCTCTCAGAATACATAGCTTGTTGAGTCGGTGTTCATTTTATTAGACTGGGACCTAACTTTATAAAAGAATAAAAATTGATTTTGATGAAACGAACTTCAAAAACACATCCAGAAGGCTCTAAAACCTTAAAAAGTGGTCCCAAAATAGTCCAAAAATAACTCGAGGATTAACGCATGTCACTCAGAAGTGCATGTGAAGCCACAAACACCTCTAAGTGTCACATGCTAAAATTGAAGCCAAACTATACAAAATAGACTTTGAAAACATATTTGAAAGTCTTTAAAACCTTTGAAAGTATTCCAAAATAGTAAGAGTCTTATTTCAAGAATCTTCTCTCAGAATACATAGCTTGTTGAGTCGGTGTTCATTTTATTAAACTGGGACCTAACTTTATAAAAGAATAAAAATTGATTTTGATGAAACGAACTTCAAAAACACATCCAGAAGGCTCTAAAACCTTAAAAAGTGGTCCCAAAATAGTCCAAAAATAACTCGAGGATTAACGCATGTCACTCAGAAGTGCATGTGAAGCCACAAACACCTCTAAGTGTCACATGCTAAAATTGAAGCCAAACTATACAAAATAGACTTTGAAAACATATTTGAAAGTCTTTAAAACCTTTGAAAGTATTCCAAAATAGTCCAAAAAAACCTAAGGATTAGTGCATATCATTCAGAAGTGTGCATAAATACCCCTAGGCATCACATGCTAAAATTGAGGCCAAATTAGACAAAATGGACAACAAAAATGTATCTAAAAGGCCCAAAAAGCCTAGAAACCAACCTCAGAATAGCCCGAAAAAGCCTTGAATGGAGTGCATAACATGTGTAATCATGCGCGAGTGCATGAAACCTAGGAACTAACCTCGGAATAGCCCAAAAAATCCTAGAATAGAGTGCGTAATGAATGTAACTGTGCATGAGTGCATGTGGCCATGGGCCAAGTGCGCAGTCACATGCACTTCGCATGGTCACGAGCTTTGTTCTAGGGATACGTGTGTGACCATGCCTATTCCCCCCTCTTCCTCACATTTTTCACTATAAATAGGCACCTCTACACCCTAATTTAAGGGGGGAGTAAAAGGAAACACACACACACACTCAAAAATTTATCCACTCAAAGGTGCTAGAAACCTACTTCCAAATAGTTTTAGCTCTCCTACTATATTTTTCATTAGTTATTAGGTCTCCTCTCACCAAACCTAGCCTTATCTTTATTAAAGCATGCTTCAAAGGTATACAAACTAGCATCATTCTACACTTCATTTTGAAACTCTTGACGAGGAAAGCTTGATAATCCCTTGAAGCTAAAGCTTCAAAACTCACATAAGCTCAGTCAAATCTGAGGACCACATAATCATTTTAGCACATTTATTTTATAGCACTGTATTTTATTTTACTGTCATTAACATTTGTGAATATTATTGTGCTTGTGTGATGAGACTGGAAATTTGCATGCTATATGAACAATTTATGCTTTATTTTGTTCATTTCATATCATTATTTTACATCCTCTAGTTTCAAAATGTGAAATCACATCATAAATATCAATAATGTGAAAAGTTCATATTCCGGAATAAAGTTATCATGCTCCTAATCCAGTGATATCACCATGCATCCCCTATATTATCATCATATATCATCATAGCATAAATAATCACTACAAATATGCATGATTATATACTTTTTGCTTACTTTTTCAAGTGATCGAGTGTCCATTACTTATCCCATTATTCATGTGATTGAGAAAGCTACATGCATAGTCATGTTAACCTTATAGGTTCATTATATGAAAGCTAGATTTACTTTCCCATTATCTTTTTTCCTTTTATATGTATTTCATTAGGAAAGCGATGTAATAATGGTATATTGAACTTTATCATCTTCCATTATCTGATTTATTATGTGAATGCTATATAAATTGTAATTGCCAAAACTAGCATGTTACAGTAGTCATACATTGAATATTGTATAATGAGAAATAATAAAAAAAGTAAATGCAATCCCCAGAACCTAAAAAACTCTACTAAGGGCAATACTCATTGAGTGACCTGATGTTATCCCTTTCTTTTTTTAATTTTCTAAAAAGTGGGTGGCAACTCCATAAAATTAAAAAAGCATATTATTCCTCCTAAGACCAATCATTTCCCTATTCAGTAAAGTTGTCATGTCCCTCGAAAATGTAAAAAAACTTAAACGATGGCTCATACAAGGATTTACGGATGCTTTTTTATACCGAATATAAGTAAGAGTTCTTATATTTATCCTTTTATTTTTTGACTTTTGCCTATTTTCTAACTCTTTAGGTTCTGATTTTGACATATATAGGTTTATAAGTTTAGGGTTCTTCCTTGTTCGATTATCAAGCATCTTCTGGAGGATGGTTTTCCTCGTTATTCTTACTAGATTAGGAATACCAATAACTTGATTAAGGATTATATAAAAGCTCAGGACTACATGGGTAGGCTATCACCTAGACATGTATGCTTGATTCCTAGTGTATTGGTTATTTCATTTTTTGGAGATTGTTCATTCACTTTTACTTTTTAAGCAGATTCTCCTTCGTTGGTAGGCAATGAGGTCAAATTGGTTGGCATAGATGGTGATAGCATGGTAGTTAACA
This sequence comes from Mallotus nudiflorus, assembly GCA_947683625.1. Taxonomy (NCBI): domain Eukaryota; kingdom Viridiplantae; phylum Streptophyta; class Magnoliopsida; order Malpighiales; family Euphorbiaceae; genus Mallotus; species Mallotus nudiflorus. The sequence goes on from CANTUR010000067.1 coordinate 802,184, forward strand.
GAGAGATGAGTGCTGCTCCCTAGTCTTATTATTAAGGTGTGGTATCTAGGTGAGCAATTCCATTATTGGTGGGATGGTTCATTTGCAAGGAGAGTCCCTGTTCCTCCTCCTGGTCACATTTTCTAGGGCCATGAGCTTAGTAGGGATGAGCTTGCTATTTATATGATAAGATATTCTTTTAAGAGTCTTTTAAAGGGTGTAGGTTCTCTTTATGCTAATGTGTTGATCCCATAGCTGATTGATGTTGTGGCTAGTGGCATCTTTCCTCTACCTCCTCCTCCTCAGGTAGATGGGGCTCATCCTTTAAATTCGAGGACTAGGCCACCACGCGGATCATCAAGAGTTACTTCCTTTAATCTAGTAGGCTTTTATTCATGTTTTGTACAAGCATGTAACAAACTTTGTTAGTAATAAGCTATAATTGATATGGTTATAAGGACTTACCTGTAGTGATGGAGATTTTGCCGAAAGATATAATGATCCCATTTTGAGGAGGATGAGGGCACATTATGTACTAAGGCAACTACTTATGCTAGCGGTGTGGCTTCTAGTGGTACCATTCTTAGGGACTTGGCAGTTAGGTCATCATTGGTTTTATCTAGGATGGATATCTTTAAAGGAGGAGTGTATCTTGATTTCCCTCACGCTGGCTTTCCTTAGTCAGATGTTATCCCTCCTAATGCTTCCCATGTTCGTACTTTATTTCACTTATTTTTCCTTTGTTTTGCCAATTTAATAACTGGTGTTTAATTTATTTTCTTATTTTTTTAGATCCCTATTTCTTCTGGTAAATACTGGTATACTGTCATAGGAGTGTGCAATAACACTTTATGGAGTTTACAAGTAGTTAAAGGGTATGCCTTTTTTGTTGTACCTACTTATTTATGCATATATTTTATCTATGTGTGTATGATATACAATTTTCATGTAATGCAGGCTGAACATCTCCATGCTAATCGTGAGTGGGAGCAAGAGCATATAGCTTATCGTGATCGTATTGGTGAGCTAGAGTCACAACTAGCATCCTTTGTAATGAATGACAAGGAGCCTAGATCAGATGATGGGGATGCTTGAGCAGGATTAATTCTTGCTTTTGATGGTAGCCATGGCCGATGTAGTTATTTTAAGAGCTAGGTGTATGACTTTTTGGCTTGTTGTTGCTTTGTTGTATTATTTTCCCAAGGCCATGGACTCTAGGTGTTGTATTTGGGCATTTGTCCCACATATGTTCTATGATACATGTATAATGATGACTGTAGTGTATGTGCTTCTTGCTATATGCCATTGTTATGCCTAGTGATGTTTGCCATTGCTATTGTCTGCCTCTTTTATTTTTTCCCTCTTTTGGCTAAGGCATCTCCTTTCAGAGCTTTTTGCACTTAACCATTTTTCTTTTTTTCCCTTTTTTTACCTAGGTGTCTCTTTTTAGAGCTCTTCATACCTAGCTTGGCTTTTTTTTGTACTAGATGTAGTACTTCTTTAAGCAGTTTGTATTCACAGGTTCATAGAATTCATTACCTTCAGAATCCATTAGCTTAACTGCTTCTTTCGATAAGACATGTTTGACTAAGTATGGGCCTTCCTAATTTGGACTGAATTTTGCTTTAGGTTTTGGAACATTCTGCTTGCTTTCTTTAACACCCAGTCTCCTGCTTTCACACTTTTGTATTTCACCTTTCTATTGAAGTTTTTAGCTAGCTAAGTCTGATACAACTATGTATGGTATAGAGCCTTAAGTCTTTAATTATCCAAAAGAGTGAGATTATCGTTCCTCTATTGAGCCCATAGTACTATAGAAATTCAAAGTCGCTTGCTACTCGAAGAGACTTTATTTCTATTTTGATTAGAAGTATTACTTCTAATCCATATATTAGTAAGAAAGGAGTTGCTCTGATTGAAGTTCTGGCTATTATTCAGTACCTACATAAGGTATATGGGAATCTATCTACCCAGTTTCAATAAGTCTAAGTCATCTGTGATAAAATCTTTTTGATATTCTTGTTTGCGACTTCGACGACCCCATTTTCTTATGTTCCACCTTATAACTCCTTAGTAATTCTGTAACTTCCCATTGGAATTGAACACTGTTGTTAGAGATGATGTGATAGGTCATCCCATATTGACATAACATATTACTTTTGATGAACTTAGCCACTTACTTGGCTCCTATCCTTGTGAATGATTTTGCTTGGATCCATTTTATGAAGTAATTCACTGCCACTAAGATTAACCTATGTCCGTTCAAGGCTATCAGATGGATTTCCTTAATTATGTCTAGTACCCATATTGAGAATGGCCATGGAGAGAAGATGTAGTGTAATTTTATTGGGGGAAGGTGGCTGACGTTCTTATGGATTTGACACTTATGGAATTCCCTTACAAATTTGATACAATCTTCCATCATCATCATCTAGAAGATTGTTTGATTAGCTTTTTAGTTAGGACTACTCCATTCATGTATGGACCATAAACACCTTCGTGTGCTTCTTCTATTGCTTTTACAGCCTCTGTTTCATATAGACATTGGAGTTGTAACCCATCTAAAGTTCTTATGCATAACACACCCTGGAGTGATGTGAATTTTGATGTTAATCGTCGGATGACTACTTTATCTTTTTCACTTGCCTGATCAGGATAGGCTCGTTCCTTCATATATCTCTGAATGTTGTAGAACTAGGGTTTTTCAAATGTTTCTATAGTTCTTATGATAAGGTTGTCCCAATCTGAGTAAGATTAAAGGCTTCATGGGAATTTTAAATGCCCCATCAAAATACATCCACCATCCTTAAATCTCGATGGTTGAACTAAGGTTGTTCAGGAAGTCTAGTTGGATTTTTCTAAGTCTGGAATGGGTTGAGAGCTAGAAATTCAACCACTACTCTTTCCTTTATTGCCTTCTTAGTTAGGTATTGCATATCGAATTCTATTAATAGCACAAGCTACTTGGCAAGTTTTCCCACTAAAAAGGGAGCTTCGTAGAAATACTTCATAAGATCCATTTTAGACATAACCTAAATTCTGTAGGACTAAAAGTAAAGTCTAAGTTTCTTCATTGCCCATACCATTGCTAGGCATATCTACTCGACCTGGATGTACTTTTCCTCATACGACAACATCTTTTTACTTAAGTAGTAGACTGTGTGTTCTAATTTCATTTCTCCCACTTGGGCTAACATTTCATTGATTGCATTTTCTTCAATGGCTAGATACAAGGTTAAAGGTATCCTTAGTTTAGGTGGTTTTAAAATTGATAGGTTAGCTAGCTAGTTTTCAATCTTTTCAAATGCTAACTGACATTGCTCATTCCACTCAATTGGCTAATCTTTTTCTAGTAGCTTGAAGATTGGTTCACACACTATCGTTAAATTGGTAATGAATCTGCTAATGAATTATAGTTTCCTTAGAAACCCTATGATTTCTTTTTCTATTTTTGGCACTAGAATCTTTTTAACTGCTTTTACTTTGTCTGGATCCATTTCAATCTCATTCTGACTAACAATATACCCTAACATCTTTCTTGAAGTGACCCCAAATGTGCATTTCTTTATTTTAAGCCCAAGGCTGTACTTTTTAACTCTTTTGAGGAATTTTTTAAGATTGAACGGGTGTTCTTCCCTAGAATTTAACTTGACCATTATGTTATCGATGAAAACTTCTACTTTTTTATGTATCATATCATGGAACATTGTAGTTGTCATTCTCTGGTAAGTTGCTCTTAGATTCTTTAATCTGAAGGGCATTACTTTGTAGTAATGAGTGCCCTAATCTGTTATGAAAGCTGTCTTTTCTTTATCGATAATGGCCATTAGGATCTAATTGTACCTAGAGAATCTATTCATGAAGGAGTACATTACACATATGGTGGCACTATCAACTAGTATGTCTATGTGAGGTAATAGGAAATCATCTTTCGGGCAAGCCTTGTTCAAATCTCTATAGTTGACATAGATTCTAACCCTTTCGTCTTTCTTCGATATTGGCACTACATTTGCTAACCATTCCAAATAGTCTATTACCTCTAAGAATTTTTCCTTTATCTACTTTTTGATGTCTTGATGCCTTCTTTCACTACTTGGGCCCATTTTGGTCTGAGTCTTCTTAGTTTCTGCTTTACTAGTTTGCACCAATCTTTAGTAGGGATAAAGTGTTAAGCAACATCTCTATCAATACCAAGCATATTGTTGTATATCTAGGCAAATACTTTTGAATATTTTATTAATATTTTTTCAATTTCTCTCCTCTCTTTAGGGTAACATCTTTCAAAATATGTAGAATGCTTGGTTTAGATTCTATGCCAATGTTAAATGATTTAGTGAATATGGAATGAATGTCAAATATGCTAATGTTTTTATTAATGTAATGCACAAGACCATCAGGAAAGACATCAAACAAGTAAGCAAAATCTAATTTCATTGCATTAACTTTAGAGTTCATTACATCATCAGTTTCAAACAAAGAAAAAGTGCAAAAATTAAGGAAGCAAACTTTCTCTGGATTAATCGCTTGATAGATGGTTTTGTCTTCATATCATCCATTATTTGTATGTCTCATCAATAACATTGTCCCTACTACTAACAGTAAAATGGTGGATGATTTTCTTTCTCTAAGTCATTCTGAAATGATCTATAAACCTTTGTTGTATCCTACCACTAAAGAAATCAGCAAGCTCAGAAGGTACGTGTTGTTTCTCACCAAATTGTCTCTTTACTAGTGTTAGATAGTAGTGGGTACATGACCTAAATCCTGAGATTGGCACATAGTTCACATATGTGTAAAGAGTCATATGTTCTAGCTTCCACCAAGTACACATCCATCTTATATAGTATTCTAGAGTATCCTTGATGCATTCAATCCATTCAAGGGCGGTGATGTGGTTTGAGTCCCTATGACCATCCTTATAGTGTCTCTTTAGCTGATTCTGGGTTAGTGCCTTATCTAGTTGCCTACAAGTTTGTCGAGCATACTCAATTTTTTTTCAGCCAAATTTAAAGCAATAGAGGGCACTTAGTGAATTTTAAACTTTTCCCATTTTTAAGGTCGTTTATACCTTAAATGGTTTCTGCTAAAATCAGTAGGAAAGGAGTCATACCGCATTCTATTCCTTTAATGACCTAGAGTATCTTATGGTCTCCTAGCCCATCATTCTAGAGGGTGAAATATTGCATAAAGAGGTAACATACAAGGAGGCATGCCTAAATTAAGGTACCAGTCTTCTTGGTGGTACAAGCAACTAGGATTTGTATGGGAATTAGTCATTTGTGCTCGATGACTAATTCATCAAGCTTTTATGAGCTTAGATTAAGAAAAATGGCTTCAAGTCCTAAGTATTTGACATCTTAGTTAGTGAAGATTGCTTCATCAGTCTAGTGGGAATTCACCCTATGGCACTAAATTCCTCATACAATAGGCATAGTTCTATGGTGTTGAATCTAAATACGTGGTCTTGAGGGTCTTAGAATGACACAATAACATTTAAGAATTCACGGTCGAGGTACATATATTGGAGTGTCATGATGTATAGCATTTTGTATGGTTGTAAGCTTTTCTATTCGGCCTTATTAGGCTTATGGAGGAAATTTCTAGTGATGTTGGTTTGGGTTTGGGGATTATCAACCATGATGCCATCTTCAAGCAAGTCTTAGATCCTAGCTCTTAGTTTTCCATTATTTTGATAAGAAGATTCAACTTTGTGATCACTCATATGTGAATGTTGTATTCCTGTACATTTATAAAGATTAGCTAAATAAATGATGAATCATGTGTGCCTGTAAAAGAAAAGGGTGAGCATGTACGTATAGAGTGGATGTAAGATCCTATAATGAAAGATAATCATTGCTGTAAGAAACATTGGTTAGTTCATGCTATCTATATGTATGTTATGGATGCATGATTAATCTTATAAAACTAGTTAGTATTTCCTACATAGTGAACAAACTAATCATAAGCAACCTATGACTTCCAACCTTATTTCTCCAAGGGGTCATTCAGTCTCTTTCCTAGGTGGGTTTTGAACTTGTAGTCATCGGGGGACTATGGTTCCGCTCTCAAAAATAGGCTGTTTTGGTTTAAGTTAATTAGAATCAAAGGGTAAATTGAGGAATGATACTTAAATGTACTTAAGGTAATCATATAATGTTGATGTAAGGGTCAATTATGGGGCTTCAAGTGATGTCTAGAGCCCGTATGTGCCCATATGCATAGGGCCAATGGTCAATCAAAAGGGGTCCGAGTTCTTGCCCCTATATTGATATCCGATATGCTTATCGGGAGTCATGAAAGTATTATTTGATAATTTATAGTTTGATTTTATCGACATAAAGGCCCACAATCTAGTTGAATTCCTAACTTGTTCATTTGATCTGATCAGAATAAATGGTTGACATCTCATAGGTTTTGTCATCGAGGGATGTCGTTATTTGTTAGTTCGTATAAACTATTCAAGCCGAGGGACATAATTCTTATCATTCTCTATACTTCAAACTCGTACGAAGTAGATGAGAATCATGTGGATCTGAGCATAAACATTATATAAAAAATTGACATTACGACATCATTTGATGATAGACATTAGGAGAGTCATGTCATTTATGAATATCATGTCAAATGGACATCATTAGGACAAGGACAACATGCATAACTTAGTAGAATCCTAGTGGATGTTACTATTGGTTTATCTACATAAGCTGAGTTAGGGTGAAAGGCTAAGGGTTCGTTTAGTAAGAATGCCCCCATGTCACTAGGGTTACAAACTTCGATCAATGAGTCTACCATTCTTTTGATAACTTAGTCGCCCCCCTTTAGGACTTGGGTTACAAACTCTGGTCAAATGAATCCGGAAAATGCACGAGTAAAGACTAAAGGTGATAATACATATGTTTATCACCTCGTGGCTTGAGTGGAATCATAGTGGGAAATCATTCAGTATTATTAAGCTTTTAGGGACCAATGGTGCACATTTGATGTGTAATGCAAATCCAGTGGTGAGGGGCTTTATACGATTAAGTATTGTATAATGAGAAATAGTCATTTTTGAGTTAATCTCTCTTATTTAGAAATCACTAGTGGAGTCGCCACTATGAACGACCCTTTTCTAGTCTCTCGAGTGAAAGAGCTTTTTTTATTATTACTCCCTCTAGAAAATTTCATGAGGATCTTTGTGTTTTATTTTTGAGGGACATAGAAACTTTATAAAATAGGGACAAAATGTTGGTATTGGGAGGAACGAGATGCCTTTTTTAATTTTATGGAGTTGCCACCTAATTTTTAGAAAATCAAGAAAAGAAAAGGACAACATCAGGTCACTCTACGAGTATTGCCCCCAGTAGAGTTTTCTAAGTTTAGGGGATTGCATTTACTTATTGACTATTTCTCATTATATGATATTCAACGTATAGCTACCACAACACTCTAGTTTCGGTAATGACAGTTTGTATAGCATTCACACAACATGTCAGATAGTGGAAGATGGTAAAGCTGAAATATTATTATTACATTGCTTTCCTAATAAAATACACATAAAAGGAAAAAAAGATTGCAAAAAAGTAAATCTAGCTTAAATGTAATGTACTTGCAAGGTTAACTGTTATAAACTGATATTTTATAAATTTTAAATTAATTTTTGAGATATGCAATGTTAATAAATATTTTAATTTTTATATTATGATTATTTTGTGTAATTTAACTAAATTCAAGTGTTAGTATTTATTTTATAGTATTATGGTATTAGTATTTAATCAAGATTTAAAAATTTAATTTATTTTTATATATTATTTATGTATTCATTTATTTAATAATATTATTATAGTTAGTAATTATGAATAGTATTAATTTAGTGTATTTTAAATATTTTAATATTTTATGGTGGATTTAATTAAAAAAAGTAAGTATTTAATTTAAAAATATTATTTTGTCTTTTTCCTCTTTATTATAAAAAAGCATATAAAAAGAAAAAAATTTCCCTTTTTCCCTCCTTTTATTTCCTGCCCCTCTTCATTCCTTCTCCTTTTCCCTTCTTCTTTCTCCTTCTTTATGCATTTTTACGAAAATCCATGTGCCACCACCAACCTCCACGTCGTCATACACCACTACTCACCACAACTTGCCAACGCCGCCTTCTCCTCCTCCCTTCCTCCTCCCTCTTGTTGGCGTCACCATTTCTTTCCTCTCACTTCTTCCTCCTTGTGGCATTGTCACCTTCTGGAGCTCACCAGCGTCGATTCAGGCAATGACAGGGGCTGAGATTGGTCCAGTTTGAAAGCTCGTTCCTTCGCCTTCATTTTTCCTAAGGTAATTCCCCCAATTATCTTCAAATTAAGCTTCAATTTGATGAATTGTATTTAGGGTTCATAATTTAATTTTTTGATTTCAAGTTCAATTGGTTTGAGTTATGTGAAATTGACATTAGATTACTTAAATTGGAGTTCTAAGCTTTCCAAAAATGTGCTTAAAATCGATTTTCGAAATAGTTGAATTTTGAACACTATTCCGGGCTCAAGTACTGTTCATGGGACTATCCCAGCTCGGAAAATATTTTTATTTTTAATAAATTCTACTAGTTATTTAAAGCATGTTTCGTTAAAAAAGTATATTGAAATTGTGTTCCGATTATTTATTATGAATTTTCAAAAGTTTATGTGAAAATGTGATTTTTAGAAAAATTAGTATAAATTAGTTATTTTTGTATTTTAATTGAAATTATTGTTAATTAGTATGTTTTGGATAATTTTTGAGTAATAAATAGTATTAAAATAATTTTTTATGAATTATTTACTATTTTTAGCTAATTAATAATAATTTCTGAAATTATACTTAAATAATAGTTTATTTATTATTTTTATGATTAATTGGATTTTTAACCATTTTATTATATAATTGGGTAATTTAAATAATTATTTGTAAATTATGCTACTTAATTTCGAATATTTGAAAAATAGATTTTTATTAATATCATTTTTTATATTTGAGATTTTATTAAATAATTTGGAAATAAATAGCTTTGACATTTTTTTTAAATTGTTGAGTTTTGATATTTTATTGATTTTATGGATTTTTAATAGTTATTATTAAATTATTGATTTTGTGTATATTAGTTCTTAGTTGGGCAAATTGTATAGTTTGGGAGCCTAACCTTAGAAATTAAGCATTTAAGAATATTTGAAGTGTATTTGCATGCAGGATCGACTCTACTTTTAGTAGAGAGAAGTTCGTTTTATAAAGAAAATTTTGCTGAATTTTCAGTAGAATTCTTGTAAAACGTGACATCAGGTCGGTCTTGAGTTTTGAATTTGATGTCAAGTCGTGTCCTAGATTGAGTCATTCTTTAAAATTTCTAGAAGTATAAAATTAGGATTTTGATTCTAATATTATTATTAGTTATTTATTTTTCTATAGTTGCGCTAAGACAGAGGACTACCGGACCAGGCCAATCTAGCTCTTTTAAAAGAGCGCACAACTATGAGTTATTATCATATATATACATTGCATGTAGATTAATATTATGAGCATTCATATATGTTAATAAATATGAATTTAATTATGCTCATTTCATTCAATCATATTTATTGTTGTTAATATTCATATTTATGATTTCCCATAAAAATATTGAGTATTTTATTTTTAATATTATATGATGTTATATTTTGATATTGAATTTTCATTATTTGATTTCAAAAGAAATATTTTTGAAGGATAGCAGTAGAATATGCTACCTAGTGGGCTGCACTAGGACTGTGTGCGCACCAGTACGTTAAATGTTAAGGTTTGTACTATAAGATATTTGATGTGAGATTTGAATAATTAATTATTGAGATTTGTGTTGAGAAAGTGGTGTGATTGCGGGAGCTTGGTTGACCTAGTGTCTCGGGGCCAATCACGCCGACAGTGAGATTACGGGAGCTCAAGTGACTTAGTGTCTCAGGGCTAGTCTACTATCCAAAAATGGAAAAGAGAAATATTTTGGAATTAAGTGAGCTTGTTGGCTAGTGAGGTTTAGTGATCAAGGTTTTGAAATATTTTAGAGTTCTGCTCCGATCCTTCACCCAAAATTTTTCTGCATCTATTATTATATGAAAGTAGATTTTAGCATCTATATGAAATGCATCTATATATGCATAAACATATATATATATATATATATATATATATATATATATAAAATATTATATCGATGCTTGATTGCATATGACTTTAAGTTGCATGTATATATATTATAATAATTCACTTAATGAGGTCTGACTCCCCTCAATATTTTTTAAGGATCTCCTATCTTAGACCCCCCCCCCCCCCGGTAATACTTTTCATTGGACTTTTTCCTCTCCGACTGATACATATAAATACTAAATGTCATTTTTCTTGTATTTTAGTAATCACTGTAGTAGTAGTATTATTGTGGTAGTATTGTGTTGTTCTAGTTAGAGATCTTGTATTCGAATTTTGTATAAAGATATTTTTCATTATGTTATGATATAAAGATTTATTTTTATATTAATTAAATTTTTATTTCTGATGTATTTTTATATTATATTTGCATATGCTTTTATTTTAAGGCTTGCTATGGATTTCGGTTTCGAAAGAATTCCCGTTCCCTAGCACTGGTCATGACTTCCCAGTTTGGGTCGTGAAATTAACACAACTATACGTGTGGCTTGCTCGATCACATGAATAATGGGATAAGTAATGGACACTCAATCACATTGAAGAGTAAGCAAAATATACACAATCATGCATGTTTATAGTGATTATTTATGCTATGATGATTTGTGATGACGATATAAGGGATGCATGATGACATCATGGGACCAAGAACATAATGACTGTAGTCCAAAATATGAACTTTTCATGTTATTGATATTTACAGTGTGATTTCACTTTTCAAAACTAGAGGATGCAAAATGATGATATGAAATTAGTAAAATAAAACATAAATTATTCACATAGCAAGCAAATTGCCAGTCTTTTGGCGCAAGCATAATAATGTTTGCAAATGCTGGTGACAATAAAATAAAATGTAGTATGATAAAATAAACTTGCTAAAATGATTGTGTGGTCGTCAAATTCGACTGAGCTTGTATGAGTTTAAAAGCTTTAGTTTCAAGGGATTATCAAGATTTCCCAGTCGAGAGGTTCAAAATGACGTGTAGAATTATGCTAGTTTGTATACCATTGAAGCATGCTTTGACAAAGATGAGGTTAGGTTTAGTGGAAGAGAGACCTAACTTAAGAAAAATGCAGTGGGAAAGCTAAAACTGTCAAGAAGTGGGTTTCTAGCATCTTCGAGTGGACATATTTTTGTGTGTGTGTGTTTTCTTCTTACTTCCCCCTCAAAATGGGATGTGGAGACACTTTTTTATAGTGAAAAAATAAAGGAAAAGGGGGATATATGCATGGTCATACGTGCATCTCTAAGATAGAGTGTGTGGCCATATAAAATGTGCATGATTGCGCACTTGGCATATGGCCATGTGCGCTCAGGCATGGTTATACACACTTTTGCAAATTATGCACTCAATTTGAGCCTTTTTGGGCTATTTTGAGGTTTGTTCTTAGGGTTTTTAGGCCTTTTGAAAGCAAGTTCATTTTGTCTAATTCAGCCTCAATTTTAGCGCTTGACACTTAAAGGTATTTATGGCAACACATGTGCTTCTAAGCAAGCGCACCAATCCTTGAGTTATTTCAGACCATTATGGGACCACTTTCAAAGGTTTTGGACTCTTCTGGATGCATTTCCAAAGTCCATTTTATTATATTCGGCTGCAATTTTAGTGCATGACACCTAAGGGTGTTCATGGCTACACACACAATTCTAAGTAACGCACGCTAATCCTTAGGTTATTTTGGACTATTCTAGGACCACTATTAGAGGTTTTGGAGCCTTTTGGATGTTTTTCTAAATTCTTTTTTTGTCAAAATTAAATTTTATTTTTTCATGAAGTTGGGTCCCAGTCTGATGAAATGTACATCGACTTAATAAGTTGCATGCTCCAAGAGAAGATTGCTTGAAATTAGCCTCTTATTGTTCTCATAATTTGTATTTCATAAGATCGGAGTGCAACTTAATGGCTCAATGATCAATTTTGTACACTGGTGGCATTTGTTAGGGTTTTAAGGTTGTATACTTTAAAGGTGTTACGAACGAGCAGACTCTAGTCATGTTTAAAGATTTATTTCATCATTGGACCTTTTTAGGGATAGTCAAATTTGAGGTATGATAGTAAGCTAAAAGTGTATAGGACTCCTAAGTCTTTAATTCGATAGAGTTTTAGTATCTTTTTCATCCTCCTCCCTCTAAAAATGAGGTGTGGAAGCCTATTTTAGGCAAAAAATTGGGTTTAATGCACACTACATGCACTCCTTTGGGCTTATCGACATGTTGACTTTAGGTGTTTTATGGCTTAAGTGTGTGTTTCATGAATTTTTGGGTTTATTTGGCTTTTTAACTAGTTTGAGCGTGCTTGGGAAGAAATTTTCCCCTGTTTAGTTGATAAGAAGCCTTTATCATTAGATCTTTAGGGAAATCACCAAAATTTGGGTATTAATAATATAGTTGCCGCAAGAAAAATAATTAATGAAAGAATATATTGCATATTTTATAGGGATTTGGAAGGAAAGAGGTGTGTTTATATTATGTGATGCATGGATAGGCCCAATAAAAATGTCCATTATTAATTCTCTTGTTTATTCAAATCGTGGTGTAATTTTTCATAAGTTAGTGAATGCATATGATGTTGAGAAGAAAGATGGACATTATTACTTTTAGTTGATGTCAAAGTTTGTTTAAGAAGTTGGAGTTAATAAGGTTATCCAAATTGTTACTAATAATGATGTTGCAATTAAGTCAGTAGGAAAAATGCTCATGAATAAGTATCATCATCTGTATTAGACAACATGTAATGGTCATTGTATTGATCTCATTTTCAAAGATATTGGAAAGAGAAGTCAAGAAAGTCATTGTATAGCTAAAGGGAAGAAAATCACCCAATTTATTTATAATTATAATTGGGTGAAAAATTATAAGAAAATTTACAAATGGTAAAGAGCTGCTTTGCCCTGGCATTACTAGATTTGCTACCAATTTTATTGTGTTTGAATTAAAATTTAAGGAATATGTTTGAATTACCTACATGGGTGAATTCCAAATATGGAAGAATGTCAGATCCATTAGCCATTGAAGTTAGGGAAACTATATTAGCAATAAAAAGTAAAGGAAGACTATTTTGGCAAAATGTAAACAAATTTCTTAAAGTTCAAGAGCCTCTTCTATAGACGTTAAGGCTAGTTTATAGGATGATAAACCAATAATGAGAATTTTGTATGATGCAATAGACAACTACAAGATGGCCTTTAAAGTAAATTATCGATATCACAAGCATTATTGGTCTATTATTAATAGATGGAATTTTCAATTGCTTCATGATTTGCATGCTATAGGTATGTTATTTATATTTGTTAATGAATACTCTATTATTTTATTTGCAAGGTATTAATATATAAAATGATGTACTTGTTATAGTTTATTATTTCAACCCACCATATCAATATGGAAATAAGTATAATATTCAATCTGATATTGAAGTCATACGAGGAGTTCGAAACGTTATTAAAAGGATTGAACTAAATGAAGAAGCATAAATTAATGCCCTTTGAGAGGTAAGATTTACAATTGCATTGAAAGAACTTTTTCTTTATATATGGATAATTATAGTTATATTATTGGTTTATATTTTTTACTACTATGCAAATACTTTTCAAGAAAAGGGAGGATCTTTTGGAGAAACACTTGCCTTAAAAGAAATCAAGAATTTTCCCCCAAGTATCTTTTATCTTATTATACAATTTATATTAATTAATTAATACAAAATATTTAACTAGTTGAATATTGTTGGTTGATGTAGTTGAGTGGTGGACACATGAACTTCAAAAAATTACTGTGAGAGTCTTAAGTCAAATAACATCAGCAACAAATTGTAAAAGGAATTGGAGCACTTTTAGCATTATTCATACAAAGACTAGAAATATATTAAAGTATAAAAAACTACACTATCTAGTCCATATACACTATAATATGAAGCTAAAATTATGAAATATAATTCAGAAGTCACAATAAGAGTTAAAGGAAGATTTTAATCCAATAAACTTGGATTTTATTTTTTATGAGCATGAAAATTTAAATACATTGTTAGAAGAATCAAAAGCTCCTTTACTTGATAGACATGATCTTGATTAGTTGAATGATGAAGATGGTGAATAAGATCCTACAATTAATTTGACTGGGTAAGAATTGGGTGTGATTCCTCCATTCAAATATAGTGTTGATTCTCCTTCAAGCGATGGTGTTGAAAGTGATAAAGATAATGATAATGGTGGTAGTAGTGGAGGTGGTGGTGGTGGTGATGATGATGATGACAATGGTGGTCATGGTTGTAGTGGTGATAATGATAGTAGTGGAAGTGGATATTATAGGCTAATTAGAACAAGCCATGAATATTATGAAGATTCCAATTATTCAAATGATATCCCTTCATTTTTTGATCCATCTATTTCTTTAAATATTCTATTTAATTTGCATTAACGAAAACATGAATTTCGATACAAAATTAGTAGATGTGAAAGTAGTTCTACTTCGACTATTGCAAATTAACATTATGGGTTCATTCATTACATGAATCCATTTGATCCTCTATGATATTATGGAATGCCCTATGATAATTGGAATTAGCAAGACCCACGCTAAAGTTATCCAACTATATTTGAGAATTAAGTGAATACTTCTCAAAATTATTGTAGTAATGTGCCTGAATTTCAAAGTCATTCTAATGCATTCAATGAAGGGAGTTCATTTTTTAATTGATTCCCATCTAAAATAAGCAACCAAAATGTTGATGATTATAATGTTGGGCCTAGCAATTAAGATCCTCCACATTTTGGTGGCGATTTCTATTATTATAGTATCAATCAAAGAGTTTGTAATAATATTATATTAATATTATATAATTATTTATATATTAAAAGTTAGAAGTATTCTTATCATGACCTGAACCCAAAGGCACGTGACTGGCACTAGGAAATGGGAAAGCCTATAGCTTTCGCAACCCGTAGTAAGCCTCGCAAATAAAATTGATCAACTCAACAATAAAACCATAATTCATAATAAATCCACCATAGTCAAATACATATATCTTAAAATAAATAAAGTCCACATGAAAAGTTATACAAAACCATAAGCTACTGTAGTGTCTAAAATTTAACACACAATACAAATATTAAACAAACCTACATAGAATAGCTGAAGAAGAAGAAACTCGACACAGACGATGACCAATATCAGACTGACCGTGAGGTCCTAAAAAAATAAGTTGAAAGGAATCAGACCTCACTGAATAAATCAATTTTATAAAACGCATGTTGGTTTTAAAACTCTAGTTTTTTTTAAAAAAATCAATAAATCCTTTAAATAAATAATTAATAATATATATATATATATATATATATATATATATATATATATATATATATATATATATATATATATATAAACACCATAAATACCTTTGTATATAATTCTCTTTACTTAAAAATCATATATTAAAACTTTTGGTGAAAAAATATGGTAGAACACATAAACCATCAATTCTAATAGTTTTTTAGCTCTTTTTAATTCAAGTGACTACTGTCCTGAGAGTAAGCTCAACTGAGTTACAGTCACATTCCAATTACTTATTCCTTTGTTGATGTCCTGAGAGAATAACCTTAACCAAGTTACATCTCAAATCTAACCCGAGAGATTGTACTCTACCGAGCTAACCACTACTTAAGAGTGCAAGCACTACCAAGCCAAATTTTTTTTTCACACATCACTGCCCGAGAGTACAAGCTCCACCAAGCTAATTTCACATATAATACACATAAGATAATACTAGTGCACATGTGGTCCTAGTGACACCCACTAGGTAGCACATTCTACTAATTTGCTCCAAAACTCATATTTATCTCACAAATAAAATGCAATATAATTATAACTAAAACATAGTCCAATATAATTATAACTAAAACATATTTCCAATAATAAAATGAATATCTCATATGGCTTATCAAATAATATAAACCAATAAAATCATAATAATACTTATGCCACATTTTCTAAAATCCTTAACAATAATAAAATAAGTAAACATGCTTGCGGATACTATTCATAAGCAAATTCAACATATATATGTGTTCAACTTAAAATTATTTTTATCGTATAAAATAAACTCTTATTTACAAATCTATCTTAACAAACAATTTATAAAATTAACTCACAAGTTGAGCATGTTAGACGACGTGTTCTTGGCTGCTCAAGTGCTACTGCTCTCGCTCCGGAGTTTTCTAAAATAAATAATATTTATTTAAAACATGCTTATATGATATAACAAATAAATTTATAAAAATTCTTAAAAATTATTAAAATCATGGACTTGATGAGATTGACTAGATCTAAGATACAATACTATACAAATTCAAAAACTAACACATACAGATGTCATGTTTTACGAGAAATCTACCGAAAATTCGATAGTCTCCCTTGTAAAACGGACATTTCTCTAGTAAAAGTAGAGTCATTCCTACACAAAACAACACTCTTATAATATCCACAACTCAACAACTCAAATTGGGCCCTGAACTACACTTTATGCCCAATCAAGAATCAACATAGATACACATATAAACATAACATAATTTTATCAAGTTTACTAATATATCACAAAATAAAATTTTACTAAACCATTTCAATTAACTCATTAAAATTAAAATATAAAGGAAATCTATTTTTTGAACAATTAATAAAATCAGCAATAAAATTCTTATTTAATACCACTGAAATTAACTTTTTAAAATAATTAAATTTATGAAGCTTCCTTTAAACCTCCTTAACTAAAGTTAGTGTTAATTATAAATAAACTATTTAAATAATCCAAATATATAATAAAAATATCAAAGAACTTATTTCAAGCTTTTAAATAAAAATAATAAATATTTTCCAAAATTTTTACCAAATAACTAAAAATTACAATTTATTTATAAAAATTATTTTCATACTTCTATTCTTTAATATTAGTAATAAACAAGTTAAATAACCTTAAATTCAATTAAATAATAAAATATAAATTTTCTCTAAAAATACATATTAAACATAATGTTGTAAAAATTTATATCTTAAACTCTACAAGGAATTTCACAAAACTCCCTTAACAAAGTTTAATCTACACAATTTATAGAATTTAATAAAAATATGAAAACACCCAAGTCCGGAATAGTACTGGTCACTGGAATAGTAATTCAAAAATTATAGAAAATTATGAAAATAATATAAATTGATAGATCTCAACTCTAATTTCAATTTATATAACTACCACTAAACCTAATTTAAACTCAAATTAATTAAATTAACCAAAATACCTAAAATCAATTTACCTCAAATTGAGGTGGTTGCCGAAGCTATCTGGTGAAATTAATTGAGGGGTTTTGTTGCCTGAAGGAATACGAGTTGAATGAGACTAACTGCAACACCAGGTGATTTTGGTGCTGGTGACAGAAGCCTTTTCCCCTTTCCGGTGGTGGTAGAAATGAAGGGGAAGAGGAAGGGAAGGTGACCAGAGGGAGAGGAAGCTACTAGCGGTGTCGACTAAGGTTGACCAGCGTTGATCAGCGGTGACCAGTGTTGGCAGTGGCGGTGATTGGATGGGGAGGAAGAAGAAGGGAAGAAAAGAAAAAAGGAAGAAAGAGAAAAAAAAAATGTTTTGTATTTTTTTATATATTAAAGTACAAAGTACACATATATAATTTTAAAATAAAAATTCCTCCCAACTATTCACACATTTAAAGTAAGTATATATATATATATATATATACACACACACACACACACACATAAAATACATAAAAAATATACTCTTAATAATTAATAAAATTTATTAAAATACTCATTTAACTCTAATTTAATAAAATAATAATTAAAACTTTATAATCCACATTTTGTACTAACAAATAAAAATACAAGACTTTACAATTTTCCTTTTTTACAAAAATTTTTCCTTGAATTTTAATAAGATAGAAAAGTGTACAAGGTTTTATTGAGAAAATAGATAAGCATATGCTGCTTACATCTCTGCCTTAGTCTTCCAAGTCTAATCCTCCACTGCATGGTTGCTTCACAGTATTTTAACCATAGGAATTTCTTTAGTTTGGAGCTAATGAACTTGTTGATCCACTATTGCCACTGGATACTCTTTATAAGTCAAATCTTCACTGAGCTCTACTATTTAAGGCTAAAGAATGTGTGAAGGATCGAAGATATACATCCTTAACATAGAGACATGGAACATTGGGTGCATTCACAATAACTCTAGTGGAAACACTAGCTTATAAGCCATATCGCCTACCTTTGAGCGAATTTTGAAGGGTCTGACATATCTTAGAGCTAACTTACCTTTCTTACTAAACCTCATTACTCCTTTCATTTGAGACCTCTTACGGAACACCATGTCTCCAACAAAAAATGTCACATCTCTCCTCTTAGGATCAGGATAGCTTCTCTATCAGTAAAAGTTATCCTTAATCTCTGTTGAATGAAAGGAATCTTCTCTTAAGTCACTTGCACTAATTCTAGGTCTATTTAACTATCTCTCGCCAACTTCCCAACATAAGGGTGATATACACTTCCTTCTATGATCTCTTTTCTCAAATCCTCTACATTTGGCACACATAACCTAATACCCAAGCATTATATGCCTTCACTGTCAATTACAAAATTAGGGTACTGAGCTTGTTATACCTCCAACATTATCTTCTGCAATTACGAGTCCTTTCTCTGTATTGCTTTAACTTTATCCAAGTACACATAAAGTACTCCGAATTGAGCTAAAAGAAATTTCTCGATCATCTTTTACTATAACTCCTTATCAATCACTTCATGCAACTCCTTAACAATCAGCCTCTTTTGCGAAACTAATATAAGTAAGGCTTCTCGCTAATTTCTTACTTAATGCATTAACTACCATATTAGCCTTACCTGGATGCTAAAGAATAAAGTAGTCATAGTCTTTCAAGAGTTCCATCCATCTCCTCTACCTTAAATTAAAATCCCTTTGTTGAAAGATATATTTCAAAATTTTATAATTAGTGTAAATTTCACAAGTCACACTATACAAGTAATGCCTCCAAATCTTCAAGGCAAACACTACATCTGCCATTTCTAAATCATTAGTAAGATAGTTTTGTTCATACTTCTTTAACTAACATGAAGCATAAAAAACTACTCTATCATTTTGCATCAGTACACAACCCAATCCTACTCAAGAAGTATCATAATATATTGTATATCCTTCACTTCTCAAAGGTAGAGTCAACACTAGAGCTAAAGTCAACCTATCTTTAAGCATTTGAAAATGCTTTTCACATTTATCAGTCCATACAAACTTAGCATTCTTTTGGGTTAACCTTGTTAAAAGTGCAGTTATCTTGGAGAAATCCTTAATAAATCTCCTATAATAGCCAGCTAAACCCAAAAAAACTTCTTACTTTAGTCACTGTTATGGGTCTACCACTCTGTAATAGCTTTAATCTTCTTAGGATCCATTTATATGCCATCTTTGGATACCACATGGTCAAAGAATGCCACTTGATCCAACCAAAATTCACATTTTAAGAACTTGGCATACAATCGATGCTCTCTCAAAGTCTGAAGCACCATCCTTAAATGCATGGCATGCTCTTTTTCACTCCTTAAATATACCAAAATATCATCAATAAATACTATCACAAATCTATTTAAAAATGACCTAAACAACCGATTCATCAAGTCTATAAAGGCTATTGGGCATTAGTCAACCTAAAGGACATCACCAAGAAATCATAATGGCCATATCTTATCCGAAATGCAATCTTGGGTATGTCTCCACTTCTAATTCTCAACTGATGATACCTTGACCTTAAATCAATATTGGAAAAATACTAAGCTCTTTAAAGTTTATTAAATAAATCATTAATCCTTGGGGAGATGATATTGTTCTTAATGATGACTTTTTTTGCTTGTCTATAGTCAATACAAAGTCAAAGGCTACCATTTTTCTTCTTTATAAATAGCACTGACACACCTTAAGGAGACGTGCTAGGTCTAGTGAAACCTTTATCAAGCAACACTTGCACTGCTCTTTAAGCTCCCTTAATTTTACTTACACCATCCTATAAGGCATCATAGAGAAAGGATTTGTACCAAGTACAACATCTATACATAATTCTATATATGAGTGACCTCTAGCTTTCTTAGTTTTAGTTCTTTATTACTTTGTTAGACAGTGTAGTGAGTCTTTCCATTTTTGAGGGACATGGCTTTACCGAATAAGACAAATGATTAGTCTCGAGGGTATGAGATGCTTTTGATTTTATGGAGTCGCCACCCGATTTTTAGGAAATCGAGAAAAGAAAGGACAACATCGGGTCACTCAATGAGTATTGTCCCAAGTAGAGATTTCTGGGTTTAGGGGATCGCGTCTACTTTTTAACTATTTCTCATTATATGATATTCGATGTATAGCTACCATAACACCCTAGTTGCAGTAATGACAGTTTGTATAACATTCATACAATGCATCAGGTAGTATGAGATAATGAAGCTGAAAGCTTTATTACATCGCTTTCTCAATAAAAATACATATAAAAAGAGAAAGATTATGAAAAGATAAATCAAGTATGATTGATCTGCAAGAATAATTTACATAACTCATTTGATGAATGATAGGATGATCATGCTTGCAGTGATTATTTATGCTATGATGATATATGGTGCTAATGTAAAGGATGCATAAGGTCATCACTAGACCGAGAGCATGATGACTCTATTTCAGAACATGAACTTTTCATATTATTGACATTTACGATGTGATTTCATGATTTTAAAAATAGGGGATGCAAAATGATAATGTGAAATGAGCATAATAAAGCATATATTATTCATATAGCATGCGAGATTGCTAGTCTCACCACGCAAGCATAATAGTATTCCCAAATACTGGCAATAGTAAAATAAAATGCAATACAATAAAATAAATGTGCCAAAATGATTGTATGGTCCTCAGACTTGACTAATCTTATGTGAGCTTTGAAGCTTTAGCTTCAAGAGATTATTAAGCTCTCCTCATCAAAAGGTTCAAAATGACATTAGAATGATGCTAAATTGTATACCTTTGAAGTGTGCTTTGATAAAGATGAGGCTTGGTTTAGTGTAAAAGGGATATAACAACTTAAGGGAAAGGCTGTGGAGAGCAAAAATTATCTGGAAATGGGTTTCTAGGGTCTTTATTCAAACTAATTTTTGAGTGTATATGTGTTTCTACTTGTGTTGTCCCTTAAAATGGGATGTAGAGAGGTTAATTTATAGAGAAATATGTGTAAAATAGGGTGATGTAAGTGTGGTCACATGTGTGTAAGGGGATTTTTGCATGTGGCCATGCCAAGTGAATGTGGCCATGCACAATGTGTGTGTAGTCACACGCTTGACACGTGGTCACATACAATGTGCATGTGGTCACACGTTTGGCACGTGGCCACATGTGCACATGTGCATTTTCACTCACACTGTGACACTCTATGCGCTCTTCTTAGTTTTATGCATGATGTTCGAGGGTTGGTTTCCAAGGTTTTGGGGCCTTTTAGATGAGTTTTCAGAGTTTGTTTTGCTAAATTCAGCTTTGATTTTAGCACATGATACCTAGGGGTCTTTATATGCATTTTTGAGCGATACTTACTGATACTCGGGTTGCGTTGGACTATTATGGGACCACTTTTGGAGGTTTTGGAGCCTTCCAGGTATGTTTCTAAAGTCCATTTTGTCAAAATCAATTTTCATTTTTTTCATAAAGTCGGGTCCTGGTCTAACGAAATGCGCATTAACCTAAGAAGCTGAGTATTCCAAAAGGAGTTTTCTTTAAATAAACCTCTCGTTGTTTTGATAATTCATATTTTATAAGGTCAAAGCATAACTTAATGGCTCAATGATCAATTTTGCACATTGGTGGGGTTGTTTAGGTTTTAAGGTTGCACACTTTAGAGGTGTTAAGAACAAGTAAACTTTAGTCATCTTTGGGATTTGTTTCATCATTGGACCTTTTTAGGGACAGTCAAATTTGAGGTATGACAGTTGCCCCTTGCTTCATGAGTGTTGCATAACAATCTAGGGCTAGTGTCACTACATATGAAGCAAATGGAAAGATGCAATACTTACCTGTGGGTTATCTTTAGACGTCTTATTAGGATTTGAGTATTGTTGTTGTGTTTTGTTTGTTGTTGTTGTTTTGTGACTTGGTCATCATGCAATGTGCTATTTAGGACATATGCAAGCTTGTGATTAATGTAAAGTGCAGTAGAATATGGATGCGACGATAACCTTTTTAGGTGTCATGCAAATGAAGATGCTACTAAGCATGAAAGGATGTGACTATAACCTTCTTAGGTGTTACACAAATGAAGATGCTACTAAGCAGAATGTGGATGCGACTATAATCCTTTTAGGTGTCATACAAATGAGGATGCTACTAAGCAAAGAAAGATGCAACTATAACCTTTTTAGGTGTTATGCGAAATGAATATGTGACTATAACCTTCTTGGGTGTCACACAAATGAACATGCAACTGTAACCTTCTTAGGTGTCATGCAAAATGAACATGCAACCATAACCTTCTTAAGTGTCATATGAAATGAACTTGTGACTATAACCTTCTTAAGTGTCATGTGAATGAATATGTGACTATAATCTTCTTAGGTTTCACGTGAATGAACATTTGACTATAACCTTCTTAGGTATCATATGAAATGAAAATGCTACTAAGCAAATAAGAATGCTCCTAAGCAGTGTGGATGCTTATAAGCAATGTGAGTGCTTCTAAGCAGTGTGAGAGTGCTCCTAAGCAATGTGAATGCTTTTAAGCAATGAGAAGATGCTTCTAAGTAATGAAAAGTGCTTCTAAGGAATATGGGTGCTTCTAAACAATGATAGTGCTTTTAAGTAGTGCAAAAGTACTTTTAAGTAATGTGAAGATGATCCTAAGCAATATGAGAGTGCTTTTAAGTGATTTGAGTGCTTCTAAGTAATGTGAATGCTTCTAAGCAATGCGAGTGTTTCTAAGCAATGATGGTGCTTCTAAGAAAAAGAAAGTGAGTGCTTCTAAGAAATGTAGAAGTGCCTCTAATCGATGTGGATGCTTCTGATCAATGTGAGAGTGCTTTTAAGTGATGTAAAGATGCTTCTAAGCAATGAATAAGGTAGTAGTGATGATGTAGTAATATGCAGTAGTGGTGCAGTGATGATGCAGTAATGATGTAACAATGATGTAGTTATTTATCATGTTAAGGATGTTACTTTAATGATTTGAAGTAAGATATCTTTACAATGAATTTTCCTTGCTCTTATTCTTTTGTAAGATGTTGAGTTTTTTAAAGAAAATGGTGCACGCATAATGTCTTTAGACAGATGGAGTCCTCATCAATGCACTTTTATATGAGTTTGGTGCATATCTTATGCTCAAATGGAAGTTCAGGATTATAGAAGTGAGTGTGCAAAGTCTTAAAGTGTGTGTAAAACCACATAAGAGCACGTGGAAGGGGGAAGTGCATGTGACTGTGCTTGGTCACGTGCTTCCCCTCTCTGGGCTTATTTAAACGGCCATTTTTGGAGGTTTTGGGAGGCTTCATTCACACTTCTTTAAGTGTTTTCTAACTTTTCTTGCCCCTTTTTATGTTTCGGGTGCTTTCTGCTGTGTTTTTACTTCTGTACTTCTATGTGAAATGGAGTTCCCCAACATTCCTGAGGGTCTAGAGGATGTTTTTATTGATGTTGATCTTGAGGGTGACTTTGCAGAGGCTACTGGAGCTAGGATGTCTACAGCAGGGGCTAGCACATCTAGTGGTCAGAGTTCTCAGCCTTCTAGGCTTTCTCAGGGAGATTTAATCCCTACTGTTCATAGCTTGGAGACTCACGCTTAGGTGCATCATCATCATGAGGTAGGTCCCTCTTTGCCCTTATTTTTTGAAGCTTGTTCATTGACTGTTTTGTTATTTATTTTACTGTATGAGGTTGTTGTAGCTACAGCTTTTTAGCTCTTACTATGACTATCTATCTAGCTTTATTATCTGTTTGCTCACCGCTTTTGTTTTCGGTCTTTATTTTTTAGATCCTATTGAGAGAGAGAGAGAGAGAGAAATGTGTTAGTATTTAGTAGCTGTGCAAATATTTGATAGTGTACCTATTATTTTTAGCCTTATAGGTATATCACTGTGAGGCCTGGTAGTTTCACAGGGTCAACATATGCTATTAGGGTCTCTCGATGTGTATGAAGCATGTGGTTGCCAGGAAGGGCTTTAATAGGGTGATTACTACATTGTCTTATGATTCATATGCATCAAGTTAGATTGTTGTATATGCATTGATAGAGTGGTGGATGGACATAACACATACTTTCCATTTGCCTATCGGGGAGATGACTATTACCCCCTTAGACTTTGCTGCCATCATGTGCTTGAGCTTTTCTATAGAGCTCATTCCTTTTAGTGATGATGAGTGTTCCATTGCTATGGCGAGGAGGCATCTTATAAGGGATTTGCTTGGGGTAGTCACTCCTATAAAGTTTGGTTGCCCATATCTTATTGGATACATGGAGTTTCTTTCTTCCGTACTAGCTTTGTATGATGATGGACTTATCTTCATTGAGTAGTTGGCTTGCTACTTTTTTATTTTATTTGTTGAGTGTTGTTATCTTCCTGAACCCTTCGTGTATAAATAATTTATGATTGCTGCCTGTCTTGAGAGATTTGGTTAGCTTATCGGGCTATTGCTAGGGTACTACTACCTTCGCTCATATGTACTCAGGACTTAACACAGCATGTCAAAGTGGCTTGAGGATCTATGAATGCTTGTTCGTGCTGGACATGAGTAGGAGTTCTGTTATTTATTCTTTTTTCTTTTAGTTTGTTCTTTCTGACCCTCTAATTTTGATAGATCTTGGCATATGAGTTTGGGATTCTTCCTCATCCATCCATCGAGCATTTCCAAGAGCGTGGCTTTCCTTGTTATTCTCGCTGGATTAGAAAGACTGCTGATTTGATTGAGGATTGCACAATGGCTCAGAACCATATAAGGAAGTTGTCCTCTAAACAGGTATGTCTAACTCTTACTCTATTGGTTGTTCCTCTCTTTAGGATCATTCATTTATTGTTGCCTCTTTGAGCAGATCTTTCTTTACTAGTGAGTGGCAAAATCTCACTGGATGACAGAGATGGTGGCTACATGGCAGCTGATAGAGAGATGGGTGTTGCTATCTGGCATCGTCGATAGGGTGTGGTATTCAGGCAAGTGAGTCCATCATTGGTTAGATGGCCCATACATGAGGAGAGTTCCCATCCCTCCCCTAGTGACATGTTTTAGGCCCATGAGCTTTGCGGTGATGATCTTGCGATTGTTATGATAAGATTCCCCTCTAAGAGCCTCTTGGAGAGTGAGGGTTTGCCTTATATTAATGTATTGGTCCCTCAGTTGATTGATGTCTTAGCTAGTGGGACATTTCCTTTACCTCCACCTTCTCAGGCAAATGCATCTCGTTCCTCAGGTTCGAGGGTTAGACCATCATGTGGGTCGTTGAGAGTCACTTCTTCTAATCCAGTAAGCTTTCATTCCTATTTTAGTGTAAATATGTAGCAAACTTTATTGGTAATAAACTGTAATTGACATGAGTCATGAGAACTTATCTACAGCAATGCCAGAGGATATCTGGATCCTACTTTGAGGAGGATAAGGGCAAATTCCGCACTTAGGCAACTGCTCATGCTAGTGGTATGGCATCTAGCAATACTATCCTTAGTGACTTGAGGGTTCAGCAGTCTTTATTTTTTCTTAGGATGGATATCCTTTGTTAACCTTAACAATAATCAATCTTAATTTTTATCTTAGTAAAATTAATTTTGAGCATTTAATTTGTTTGTTTAAGTGTGTATAAGTTAGGACTCCATTGCAAGTTAAAATGAAGTATGATTATCTTAGGCTGATTCGATCTTTGAGATTTAAAGAGGCTTTTGACATCCTTAGAGCTTTATAATGAGAAAGTTATCTTTTCACATTTGAATTAGATATCTTGAGCTTTTTGAATTGGGCTTGCTTGCCAAAATTTGAGTTCATTTAGGTATGCAAATATTAAGTCAAAATCAACATATGCAGCTGTCATTTTAGATTGCACAACTCTTAGTATTTTAGACATGTATTAAGATACAAAAGTCTAATTAAGTTAATTTAAAATTATATAGAAATCTAAGTCAAATATCTATAACTTTAATAAATAAATTATGGGCAAATTCAAATGTCTTGAATAGAAAATTACAGCTTAAACTTATGTACAACTATCAAATAGTAGTATGCATTTTAGATTGCATAACACTTAGTATTTTGGACATATCATGAGCTATAAAAGTCCAATTGAGATGATTCAAAATGATATGGAAAGCTAAGTTAAATATCTATAACTTTTATAAGAAAATATGGGTAAATTTGAATGTCATTAGTAGTGAATCATGGTTTCAATCCATGCATAGCTCTTTGATAGTATCGCTTTCAATAATTCAAAATTATAGACATTAGACACATTATTTGCACCCCCAACAACTATATTTTTGAGTTTTTATCTATATAAACACCTCTAAAGCTGAATGAATGCTAAGAAACTTATTTATCATTCATTCTTTCTTAAGCATTCAATTGAGCTCTTAAATTCTCTTAAATAATTCTTTATTTGTATAACTCTTGTGAGAGTTGGTTATGTATTAGAAATAAAATTTCTCTTCATCTTAAATCTTAGGATAGATTAGAAGGGAAGTGAGATTTATTTCTAAAGGAATTGGTTTAAGTGTTGTCTATTGAAATACTTGGGATTTAGTTTTGGAGTGAGTCTTGAAAACTTAAGTTGTAAGGTTGTAAGAGTGAGCCATAAAACTCTTGTGTAATCTTAATCTTATGAATAAGATTATAGGTGATTGAAAATCCTAACTTAGGGATAAGTTAGGTGGAGACGTAGGATTATTGTTGAATTTGAACTCCTTAAATTTTTGTGTTCTTCATTCTTCCTTCTCAACTTCTATTCAATTCTTTCAAAGAATTCTTTTAATTTCTCATTTTTATTTGATAGTCCTATTCACCCCCATCTAGGACTCTTTTCATCCTTAGTAGAGTAGTAAGCTTTGATTTGCCTAGACCTGGCTTTCCACAATCGGGTATTACTCCTACTGATGCTACCCATGTTCACATTCTTCACTTATTCTTGCTTGTGTTTCATTTATTTAATGAGTGAAGGTTAATTTATTTGCTTGTTCTGTAGATTCTTATCTCCTCTTGTTAGTACTAATATACTATTACCGGGAGTGCGTAGTAGTACTTTTTAGAGTTTGCCACTACTTAGAGCATATGCCTTTTTTATTATACCTATTTATTTTATGCACATGTTTTATGTATGAGTGTATAATATGCCATGTGTAATGCAGGTTGAGCACTATCTCGCTAGTCATAAATGGGAACAGGAGTGTGTAACTTATCGTGGCCCACATTAGCAAGCTGGAGTCATAGCTAGCATCCTTTGTGATGAACAATGATAAGTCGGGGTCAGATGAGGGGGATGCTTAAGTAAGATCTGTGCTTGCTTCTAATGGAAGCCATGGCCGATGTAGTTGTTTTTGGAGCTAGGTGTAGGACTTTTGGCATGTGATTTGCTTTGTTGTATTATTTAAGGACTCTGGGTGTTGTATATAGGCATTGGTCCCATATGTTGTATGATGATGATTGTATATACTTCTTGTTGTGTATCACTGATGATGTTTGCCATTACTACCACCTGTCTTTTTTCCCTTTTTTGCCTAAGGCATCTCCTTTTAGAGCTTTTTGCAATTAGCTGGGTTTTCTTTTTCTTCCCTTTTTTGATTAAGGTGTCTCCTTTTAGAGCTTTTCACACCTAGCTGGGTTTTTTTTACTATACAATAATGGCTAATCTCGAAGAGAGAGCTCAGAGAGGATGGCAAGAACCATGGTCATGTAACGAAGGAAAATGTAAAGCATGCTTGATGCAATTCATGATGATAAAATGTGTTGCATTTTTCAAAGACATTTTGCATAAATTGGCAATCATTCTCATTTCACTGTAATCATTTAAGAAAGGCACAGGTGCATTTGTACAAATTTCAAATTTGAGCTTACCCCTTTCCTTAACTAGCCTTCTTAGGTTTTCTAGTTAAATATTTTCTCTCTTTCCCTAATTTTTGCCTAAGCTACCATTTTTAGGTGTTCAACTAAGCAGGGAGTCCTTAGCTTTTGCTCGAGCTGCTATTTTTAGGTTTTCAACCTAGTAGGATGATTTTTTTTGCCTTAGATATAGTACTTCTTTAGGCAGTCTGTATTGACAAGTTCAGAGAATTCATTGCCTTTAGAATCCATTAGCTTAACTGCTCCTTTTGATAAGACATATTTGGCCAGGTATAGGCCTTCTTAGTTTGGTTTGAATTTCCCTCTAAGGTTTGAAATGTTGTGTCCTGTTTGCTTTAGCACCCAGTCTCCTGCTTTCACACTCTTGCATTTTACTCTTCTGTTGAAGCTTTTGGCTAGTCGAGCATGATACAACTGTGTGTGGTATAGGGCCTTGAGCCTTTGGCTATTTAAAAGAGTGAGATTGTCGTGCCTGTGTTAAGCCCACTATACTTTTGGCAATTCATATTTTATTTCTACTCAAAGAGACTTGATCTCTGTTTTGATTAGAAGAACTGCTTCTAATCGTTACACTAGTGAGAAAGGAGTTGCTCTTACTGATTAGCTTTTTGGCCGGGATTGCTCCATTCATGTATGGACCACAAACACCCTCATTTACTTCTTTTATTGCTCTTGCGACTTCAATTTCATCTAGACATCGGAGTTATAAACCATATGAGGTTCTCTTATATAACACATTCTGATGAGATGTGAATTTTGATGCTAGTTGTCAGATGACTACTTTGTCTCTTTCATCTGCTTGATCAGGATAGTCTCGTTCCTTCAGATATCTCTAGATGTCATAGAACTAAAGCTTTTTAGCTATTTCTATCTTCGCTATTTTATAATTTTTATGACAAGGTTGTCCCGATCTAAGTAAAATTAAAGGCTTCATGGGCATTTTGGATGGCTCTTCCCAAACTAATGCTAGGGAAGCAAGTACATTTACCATCTGATTGTGACTCCTAGGGAGGTGAATGAATTTGCATTTTTAGAAGGACATGGTGAGTAGCCTTAAGTGGTCCATATAAGGCTTTAAGTGCTGCTCTTTCAGCTCCCACTCTTCTGTGGCATGATTGATTACTAGCATAGAATCTCTAAAGATTTTGACTTATGTGACATCCACGGCTATCAGTTCTTCTATTATGAGTGTGCTTACCTCATATTATGCTTCATTATTTATGACTCTGAACTCGAGTTTTTTAGCAATTAGTACTACTTCACCTTTTGGAGATTGCAGTATGACCCTGACTCCTGCGCTAAACTGATTGACTGCTACATCAAAGTACATACGCCATCCTTAGATTTGAACGGCCAAGCTGAGGTCATCTGGGAAGTCCAGTTGGATTTCTTTTGAGTCTGGAATGGGGTTGAGAGCTAGAAATTCAGCCACTACTCTCTTTTTTACTGCCTTTTTAGTCAGATATTGCACGTCGAATTCTGTTAGTAGTACGAGCCACTTGGCAAGTTTCCCCATTAGAGAGGGAGCTTTGTAGAGGTATTTAATAGGTTCCATTTTAGACACAACCTAAATTCTGTAAGATTGAAAGTAGTGTTTTAGTTTCTTCATTGCCCATACCATTTCCAAGCATATCTATTCAACTTGGCCATACTTCTCCTTATTTTGAACCATCTTCTTGCTCAAGTAGTAGACTGTGTGTTCTGCTTTTTTTTCTCCCTCTTAGGCTAACATTGCAATAATTGTATTCCCTTCAATGGCCAAATACAGGGTTAGAGGCATCCCTAGTTTAAATGGTCTTAGAATTGGTGGGTTGGCTAGGTAGCTTCTGATCTTGTCAAATGCTAGCTGACATTGTTTGTTATATTCAACCAACTGATCTTTTCTAAGTAGCTTGAAGATCGGTTCACACATCGTAATCAACTGAACGATGAATCTGCTGATAAACTATAGTTTCCTAAAACCCCTTTCATTTCTTTCTCTATTTTTAGCACTGACATCTCTTTGATGGCTTTTGCTTTGTTTGGATCCATTTCAATCCCATTCTGACTGACAGTATACCCCAACATCTTTCCTAAAGTGACTCAAAATATGCATTTCTTTGGATTTAGCTTGAGACTATACTTTTTGACCCTTCTAAGGATTTTTTTGAGATTAGAGGGGTATTCTTCCCTGGTTATTGACTTGACCATCATGTCATCGATGTATACCTTCACTTCCTTATGTATCATGTCATGGAACATTATGGTTTCCATTCTCTAGTAGGTTGCCCCTGCATTCTTTAATCCAAAAGGCATTACTCTATAATAGTAAGTACCCCATTATGTTATGAAAGTTGTCTTTGCTTTGTTAATAATGGCCATTAGGATTTGATTATACCTTGAGAATCCATCCATGAAGGAGGACATTGCACATATGGCGATGCTGTCAGCTAGTATGTTTATGTGAGGTAGTGGGAAATCATCCTTTGGGCAAGCCTTATTCAGGTTTTGTAGTTGACACAGATTCTAACCCTTTCATCTTTCTTCAGTACTGGCACCACATTTCCTAACCAATCTGGATAGTCTACCACCTCTAAGAATTTTTCCTTGATCTGTTTCTCGATGTCCTCTTTCACAAGTTGGGCCCATTCTAGTATGAGTCTTCTCAGTTTTTGCTTTACCAGTTTGCACCCTTCTTTGGTAGGAATGAAGTGTTGAGTAATGTCTCTATCAATACCAGGCTTATCATTGTACATCTAGGCAAATACTTTTGAATATTTTATTAATATTTTTTAATTTCTCTCCTCTCTTCAGGGGTAACATCTTTTGAAATATGTAAAATGCATGGTTCAGATTTTGCACTAATGTTAAATGATTCAGTGCATATGGAATGAATGTCAAATATGCTAATGCATTTATCAATGCAATGAACACTACCATTAGGAAAGACATCAAACAAGTAAGCAAAATCTGATTTCATTGCATTAATTTCAGAGTTCATTATATACTCATTTTCAAACAAAGAAAAAGTACAAAGATCATATCAGCAATGTCTTCAAACAAGATGTCATCAATGCTTGATTCGAGGATGGCAACAACTTAGGCATGATTGATAGCTCCACTCTCAAATTCTATCTCTAGGTTTTTCATCAGTTCATAGATGTCAGTCTCGGTGATCATGTCTAGTAAGTGCTTCTCCTTGAGGGTGTCATTGAA
Organism: Mallotus nudiflorus; assembly: GCA_947683625.1. Classification (NCBI taxonomy): domain Eukaryota; kingdom Viridiplantae; phylum Streptophyta; class Magnoliopsida; order Malpighiales; family Euphorbiaceae; genus Mallotus; species Mallotus nudiflorus. The sequence continues at coordinate 833,641 of CANTUR010000067.1, forward strand.
GATCTTAAACCTTGATTTCTTGATTCCATTGCTCATCCATTCCTCAGCTTGTCATTGATAGACTTTGGTTGAGCTTTCAGCCACAAAAGGTTGATTTCTTAGCCCTATTATCCTTTTTAGGATTGTACCCTAGACCATTTCTATTGGTCTATCCTTGAAAGTTAGGGAATTTTGTGACTCTAATGTTTCTTCCTCCTAATCATGTTCCAGGCTTATATTGCATCTTCTTCATTATAATAGCAACTTTGGGATTGACATGGCTGTCATCGATCACAGAAACCTAGAATCTTAGTAGGACTACATTCAGGTAAGCAATAATGTTGTTTGTTTCGATAGGGATGGTAACAACCTTTCCATTTAGAGGGAACTTGATATTATGATGTACAATGGAAGGTATGCCCCCTAATGGGTGGAACCAAGGTCTTCTTAATAGCAGGGCAAAAGTCAAAGGGATGTCCAGGATGGTAACTTCTATTTCTGATTCGATATCTTCTACAGTAACTATTGCTTTGAAAGTGCCGATGACTAGTTTCTTTCAATCATCATAGGCTCGTATGACCATATTGGATTCTTTCAAGTTTTCAGCATTCATCCTAAACTTGTGTAGCAACCTCAAAGGACAAACATTAATAGTAGACCCATCATCTACCATAACACATTGGGTCTTCTTAGTCCTAACAATTGCTTGTGTGAAGAAAAGATGATTGTGGACTCTTCCTTTAAAGGGTAAATCTTCATCTGAAAAGGTGATTGCATTAGAAGGAGCCTTTGTTAGAGAGGCTATCATCTTGCAAGGTGAGGCATTAGTGGCAATATTTGCTTCATCTAGTGCTCTGACTAGGGCATCTCTGTGTTTCTTTGAGGCCATGAGTAGATCCCAGATACTGGCTTATGCATGAGTTTTCTTGAGCTATTTGAGGATAGTGTTTTCCTCTTTAATAGGAGCTTGATCCTTTACTACCTCTTTCTCTTTAGAAGGTTATTTCTCTTTCTTAGGGGGTTAATATACCCACCCACTATGAGTTACATGATTAAATTCTAGTGAAGGCTTCTTAGTTGCCTACTTATATGCTTTTGTACTATTGTTCTAGTCCCAGACAATGATTTCAGGATCATCAGAGTCATGCCATATGTCTATTCCTATGATTTGCAAGTTCTAGAGCTAAATAGTGCTAACCATCCCATCTTCATTGTCAAATTCTTCTCCCTATCCTAATGGTACTATGTCTTCTAAGAGTGTGTGGGTAGCAAGAGGTGATGTGTACTTGACTTTGTAGTCAAACTTCCTAGATGGCTGGCCCAGTAAATCCCATACTTCATGGTTATTGCTGATATTTTTTTTGTCTACTTTTTATGAGTAAAGGTAATCAATCACTTTACCATTCATAGGGAGAGTTGTATCCTTGGCTCCTTTTACATCATCAAGTGGGGAAGGAATTTTCGAGGCATTGAAATGTATTTAAAGGTAGAAGGGCATTGCTCATCTTCACTAGAATCATGAGGCTCAAGATTGAGATTTGAGGGTTTGTCCTCTGAGGGTTTATCTTGGATTTCTTGGATTGATTTTTCAATAAGGTCTTTTAGTAGATTGGAGGACGTCATGCTGATGGTCGGTGGAGGCATGTTTTGATAGTTTGGGAGAGGATTGGTCTTGATACTCAGCCATTTTTTTAGGTCATCAATTTTTCCAAAGTTAATGAGGTCTTAGATTGCATTTTTTAGAGTTTTGCATCTATTAGTGGTATGGCTAGGCATTTGGTGAAAGTGGCAGAACAAGTTTTGGTTAATATGAGGTGGTAGTGGGTTTGGAAGAGGCCTAGGCTCTTATGGTTATAAAAGGTTCTTTTATTGAAAACTTTGGAATATTATGGATAATAAGAGGTTAAAGTTTGAGAATTTTCTTAGTGGTCTAATGGCATTAATAGATGGTGGGTTGTGGGTGTTGGGTTGGATCATGTTTATTTCTATGACTCAGGCAAAGGTGTTTTGGGTGTTTGGTTGGGTATTGCAGTGAAAAGTGTTTCTAGCTTGCTGAGGTTCCTCATCATCAATTCTAATCCCAGCTTGATGAAGAGCTCTGAAGTCAAGATAATGAGCAAAGATCATCTTTTTTTCTAAAGTATGGTAATGCCCCTTTAATTATCAGCTCTATTTGTTCATCCTCAGGAGGACTATTTCTCAACTTGACTGCCTTTCCTCACCATCTGGTGATATAATCAAAGAAAGCTTCATAGATTTTTTACCTTGTCATCTTAAGGTCCCTTGGAGTGATGTCTAACTAAGTGTTGTATTCATATTGCTTGATAAACTTCTGAGTTTGCAGTAGCCAATCATTTTTGTATTTTATCTTTAAGGTCAAAGAACCATGCCCTTGGTCCTTCTTCTAGTGATGTGAAGAAAAATTGAACAATTTATGATTCTATAAGCTTTGTGGTAGTTGTGAAGGTAGCATATTGCCTTAGATGGACCCTCGGATCTCTTGTTTCGTCAAACTTAGCAAAGTTTGGTAGCTTAAAATAGTTTGGAAGTAGCTCATCTTTGAACAGTGCCAGGTTGGTGAAGCTTTTGGACCCATGAGTTCCCTTGTCTTTGAAGGCAAATTCCAATTTAACCATCCTATTAGCTAATAATTTGACCTCCCCTATCGATTCAGGCCTAATCATGTCAGTAATTTTTACAACTTTTGATGCATTCTTAAGATCTTAGTAGTAGTCATTGTCATCATCAGCTTGAACTAAAAGTGCGAGGAATTCCCTTTGCTTTATCCACCCCCGGGTGAGCAGATGCAAATGCTTTATTTAATGGTGTGCTATTCCATCTCGGGCACTTTTAGGTTTGATTTGGGCTTGGAGGATTTTAGCTATGGTGTCATTAACGAGAAACTTTTGGATCCCCTCTTTTACCTTGTCTTCAAAGTGCTGACATGAGGTATCTTCTTGGTCACTCATGTTTAAATGTTGTATTCCTATACATTTATTAGGTTTAGCTAAATGAATGATGCATGATGTATGCCTGTAAAAGAAAATGGTGAGCATGTATCCATGAATGGATGTAAAAATCCTATGATGGAAAAATGATTTTTCTAGTAAGAAATAGTGGTTAGTACATGCTATGTACATGTATGTAATGTATGCATGATTAAAGCTGGTTAGTTTTCCTACACAATGAACAAACTAATCACAAGCAAGCTCTTGCTTCTAACCTTATTTCTCCATGAGGTCATTCAATCTCTTTCCTAGATGGGTTTTGAACCTATAGTCATTAGAGGACTATAGTTCTGCTCTTAGAACTAGGATGTTTAAATTTATGTTGGTCAAAACCAAAGGGTAAACTGAGGAACGATACTCAAATGTGCTTGAGATAATCACATGATGTCAATGTAAGGGTCAATTTTTGAGCTTTAATTGATGTCCAAAGCCCGTTTGTGCCCGTATATTGGTAAGAACCAAAGGGTAAATTAAGGAATAATATTTAAATGTGCCTGAGGTAATCACATGATGTCAATGTGAGGTCAATTGTCAAGCTTCAAATGACGTCCAAAGCTTGCATGTGCCTATATGCATAGGACCAAGGTTAATCAAAAGGAGTCTAAGTTCTTGCCCCCCTATATCGATATTTGATATGTTTACCGAGAGTCATGAAAGTATCATTTAATAGTTTACAATTTCTTGTTGCCGATGTAAAGGTCCATAATTTAGTTGGGTTCCTAACCCATTCATTTGATTTAATAAGGATAAATGGACAACATCTTATAGTTTTCGTCATTGAGGGATGTTGTTATTTATTAATTCGCATAGACTATTCAAGTTGAGGTACATGATTCTCACCATTCCTCATGCTTCAAGCTCATATAAAGTAGATGAGAATCATGTGATCTTGAGCATAAATTTTCTATGAAAATTGACATTATGACATCATTCGATGATAGACAGTAGGAGGGTCATGTCATTTATGAATATCAAGTTAAACGGATAATGAATCCTAGTAGATGTTGCTACTGGTTTATCTACATGAGCTGAGTCAGGGTGAAAGGCTAAGGGTTCCTTTAGCGAGAATGCCCCCATATGACTAGGGTTACGGACTCCGATCAATGAGTCTATCATTCTTTTGATAACTCGATCACCCCCCTTAAGGACTTAGTTTACAGACTCTAGTCAGATGAGTCTGGCGAATGCACACTAAAGACCAAAGTGATAATACTATATCTTCGTCACCCCCGTGACTCGAGTGGAATCATAGTGGCAATGTCATTTAGTATTATCAAGGCTTTAAGGACAAGTGGTGCATGTGTGATGTGTAGTGGAAATGTAGTGGTGAGGGGCTCTAAACAATTGAGTATTGCATAATGAGAAATAGTCATTTTCGAGTTAATCCCTCTTACTTGGAAGTCCCCAGTGGAGTCACCACTATGAGCAACCTCCTCTTTGTTTTAATTATTTGTTACTCTATTAGACAGTGTAGTGGGTCTTTCTATTTTTAAGGGACATGGAAACTTTACCAAATAGGGATAAATTATTGGTCTTGTGGGGACAAGACACTTTTGATTTTATGGAGTCACCACCCAATTTTTAGAAAATCAAGAAAAGAAAGGGACAACATCGAGTCACTCAATAAGTATTGTCCCCAGTAAAGATTTCTGGGTTCGGGTGATCACGTCTACTTTTTTACTATTTCTCATTATACGATATTCAATGTATAGCTACCATAACACCCTATTTTTGACAATGACAGTTTGTATAGCATTCATATAGTGTATCAGGTAGTATGAGATAATGAAGCTAAAAGCTTTATTACATCATTTTCTTAATAAAAATACATGTAAAAAGAGAAAGATTGCACAAAGATATATCTAGTAGGATTGATCTACAAGAATAATTTACATAGCTTATTTGATGAATGATAGGATTATCATGCTTGCAGTGATTATTTACACTATGATGATATTATATGATAATGTAAAGAATGCATAAGGTCATCACTAGACTAAAAGCATGATGACTCTATTCCGAAACATGAATTTTTCATATTATTGACATTTACAATGTGATTTCATGATTTTGGAAATAAAGGATGTAGAATGATGATGTGAAATGTGCATGATAAAACATATATTATTCACATAGCATGCAAGATTGCCAATCTTATCATGCAAGCACAACAATATTCCTAAATGTTGACGACAGTAAAATAAAATGCAATACGATAAAATAAATATGCTAAAACTATTGTATAGTCCTTAAACTCGACTAAGTTTGTGTGAGCTTTAAAGCTTTAGCTTCAAGAGATTATCAAGTTCTCCTCATCGAGACGTTCAAAATGACAGTAGAATGATGCTAAATTGTATACCTTTCAAGCATGCTTTGACAAAGATGAGGCTTGGTTTGGTTGAAAAATGATCTAAAAACCTAAGGGAAAGGTTGTGGGAGAGTAAAAACTATCTGGAAAGGGTTTCTACTACCTTCAATCAGACTGATTATTTAGTGTGTGTGTGTTTCTACTTGCTCTCCCCCCTAAAATAGGGTGTAGAGGGGTCAATTAATAGAAAAAAATGTGTAAAATAGGGTGCTGTAGGTGTGGTCACGCGCATATGAGGGAATTTTTGCGTATGGCCACACCAAGTGCGTCTGACCACACACACCAAGTGCATCTGACCACACACAGTGTGTGCATGGCCATGAGCTTGGTGCATGGCCATGCACACACATGTGCATTTTCATATGCACTTTAATGCTCTATGCACTGTTCTCGAGTTTTATGTGCGCTATTCCAAGGTTGGTTCCTAAGATTTTTAAGCCTTCCGAACACATTTCTGGAGTCTGTTTTACCAAATTCAGCCTCGATTTTAGCACATGATACCTAGGGGTGTTTAAGTGCACTTATGAGCAATATGCGCGGATACTCAGGTTATATTGGACCATTCTGAGACCACTTTTAGAGGTTTTGGAGCCTTTCGGGAATGTTTCTAAATTCCATTTTGTCAAAAATGATTTTCATTTTTTCATGAAGCTAGATCCTGGTCTAACAAAATGCGCACCGATCCAACGAGCTGAGTATTCTAAAAGGAGTTTTCTTGAAATAAACCTCTCATTGTTCCGATAATTTATATTTTGCAAGGTCAGAGCACAATGTAATGGCTTAGTGATCAATTTTGTACACTAGTGGGGTTGGTTAGGTTTTAAGGTTACACACTTCAGAGTTATGAATGAGGAAACTCTAGTCATCTTGGGGATTCATTTCATTATTGGACCTATTTGGGAATAGTCAAATTTGAGGTATGACACTATCTCTCTTTATGGTAACAATCTTAGTAATTCTCCAGGAACAACATTAGGAAACTCACACACCACTAGCATATTCTTAACTAACCCCTTATCTACCTTTGTATCCCTAACCACAGCTAAATAGCCTTGACATCCCCTTCTAAACATCTTTCTAGCTATGATTGTAGAGATGAGATTCTAAGGCATTGAACTTTTATCACCTCATAATTAAAATCCCTCATCATTTGGATTCTAAAAATCACCTCTTTTTCCCGATAAGCCAAAGTGGCATAATGTTGAGCTAACCAATCCATCCCTAAAATCACATCAAAATCTAATACATCCCATAGAAATTTATGAGCGACCAAATCTCCCTTTTGAGCTTTTTCATTTTTTTAGACATTGGTATGTTTTTATGGGACATTGTACTAGTCTTTCCATTTTTAAGGGACATGGTAAGTTTACCAAATAAGGACAAATGATTGGTCTCAAGGGGACAAGACACTTTTGATTTTGTGGAGTCACCACCCGATTTATAAAATCGGGAAAAGAAAAGGACAACATTGGGTCACTCAGTGAGTATTGTCCCCAATAAAGATTTTTGGGTTCGAGGGATCACGTATACTTTATGACTATTTGTCATTATACAATATTCAATGTATAGCTACTACAACACCCTAGTTTTGGTATGACAGTTTGTATAGCATTCACATAGTACATCAGATAGTAAAAGATAATAAAGTTGAGAATTTAATTATTACATTACTTTCATGATAAAATACATATGAAAAAGAAAATATTTCAAAAAATTAAATACATTTTGGATATGATTAATCTGCAAGATTAACATGACCATTCATATAGCTTGTTGGATTTCATGAATAATATGATGATCATGCATGCTTGTAGTGATTATTTATGCTATAATGATGTATGACAATAATATAAAGGATGCATGAGGTCATCACTGGACCAAGAGCATGATGACTCTATTCCGGGATATGAACTTTTCACATTATTGGTATTTATGATAAGATTTCATGATTTTAAAAATAGAGGATACAAAATGATGATATGAAACGAGCATAATAAAGCATATATTATTCACATAGCATGCAAGATTTCCAGTCTCATCACAAAAGCATAATAGTATTCCCAAATGTTAGAGATAGTAAAATAAAATATAATGAGATAAAATAAATGTGCTAAAATAATTATGTGGTCCTTAGACTCAACTAAGCTTAAAGGGTTTTGAAGCTTTAGCTTTGAAAGATTATCAAGCTTTCCTCATCGAGAGGTTCAAAATGACAATAGAATGATGCTAGATTATATACCTTTGAAGCATGCTTTGATAAAGATGAGGCTTGGTTTGGTGAAAAAAGGGATATAATAAGCTAAGAGAAAGCTTATGGGAGAGTAAAAACTATCTAAAAAGGGGTTTCTAGTGCCTTTGATCGGACCAATTTTTTAAGTGTATGTGTGTTTCCACTTGCTCCCCCCTTTAAAATGGGGTGTGAAGGGTCTATTTATAGGGAAAATTGAGTAGAATACAGTGGTAGGGTGTGGTCACATGCGTATATCGAGGTTTTTGCACGTGGCCACACCAAGTGCGCATGGTCGAGCATAGTGTGCGCATCGCCATGCGCACACCTTTGAGCTTCCATGCACACTTCGATGCTTCACACACACTTCCTTAGTTTTATGCATGTTGTTCTAAGGTTGGTTCCCAGGGTTTTTGCACCTTCCAAATGCATTTATGGAGTCTATTTTTCCAAATTCAACCTCGATTTTAGCATATGACACCTAGGGGCATTTATGTGCACTTTTGATCGATAGGCTCACTTTTGAGTGATACGCGCACTTTTGAGCGATACGTGCTGATCCTTGGGTTGTGTTGGACCATTCCAAGATCACTTTTGGAGGTTTCAAAGCCTTTCAGATGTGTTTCTAAAGTCCGTTTTATCAAAATCGATTTCTAATTTTTCATGAAGCCAGGTCCTAGTCTAACAAAATATGCACTGGCCTAACGAGCTAAGTATTCTGAGAGGAGTTTTCTTGAAATAAACCTATTATTTTTTTTATAATTCATATTTTGCTAGGTTAGAGAATAACTTAATGGCTCGGTGATCGATTTTGCACACTGGTGGGGTCAGTTAGGTTTTTTTAAGGTTGCACACTTCAAAGGTGTAATGAATGAGCAGACTCTAATCATCTCAAGGATTTATTTCATATTTGGACCTTTTTAGGGATAGTCAAATTTAAGGTATAACAGTTGCCCCCTACTTCATATGTGTTGCATAGCCATATAGTGCTAGTGTCAATACACGTAAAGCAAATGCAAAGATGCAAAAACTTTTTAGTAGGGAGAGAGGTACTTACCTGTGGGTTGTCTTTAGACGTCTTATTAAGATTTGGCTACTATTGTTGTGTTTTGTATGTTGCTATTTTTCTATGACTTGGTCATCATGCAAAGTGCTATTTTGGACATATGCAAGCTTATGCAAAGTGCATTAGGATTTATAACACTATAACCTTCTTAGGTGTCACACAAATGAAGATGTTATTAAGCAAAAATAAATGCAAATATAACCTTTTTAGGTGTCACACAAAATGAGGATACTACTAAATAAAAAAGGATGCGACCATAACCTTTTTTGGTGTCACGCAAAATGAGGATGCTACTGAGTAATGAAAATTTGACTTTAACCTTTTTAGGTATCATGCAAAATGAGAATACTACCAAGCAATGAAAATGCGACTATAACCTTTTTAGGTGTCACATAAATGAACATGTGACTATAACCTTCTTAGGTGTCATGCGAATAAAGATGCTATTAAGTAAATGAGAATGCTCCTAAGCAGTGTGGATGCTCCTAAGTGGTGAAAGTGCTTCTAAGTAATGTGAGAGTGCTTCTAAGAAATGTGAGAGTGCAATGAAAGTGCTTCTAAGCAATATGAAAGTGCTTTTAAGCAACGAAAGTGCTTTTAAGTGACAAAAGTGCTTCTAAGCAATGCAAAAGTGCTTTTAAGCAATGAGAGTGCTTTTAAGTGATGAAAGTTCTTCTAAGCAATGTGACAGTGCTTCAAAGCAATGAAAGTGCTTTTAAGCAATGTGAGAATACTTCTAAGCAATGAAAGTGCTTCTAAGTAATGTGAGAGTGCTACCCCTTTGGATTTTGTCATTATCATAGGCTTAAGCTTTTCTAAAGAGCCTATTCCTTTCAGTGAGGAGGAGTGTTATACTACTGTGGCGAGGAGGCACCTTATAATGGATTTTCTTAGGGTGGTCACACCTATAAAGTATGGTTGCTCGTATCTCACTTGTTACACAGAGTTTGTTTCTTTCATGTAGACTCTGTATGATAATGGTCTTATTTTAACAGAGTAGCTGGCTCGCTGCTTTTTGTTTTATTTATTGAGTGTTATTATCTTCCTGAACCCTTTGGGTACGAGCAATTTGCAATTGATGTCTGTCTTGAGAGATCTGGATGGCTTGCCGAGCTATTGTTGGGGCACTGCTACCTTTGCTCATGTTTACTTAAGCCTTGATGCAGCATGCCAAGGTGGCTCAAGGATCTATGGATGCTTGTTCATGCTAGACATGAGTAGGAGTTCTATTGTCTATTCTTTTACTTTTAGATTATTATTTTTGACCCTCTAATTTTGATAAATCTGGGCATATAAGTTCGGGATTCTCCCTCGTTTGTCCATCGAGCATTTCCAAGAGGATGGCTTCCCTCATTATTCTTACTAGATTAGGAAGACTATTGATTTGATTGAGGATTGTATGGTAGCTCAGGACCATATAAGGAAGGTGTCCCGTACTCAGGTATGTCTAATTCCTACTGTGTTGGTTATTTCTTTCTTAGGGATCTTGTGTTCATTCTTACCCTTTGAGTAGATTTTTCTTTGCTAGTGGGTGGCGAGGTCTCACTAGATGGCAGAGATCGTGATGGCATGGCAGTTAATGGAGAGATGAGTGTTGCTCTCTGGCCTCATCAATAGAGTGTGATATTTGGGCGAGCAAGTTCATCATTGGTGGGATGGCCTATATATGAGGAGAGTTCACATCCCTCCTCCTAATTACATGTTTTGGGGCCATGAGCTTTATGGTGATGATCTTGATGCTGTTATGACGGCATTCCCCTCTGAGAGCCTCTTAGAGAGTGTGGGTTTGCCTTATGTTGATGTATTGATCCCTCAGCTGATTGATGTTGTAGCTAGTGGGATCATTCCTTCACTTCCACCCTCTCAGGCAGATGCATCTCATCATTTGGGTTCAAGGATTAGGCCATCATGTAAGTCATCGAGAGTCACTTCTTCTGATCTGTTAAGCCTTTATTCCTATTTTAGTGTAAGCATATAGCAAACTTTATTAGTAATAATCTGTAATTTACATCAGTTGTGAGAACTTATCTGCAACGACGTCAGAGAAGATCTAAATCTCATTTTGAGGAGGATAAGGGCACGTTTCATATTGAGGCAACTGCCTATGCCAGTGGTGTGGCTTCTATTAGTACTACTCTTGGGGTCTTGACGGTTCAGTCATCTTTGTCTTTACTTAGGATGGATATTCTAGGTAGAGTAGTGAGTTTCGATTTGCCCAGACTTGGCTTTCCTTAGTCAGGTGTTGCTCCTACTGACCCACATTCATGTTCTCCATTTATTCTTGCCTCTGTTTCATTTATTTAGTGAGTGGTGGTTGACTTATTTGCTTGCTTTTGTAGATTCTTATCTCCTCTAGTCAGTACTGGTATACTGTTACAGGGAGTGCGCAACAATGCTTTTTGGACTCTGGGTGTTGTATCTAGGCATTTATCTTGCATGTTGTATGGTGCTTGTATAATGATGATTATATATACTTCTTGTTATGTATCATTGATGATGATGCTTGCCATTACTATTATCCGCCTCTTTTCCCTTTTTTTGCCTAAGACGTCTCCTTTTAGAGTTTTTCGCACTTAGCTAGGTTTTCCTTTTCTTCCCTCTTTTGCCTAAGGTGTCTCCTTTCAAAGCTTTTCACACCTAGCTAGGCTTCTCTTTTTTTTTTGGCTTCGATGATGGTGGCTAATCTCAAAGACAGAACTCAGAGAGGATGGTAAGAACCATGGCCATGTAATAAAGGAAAATACAAAGCATGGTTGATACAATTCATAATGATAAAATGTGTTGCACTTTTCAAAGACATTTTGCATAAATTAGCAGTCATTCTCATTTCACTATAATCATTTAAGAAAAAGCACAGGTGCATTCGTACAAATTTCAAACTTAAGGTCACTATTGTCCTTAACTAGCCTTCTCAAGTCTTCTAGTTAAGTATTTTCTCTCTTTCCCTAATTTTTGCCTGAGCTACTGTTCTTAGGTTTTCAACTCAGTGGAAGTCCCTAACTTTTTCCTAAACTACTTTTTTTAGGTTTTTAACTTAGTGCGGTATTTTTTTTATGCCTTAGATGTAGTACTTCTTCAGGCAATCTGTATTGACATGTTTAGAGAATTCGTTGCCTTTAGAATCCATTAGCTTGACTACTCCTTTTGATAAGACATGTTTGACTAGGTATGGGCCTTTATAATTTGGTCTAAATTTCCCTCTAGTGTCTAGAACATTCTGTCTTTCTTGCTTTAGCACTCAATCTCCTGCTTTCACACTTTTATGTTTTACACTTCTGTTGAAGGTCTTGACTAGTCGAGCCTAATACAATTGTGTGTGGTATAAAGCCTTGGCCTTTGGCTATCGAGTAAGATTAGTGTGCCTCTCTCTAGTCCATTGTACTTCTAGCAATTCAGATTTGATTGCTACCCAAAGAGACTTAATCTCTATTTCAACTGGAAGAACTACTTCTGATCCATACACTAGTGAGAAAGGAGTTGCTCCTGTTGAAGTTTTGACTATTGTTTGGTACCCCCATAAGGCATGTGGCTATCTGTCTGCCCAATCTTGGTAAGTCTAAGTCATCTTTGATAAGATCTTTTTTATGTTCTTGTTTGCAGCTTTAATGGCCCCATTTGCTTATGGTCGGTAAGGAGAAGATTTATGATGTTCCACCTTAAAACTCCTTAGTAGCTCTCTAACTTCCCCTTGGAATTGCACACCATTGTTACAGATGATATGATGAGGGATTCCATATCGATAGAAAAAATTTCTTTTAATGAACTTAGCCACTTACTTAGCGCCTATCCTTGTGAATGATTATGCTTCGACCCATTTTGTAAAGTAGTCCATTGCCACTAGGATGAACCTATGTCCGTTTGAGGTTGTCAGGTGGATTTCCCCAATTATGTCTTGTCCACATGCTGAGAAGGGCCATGGAGAGGTGATGTAGTGTAGTTCTATCAAGGGAAGGTGGCTGACATTCCCGTGGATCTGACACTTATGGCATTTTTTTACAAATTTAATACAGTCTTCCATCATCATCATCTAGAAGAACCTTTATCTAATTAGCTTCTTAGCCAGGATTACTCCATTCATATATGGACCACAAACACCCTTGTGTACTTCTTATACTGCTCTTGTCGCCTCAATTTCATCTAGACATTGGAGTTGTAAACCATCTGAGGTTCTCTTGTATAACACACCCTAGTGTGATATGAATTTTCATGCTAGTTGTCGAATGACTACTTTGCCTCGTTCGTCTGCTTGATCAGGATAGGCTTGTTCCTTCAAATATCTCTAGATGCCATAGAACCAGGGTTTTTCAACTATTTCTGTCGTAATTATTCTATAAATTTTATGACAAGGTTATCTTGATCTGAGTAGAATTAGTGGCTTTATGGGCATTTTAGATGGTCCTTCCCATACTAATGCTAAGGAAGCAAGTGCATTTGCCATCTGATTGTGATTCCTAGAGAGATGAATGAGTTTGCATTTTTGGAAGGACATAGTAAGTGGCCTAAAGTGGTTTAAGTAAGGGCATAAGTGCTGCTCTTTCAGTTCCCATTCTTCCGTGGCATGGTTAATTACTAGCATGGAATCTCCGAAGATTTTGACTTCTGTGATATTTAGGGCTATAAGTGCTTCTATTTTGAGTGTGCATGCCTCATGTTTTGCTTTATTATTTATGACTCTTAACTCAAGCTTTTTAGTAATTGGTACCACTTCACCTTCTAGAGATTGTAGTATGACACCGACTCCTGCACCGAACTAATTTACTGCTCCATCAAAGTACATACGCCCTCCTTGGATCTTGATTAATGAACTGAAGTCATCTAGAAAGTCTAGTTGGATTTCTTTCAAGTCTGGAATGTGGTTAAGAGCTAGAATTTAGCTACTGCTCTGCCTTTTACTACCTTCTTAGTAAGATATTGCACGTCAAATTATGTTAGCAATACGAGCCACTTAGCAAGTTTCTCGGCTAAAGAGGGAGCTTCGTAGAGGTACTTCATTGGGTCCATTTTAGACACAACCTAAATTCTGTATGATTAAAAGTAGTGTCTGAGCTTTTTCATTGCCTATACCATTGTTAGGTATATCTGTTCGACTTGGCTGTACTTTTCCTTATATGGCAACATCTTCTTGCTCAAGTAGTAAACTGCGTGTTCTACTTTTGTTTCTCCTTTTTCAGCTAATATTGCACCGACTCCATTCCCTTCAATGGCCAAATACAGGGTTAGAGGTATCCTTGGTTCAGGTGGCCTTAGAATTGGTGGGTTGGCTATAAAGCTTCTGATCTTGTTAAATGCTAGCTAACATTGTTCATTCCATTCAACTGGCTAGTCTTTTCTAAGTAGATTGAAGATTAGTTCACACATTATTGTCAACTTAGCAATGAATCTACTGATGAACTATAGTTTCCCTAGAAACCCTCTGATTTCCTTATCTATTTTTGGCACTTTCATCTCTCTGATGGTTTTTGTTTTGTTTGGATCCATTTCAATCTCGTTTTGACTAATAACATACCCCAGCATCTTTCCTAATATGACCCCAAATATGCATTTCTTTGGATTTAGCCTGAGATTGTACTTTTCAACCCTTATGAGGAACTTTTTAAGATTAGAGGGATGTTCTTCCCTGGTTTTTTACTTGACCATGGAACATTGCAGTTGTCATTCTCTGGTAGGTTGCCCTTGCATTCTTTAGTCCATAAGGCATAACTCTATAGCAGTAAGTACCTCATTCTATTTTGAAAGTTTTCTTTGCTTTGTCGATAATGGCCATTAGGATCTGATTGTACATAGAGAATCCATCCATGAAGGAGTACATTACACATATGGTAGTGCTATCAACTAATAAGTCTATATGATGTAGTGGGAAATCATCCTTTAGGCAGGCCTTATTCAGATCTCTATAGTTGATGCAAATTCTAACCCTTCCATCTTTCTTTGGTACTAGCGCCACATTTGCTAACCATTATGGATAGTCTATTACCTCTAGGAATTTTGCCTTGAACTATTTCTCGATGTCCTCTTTCACTAGTTAGGCCCATTTTAGTTTGAGTCTTCTTAGTTTCTACTTTACTGATTTTCACCCTTCTTTAGTAGGAATGAAGTGTGTTAAGCAATGTCTCTATCAATACTAGGCATATCATCGTACGTCCAGGCAAATACTTTTGAATATTTTATTAATATTTTTTCAATTTCTCTCCTCTCTTCAGGGACATCTTTGAAAATATGCAAAATGCATGGTTCAAATTCCACGCCAATGTTAAATGATTCAGTGCATATGGAATGAATGTTAACTATGCTAATGTTTTAATCAATGCGATGCATACTACCATCAGGGAAGACATCAAACAAGTAAGCAAAATCATATTTCATTGCATTAACTTTAGAGTTCATTACATCATCAGTTTCAAATAAAGAAAAAGAAATTAAAGAAGTGAACTTTCTCTGGATTAGTGGTTTGAGAGATGTTTATATCTTTGTATTATCCACTGCTTGTATGCTTCATCAGTAATACCATCTTCAATACTAGTAGTAAATTAGTGGATGATTCTCTTTCTCCATGTTGCTCTAAAGTGATCCACAAACCTTTATTGTATCCTACCATTAGAGAATCCTGCAAGCTCAGAAGGTACGTGTTATTTCTTACTAAACTATCTATTCACATTGCCAGATAATAGTGGGTGCATGACCTAAATCCTAAGATTGGTACACAATTGACATATGTGCAGAGAGTCACATGTCCCAGCTTCCACTATGGGCACATCCATCTTACTTGATATTCTGGTATGTCCTTTATGCATTTGAGCTAGTCCTGATCTGTGATGTAGGCTGAGCGCCCATTAATGTCCTTGATGTGTCTTTTCAGGTGATTCCTGGGCTAGTATCTCATCCAGTTCCATACAGGTTTATTTAGTAGACTTAGCTTTTCTTATAGCCATATTTGAAGTAATAGAGTGCTTCCAGTGAAGTTCAAACTTTTCCTATTTTTGAGGTCATCCAAACCTTGAATGGCATCTGCTAGGATTAATGGGAAGGGAGTCATTCCACATTCTATTCTTTTAATGGCCTGGAGTATCTTATAATCTCCTAGCCCATCATTTGAGATGGTGAAGTATTGCATAAAAAGGTAACATGTAAGGAGACATGCCCAAATCAAAGTACCAGTCTTCTTGGTAGTGCAGGCAGCTAAGAGTTACATAAGAATCAGTCGTTTGCACTCAGTGACTAGTTCATCAAGCTTTGTTGGCTTAGATCAAGGAAATCAGCCCCAAGCCCTTAGTATTTGACATCTTGGTTAGTGAAGATTGCTTATTCGGTCTTGTTGGGGGTTCACCCTGCTATGGTAGTGAATTCTTCATATAATGGGCATAGTTATATAGTGTTTAATTGAAATACGTGCTTTTGAGGGTCCCAAAATGACATAGCAACATTCAAGAGTTCACAATCAAGGTGCACATGTTGGAATGTCTTAATGCATAGCATTCCATATGGTTACAAGCTTTTCCAGTCAGCTTTATTAAGATTATAGAGGAAATGTCTAGTGATACTAGTTTGGTTTTGGGGGCTTTTGACCATATTGCCATCATCAAGCAATTCTTGAATCCTGGCTTTCAGTTTTCCATTACTTCAATGAGAAGATTCAGCTTTGTGATCACTCATGTTTGAATACTGTATTCTTGTGCATGACATGTGCCTGCAAAATAAAAGGGTGAGCACGTATGCATGGAGTGGATGCAGAATCTTACAATGAAAGATGATGATTCCTACAAGAAATAGTGGTTAATATGTGCTATCTACATGTATGTGATGTATGCATGATTAAAGTTGGTTAGTTTTCCTGCATAGTGAACAAAACAATCACAAGCAAGCTCTCGCTTCCAACCTTATTTCTCTACGAGGCCATTCAGTCTCTTTCCTAGGTGGGTTTTGAACCTATAGTCATCAAGGGACTATGGTTCTGCTCTCAGAACTAGGCTATTTTGATTTATGTTGGTCATAACTAAAGGGTAAACTGAGGAACAATACTCAAATGTGCTTGGGGTAATCACATGATGTCAATGTGAGGTCAATTGTCAAGCTTCAAATGATGTCCAAAGCTCGCATATGCCTATATGCATAGGACCAAGGTTAATCAAAAGGAGTCTAAGTTCTTGCCCCCCATATCCATATTCGATATGTTTACTGAGAGTTATGAAAGTATCATTTGATAGTTTATAATTTGATGTTGTCGACATAAGGGCCCATAATCTAGTTGGGTTCCTAACCAATTCATTTAATCTGATAAGGATAAATGGATGAAATCTTATAGGTTTCGTCATTGAGGGATGTCATCATTTGTTAATTTGCATAGACTATTCAAGCTGAGGTAGATGATTCTTATCATTCCTCATGCTTCAAGTTCACATAAAGTATATGAGAATCATGTGGTCCTGAGCATAAATTTTCTATGAAAACTAACATAGGAGGGTCATGTCATTTATGAATATCATGTCAAACAAACAGCATTAGGACAAGGATAGCATACATAGCTTAATGGAATCCTAGTGGATGTTACTATTAGTTTATCTACATGAGTTGAGCCAAGGTGAAAGGCTAAGGGTTCCTTTAGCAAGAATGCCCCCATATGACTAGGGTTATGAACTCCGATCAGTGAGTCTAGCATTCTTTTAATAACTCAGTTGCCCCCCTTAAGGACTTGGGTTATAAACTCTAGTCAAATGAGTCCGACGAATGAACGAGTAATGACTAAAGGTGATAATACCATATCTTCATCACCCCATGACTTAAGTGGAATCATGGTGGCAATGTCATTTAGTATTATCGAGGATTTTAGGGACAAGTGGTGCATGTGTGATGTGTAGTGCAAATGCAGTGGTGAGGGGCTCTATACTATTAAGTATTGCATAATGAGAAATAGTCATTTTCAAGTTGATCCTTCTTACTTAGAAGTCCCCAGTAGAGTCACCATTGTGAGTGACCAAATCTCCCTTTTGGGTTTTTTTATTTTTTTAGATAGTGGTATGTTTTCATGGGACATTGTGCAGGTCTTTCCGTTTTTAAGGGATATGGCAACTTTACCGAATAGGGACAAATGATTGGTCTCGGGGGGATGAGATGCTTTTGATTTTGTGGAGTCACTACCCAATTTTTAGCAAATTAGGAAAAAAAAAGGACAACATCATGTCACTCAATGAGTATTGTCCCCAATAGAGATTTCTGGGTTCATGGGATCGCATTTACTTTTTGACTATTTCTCATTATACGATATTCGATGTATAGCTACCGCAACACCCTAGTTTCTTTAATGATAGTTTGTATCGCATTCTAGTGATATTAACAATAATCAATCTTAATTTTGATCTTAAAAAATATAATTTTGAGCATTTAATTTGTTTTTTTAAGTGTGTATAAGTTAGGACTCCATTGGAAGTTAAAATGAAGTATGATTATCTTGGGCTTATTCAACCTTTGAGATTTAAGGAGGCTTTTGACATCCTTAGAGATTTATAATGAGAAAGTTATCTTCTTGACATTTGAAATAGACATCTTAAGCTTTTTGAATTGGGCTTGCTTTTCAAAATCCCAGTTCATTTGGGTAAGCAAATATTAAGTCAAAATCAATATATGCAGTTGCCATTTTAGATTGCACAGCTCCTAGTATTTTAGACATATTTTGAGTTACATAAGTCTAATTGAAATGATTCAAAATGATATGGAAATCTAAGTCAAATATCTACAACTTTAATGAAGAAAGTATGGGAAAATTAAATCTCTAATAGAAAATCATGGCTTCAACTTGTGCATAGTTATCTAACAGTAGTCTACATTTTAGATTGCATAACTCTTAGTATTCTAGATCTATCTTGAGCTAAAGAAGTCCAATTGAAGTGATTAAAAAATTTATGAAAAGATAAGTCAAATATTTACACCTTTCATGAAGAAAGTATGGGCAATTTCAAATGTCTCCAATAGAAAATCACGGCTTTAACTTGTGCATAGTTATCTAACAATAGTCTACATTTTAGATTGCATAACTCTTAGTATTTTGGAAATATATTGAGCTACATAAGTCTAATTTAGGTGATTTAAAATAATATAAAAATATAAGTCAAATATCTACAACTTTTATGAAGAAAGTCTAGGCAAATTCGAATTTCTTTAGTAGCCAATCATGGTTTCAATCCATGCATAGCTGTCTAATAACATCACTTTTAATAATTCAAAATTATAAACATTAGATTCAAAATATAGACATTGGAAACATTATTTTCACCTCCAATAACTATATTTTTGAGTTTTTTGTCTATATAAACACCTCCTAATGTTAATCGAAATTAAGAAAATTAAGAAACTTGTTTATCTTTCATTCTTTCTTAAGCATTCAATTAATCTCTCAAATTCTCTTAAACAATTCTTTGTTTATATAACTCTTGTGAGAGTTAGTTGTGTGTTAGAAATAGAATTTCTCTTTATCTTAAATCTTAGGATAGATTATAAGGGAAGTAAGATTTATTTTTAAAGGAATTATTTTAAGTGTTGTCCATTAAAACACTTGGGATTTAGTTTTTAAGTGAGTCTTAAAAACTGAAGTTGTAAGGTTGTAAGAGTAAGCCATAAAACTCTTGTGTAATCTCAATCTTGTGAATAATATTGTGGGTGATTGAAAATCATAACTTAAGGATAAGTTAAGTAGAGATGTAGGATTATTTTTGAATCTGAACTCCTTAAATCTTCATGTTCTTCATTCTTCCTTCTTAACTTCCATTCAATTCTTGCAAAGAATTCTTTTAATTCCTCATTTTTATTTGATAGTCCTATTCACCCCCCCCCCCTCTATGACTCTTTTCAATTGGTATTGGAGCTTGAATTCTAGGTACTTTATTGCTAGAATACAAGATCATGGGGAGTGAATCATAAAACATCTCTTCTCTTATATTATTTTTTTATGGTAGTGACTATCCACATTGGAAATTTAACATGGAATTATATCTTAAGTGTAATTCCATCAAACTTTGGGACATTTTCCTAAGATTTTGGGAACTACCTACAACTATCATTGATGGTGTGGTAACTACTCTTATAAGAAGCTAATGGATTATTGATCAAAAGGACACAAAAATAAAAAAGCTATGATTACTCTAGTCTCTTCAATAACAAGAGAAGGAGGCAAGCTTCAACATTGTATATTGGCCAAAGAAATGTAGTAGACCTTACAAAACCACTATGAAGGCAACATTCAAGTAAGAAGAAAGAAGGTTTAACTTCATATCTATAAATATGAACTCTTCAAAATAAAACCTCATGAATCAATCATGAAGATGACAAAGTGTCTCAATACTCTCCTCACAACCCTCAAAAAACTTGGAAAACATTTCTCCAAGGAAAAGATAAATAATAACATTCTAAGAATCCTACCTAAGAAGGATTAGGAATCTCATGTTACTTCAATTGAGGAAGCTTAAGACCTCTCCACTCTATCAACCGATGTGCTCATTGGTAAGCTCTTAAAACATGAGCTTACTATAAAGCAAAAAGGTGAAGAACAAGAAGAGAAAAAAGAAAAGAAAAAGAGCATTCCTCTAAAATATCTTCAAGAAGATAGTAAAGAGGAAAGCATCAAAGATTCTAGTAATGAAGATGGTGACATTGCCATGCTCACTAAGAACTTCAAGAAGTTTTTGAGAAAGAAAAACTTCTTAAGAATAAAGGACTTCAACAAGAAGTTCGAAGGAGATGGGAAGAAGAAAAATAAGGAGGTTACTTACTATAAATGTAAGACACTGGGAAATATTAAAAATGAGTTTCTTAAACTCAAATTCAAGAATAAAGGAGCAAATGATAAGAAAAAGGCATTCAAAGTTACTTGGGATGATTCCTCTAAATCCTAAAAGGAAGAGGAATAACAAGAAGTGGTCAATCTTTGCTTCATGGTCCTTGAAAATAAAAATGAGGTACCATCTACTTCTTATTCTTCCTTTGGATGATTGTGATAATTATTATGATGATGATGATGATGATGATGATGAGAGCTCTATTATGAGCAAATTACTTGTTAAATGCAAAATTTTATTATCTAAGAACAAAAATTATAAGCATGAGTTAGGTACTTTAAATAGAGAATTAGAAAATTTAAAAATTAATTTTGCTACACTTGTTAAATCAAATGAAAAACTTATTAGTGATGTAAAATCATCTAATTCTTTGAAAGATCAACTTAAGAAAGCAAATGATGAAAATCATAAGCTTTCTAAGGAGGTCTTAGAATTAAAGAATTCCATTACTAAATTTAACAGAGGAAAAGAAACTTTAGATAGTCTTTTTGGCTCTCAAAAATTTCATGGAGATACCCATGGAATTGGATATAAGAAGGATGTCTTTATCATCTTCATCACATATTAATTTTGTAAAAGCTTCACATGATTCCACTCCTTCAACCTCCAAATCAAATGAGACTCAAGCTTTCAAAACTAAAAGATCTTATGTGTTAAATAGTAAGTTAAAGTCTCATGAGATTCATCCTTCATTAACACAAAGAGGTAAGGCTCAAACTAGAGCACCTCAACCCAAACATGTTTATATGTACATTAGACACAATTATAATAGGCATGTTACACAATATAATGCACATAAACATGTTGTATAAAATTATCGAAATACACATTACCATTACCAATGCATGTCTCATTTAATGACACAAAGCAATAGGAGATATACATAACACCAAAGGCATGTTGCACACATTAAGAAAGCATTTCATCCTAGGAGGAATAAATTTGAAAATATTGTATGTTCTTATTGCGTGATCAAGGGACATACTAATAATGTGTTATTCTATAGAAGACTACATATGAATTTACTTCCTACGGATTATCTTGAAACTAACCAACCTGGACCAAGAAAGGTTTAGGTCCAAAAGAACACTTAAATTATTTTTTGTAGATGTGCTTGAAATCCATAAGAATAAAAAGGAAGTGGTATCTCGATAGTAGATGTTCAAGGCACATGACGAAAGACAAAGAACAATTCAACAAACTTAATGCTAAGGATGGAGGACACGTTACTTTCTGAGATAATGCAAAAGGAAAAATTATTGGCATTAGAGAAATAGGTAATCCACAATCCTTATATGTACATCATGTGTTGTTTGTTAATGGTCTTAAACATAATTTGCTTAGTATAAGTCAATTATGTGACATGGGAAATAAAGTAACTTTCTATCCTAAAAATGGCTTTGTTAGTAGTCTTGATTAAAACAAAGTTATTTTTAGTGGTGAAAGAGTAGACATTGTTTATGTCATTGATTTAAATAAAATTAATAACTACAACATAAAATGCTTAGTGTATATCTCCCATGACACATGAACATGGCATAGAAGGTTAGGACATGCAAATTTTGAGCTTTTGAATGATCTTTGTAAACATAAACTTGTGATTGGTTTACCTAAGCTTGAATTCACTAAGGATAAACCTTGTGATGCTTACCAAAAGGGAAAACAATCCAAGTCCTTATTTAAGCTAAAAAATGTAGTGTCCACCTCTAGGCCACTTGAACTTATACATATGGATTTATTTGGACTAACTAGAGTTACTAGTATCGGTGGAATGCACTATGCATATGTATTAGTTAATGATTACTCTAGATTTACTTGGGAATGTTTTCTTGCTCATAAGAATGTAATGGTCTTCCACAAGTATACAGATTCGTACAAGTAGTAATTAAATATCGATCCCATAGAGATTGCAAATTGATTATAGTGATACTAATTATGTTTATTTGTTTAAACAATGAAAAAGGGTTTTTTTAATTAAACTAAAAATTAAACTAAAACAAAACATAAAATCACAATGAGATAACAATCACTTTAGAGAGCTAGGGTTCTTATTACAAATTCAACCTTTATTTAAGATAAATTAACTACTAAGCCATACCTAACCTTAATCCAATTTGAGGGTTTCTCAAGAATCATAGGCTTTCCTCCTAAGACAAACCTATGATTAACCAAGTACATTGACGTTCTTAGATTTAAAGCTCTCGCCTACTAAGTGTTCGGTTGACTCAGTTTAAGCATCAACCCTTAATCAATATTAGTTGCTTAAGTGTTTCTCAACTAAGAAAGCATCTAACAAGTTATTGTTTAAATCCAATACAACCTATCTCTCGATCAAGTTTTATTGTGTATATTCAATCAAAGGGTGATCAATCCTAAGAAGACATTAAGTTCAACAACAACCATAGGATTTAGATTAATGGCTTAGGTTTAATTGTGATTAGCCCATGGTTGATTTGCAATAAGAACCCTAACCAATAATTTAGCTACTCATGTCAATTGTAAAAGATAAAGAAAAAGAATAAAAGAAACTAAACATCATTATTAAATTGAAATTAAGAATGAATAAACACAATTGAATAGAAGAAACCCCCTATTCAATAGGAAATTTGATGTTCTTGTTCTTATTCTCAAATCTTTAAACTAACATAAGCAAGAAAAAAAAATCCTTGTTCTTCCCAACTGCTCTCTCAAAATTCTCTAAAAAAAATAATGTATCTCCAAAAATATATCCTCCCACTCCAAGTGATGAATAAGAATCTATTTATATCCCTTTGTTTCTGATGGCTACCCTCTTATAAAACCCTAATTACAAACCCTAGGGTTACAGCCATGTGAAATCTCCATCCTGTCCCTCATGAGTCAGTAATTAAAGTCACCTCTGAATTTTTTCAATCACCAGGTCGCATGGCCGTGTTCATTTTGCGCATGGCCGTGCACATCCCTATTTCAGCATTATCACATATTGACCTCCATTGCTTTTCGAGCCTATTTCAAGTGCCCATGGCTCCCATGTAGCCTTCCTCTATTGTTCTTTGACTTCCCTAATTACATAAAAATCAAGCAAAAATAAACCAACTAATACATAAAAATAATTAAACACACAAGACATGCAGTAAGTACTTAACTAAATAAAAACTGAATAAAAGAAACATAAACTTAACTGAAATTGAATTTTTTTCTAAAACAAAAACTACTTAATAACATGAATTTTTCACACTCATCAGAATGATGCTTTTAAAGCTTTTGAAAATTATGCTAAAAGAGTTCAAAAAGTAAAAGGTTTTTTCATTTCATCTATTCAAAGTGATCATGGAACCGAATTTGAAAATGAATTTTTCAAAAACTATTGTAATGAAAATTGTATTTCTCATAAATTTCATCTCCTAGAACTCCTTAACAAAATGGGATAGTTGAAAGGAAAAATAGAACTCTTGTGGAAATGGCTAGAATAATGCTTCATGAGTATAATTTGCCCTTATACTTTTAGGAGGAAGCTGTTAACACATCTTATTATATTTCAAGCTGAGTTTTCAAAAGACCAATTTTAAATAAAACATCTTATGAGCTATGGAACAATAAAAAACCTAAAATCTCATATCTAAGAGTATTTGGATGCAAGTGCTTTATATTGAACACCAAGGACAATCTAGGGAAATTTGATTCTAATGCTGATGAAGGAATTTTCCTAAGCTATTCTATTTCTAGTAAAGCACATAGGGTCTTTAATAAGGGAACTCCAGTAGTTGAAGAGTCAATGCATGTGGTATTTAATGAATCAAACTCACTTGATCCTAGAAAGGATGTTTGTAGTGTTGATGATCTTATAGGTGACAATGAGATTGTGGAAACATAAAAAGAAAATGCTACTAAGCCTTTAGAACTTGAAAGTCCAAGCAAAGAGGAAAATGACGAGGCATCTCAACCTACCTTGAAGGATAAACTTCCAAAGGATTGGCAATTTAAGAAAGCACATCCTCAAGACCTCATCATAGGTGACACTACAAAAGGGATAACTACTAGATCTAAACTTAAGTTTATTGTTAATTTAGCTTTCATTTCACAAATTGAACCTAAAAATGTTAATGATGCTTTGAGTGATGAATTTTAGGTCCTTGCTATACAAGAAGAGTTAAATTAATTTAAGAGAAATAAGGTTTAGACCTTAGTTCCTATACCTAAACATCATCCTATAATAGGCAACAAATGGGTGTTTAAAAATAAGATGAATGAACTAGGAACAAAGCTAGACTAGTAGATAAAGGTTATAATCAAAAAGGAAGGCATTAATTATGATGAAACCTTTGCCCCCATTGCAAGGTTAGAAGCTATTAGGATGCTACTTGCATTTGCATCATACATGGATTTTAAACTTTATCGAATGGATGTTAAAAGTGCATTTTTAAATGGTTTTATTGAAGAGGAGGTATATGTTGAAAAACCTCTAGGTTTTAAAAATTTGACTCTCTAAATCATGTTTTTAAACTTTCAAAAGTATTATATGGATTGAAACAATCTCCAAGAGCTTGGTATGAAAGATTGAGTAACTTTTTACTAGAGAAAGGTTTCTCTAAAGGAAAGTTTGACACAACTCTTTTTATAAAAGAAATTCAAACATGATTTATTAATTGTTCAAATATATATTGATGACATTGTATTTGGTGCTACTAACCATTGCTTGTGTGAGGAATTCTCTAATTTAATGCAAGGAGAATTTGAGATGAGTATAATGGGTGAACTCAAATTATTTCTTAGGCTACAAATCAAGCAATGAAAATTTTCATCAATTAAACCAAGTATGCAAGAGATTTTCTCAAGAATTTTATCATGGATGGAGCTAAGATAAGTAAAACTCCAATCAGCACCATAACCAAACTTAACAAAGATGAGAATGGTAAACCGGTTGATGAAAAGTGATTTAGAGGTATGATTGGTTCCTTTCTTTATTTAACTACTAGTAAACTCAATATTATGTTTGCTACTTACTTTTGTGCTAGATTTTAATCTAGTCCTAGAGAATCTCATTTGAATGCTATTAAAAGAATTTTTAAATATGTTTGTGGTACAATGCATTTAGGACTTTGGTATCTTAGGAGTACATCCTTTGACTTGATTAGTTATTCTGATGCGAACTTTGTATGTAGTTTACTAGATAGAAAAAACACTTCCAAAACTTGTCAATTTTTAGGACAATGTTTTGTTTCTTAGTTTAGTAAGAAACAAGTTTTAGTTGCCTTATCCACTGCTGAAGCTAAATAAATTGCAGAAAGTCTTTGTTATTCATAATTTTTGTGGCAAAAACAATAACTGTTAAACTATGGTGTAAAACTTGATCACATTCCAATCAAATGTGACAATACAAGTGCTATCAACTTTAGCAAAAATCTCATTCAGCATTCTAGAACTAAGCATATAGACATTAGACATCATTTCTTGCGTGATCATATTCAAATTTGTGATATCTCACTTGAATTTGTTGATACAAATAATCAACTTATAGATATATTCACCAAACCTCGTAATGAAGAAAGATTAAATTTCATTAAGCATGAACTTGGCATGCTTGATGGTTCTAGTTTATCTTGATTTTATGTTTAATTGATGGTTGAACTATTTTCATTTGAAATCATGTAGTGCTTATTTATTACTTTGATTGATAAATATTTTGATTTTGATCTTAAAATTTTTTTATATAGTCGTCAATTTATATTTGATTCATCTTTTTAAATTTCCTTTTGTATTTTGTCAAATGAGGAGAAATAATTTAAGTTTGCATGTGTACCTAGTTAATTTTTTTTAACATTGTATTTTTTAATTTTGAAACTCTCTTAAAAAATGTGTTTATGTTAGTAACATATTATATTTTTGTTTAATATAAGGGGAAAATTTTTGTTTAAATTTTTGCATGCATATTAACATTGTAAGTATGGCTAATTTTGTCGTACACCATATGTGACAAAAGGTCTTATTTTGCTAACTTTGTTTATGTATGAAATAGATTTTACAAAGATTTTGTGTATCTTTGTTTTCATTTTCCCTTTATATCTCTCTCTTTTCTTTTTGCTTTTGACAAAGGGGGAGAAATATATTTAAGTTTGTTATTTATTACTATACATGTGTATAATATTATCTTCTTCGGAATTATTTTGATCTTTGATAAGGAATGAATAGGAATTATTTTAATCTTTGATAAGGCATGAATATCTTCTTAGGAATTGTTTTGATTTTTGATAAGACATGAATATTTTTACAAAGATTTGGTGTATCTTTACTTTGTTCCTATAGGAATTTGGTCCCTTTAGGTTCATTTCCCCTTATATATCTCTCTTTTCCTTTTGTCTTCGTACAAAGAGAGGAAAATATGTCATGAATAATTTGGGTTTATTTTTTTTATGCTAAGTGCTACATGATTGATTAGCTAGCTGAACTCTATATGATCATATGATAATTAAGCACGTCTAGCATCAACATTATTATTATATGTACTATATTTGTGATACATTTTAATGGCACTATATGCATATATGTTTAAAATTATTTCTTCACATTGCCAAATATTTATTTAAATAATCATATTATCATATTTTATGTTTTTAATACATTTGTCATAAGAATGCCATGTTTTTATCCCTCTTGCTATATTTCATGTTGTTTTTATTTTTTTGGTCAAGGGGAATAATCTATAAATTTATATTTCTTATCATGTCCATATTTGTAGGGGGAGAAATAAATAAATATATTTTATTTCATTTGGTATCATTATTATTACAAATATTATCACACATTTTACTTTGTATTATTTTTTATCAAACTCAAAATAAGTTTGTCAAAATAAAAAAAGGGGAGATTGTTAACCATAGCAATAATCAATATTAATTTTGATCTTAATAAACATAATTTTGAGCATTTAATTTGTTTGTTTAAGTGTGTATAAGTTAGGACTCCATTGGAAGTTAAAATGAAATATGATTATCTTAGGCTGATTTGACCTTTAAGATTCAAGGAGGCTTTTGACATCTTAAAAGCTTTATAATGAGAAATTTATCTTCTTCATATTTTAAATAGAAATCTTGAGCTTTATAAATTCGGCTTTCTTGTCAAAATTCCAGTTCATTTGGGTATGCAAATATTAAGTCAAAATCAAACATATGCAGTTGTCATTTCAGATTGCACAACTCTTAGTATTTTAGACATATCTTGAGCTACAGAAATCTAATTAAGGTGATTAAAAATGATATAGAAAGCTAAGTCAAATATATAAAACTTTAACAAAGAAAGTGTGGGTAAATATAAGTTTCTCCAATAGAAAATCATGGTTTTAACTTGTGCACAGTTGTCTAATAGTAGTCTGCATTTTAGATTGCACAGTTCTTAGTATTTTGGATATATCTTGAGCTAAAGAAGTCAAATTAATATGATTCAAAATTATATGAAAAGATAAGTCAAATATTTATAAATTTTATGAAGAATTTATAGGAAAATTCAAATTTTTCCAATATAAAATCATGGCTTCAACTTGTGCATAGCTGTTTGACAGTAGTCTGCATTTTATATTGCATAACTCTTAGTATTTTGGACATATCTTGAGTTAAAGAAGTCCAATTTAGGTGATTCAAAATTATATGGAAATATAATTAAGATATCTACAAATTTTATGAATAAATTCTAGGCAAATTCAAATGCCTTTAGTAGCCAATCATGGTTTCAATCCATGCATAGTTGTTTGACAGTATCACTTTCAATAATTCAAAATTATAAACATTGGATTCAAAATGTAGACATTGGAAACATTATTTTCACCTCTAACAACTATATTTTTGAGTTTTTGTCTATATAAATACCTCTAGAACTTAATATAATTAAAGAAACTTGTTATCATTCATTCTTTCTTAAGCATTCAATTGAGCTCTCAAATTCTCTTAAACAATTCTTTGTTTGTATAACTCTTGTGAGAGTTGATTGTGTGTTAGAAATAGAATTTATTTTCATCTTAAATCTTATGATAGATTATAAGGGAAGTGAGATTTATTTGTAAAGGAATTGGTTTAAGTATTTTCTATTAAAACACTTGGGATTTAGTTTTTGAGTAAGTCTTGAAAATTGAAGTTGTAAGGTTGTAAGAGTGAGCCATAAAAATCTTTTGTAATCTTAGTCATGTGAATAAGATTATGGGTGATTGAAAATCCTAACTTGGGGATAAGTTAGGTGGAGACATAAGATTGTTGTTGAATCCAAACTCCTTAAATTTTTGTGTTCTTCATTCTTCCTTCTTAACTTCCATTCAATTCTTACAAAGAATTCTTTTAATTTCTCATTTTTGTTTAATAGTCCTATTCACCCCCCCCCCTCTCTAGGACTCTTTTCATATTCACACAATACATCAGATAGTGAAAGATAATAAAGCTGAGAATTTAATTATTACATCATTTTCTTAATAAAATACATATGAAAAGGAAAAGATTGTGGGAAATTAAATTGAATTTAGATATGATTGATTTGCAAGATTAACATGACCATTCACACAGCTTGCTGGATTTCATGAATCATAAGATGATCATGCATGCTTATAGTGATTTTTTATGCTATGTTGATGTATGATGATAATATAAAGGATGCATGAGGTTATGACTAGACCGAGAGCATGATGACTCTATTCTGGGATATGAACTTTTCATATTTTTGGTATTTATTATGTGATTTCATGATTTTAGAAATAGAGGATGCAAAATAATTATATGAAATGAGAATAATAAAGCATATATTATTCACGTAGCATGCAAGATTCCTAATCTCATCACATAAGTATAACAGTATTCCCAAATGCTAGAAACAGTAAAATAAAATGCAATAAAATAAAATAAATGTGCTAAAATGATTGTGTGGTCCTCAGACTCGACTGAGCTAGTGTGGGTTTTGAAGCCTTAGCTTTAAGAGATTATCAAGCTTTCCTCATTGAGAGGTTCAAAATGATAATAGAATTATGCTAGAATGTATACCTTTGAAGCATGCTTTAACAAAGATGAGGCTTGGTTTGGTGAAAAAGGGATCTAATAACTTATAAGAAAGGATGTGGGAAAGCAAAAACTATCTAGAAAGGGGTTTCCAACACCTTTGATCAAATCGATTTTTTAAGTGTGTATGTGCTTCCACCTGCTACCTCCCTCTAAAATGGGGTGTGAAGGGGTCTATTTATAAGGAAAATTGGGTAGAGTAGGGTGGTAGGGGCATGGTCACTTGCGTATATCGATTACGTGGTCACACACGCACATGTGCGCTTCCACGTGCACTTCGACGCTTCACACACACTTCTCGAGTTTTACGCACACTATTCCAAGGTTGGTTCTGAGGGTTCTTTGGCCTTCTAGATGCATTTCCAAAGTCCATTTTGCTAAATTTGACCTTAATTTTAACACATGACACCTAGGGACATTTAGGTGCACTTCTAAATGATACGCACTAATCCTCGAGTTGTGATGTCGAGATCACTTCCAAAGGTTTCAAAGCCTTTCAAATGTGTTTCCAAAGTCTGTTTTGTAAAAATCAATTTTCATTTCACAAAGCCAGGTCTCGGTCTAACGAAATGTGCATTGGCCTAATGAGTTGAGTATTTTGAGAGGAGTTTTCTTGAAATAAACCTGTCATTGTTCCAATAATTCATATTTCACCAGGTCGGAGCATAACTTAATGGCATGGTGATTGATTTTGCACACTGGTGGGGTTGGTTAGGTTTTTTAAAGGTTACACACATCAGCAGTGTTACGAACGAGCAAACTCAAGTCATCTCGGGGATTTGTTTCATCATTTAACCTTTTTGGAGACAGTCAAATTTGAGGTGTGAAAACTATATCTACTAGCAACTCTCTAGCTTCCACTCATAGGTTGATCTTGCTATGAGACATGTTCTCGGCTACCCAAATGCTACTGCTCTCGCTTCGGAGTTCTCCAAAATAAATAATCTTTATTTAAAATATGCTTATATGATATAATAAATAAATTCATACAAATTCTTAAAAATTATTAAAATCATGGAATTGATGAGATTAACTCAATCTAAGACACAATACTATACAAACTCAAAAACTAACACATACCGATGTTATGTTTTATAAGAAATCAATCAAAAATTTGAAAGTCTCCCTTGTAAAACAAATATATCTCTACTAAAAGTAGAGTCATTCTTGCACAAAACAACACTCCTATAATCTCCATAACTTAATAACTCAGGCTGAGCCCCGAACTATACTTTATACCCAACTAAGAATCAACACAGATACATATATAGATATAACATGATTTTATCAAATTTTCTAATATCACAGAATAAAATTTTGTTAAACTATTTTAATTAACTCATTAAAAAAATTAAAATTTAAAGGAAATTGTAAACACCCAATTTCAGGATAATAAAACATGGATGTGACAAAAGACTCCAATGATGAAAATGTTATGAGTAGGTCTTCAACACTTGCATTTCGAAACCTCAAAAGTTCGAATATGTTTTCAAAAGGAGTTTCATTATTTTTTAAAGACTTAATTGTAATATCTTTTCAAAACCTAATTGAAAATTTTAATTTCTTTCAGGGGTGCTTTTATAATTAAAAGTTAAAAAATTTTTGGAATAATAGAATTCCAATCAGAATTATGCAATTCCGATCGAAATTATGTGTTTTCTATCTATTTTTTGTATTTTTTACAGAAAATAAAAAAATTATTTGAGTTGGTAAAATTAGTTTGCTTAATTGATTATTTTATTTTATTATTTATGGTCATTTTAATTAAATTAGGGTTTTAGAATAAGTTAAATTAATTGTTTGATCTTTTTATTTGTTTAGTTTTTTTTTTATTATTTTTGGGCTTGTTTGCTTATGTTTATGTATTTTGGGCCCTAGGTCCACATTAGGCTTTAACCCATTTAAATTTAGATTTTTTTAGGTTTAATTAATTAAAATGCATTTTAGGCCCATAATTAATTAGATTTATGTATTTTAGGCCCTAAGCCCACATTAGGCTTTAACCCATTTAAATTTAGGTTTAATTAATTAAAATGCATTTTAGGCCTATAATTAATTAGATTTAGGGTAGAGATGACTTAGGCCTATTTAGTTAATTAGACATAGACCCACCTAATTTAATTAATTCATTAAGACTTAGCCCATTTAATTTAAGCCTTTTTATAATTTATAGATTTAAGATCATTCTAGAATTAAAACATGTAGAATTAGGCCCATTAAATAAAATACTTCATAATTTGTAGATTTAGGCCCATTTTTAGAATTCAAATAAATAGACTTAAGTCCACTTAAATTAAAATTGAATCAGGATTAGGCCCATTAGTCTTTAGTCTCACCTGTAAATTAAAATATGTAGATTTAACTCATGTAATTAAAATCATTATAGATTAAACTAACCTAGGGATTGTGATGAATGCATTATTTACTTGTATTTTTCATGACTAGTTTGCATGGATCATATGAAATTGCATGTAAATAGAGGATAAAATAGTAATTCATAAAGCAATTCTAAAAGAACACGAGACTGAAAGAAGTTGGTACTCCATATCCAGAATCTCCTAGTTGTGGTACTGGCTTTCTTTTAGGGAATCGAGTAACATCACTTTTTTGATTTGTCCCAGTTATTCCCCTAGGTGGCAACTCCTCATCTCTATACCATGTCTTTATGATAATGATTAGTGTGTTCTCTAGAGCCCTGAGCTCAAACAGTGTCGCAGTTACTAAAATCTTGGGCACGCACTAAACCCTGATGTCTATAGTGGTGACTCCACTAGGGATAAGAGATACTGATTCTACTTGTGTTCTTTAAAATGATTTTATTATTTGTTATTTTATTCTTGCATTCATTCTGCATGTCCCTACTAACTGATGGCATTGGTTTATGGTTCCATGATTCCACTAGCTTCATTGGATTATAAATTGGCCAACCATCACTCTTAGCCTTAACTTAGTTCAAAAGAGATTATCGGGCTCATCTGACTAGAGTTTGTAACCCAAGTCCTAAAGGGGGGTAGTCTTCTCTCGAGTTTGTAAAGGATGTCAGGCCCCTCTGACCTTGGTCTGTAACTCAAGTCTTAAAGGAGGGCATATTGTAAGAGAACTTGACCTTCTCCATCAGACTTAACCATATATAATGGCCTAATTATTTCCCTTCGAATTACCCAAATTACTTGTGAATGTTGCCATGAGGTATTTCTATCTATAAAGGCCCAAGCGCATACTTTAGAAGCCCATTAGGACTAATAAAGATTGGGCTATGCTTTTATACCTAAAAATACTATTTCTATGCTTTAATGATTTAAGAGAATTAACTTGCACGTCAGTTTTTTATATCCCCTATTAATATTAAGGCCAAGACCAAAAATCCTAGGAAAAGAGACTTGTCATTGAATACGTGTGTGGGAGGAATAATATTGGAAGGATGTATATACTTGACTTGATTGATACTTATTACTTGTTGCATAGCATGTGCATCATATATACATGCATACACGCATTACATGCATCATACTAACAATTTGTCTTATAGTTATCATAGATTCATCTGGGTCTTCCTGTGTTGGGAGTCGAAAAGGTAGCAAACTAGTGAGAAGTGATTTGAGTCCATAATCAATTGCAAAAGAGATCCTTAGTAGACTGGAAAGGAGTCCCATCAAGTTGCGCTAGCTAAAAGCTACACAGCCTTAATAAGTTAAAGAAATGGAACAACACGAGGGAGGAAATTGGACCCTAGAAGATGTCAAAGGAGCATTGATGGATGATATAGAAGCAATGATGCAAGATGATTTAAGATAAGCTTTGGCTAGGTTAATGCCACCATCTGCTATTGTTGCACCCCCTATTGCTGCCTATCCACCTGTTATAGGTACACTACCCATTAATAATGACAATGATGCTAGGAACATGCTTGTTATGGAAATGAAGTTGGAAGATATTGAGAGTTACATGGTTGAAAATGCAAAAAGAGAATCTCTTAAGCAAGTGCAAGAGCTAGAGTCCAAACAAATGAAAGCTCTGACTCAAAAGATATCTAAGATAGAGGAGTTGATGAAAGGATAGGGCATTGGATACTCATTTGACTTTAATTATGTGATACAATTTGGGGAGGACAAGTTGTCTGATAAATTTAAGATGTTATAGCTACAGAAGTTTAATGGTACTAGAGACCCGAGGATCCACCTTAGTCAATACACAACTACCATGAGCACCATTAAGGCTCCTTTGTCTATGGTTACCAAGTTGTTTATATTGTCCTTAAAGGGTAAGGATGTCAATTAGTATCATAAGTTAGAGAAGCCTATCCGAGTGGACTGGAGGGAGCTATGTACCTCCTTTCTGAAGTAATATGATTACAACACTAGGCTCAAAGTGTCCATCAGGGATCTAGAATTGACCAAGCAGAAGCCTAATGAACCATTCTCTGATTTCCTAACCAGGTTCATGAATAAAGAGGGATTAATGAAGAACAAGCTGGCTGAAAAGGATCAAGTTAGGATGATAGTCCGAAATGTGTTACCCAATCTAGTAAAAAGGCTATAAATAATGAATCCTAAAACATTTATAGACCTTTACGATGATGGGTTGCAAACTGAAGAGATAAAAAATGAGAAGAGGAGGATCATTATAAACACTAGAGTGAGAAATTACCCAACAAGGGGCATACAATAAGGAAATGCTAGTCGGGTTGTAGGAGTCCATGATATTCAATAACCCAGGAAATTCTTAAAT
The DNA here is from genome assembly GCA_947683625.1 of Mallotus nudiflorus. NCBI lineage: Eukaryota > Viridiplantae > Streptophyta > Magnoliopsida > Malpighiales > Euphorbiaceae > Mallotus > Mallotus nudiflorus. The sequence continues at coordinate 867,847 of CANTUR010000067.1, forward strand.
TTTAACCAGCTCTTATCTAAAGTCTTGGAAAATTTGATCCAAAAAGGCCTCCTTAAACCTTTAACCCCCTCTAGACTACCAAACCTAAATCTCCCTAGCTTTAATTACTATAAATTTGACCAAGTTATTGGCCATTTCACTAACTTTTGCATGCGCCTTAAACATGAAATTCAAAACCTCATAGACTCTAGAAGAATCACAAACCATGAGAAATCCAATCCAAACTCAAACACTAAAAACAACCCTTTCCCTAACTACCGAAATGTACCACCCCCAACTACCATGATGATCAACTCAGGAGTTAGTGAGGAAGAAGTGCTCAACTCCTTTGAGGATCTAAACCTTAAAACTAATGAGAAACCCCCTAATGCCCCTGAAGGTAAGGAGAGAATAGAAGACCTGTTGGGACAACCTTTAGGCAAATTCGACCGTAAGATGTGTTGTTCCAAACCACCTTCTTTCGATATACCCATTGAGTCGATCATGCCTATAGGATGGGGTGATAAATTTGACGATAAGAATATGCCAAATAATAAAGAGAAATGCATGGTTGAGGTGTGGAGAGATGGAAAGAAGGAGCGAACCATTGGGGTTATAAACATATGGTACAACTTTGATGAAGAAGGCACTGAAGGTTACAATGTATGGGTGGATAATCCAAAAGTTAGTCATGTAACTAGAAGTGGTAAGGGTTATAAACCAATAAAGAAGACCACAAAGAAGGAGTAGGCTACTAAAAGAGAAGGCTCAGATGAACATAAGGATGACTTGATCCTTGAACAACTTAAAAAGGCAAAAGCAAATGTAAGCATTTGGGAACTCTTGATGCACTCAAGTAGCCATAAGAAAGCTCTAGTCAAGGCTTTAGCCAAGATGAACATTGATGCTATTGTAACTCCTGAAGCAATGGTGGCCAAGGTTACTAAAAAGAAACATGGGGTTATCACATTTTCTAATGAGGATTTACCTACGGAAGGGAGAAATCATAATAAAGCTCTATTCATCCTAACCGAAGTCAAAAGGAAGAAAACTAATTATGTGATAGTGGATGTTGGGTCTACAATTAATGTTTTCCCACTATAGATTTTGCCTAATATAGGGGTGAAAGTGGAGGATTTAACAAAATCTGACCTTATAATAAGAACTTATGATGACAATACAATGAATGTAGAATGAATATTTATGGCTCTTGTAAAGAATGGACCTATAAAGACAATGGTGGAGTTCACCATACTAGATATCCCTATCACTTATGCTTTGCTTTTGGGTAGGCCCTGGTATCATACTTTAGGAGGAGTGCCTTCAATTGTGCATCAAAAGGTGAAATTCCTATTCGATGGAGAAGTTGTGACTTTAGATGCTAGTATGGGCAAGACCGTGTCTGCAATTATCGATGGTCATAAGCAGGTAGTCACCCCTCCTAGTTTCTAGATAGCCATGATTTCTTATGGAATTGAGATGGATCCAAGGGTTATGAGCATGATTAAAAAGATGAATTATCAACCTAGACAAGGACTGGGAAAGAATGAGCAAGGAAGTCCATAATTCCTGAATTTCAAATGACAAAATGATACCAAAGGATTAGGCTATACAGAGGCTGGATTTGGTAGTAAAAGAGCTATAAAAAGGATTCTTGATGAAAATAACTTTTCAAGGAATGTGGGACCACTGTGGGATAACTTTGTCAAAGAAAGAAAACAAAAGTTCCACCTGGGTGAAAAGGAGCCTATACAAATAGTTGGAGTGAATGTTCCTAGGTTTAAGATCTTCAAGAAGTAGATAGTTGAAGGTCTGGTACAAGACAACAAAGACAAGGTAATTATGCAAGTTGTTAAGAAGATAAGGACTAAGGCCATTAAAGAGCTGCTCTGTCTGCCACCTAACAATAATCACCACAGGATTTAGCCAACATTATTAACAATAGTTTTAATGATGTTTTTTATGAAGAAATTGATGTAATAACATTTGGTTTGTTTAAGGATGAAAATGCTATTTTTCTATTATCAATGATTTAAACTCTGGTTTTGCTTACTTATGTGATGTTGATTCTGATGGTCTTATGCACTTTAATAATGATCGTTCATGCATGTTTGACATTAATTCTATTCAATTAGATTCATTAAAATGGGCATAAATGAACAACGAAAGAACATTTCTATATCACATGATTTAACTCCTGAAAAGAGGGAAAATTAGAGAGAATATTAATAAAAAAAAGGTAGTATTTGTTTGGTCCTATGAAGACATGCCAGGTCTAGACAGAGAAATTACAAAGCATCACATTCTGATATATCCAGAGGCTAAACCTATCAAGCAAAAACTTCACAGGTTAATGCTAGAGTGGGCAAAAAAGATAAAGGAAGAAATCGCTAAGCAAATCCAGGCCAATTTATTAAAAGTGGTAGAAAATCCTCAATGGTTGGCAAACATAGTACTTGTTCCAAAAAAAGATGGGAAAGTTCAAATGTGTGTAGATTTTAGGGATCTAAATAAAGCATTCCCGAGAGACGATTTTCCTTTACCCTACGTTGATGTGATTGTTAACAATGCAACATCCAGTATAATGTACTCTTTCATGGATGAGTTTTCAGGTTATAACCAAATAATGATGGCAATCATGTACAAGATCAAGACCACTTTTATCATGAAATGGGGGACATATTGCTACAAAGTGATGCCATTTGGATTGAAGAATGCAAGAGCAACCTATTAAAGGGCAACAACAGCTTTATTCCATGATATGATGCACAAAGAAGTGGAAGTGTGTGTTGATGATTTTATGGTCAAGTCGAGAACCAAGGAAGGACATTTTAAGGCTTTAGATAAGTTTATAGCAAGAATAAAAAGATACAATCTGAGGCTTAATCTGAAGAAATGTATCTTTAAGGTCACTTTAGGAAAGTTGTTAAGGCACATAGTCAGCAATCGAGGAATAGAAGTCGAACTAGACAAGATCAAAGCCATTCAGGAAATGCTAGCACCAAGAATAGAAAAAGAAAGTACGAGGATTTATCAGGAAGTTATAGTGCATTAGCAGGTTTATTGTAAAACTCACCACGGTTTGCAATCCTATTCTTAAGCTCTTAAGGAATAATCAGCCCGTGGAATAGAACGAAGAATGCTAAAAAGCCTTTGATAAGATTAAAGAATACCTTACTAATATACCTATGTGAAGGCCACCAAGATAAGGTAAACCCTTAATATTATATTTAGCTTTAGAAGAGAAAGCAATGGGGGTAATGCTAGCACAAGAAGGAACATAAAGGGTGGAGTACGCAGTGAATTACCTTAGTAAGAAGTTCTTGCCATATAAAGAGAAGTATGATCTTGTGGAGAAGACATGTCTGATTATGATATGGGCCATAAGGAAGCTAAGGAATTATTTTCAGTCTTACAAAGTACAAACCATTTTAAAGATAAATCATTTGAGGTACTTGTTTCAAGCACCAGCCTTAATTGGAAAAATGTCGCAATGGTTGGTACTTCTGACTGAGTTTGATATTAAGTACATCAACACCAAGGTAATCAAAGGAAGAGCAATGGCAGAATTCCTGATATAGAATGCAGTCGATAGAAATGAGCAGTGGAATTTAGAGTTTCCATATAAGAACTTAGCAGTAATAGAGCGACATGAATGTAAGCTTTATTTTGATGGTGCTATGAATAATAGAGGAGCAGGGTTATGAGTGATTCTTGTTACACCTGGAGGAGAAACCATCTCAATGGCTAAGAAATTGGACTTTAAGGTCACGAACAATACGGCTAAGTACGAGGCATGCATCTATAGGCTAGAAGCAACACTAGCAGTGGGGCCAAAGACTAACTGGTTTATGAAGATTCCATGTTAGTCATTGGCCAGGCTAATGAGGAATGGGAAGTAAAAGAAGAGAGGTTAAAACCATACACCTGTTATTTGAATAAGCTAATGAGAAATTTCACTAAATGTCTATTCATGCATTTACCAAAAGATAAGAATCAAATGGTGGATGCTTTGGTGATGCTCTTTTTAGTATGCGATAAACTGACATAATTGATGATGAAGCCTCTAAATGAAGACAAAAGCTCCATTTTATAGTGAAGAATCAGTTTTTTATGAGTATTCATATAGGCCCAGAAGAAAAGCCATGGTTTTATGACATTTATAGATTCGTTGAGGAAAGGAAATACCCAAATGAGGCAACTTCCAAGGAGAGATATGTGTAAGCACCAATTTTGGGATGTAATTGTGCACAATTATGATGTAAGCCCCTATAATGAAATTCATTCAAAAAATTAAACTTGGTTATCGATTTTCTGGACTTTAGGGACTAAATTACAATGTTTGTAGGATTTTATTATAAATAAGTCAATTTTTTAAAGGTCTTTCGATAACAAAAATTTAAAATTAGGATCGACATTGGTGTAATGCCGATCGACATTGTGTAATGCCGATCAGCATTAGGCAATGTTGATCGGCATTACACAATGTCGACATGTAAAAGTCTTATTTTTTATTTTTCGCGTATTTTTATCCATTTTTTCAGTGTTTTGATTGATTGAAAATTCAATTTTATCCTTATTATTATCTGATAAGGTTTTTAAACGCGTAAGTTTTTGAAATCAAAAACAAACGCTACCATCATATCAGATGAGATGAGTCTGTTCCTCCAAAGGAGGAAGTCAATACACAAGCAGACTCTGCATTTAATGGGGAATAGATATAATAGGGGAGATAAAACCAACTGCCTCGAATGGGCATAAATATATAATGGTGGCAATCAACTATTTCTTTAGATGGATAGAAGTAGAATCTATCAGTACTTTAAAAGCTAGACATATGGAAAGATTCATAGAGAAGAATCTCATTTGTAGGTACGGGAAACCGCATCACGTTGTGATGGACAATGGTGTTTAGTTTTAGGTAGGGACAGTTGAATTATTATAGAAATAAAAAATTAAGCATCATAAATCCTCACCTTATTGACCCTAGTTAATGGTGCAATTGAAGTGGCTAATAAGAATATGTAGAGAATCCTCTCCAAAATGGTGAAAACGCATAAAGATTGGTCCGAGTATCTCCCTTTTGCCTTGTGGGGATATAGAACTACAATGCGTACTACTACAGGACAGATGTCGTTCTCATTAGTATACAGTTATGAAGTAGTTTTGCCCATAAAGATAGAAATTAAATCTTTGAGGGTTGTTATGGAAACAAAAGTCCTTGAGAGTGAATGGATGCAAAAGAGATACGACCACCTCATGTCTTTATATGACAAAAGGATGGAGGGTCTATTTCACACTCAGATTTATCAAAGAAGGATAGCGAGGGCCTTTAACAAGAAGGTCAAACCTAAAAAGATAAAGGCTAGAGATATAGTGCTAAAGCAGTCAAGAGCGATGGTGCTTGATCCAAGAGGAAAATTCAGACTAAATTGGGAAGGGTAATGTCTAGTTAAGACAATCCTGCCTAAAGGAGTTGCAATGATATTGGATTTAGTAGGGAATGAGTTCAATGAGCCAATCAACTTGGATCACCTTAAGAAATACTACCTTTAAAAAAAAGACATATGCTAGCTAGAAAACTTGAAAAGGCTAGTCAAGCAAAAATTAGGACATTCTCGCACCCACAAAGGGCTGACAGGAAAAAATTAGGGAATAAGATAAAAGAAGTGATCCTACTGATCAAAAAACTCATAAAGAGCTAGTCAAGTAGAAATTATGGTAATAAGAGTGAGAGAAAAATGTTTAGTAGAAAATTCGAAAGGACTAGCTGATAATAGGAGTTATGTCATATGATGTAATAAATGTACTCATTTTAGCCCTAATTAATAAATATAATTGAAATGAAATTTTTGTTTGAATTTTGCATATTTTATCTTTATTACAAAGCATAAAGATTTAAAGGAAAAATAAAACATAAGAACCTAAAAGACTAGGCTTATGAGATCAGTATACTATTTTTGTTTTTGTTTCTTCTTTTGTGACTCATCTAGTAATACTTGAGTCCTTTTGTACTTAGCAAATCTTGGTGGTTCTGTAGCTTACATAAAACCCAAGCCTTGCAATTTTCATCAATAGTCATATCAACATCCAAATGCATGTTCCGCTTTAATGCTCTGGGAGGCCACAGTTCCTTATTTTGTCCAAGAAATCTTGCCTTATAGGGAAACCTTCAAAGCTAGGTATAGCAGTCATAATAAATAATGGACGATTGTATTGGTGGCAAAGGTGTAATAAGGGAAAGAAGGTTGAAAGTGTAACCCAAGAATAGGAACACAATGGTCATACAGGTTAATGGTCATAAACTTCAATTTCCACCAAGGATAGATCCATGTAATCTCAGCGTTAATAATGCCTTTCATCAAATCAATTTATTGACCTATAGTATGCTTGTCCTTCACCTTCAATAGACGAGACTATAGATGATGTGGTTGATAAATTAAGGCACTGGTAAGGGGACTAAATAGACTCAATTTCTCCTATAGCCAAATCTAAAAAAAAAGCTAAGTTGAAAACCATAAAGAGTAACTTAGGCAAAAAAAAAAAAGGGCTGCATACTTGAAGGAGAAGTAAACTACCTGAGAGTTGATTTTGAACCCTAAAATTATCTAACCTAATGATAGTTTTAATGAGTATGATAGGCACAGGGTTAGCCCTAACTTCTACTTGTTCTAAAATACTGACAATTCTCATGTCAGCATTTCCATGAGAAGCCACTAACAGAAACTGAGCATACAAGCAGAAAGAGATAGTCCTAACCTAGGCCACATTTTTATTATCCTTAGTCCCATAAGAAATGATTAGAGAAGAAAAATTGATAGTCATAGAGTTATGTATGTACATGTAGATGTCACTTAGGGGCATATCAAAGAATGTCACTAATTTATTAGGAAATCACATCTCAAGATTAGGAAGAGCAATCACAATAGTCAAGTCCAAAGAACCATAAAGGATAGTAGCAAACTCCTCGACTAGTGGACAAAACTCTTGTCCATTGAACCTATATACATGGTCTTTGATGTCCTAGAAGGAGGTGGAAGCATGAAGAAAATGATGGTCTATTCTTAGATGCTAAAGGGATTTTAAAGATTTGACATGATAAAGCAACAGTTTGTTCCAGTCATCTCTATTAAGGTTCTTAAGAAACTTCTTCATTAAATTGAGGGTGACTTGGGTCATGATTAGGCAAATAACATATAAGAGTGGGTGACTACCCTTTAATAAGTTATTTATATAGGCATAAAGTTATAATCTGGATAGGATTAGGATTTTATGTGTATGGATCAAACTCAAATAAGAAATCAACACAGAAAAAGGCAAAAAGCAGAAGCTGAATTTTTGATCAAAAATTTAGAATTCTGATTGGAATTCCAAAAATCCAATCAAAAATCTAGAATTTTGATTGGAATTCTAGAAATCTGTTCTAGAAATTCGATCAAAAATCTATAATCCTAATCGGATTTCTAAGATTTTCAACCAAAAAAGAAAATTTCATTAAATCCTAAGGTTTGATCCAAAATAAAAGTCCGTAATCCATTTAGAAGAGAGAGAACAGTTCATAAGAAAAAGGAAAATACAATCATGAAAGCACAAGTCCTAAAGATGGATCAATCATCCTGAGCTCCAGTGTCTGGCCAAGGACTCCATCCTCTAGTAGGATCATCGCTCTGATCTAGGGGCATAAAAGTCTCAGTATCATGACAGTCAAAGCCAAGATTAGCAAGTTGTCTATGAAGACTCTCATTCTCATGCTCCAGATCTCTAGCATAACTCTGTCACATTAAAAATAGTTAAAATCATACATATCATGCATAACATGCATACATTTGCATACTTGTTATAAATACTAACCTTTTAGTTATCCATGATCTGCATCGTAAATAATCTCTAGTATGAGGCGAGTCCATACAAATACTTTGCCTATGTCTGAGGGATCTGTAAAATGACATATACTAATTCAGCGACAAGTGTCAGTTTATGTAGGACTGGGAATGCAAAAATACACTTACATGTGAAGCATCATAAGGAGAAAACCTAGGAATCTGAATTGTATCAAGGTACATGTGCTGCTCAATGAGAGTCTACACTGTAGGAACCTAATAGTACATAGACCTATCAAGTAGTGGAATATTGCCTAGAATGGTACTTGAGGAAGTATCACCTTAAACAGCTCCATTATGCTAAGTAGGCTCAACCTCCTACTCAGTCCTCTCAATGTCACCCTCAGTCTCCTCCTCCATAGCAATATCAGCAGCATCTTCAACTTGTATAGAAAATAAATGTCATCCGTAGCAATGAAGGAGAATGAAGTAAGATAGTAATAAGGAGGAATAGTGATGGAAAGCATACATCAGCTGGATCTAAGGGAACTTGCTCTAGAAGATTCTCTCGAATATACTCCTGATAGTGGTAAGAATGCTCGAGCAGTGTCGAAGCATTGTATCCCTCAAGAGTTACGCTAAGCTCAAGCCCAGTCAAGTTATAGCTCCTCAGCATGGAAGAGGGAATAGAAGAAGGAACACTCCTCCTGGAAAGCCCCATATGCCAATGATAAACACGCTCACCTAGATACCACATCTGGCAACCATAACCAGGAAGCAAAATCCTCATAGTCTAAAGCCTCACAACAGTAGTCATAAAACTATATCACTGGATGTCTTTAGCACCAACCAACCAATTTGATCTAACCTGTAAACTCATTTAAATAAATTTTATTTAACTTTTACAATTGATCAAATGCTAATAGTTAAATTTATCTTACCAAGTCCCACTCTAAAGATTGGTCCTAATAAGTCTGTAAGTCATACTTGACACTAGCAAAAAGAGAAGAACCCTATCTCTGCATCATTAGAAGACTCCTATTAGAGCTAATAGTGCTAAAGCCTTGAATCAACTCAATCTCAATGCCCTATATCTGAACAGGAAAAGATAGTTGAGTGAAAGCGAGATGTAAAAGAGCAAAAATTAAAAAGGAGTAGAAGACACAAAAGAGGCGCACATGCAAAATGTGCCAGAAGCTGCATATTGTCATGGCACCTCTATAGACAATATTTAGTCTATAATAGAGATAGGCAAGAGTTGGCGGATCCCTAATCAAAGGTAGCTACTCTAGCAAGATCCTAAAGGGGACCAAAAAGTGCAATGCTAACCTCATGACCAGCCTCACAGAAGAGGGTAGCACCAAACAGTATAAATAAGAAGCATCTCACCTTCTGAAGGATCTGACGAGGTGTGGTAGTGTGTAACCTCCTAAAACCCTGAACAATAGAAGAAAGAAGCATGTTCTTTTGATTCTTCCATGTCAGAAAAAACTCGAGCAAGTCACGAACATAACGACTCCTGGAATCCTTGGGAGGAGTGCAGTAATGGATATCAAAAGGAACCAAGGTACCTCCGAAGGTGATCCCAGTGATAGCAGAAAAGCTTATAGAAGAAATAGTCAGCTCGCCTACTTGCATTTGGAAGGTGTGAGTAGTATCCATCTACCTTTTGATAAGAGCAAAAAGAGAATAATGATCTAACCTACCTCGAGCAGTCGATAGGGCAGCAATGAAGTGTCAGAAGCTAGATGCCCATATGTGCTATACTACCTCTCCATATAAATCATGAAAGAGTTCTCAAGCCAAGTGAAAGAAACCCAAGAATTTCAGTGGTTTTTGAATAAAATTCAGAAAATGACAAGATTAATTTCTTTACTAACTTTTAATTCTTGTTTATTTTCATTCCTATTTAAGAAAAAGGATCAAAAAACTGGATTTTCAATTGAAAATCTAGAATTCTGATGGATTTCTAGATTTTCGCAAAGAAATCCATATTTTTTATCCGTATTCTAGATTTTTTATTAGAAATCCATAAATTATGATCCAAAATTCAAATTTTTGATCAAAAATTCAGAAATTAGACTAATTCTATTAGTCCTCTGAATGTTAAACTAATTTTGAAAAATTTTACTTTAAAATTGATAATTTCATGTAATTTTGTCTAATTTGTATAAAAGATATTCTATAATTGCATGCATAAATATGTTATTGTATTAATAGAAATATATTTTTGTAAAGTAAAAGACATAAGAGAAAATTACCTCATCATCAGCCTACGAGCATCTATGAATGTGCAAGCAAGTGAAAGGGACCACCTCTTCCCCTTCATTGAGCCCTAAATTGTTTTGAGGGAAATGTAGTTGAGATATGATCAGATCTGACTATTTAGAACTGCTCCCATATAGACTACGTCTTGGTGAGCCATAGGATCAAACATATCCCAAATTGGAGATCAGATGAAAGAATAATTGAAGAAGCAAGATTTCAAAATTAAGAGAAAGGAAAAGAAAAGAAAAGAGAATAAAAGAGATGGGAAATGAATCGACAAAAGCAAGAAATCAAACTATATGACCGAGTGTAGTCGGTATTCTATAACCGAGTGCAATGTATCAATTCCATTCAAACTATACGACCGAGTGTAGTCAAACTTCTATGATTAGTGTAAATTTCATAAGTCACACTACACAAGTAATGCCTCCAAATCTTTAAGGCAAACACTATTGTTGCCATTTCCAAATCATGAGTAGGATAGTTCTGTTTGTTCTTCTTTAACTGACATAAAGAATAAACAACTACTTTACCATTTTACATTAGTACATAACCCAATCCTACTCGAGAAGCATCATAATATACCGTATACCCTTCACTTCCTGAAGGTAGAGTCAACACTGGAGCTGAAGTCAATATATCTTTAAGCATTTGAAAATTCTCTTCACATTTATTAGTCTACACAAACTTAGCATTCTTTTTGGTCAATCTTGTTAAAGGTGCAACTATTTCAGAGAAATCCTTACCAAATCTCCTATTAGCTAGCTAAACCCAAAAAGCTTTTTACTTCAAACACTGGGTCTCTGCCACTCTGTAATAGCTTCATTCTTTTTAGGATCTACTTGTATGCCATCTTTGGATACCATATGGCCTAAGAATGCCATTTGATCTAACCAAAATTCATATTTCAAAAACTTTGCATACAATTGATACTCTCTCTAAAGTCTGAAATACCATCCTTAAATGCATGGTGTGCTCTTCTTTAGTCCTTGAATATACTAAAATATCATCAATAAATACTATTATAAATCGATCAAAAAATACCTAAACACATGATTCACCAAGTCCATAAAGGCTACTAGGGCATTAGTTAACCCAAAGGACATCATCAAGAATTCATAATGGCCATATCTCGTCCAAAATACAGTCTTAGGTATGTCTCCACTTTTAATTCTCAACTGATGATACCTTGACCTTAAATCAATCTTGGAAAAACACTGAGCCCCTTGAAGCTAATCAAACAAGTCATCATCTTTGGGAGAGGATATTGTTCTTGATGGTGACTTTGTTCTACTGTCTATAGTTGATACAAAGTTAAAGACTACCATTTTTCTTCTTTACAGCACTGGCGCACCCAAAGAGATATGCTAAATCTAATGAAACCCTTATCAAGCAACTCTTGCAACTGCTCTTTAAGCTCCCTTAATTTTGCCAATGCCATCCTATAAGGTAGCATAGAGATAGGATCTATACTAGGTACAACATCTATACAAAATTCTATCCCTCTTTCTGGTGGCAATCCTAGTAATTCTCTAGAAAAACATCAGGAAACTTGCATACCATTGGCACATTCTTAATTGCCCCTTACCTACCTTCGTATCCCCAACCACACTAAATGGCCTTGACATCCTAGTCTAAACATCTTTCTAGCTGAGATTGCAGAGATAAGATTTTGAGGCATTGAACTTTTATTGCCTATGAATTGAAACCCCTCATCATTTAGGATTCTAAAGATCACCTCTTTCTCCGCCATAAGCCAAAGTGGCATAATGTAAGTTAACCAATCCATCCCCAAAATCATATCAAAATCTAACACATCCTATAGAAACTATATGCTAGTAACTCTCTACCTTCCACTCACACTAGATAAGATGGAAAGACTTATTTGTCTCCAGCTTGTGGCTAAGTAGAGTCGCTATAGATAAAAGTATTAATAAGTTAGATGGTTATCATTCCATTCTTAAAGTAAAAATAGAAGAATAAAAGAATACAATGTACTGAGATCAAACAAAACTCTAACATTAAGATAACAAACTAAAAGAGTACCTCCACAACTACATTAGATGTCTGAGCATCCTAAGGAGTCAATATGAACACTCTCTAGCCTACCTACGACTAGCCTGTTTTGAAGTAGATGGATGTGTAAATCCTTTGCCATCAAGTCTCCCTCCATGCCTACCTTTTGTACCTCGGCCCTATTGGCCCGCAAACTATGTCGGTCTCTGCTGAGGATACATAAGTGCTTGATAGGGTTGATGCACTTATTGAAATGGCTAAGTGACTGAAGATGAAGATCCCTAAGCATAAGATGGCTGATATCCAGAGTTGGGACAAGGCTTGGGCAAGATGTCCTACTTATCCATACCTGAAACATGCTCCTATCAACAAATGGCATGGCTTTAATATCCTCTACCATAAGTAGGACATGCATTAGACCTTGAGCATGTATTGTTGTACCCCAAACTTTGGCTACTACTACCACTACTAGATCCAACCCCAAATCTAATAAGTCTGTTACTCTATCGGATATACGTTCCACTCTTATGCCCACGGTGGCCTCTATAGCCCTACTATGAGGTACTAATAGTCTGAATGCCAATACTACCCATCTGAAACATAGGCTAATGAATCCCCTAAGCTACTATAGATCTATTGTTGCCACTCAATTACAAATCTAGGATAGTACCATACATGACGTGTCGCTCTTAGTTCTTTAGCCTCCTTAACAATATTTTCTAACCTCTACTCTCAGTCCAAATACCAATATAGGTTGGGCCTACCCTATCATAAATAACTCCTCTACTTTTCTTTCATCTTGCATCACATCTACAACATGACATGATAATTTGAGAAACACATGGGTGTACTCCTCAACTGATAGGTCACCTTTGGCTATATGCAACAACCACTATTTATAGTTATCTCTTATAGAAGGTGGATAAAAATACCTCAAAAACTACTCTTTAAACTCTAACCATACCATGGTAGTCATATATGGCTGGATCGATAGTACAAACCAGTCCTAAGCTATAGCGTGTACTAGCACTCAACAAAATCATGATCCTCTAATAATCAGTGTATCCAGTCCTTATTCTAGCCTCGATGGTATTTATGAAATCTAAGGCATCCCCAGTACCATCAAAAGTAACTCTTCTAACTCTCGAATACAATAAAGCTACAACTGCTTTAGGCAACCCCTAGTTCTTTTATTGTAACATATATTGTACTAATGGCATAACTTGATTAAATGATGCTAAGCCTTGGTTAATTCCTGCCATGCTAGTTGTAAAACGTACAGGATCCATCTCAAGAACTTCTAGCTCTACTAGTAGTTATTGCTCTAGTCCTTGAGTTGTTGTAGTCCTAGGCCTATCCCTCCCTTTACGTCGTGGGGCACAAGGAAAAGCTTCGTCCTAAAAGGACTACTCACCATCATCGTTTACTGCATCCATAGTAGGAGTATTTCATGCTCTCCTAATTCTAAAAAGACAACAATACAACATTCAAAAGATAATAAGGATATTAATACATATGCAGAATTCTAAAAGCAATGCCAATGACAAGTGACGTTTATCAACCTAATAACCACAGTAGTTTGAAGAAAAGACAAACACCAATAACTAAAAGAACAAGGATTAAACCATTGCTATAATACCAACTTTGTCATGACTCGAACCTAAAAGCACATTACCGGTACTAGGCAATGGGAAAGCGTATAGCTTCTAAAACCCTTAGTAACCCTTAGAAATTTTTCCTAAATAAAATCAATCAACTTAACAATAAAACCATAATTCATAATAAATCTACCATAGTCAAATACATATATCTAAAAATAATAAAGTCCATAAGACAAGCTATACAAAACCATCTGTTACTACGGTGTCTAGAATTTAACACATAATAAAAATATTAAATAAACCTACATAAAACAATTGGAGAAGAAAAATTGGGTCACCAATATCAAACTAACTATGAGGTCTTGAAAAAAAATAAGTTGAAGGGAATCAGACCTCACTGAGTGAATCAATTTTATAAATGCATGCTGGTTTTAAAACTCTAGTTTTTTAAAAAAATAAGTAAATCCTTTAATATATATATATATATATATATATATATATATATATATATATATATATATTATTTATTTATTTAAATTACTTTTATAAAATATCTTATAAACACCATAAATGCCTTTGTATATAAATCTCTTCATATAAAAAACATATATTAAAACTTTTGGTGGAAAAATATGGCAGAACACCTAAACCATCATTCTAATAGCTTTCTGGCTCTCTTTAATCCAAGTGACTGCTATCCCAAGAGCAAGCTCAACTGAGTTACAGTCGCATTCTAATCACTTATTTCTTTATTGATGTCCCTAGAGAACAAGCTCAACTGAGTTATATCTCAAATCTAGCTTGAGAGATTATGCTTTACCAAGCTAACCACTACTCGAGAGTACAAGATCTACCTAGCCAATTTTATTCACACATCACTGCTCAAGAGTACAAGCTCCACCAATCCAATTTCACATATAACAAATGCAAGATCATATCAGTGGGCATATGGTCGTAGCGACACCCACTAGGTAGCATGTTCTACCAATTTCTCCCGAAAATCATATTTATCACAAAAATAAAATCCAATATAATTATAACTAAAACATCTTTCCAATAATAAAATAAATATCTCATATGGCTTATCAAATAATATAAAGCAATAAAATCATAATAAGTGCTTTAATTTCTAAAATCCTTAACAACAATAAAATAAGTAACATGCTTAAAGATACTATTCATAAGCCTAATTCAACATATATATGTCTTTAACTAAGAGTAGAGCTATTCCTACATAAAACAACAGTCCTATAATCTCCCAACTCAACAACTCAGGTTGGTTCTCGAACTACACTTTATGCCTAATCGAGAATCAACACAAATATGCATATAGACAAACCATGATTTTATCAAATTTATTAATATATCATAAAATAAAATTTTGTTGAACCATTTCAAGTAACTCATAAAAATTAAAATATAAAGGAAATCTATTTATAAACATTAATTAAATTAATAATTAAATTCTTATTTAATATCACTGAAATTAACTATTTAAAATAATTAAATTTATAAAGCTTCCTTTAAACCTCCTTAACTAAAATTATTGTTAATTATAAATAAACTATTTAAATAATCCAAATATATAATAAAAATATCAAAGAACCTATTTCAAGCTTTTAAATAATAATAATAAATATTTTCTGAAATTATTACCAATTAACTAAAAATTATAATTTACTTATAAAAATTATTTTTTATTATTTAATATTAGTAATAAACAGATTAAACAACCTTCAATTCAATTAAAAAATTTGAATAAATAATAAAATATAAATTTTCTCTAAAAATACATATTAAACATAATCTTTAAAAAAAATTATATCTTAAATTCTACAAGGAATTTCACAAAACTCTTCTAACAAAGTTTAATCTACATAATTTATAGAATTTAATAAAAATATGAAAATACCCAAGCCCGTAATAGTATTGGTCACCATAATAGTAATTTGAAAATCTAGAAATTTATGAAATAAATATAATTGGATTGATCTCAACTCCAATTTCAATTTATATAACTACCACTAAGCCTAATTTAAACTCAAATTAACTAAATTAACCAAAATATCTAAAATTAATTTACCTCAAATCAAGGTGGTTGCCGGAGATACTTGGTGAAATTGATTAAGGGGTTTTGTTGCCCAAAGGAAGATGAGTTGAATGAGACTGATGGTGACACCAGGTGGCACTAGAGCCAGTGACAGCGGCCTTCTCCCCTTTTCGATGGTGGTAGAAACTAAAGGGAATAGGGAGGTAAGGTGACATTAGGGAAAGGAAGCTGCTAGCAGTGTCAACTGGGGCTGACTAATGTCAATAAGTAGTGACTGGTGCTAGCAATGGCAGTGGCAGTGGCAGTGGCAGTGGCGATGGCTAGATCAGGAGGAAGAAGAAGAAGAAGAAGAAGAAGGAGGAAAGAAAAGAAAAAAAGGAAGAAAGAGAAAAGGAAAAATAGATAAGGATATGACACCCATATTTTTGCCTCAATCTCCCAAGTGTAACATTCCACTGCATGGTTTCTCCACAGTATTTTAACTATAGGAATTTCTTTAGTTCGAAGTTAATGAACTTATCGATCCACTATTGCCAATGGATACTCTTCATAAGTCAAATCTTCACTGAGCTCCACTATCTAAGGCTAAAGAACATATGAAGGATCGAAGATGTACTTCCTCAACATAGAGACATAGAACATTGGGTGAATCTGCAATAACTCTAGCCGCAACACCAGTCTATAAGCCACATTACCTACCCTTGAATGAATTTTGAAGCGTCTGACGTATCTTCGAGCTAACTTACCTTTCTTACTAAATTTAACACAAAATACAAATATTAAATAAACCTACATAAAATAGTTGAAGAAGAAGAAACTCAGCGCAGATGATGACTAATATCAGATTGACTGTAAAGTCCTAAAAAAAAAAAGTTAAGGGGAATCAAACTGTACTGAGTGAATCAATTTTATAAAATGCATGTTGGTTTTAAAACTCTAGTTTTTTTTTAAAAAAATCAATAAATTATTTAAATAAATAATTATGAATACATATATATATATATGTGTATATCTATATATATTAGAATTACTTTTATAAATAAAATATCAGATAAACACCATAAATACCTTTGTATATAAATCTCTCCACATAAAAATCACATATTAAAAATTTTAGTGAAAAAAAATATATGGTAGAACACTTAAACCATTAATTTTAATAGTCTTTTGGCTCTCTTTAATCCAAGTGACTGCCATCTCGAGAGCAAACTCAACCATGTTACAGTTGTAATCCAATCACTTATTCCTTTATTGATGTCCTGAGAGAACAAGCTCAATTGAGTTACATCTAAAATCTAGCTCGAGAGATCATGCTCTACTGAGCTAGCCATTGCCCGAGAGTACAAGCTCTATCGAGCCAATTTTTTTTCACACATCACTTCTCGAGAGTACAAGCTCCACCAAGCCAATTTCACATGTAATACACACAAGATTATACTAGTGCACATTTGGTCCTAGTCACACCCATTAGATAGTACATTCTACTAATTTCTCCCAAAAATCATATTCATCTCATAAATAAAATCCAATATAATTATAACAAAATCTCATTTCTTTCCAATAATAAAATGAATATCTCATATGGCTTATCAAAGAATATAAACCAATAAATAAGAAGATGGGTCTTTACAATTCTTTTATATCTTTTTTTATTATAGTAAATAAAAAATTTTATATTATGTTTGTTATTTTTTCAAATGTATATGTTTTGGACGGATATAGAATGAAAAATACATAAACAAACAATAAACATGAAAAAAAGCCTATTAACCTCAACTGCTGAAACTAAAAAAAAACCCCTCAAATGTCCAAAGATCAAGAATTGAAAAAAATAAATACAAAAGAAATATGAGAAAATGACATGAAGGAAGAAACAACCAGTTGAATATACCCCTCCACATATAGGGCCACAAAATCATAGTTATTAAAGGTGCGCCTCTGAGGCGCAAGCCTAGGCACCTCATAGCCTCCAATGCAAGCCACTTCACTTAGGCGTATGCCTTAAGGCGTAGGCAGGTGCATTGGAAAAGGAAAAAGGCATAAAAAAGGTGCGCTTTAGTGAAATTGCCCTAAATATCTTATTTTTGAGCTAGGCCTCTAAAAGAAGTTGGGCTAAACCTAACTTAAAAAAGCCTTATTAGTTAAAATTATGGTTTTTACAAGGAAAGAAAAATAAGGATTTGGACATCTAAGTAACTCTCTTTTGTGATTTAATAGTGAAAAAAGAAAACAGCTCTAACGATAGAAAAAATAGAAGAATTGAAGAAAAATTTCATCTTTAAAGCTCTTGGGTTCATCTCCCTCTAAGGTACATAACTCTTTCTCTTTTCTTTTTATCTCTTTCTCCCTCACTTTCAAACTTTCTTTTACATTCTCATCTAGTCATCTCCATGCATAATTTTTTTCTTTTAATTAATATAAATTAAATTAATTTCCTAATCTAGTTATACAACTCTTTTTTTTTAATTTTTATCTCGCTCTCTCTCTCTCTCTCTGTCATACTTTCTTTTCCATTCTTATGATCTTATCTATGTGTAGAATTTTTTATCTTTTTTAATGTAAATTAAGTTAATTTCCTAAATCCTAATATAGTAATCTATTTTAACATCTTATTAGAATGTAAATTAAATTAATTCATAGTGGAGTAGATATTTATCTTTCATTAATAAATAAAATGAA
Source organism: Mallotus nudiflorus (assembly GCA_947683625.1). Taxonomy (NCBI): domain Eukaryota; kingdom Viridiplantae; phylum Streptophyta; class Magnoliopsida; order Malpighiales; family Euphorbiaceae; genus Mallotus; species Mallotus nudiflorus. The sequence continues at coordinate 886,260 of CANTUR010000067.1, forward strand.
AGTTATGTTGATATTAGTATAATGGTAAGTAAAATATATATTTAACAAAAGAAGAAGAAAAAAAACTAAAAAATAATAAAAAAGAAGAGAAACATGTGTCAATGTTTTAGACTTTTAGAGTAGATTACACGTGTGATTATACATGTGCAAACATATGTAAATGTTTGATAAACTAAATTATATATTTTAATTTTTTGTAAATAACTGAATTTTTTTATTCTAATTTTGTTTTCAATGCATAAATATGTATAATATAACATAGAGTTTTAATATATTTGTTTTCCATTCTTATATTTCAATTTATTACTTGGTTTATGCTGGCAAATGTTAGTTGTACTTCAAATGCTCCTACTAATTCTAAAAAAGATCCGGGATGGAAGTATGTGTCACTTCTCAATCCACCAAATACAAATGATTTAGTTTGTAATTTTTTTAATAAAATTACAAGAAGAAGGATATATTGAGCCAAGCAAAACATTGTTGGAGGATTTAAAAATGCTAAAACGTGTCCAAGATGTCCACCGCATATACATGAAGAAATTAGAGATTACATGATGAAAAAGGTCTCACTTAATGTTATTCCAAATTACAAAGATATAGATTCTTTGGTATTTATAAAGAATTAAATGATATAGGGGCAAGTAAGAGTTCAAAACATGGAAGTCCTTAAGCTCAATCATAATTTGTGAGCATGAGAAAAAAGCCAAGGCAAAAGGATCCAATAGATGTATATTTTGCTCATGATGTAGAAAAAGCTGTTTAAAGTATAAAAAAGGATAAGATGTAAAAACAATCCATAATTAATGAGGCTTGTAAGAAGGAATTAAGAGAAAAAGCTTGTAAAGGCATAGCTCGATGAATGTAAATGTTGTAATACCTTTCAATGCAGTCAATTATCCAAGTTTTGATGTGATGATTAAGTCTATAGGACAATATGGTGTTACTTTAAAACCACTTGGTTTCCATAAGTTTAGAGTTCCTTTATTAAAGAAAGAAATTGGTGATGTGACTAAGTAAATATAGACATATAAAGAGGAATGGGCTAAATATGGTTGTTTTCTTATGGTGGATGGGTGGACAAGTAAGAAACATAGAACTCTCATTAATTTTTTTGTAAATTCACCTAAAAGAACTTTTTTTTCTAATGTATTGATGCTTCTAGTTATGCAAAGACCATAGAGAAGATGTTTAAATTGCTTGATAGCTTTGTAGAGGGAATTAAGGAAGCAAATGTGATTCAAATTATTGATAATGCAACTAGCAATGTATATGCTGAAAAGGAAATATCTTTTTACTTCTTAAATTTTAATTTAAACCTTTATTTTTTATTTAGTAATTAAAATCATATTCCACATCTTAAATATGTTCTTTCTTTAATTTGTTTTTATAACATTTATTTTGGATGCTGCTCACTGGATTGACTTAATGCTTGAAGATATTGGAAAATTACCTAATTGTGATAGGACATTAAAGTGGGAATGAGCCTGAATGTTTATATTTATGTTCGCCCAAGAGTTATAAATATTTTGAGGCATTTCACAGGGTATAAAGAGCTTATTCGGTCTTGTGTCACAAGATTTGCCACTACTTTTCTTACTATTCAACGTATACATAAACAAAAGAACAATTTAAGGAAGATGTTTACATCAGAGGAGTGGACAATTAGTAAATGAGCAAAGAAGCTACTAGCAATAGGTCAACTAGTATTATCTTGATGCCTTCATTTTGGATTAACATTGTATATATGTTGAAGATTTTTTGTCCCTTAGTTCATGTCCTTAAATTGGTTGACGGTGAGAAAGAGCCTACAATAAAAAGCTAAAGAAGCTATCATGAAAGCTTTTAATGAGAAAAAAGAGAAGTACAATTAAGTCTTTAAAATCATTGATGATATATAGTAGTCTCAACTCCATCAACCTTTGCATGCAACGAGATATTATTTGAATCATGAGTTCTTTTATTCATATAATGATATTTCTTAAGAAGAGGAAGTTATAAGTGGTTTGTATAAAGCTTTGTGAAGGTTGATTCTAAGCATTGATGAGCAAGACAAAATGATGGACCAAATTTCTACATATCAAAATGTAGAAGGATTATTTAGGAAGGAATTGGCCATCATGCATAAAAAGACAAAAGCTCCAGATAAATTATTCTTTTGATAATAAAATTCTTTTTTGAATTAAGTTAGGAATAGGATAGGTCATAGGTAATTAATTTAGTATACCATGTCACATGCTCATTAATTATTATGTGTTCAAACATTAATAGCTAAATGGTGGAAATTTTATGGTTCTTCAACTCCAAATTTGCAAAGGTTTACAATTAAAGTCCTTAGCCTTGCTTGTAGTGCATTTGGATGTGAGCGTAATTGGAGCATATTTAAGCATGTAAGTGATTAAATTTAATAACTTAGTTATTTAATATGAGTAAGTATTACATAGGTTGTTCACTTTGTATGTTCAATTATACTTATTAGATTATTATATATATTGTAGATATATAGAAAAAAAGAAACAGGCTTACTTAATAATGCTTAAATGTTTAGTGTTTATGAAATATAATTAAATATTGAAGTGTCAATATGATGCACCATTTGATCCTATTTGTTTTAGGAGATATAGATGATAGTAATGAATGGTAATAGAGGCAATGGATGGAGAAAGTGATAATGAAGATGAATTAGTGTTTGATGATGATAATTTAACATGGGGTGTAGGTGTTAGAGCAAGTGGAGTTGAAGAGGAGCCCTATCATACTATATCAATTAAGGGAAAGAATGTTGGGTCTACACCTACAGCAAGTGCAACGTCTAAGCAAATAGAAAAGGCAAAAGGATTTTCTTAAAGGAGGACTAATACACCTTTAATACTTAGAGATGAAGAAAGTGATTTTGAAGAAGATGGTGGAGAGGAAGTTGAAAGTGACCATGAGAAGATTGAAGAATTTAATGAAGAAGAGGATAAGGATGACTATGTTAAGCTTAATGATGATGATGATCAGTAGTCATTTAAGGGAACAAGCTTTAGGAATTATAACTTATTTAGTAGGATAATAAGTTTTGTGGTTTTGGTTTTCTATTTCTTGAACTTGTTTTTTTCTTTTTAGTGCTTATCATAGATTTAAAAATATGCTAAGTATATGTTTGTCATTTATGGATGCATTTTATTTTAGATTTATAAAATATTAATGTCTAGAATATGATTTTATACATGTTTTATCTTATACGTTTTATTAGCCTTATTATATGCAATTTTTTTGTGCCTCGCCTCAAAAAAGCATGTGCCTACACCTTATGCCTAGGCTCTAAAACCCCTTTACATCTTGATGCAGCTTTCATCTTTAATAACTATGCATGAAATAAATATATTTAAAAAAAAGCAATGCAATTGTGAAATTTAAGAATGATTGCACATTGCCAAAGACAACATCTCTAGTTTTGGGGATAAGCATTTTTTTATATTAAAAAACAAGTTAATTTTGCTTCCTACACCATGCATAGGTTCTTTTTTTTTAAACAAAAAAAAACAGTAAAATTGTAATATGACTCGCATAAACAATTTGGCAAAAAAAAATGCAATAGTGTAATCCAAACACAAAAATGCATAACCAAAGTGCCAATTAAGAATGCATTTTTAAAAAAAAGTTCACCTTGCAACAATTTTGCAATGGCATAACAAAAAAAAATTGTTAGAATGTAGTGATAGACAATGAATCAAAACAGCAAAAGAGAGAGGAAACCTAACAAAGAAACCGTGACAAAAAAAAGAACATAAAGGCAAGGAAGGCATTCAAGAACAAACGAAGCAAACAACAATCATTAATCATTGGAATAAAACTAAAATAAACACCAATTGAGACATGCAATAGAAAAAAATTAGAGAACAAATACCTCAATAGCAAAGTTAACATGTAACCCAACAAATACATAGTACCCAAATAGTAAACAAAATAAATAAAAGGAAAATTCAAGGATATGGTTAATATAGCTCTGATTTTGCTTTTTTAAAAATCATAAAGCATAATTGGGAAAGGATAGAGGCGGGATCCTAAGCCTTTTTTTTTTTATCAAAAACTATCAATGAAGAAAGGATACAAATCTAAGGTAAGGCTTGACTTTCTTCTTCTTAAAATCATAAAGGCTAACCGGAAAAGCACAGAGGTTGGATACTAACCCGTTCTCTTGTAGGAAACTGAAAAAAGGGCATAATTGAAGGCAAAGTGTCACAACCCAAAACAGGAGCCATGACCGGTGCTAGGGAACAGGAATTCTTTCGAATCTGGAACCCGTAGCAAGCCTTTAAAATAAAATAAAAGCATGCAATAATAATAAAAATAAATAAAATCTCTTACAGTAGAAATTAAGATCTCAAAATAATAAAGTAACTTATCAGCTGATTTAATAACACAACTCATCTTGTATATATAATATCTCTTAATACAAATTCTTGTTTCAAATCTTTAAAATACAAATCTCAAACATATATAATACATACTGCTCATTAAAAAAACTACTGCAGTATCTAGAATACAAAATAAAATCAAGTAAGTAGTTTACATAATAAAGCTGGGGCAGAAGAAATCTAGCGTAAAGGTCTGCTACTGAGATCTGAGGATGAAGACTCTCCTGAAAAATAATCAACGGAGGGGAGTCAGACCTCACTGAGTGAATTGTTATAATATATATACATGCATAGCTAAATGAAAAATTCACACATTCAATAGTATATATAATAAATATATATACAGGCAAATACACACGGATGCAGCAAAAATCGTTTTATATAATATGAAAAATAATAACCATTTATGAAGGATCAAATAGAACCCTAAATGATCGCAACCTCAAAACAGTGTTAGACAACACTCTAGCCATACAAGCTCACTTATTCTAAATAAATTCACTTGTTCTATTTGGACAATAGACTGGTCCCGAGACACTAAGTCAACCGAGCTCCAGCAGTCTGACTGTCAATGTGATTGGCCCCGAGACAATTGGTTAACCAAGCTCCAGCAATCACACTTTCAAATCACATCACACTTCAATCAAATCAATCCAATCATAATCCATAAATAGGTTAGTAATTTAACCTAAATTATATTGTCGTACCGGTACGTACTTGGTCCTAGTGCTGCCCACTAGGTAGCACATTCTATTGATATCTTTCATTTAAAAATAAATTCATACATTCAAAAAAATAAATGATGTATGACATTAATTAAAATAACAATATAAACCATATATATACTAGAAATATACCAAAAATAAACCAGGTATATTTCGAGTATATATATATAAAATAAACCAGAAATAAACTATATATATACCTAAAAACATTTTAAGTATAATTCAATAATAAAACATGCATTTAATTTAAAATATACCAAAAATATACCTAAATATACCTAAGCAATTATTAAATCATTTATGCATATTTCATAAAATTAAAACATACATTTCTAAAACATGCACTCCTAAAACACGTATATATAAAATAACAACTCACAGTTATGGGCTCCTCGAGACGAGTCCGACGAGCCTGGTCCACTAGGCCTCGATCTCAACACAACTAAACAAACAAACGACAACATGAAATCAGAATAAATCTAACGCGACACAACTAAACAAACAAACGACAACATGAAATCAGAATAAATCTAACGAAATTCTAGAGACTCGATCTAAAACACCAGACATAAATTAGGAATAGAGATTTGACTGGATGTCACGTTTTACAAGAATTTTATCAAAAATTTAGCAGAACCTCCCCTGTAAAATGGACATCTCTCTACTCAGAAAGTAGAGCCGGTCCTGTAAGAAAACACACTTCGAATATACACAGTCACACAACCCCTCGGTCGGACTCCCAACTACAATTCCACTAACCGAGGTTCACAATTCACGAAATATGCACATAATATACTCAAATTCCAAAAATACCCTCTATAAATCAAAATATAGCAAATTAGATATTTAAAACACTAAAAATAATTATTTTACCAATAATTACAATAAAATCCTAATTTTAATAAAATATTATTAAAAATCCATAATTCTCGATAAATTCATAAATATTAACCAAAATTCATTTTATAAATCCAAATTACATAATTAGCCCAAAAACATATTAAAAATCAATAAAAACTCATTTATTTACAAAAATAATATATTATATATACCTTGAAAATAATTTTTGAAAAATAGTTTTAATTAGTTAAAAATACTAAATATTTTGTAAAAATCATTTTATACCTCAAATAATTATTAAAACCAATTTAACTTAATTTTTAACCAATTTAGTACCAAATTACCAAAATACCCCTAGTTATATATAAATTTACATAATATACAATAATTATTCAAAATTCACTAAAAATAATCTAATTACTCAAAAATTAATTTATCAACATATAATTCAATAAAATAAATAATTATACTCAATTAACCCATTAATTTTAACAAAATACTCATTTAACCTAATTTTCCAAAAATCACCTAAACTAAATAAATTCATAATAATTATACAAAAATCACTAAAAATTACAAATTAAATTCTAAAATTCATTTTAACCCCTAAAAACACCATAAATCACAATTTCACAAATTATTTAACTAATTTACAAAAATTAGAAAATATTAATAAAATAATCAAAAATTCACAAAAATCAAAATAAATTCCAAAAATTCCACAAAAATTACACGATGTAGATTGAGCTACTAGGATCAATATTTGTGAAGGAAGTAAGCTTGAATCATTAGAATCGAAGTTCAAAAAAAATCAAGAACTCAAAGTGGTGGAAAATGAAAATTGATTACCAAGGGAAATATAGACCAAATCAAGTGAAACTAAGCTTGGAAATGAACTAACCGGAGCTTAAGGAAGAGATAGAGACCGATGGCGTCCAATATGGTGGCTGAAAAAGGCTTGAACAGCGACGAGCTCAAATTCGGCTTCTCAGGTGGAAACTAGCCAAAACTCGCCAAAAATGGAAGCTTCAGGCGGCGGAGGAAGCTTGGGAAGGTGATAGCACACCAGACGGCACACCGACGGCAAGGGGAGAGGTTGACAATGGCGGAGATATGGGGGAGATGGCGTCGGGAAGAATGGAGAAGAGGGGATGGCACGGGTGTAAATAATGTGAACTTTATAAATATATATATATATATATATATATATATATAACTTTAACTTATATTATAACATATTAATATTATATTCAAAAATATCCCTGCACCACATGTCTAAAATAATAATATCTATATACTTATACATATATATAACACATATTAATTAAATAAAACTATATAATATATACTTAATTTAAAATAAACCCTAAAATATTAAATGTGTATATATATGCATGTATATGTATATATATTAATACGATAATTAAAATCATGCATGGACTCATGCAATCACTTAAAAATAGACTACTATAATTAATAAATATTTATTTAGATTTTAATTTTTCCAAAAATAAAATTCTCGGAAAAATTTTATGTAAGAAATTTAAAATAATTAAAAATAACTTTAATAATTAACAACTAATTAAATAATCAAATATATTTATCAAAATTATTAACACTGCATATCCCGATGCAGTTTAAAATTATTTAAAATCTCAGAATATTACACAAAGAAAGAGGGAGAAGATAAAAGGGAAGTAGACTAAGACAAAAATGAAGCATGCAAAAAAAAAAAAAGGAGAATGAGCACAAATAGATGAGATAAGCAAAGAGAAGACATAGCTGAAAGACAAAACAGAAGAGAAGGAACAAGAGTGGCCACTGTAAAGAGCATAAAAGAAATGAGGGGAATAGGGCTACAAAAAATCGAGGAATATGAATTTACGTTGAAACAAAGAGAAACAACATCGTTCAATGCATTGCATAGTGGCATAAAAGGAAAGATGCATTACATCTAGTAAAAGGGCAAGAAGGACGACACCATTTTCTTAACTAGACCGGGGTAAAAATGTAACTTCTTAATACGACATCATTTTTTATAAGGGTGACTAATACTGTTACACTGAAGCTAAAGACGGTGGTGGCATTTTTGTGATTCCTCAAAATTAAAAAGGTGGAACAATAAAGAAGACATGGTGGCAATTTTGTTATTATCACAAAATTGGATGGCTAATCTAGCATTGTTGATGAACAATGAAATTTGTGTTTCAGTTATATATATATATATATTATTAAATATTAAATTAAATATCTATCATCTATCATTAAAACTATTGTCTTGTTAGCTTTATTTTTTTCCTATAGTTCTATGATCTTCCGTGCAACTGTTTAATTTCTAGTCTCTTTTATGTTTAAGTTAAGAGCACAAGGATAAAAATATATTCTTATTTGTTTGTCATATTCATGTATGATATAGTTACGTTGTAATGGAATATACAAATCAAAGAAATAAAAAGGCTAAAGGAAAATTTGTGGAAAAATATAAATTATGGCCAGTTAATGAAATTAATGAGTTAGTAAAACTCATGGTTGATGTTGCAAATGGGGGTTGGTGTGAAAACACTGGCTCAATCAGCAAAGAAATTATTGAAAAAAGAAAACTCCCAGCTCTGAATGAAAAACTTGGATGTGAAAAAAATTATTCTCAATACTTAAGTCGAATAAAATGGGTTAAACAAAGATACAACAATTATTGTAATCTTTTGCACTTTAGTTCTAGATTTGGATGAGATCCCATAACAAAAAAATTTGCTACTCCATATGAAGTTTGGAAAGGCTATTTTAAGGTATTTTTTTTATTTAAATCAATCTATATAGTTCATAATTTCAAGAATTGTATGAGTTATAAGTATATATTAATAATTTCTTTTATTATTTTTTTCATCTTCACTAGTCTCATCCAACCCATAAAAGTTATCGCATGGACATAATTGCAGACTATGAAGATTTGAGAGCTGCAATTGGAAATGGAATTGCAACTGAAAGACAATCAATTGGATTGACATATGACACTGATGCAAGAATAAATATGGAAAAAGAAAGTAGAGGTTATGCTTTAGATGACTTTAGTTTTTTATCCTAATATTGCAATATTTATACAAAATAATACACAAGATTCTTTACATTAGTCTTCATTTTACCATCATTTCACTTCACCATTGCCTTCATAATCCATTAATTCAGAGGCCCCTTAAGCACCTAAAAGATGCAGTAGAAGTGAGTTTAAAGGAAAATCTGCCTCTTCTTATTACAACAAAAGATAATCAAATGTTATAAACAAACTCACTACTTTTGTTGATAGGTTGGCTGAAGCTATTAGTTCATTTGATAACAGTGAATACAGTTGCTAGGATCTTATTAAAGAAATACCAAACTTGGATAAACATGCACATTACAAGGCACTTAAGTTGCTTGATACTTGATCAAAGAAGATTAAGTTTTCGAAAATGACTTTAGAAGAATGTTATGAATGGATAGCTTATGAACTAGAGCAATGAATTATAATATTATTTTCTTATAAATTCTACTATCATTTTGGTTTTTGTATTTTTTTTTTTTAACTAGTAAAGCATTTTACTAAGTATTTTGGGTGTTTTTGTTTAAATTTCTTTTAAGTAATAAATTATGTTATTTTGAGATATTTATTGGTTATCATTTTTTATTAGCTTCTAAGAATGGAAAATGAATTTTATAACTTGTGTTTTTATAAATTTTCAGGAATTAGTACAAGTACATAGGAATTATAAAAACGTCTAATGGAGAGCATCTATAGCTAATGATACGTGAAGCAATATTGAGCATATGGATCATGATGAACATTAATTATATATATATATATATATATATATATATATATATATATATATATATAAAGTTTTGGTATATGAGTTAATTAGATTTTTTGTGAAGAAAGAAATCAAATTTATGTGGTTATTATGTTTAACTTGGTATAATTTGATTTGCTTCTTCATAATTGGGGTACCATCTTCAAAATAAAAGTTGGTCAATGTCTATAATAATCTATAAAAATTTCAAAAATAAAAAGTCTATGAAAGTCATTAAAAATTTATAAACTCTACCAAAGTCATTCACTAAAAAAAATACTCTTATAAGTTTATTGATATATATATATTCCCTAAAAAAATATTTCAAATTAAAAATTAAGTTTAATAAATTCATCATTTATAATTAATATATTTTATTAAATGATAATATTTTAATAACATAATCTATTTAAAAAATTATAAGCTAAGTAGATTGATAATTTTAGTTGACATATTTTACGTATTATTTCTTAAAAATAAAATATTAATAAAAATAAAATAAATATTAACAAATTATAATTACCTTTATAGATAATAATAATAATAATAATAATAATAATAATAATAATTATTATTATTATTATTATTATTATTAAAATAAATAATTTATATTTTATATAGTATTATAAATTTATAAAATTTTTTATTCATTATTATACTAGCAGTTAGAAAAGAAAATCCATAGGACGAACTAATTTACTTGAGACAAAAAATTTAAAATAAAAAAATCTAAGAAAATAGAAGATTAAAATTTCTTAATCTTTATAAAAAAAAAAAAAAAGAAAAGAAAAAGCAGACTATAGTCAACAATAACTCTTCTTTTCCAACAAGAAAAGAAAAAAAAAAAAAAAAACAGTAAAGCTCTGTATTTTTATCCTATGAAAACATAAACACAAAAACTCTTAGCTTTGGAGAAGAGAAACAGAGATCCAAAGAAGATGAGAATCACTGTAATGACAGCTGATGAACAGATCATATCTTTAGAAGTCGATCCTCACGAATCTGTATAATTCCCTAAAACCCTAATTTCAATTTTTACTTTTTTTCTTACATGTCGGTACTGTACAGTCACAGCTGTTTTTTTAATTGTTTAATTGAAGGTTGAGAACGTGAAAGCTCTACTTGAAGTTGAGGTGATGATGTCTATCTTTTCTGTTTCTAATTACTGTTTTTCGTTTGTTTGATTGCTTGTTGAGAAAAGCCAAAGAATTGATTTTTAGGATAAAATTTATAGTATTGTAATCAAAATTGAATTGAATTCAAGTTTTACTTTTCTTTTTCTTTACTGTTATTTGTATGTGTGTGAGCAGACCAAAGTGCCATTGCAGCAGCAACAGCTGCTGTATAATGGAAAGGAAATAAGGAATAATGAGAAATTGAGTGCATTGGGTGTTAAAGATGAGGATTTGGTGATGATGGTTCCTACTGCTGCTGCTGCATCTAGGTATGGTTTGTCATAATGTCACTATAAAGTTTTCTGCTTTCAGTTGTTTATGTAATTTGGACTGTTGATTACTGATTTTTGAAACTTTTAATTACATCCTCCGTTAATGTATTTGTGATGATTGCGAAACAAGTTGATTTAAAGGCTAATAATTTTGTGTGCTGAGATTGTTAGACAGATATATAGATACATGTCTATACTGGGTTAGAGTTGTAGTAAAGCTAGAACATGTCAGAATGCCAAATTGTCATGTTACTGGAATAGATTGGCGTGAGCTTTATTTATGCAAGTTAAAGGAAGACACCAACGACAGTGTGGTTGATAGATCCTAAGCCTAAGCTATCATGAATTAGCTTCTTCTAAGTAGCATGCTTTTATGGATAAAATGCTAATATTTTTCGGGGTGTTGAAGATGTTGCAATTGCTTTTCTTTGCTAATAGTGTGCTGTCCTCTCTTTCAATTATGGCATTTTGTTCAATTGCTTTTTATGAGATTCTGTTTCACTGCAGTTTTTTTCTTAAGTGCATGCACATGCATAGCTAGAATCATAAAAGTTTATACAAAGGATATATATATATATATATTTTGAGAAATTTACACAAAGGATATCTATTCCTTGCCCTTATACACTTAACCTCATCTTGCAAATTATTTCAGTGCACCAGCAAATGATTTGAGCTTCAATCCTGATGGATCTGCTGTAAACCCTGGTGCTTTCCAACAACATGTTCGAAATGATTCTAATCTGATGGCTCGACTATTTCAGGTTTAATTGACGATCTTTTTCTATAACATTTACCTTTTGTTCTGAAATGTGGATGTTTGGCAATCTCATACCCAATTTAGAGCCCTTTTTTTTTAAAAAAAAAATTTCAGACAAGAAACATTCTAATGTATGAAAATTAAGCTCTGTTGGCCTTTGAATCTTTAATATTCACTCATTTCTTATTCTTCTTAAAATCCTGCTTGAGGAAAAATGCCTGCCTGAATAGCTGTCAATTTTTCTTATTTATTTTTGATTCATTCTCAATGTTTTTTTTGACGGCCTAGTGCAATAATATTTTGGATATTGCTATTTGTTTATTTTCTGTTTAATACTTTTCTTGAGTTAGTCACCAATTGTCGAAAGTACTCAAATGCAAAGGATTTAAAGTCCTGATATAGTTGCTTAAGTCTGGCCCAACTTTTTCTTGCTTTCTATTAATGCACCTGTTCTGCTTTCTCCCGGTTTAAATTTATAATGGATTCACAGACTGATCCAGAACTTGCACAAGCTCTTCTTGGAAATGACCTCAACAGGCTGCAGGACTTTCTACGACAGCGACATCGCGAAAGATCTGAATTAAGGCGCCGACAAGAGGAGGAACTTGTGAGTGGCTAGTTTTACTAGGGGTTTATTGTCATTTTTATATTTCTCTAGTTTATAGAGGAGGATGGGGGAGGATGTTTCTTCCTTTTATTTTTTTTTCCGTTGAACCTTAACAAGTATTACATGCAGAAGCCCATTAGGCTTGAATGCATGGACAAGTATTGCATCGTTTTGTGAAAATACAAATATATGAAGAAATGTGGACTTTAGTTGAATGACTCATGCATGATATATCATATCAAAGGACTGCCAATCTGCAAAACCAATGGTTTGTGGATGAGAGCCCACATATTGCTATTATGTTTTCCTTTACTCTTTCTGATCCTTTTTTTTTTATAAACCATTTAGATGCAATTACTTGGTAATTCAGTAATTAATTTTTGAATAATTTTTATAATATTAGGTAATTTTCTAATAGAGAAGCTGATCCAATCTTATTCCTTTTTTTTTTTTTTTTAATTTCTAGTAATAGATGTAAATGCTTTCTAATCTTGTGATTTATTACTATTTATTGGAAAAAGGCTGTAATGTATGTGCACAATATCAAATGGATTGTTCTGCAAAATAGACACTTATTTGACCTATATTCTTTTTATTTTTTTTTATTTTTTTTATTTATTTTTTTTATAGGCCCTTCTTGATGCAGATCCTTTTGATGTTGAGGCACAAAAGAAAATTGAAGCTGCCATTCGCCAGGTCAGTGTAATTCACAGTATAGTCAACAAGCAATACTCATGAATTGTTTTCAATGTATATTTTCTTGCTTTTATCTAATAAGATAAGATGCTAATATCGAAGTTTTGTTGTCCTGTGATGTTTTCTTTGATATTCTGCTAATGTTTATTCTCCAGTTGAAATTAAGGCAATTCATTTCTAATATTTTGTGCTTTGTATTTTTCCCGAAGCCATGTCCAGTTCCAAAAAGTATTTGCTTTTTTGTTTTCATTTATTAATTATGTAAATGAGTAACTTGTGGTACACCATTTCTGATGAAAGGCTTTATTACTAAAACATTTATGGTTGGCCTTCTATTTGTCTTTTCCTTTACCTTTCAGATGGCATTTGACCCTTATGTTTTGGTGTTTTGCAATTTTTCTACATTGAAATGCAGAAAGGAATTGATGAGAATTGGGCAGCTGCCTTGGAATATAACCCTGAAGCTTTTGCGAGGGTGGTATGTATTCTCTTAAACTTGTGGATTGTGTAAGTTAATTTATAGTGTCTTGAACTCAATACTTTCTTATTTACATTCTTCAGGTTATGTTATATGTTGACATGGAAGTTAATGGCGTACCTTTAAAGGTAGAGACGATCAAAATTAGCTAGCTCTGCGACAGTCAAGATAAAATCATGTTATTTTTTTACCATAACTTTATTGTCTTTTATTCTTTCAGCACCAATATGCATATTTTTTGAATTGTTTCCTTCACTTATTGACGTGAAGACAATGACATTATGGAACTATTATGAATTTTTCTTGGATAATATCCCATTTTGTAATAAATTTTATTGTTTATAGTGGAATCAAAAGCCTTGTAAATAACTTTTCTTTTGCTCTTTATTTTAGGCATTTGTTGATAGCGGTGCTCAGTCCACAATAATATCAAAAAGCTGTGCTGAGCGATGTGGGTATGTGTATATTTTATTTGTTTGATTATTATTTCAGTACTGCAATTACATCCACAATGAGATGTATGTGCAATTGATGCTGGTTGATGTTGTAGATCAAAATACCTATATTGCAAAGTTAATATTAGTAACGTTTTCATTTACATAGAAAGATCAATGCCTACATGTATATGCACAAATGTAGAGCATTATCTGTTAAAGATTGATAACGTTAGATGTGTTCCTTCTCAACTCTTTATGTTGGTAGCAGCACCTTGACCTTTCTTAGTATCTATAATGTAGGGATAGAAAGTTCTACTCTTTTTGCAATTTCATCCTGTGTTCCTTTCGTTAGTAATTTGGATCTTAATGTTAAGAATCATGCTGATGCTCAATTTTGCATCTTCATTAGCAATAAGCATGGAATGAACACTGTAATTACTTCTTCATTCTTGGCTGGTCTATTTCAGATTGCTTAGACTTTTGGATCAACGTTATAGAGGCATTGCTCGTGGAGTAGGTCAATCTGAGATATTGGGTCGGATACATGTAGCTCCGATAAAGGTAGAATACTTATCTGGGATTCTAGTCAAATTTTAGTTCTTGATTGCATAAAGCTGGCTTATCATTGAGCAATTGTGTGTGTGTTTATTGGGGCAGTTATAGTTGCTGTCGTTTGTTCTATGATCTATCTTTTATATATATATAGCAAAATAATTGTTCCTTTTCCTCTTATTCCAAGTACTAATATTTGAGTATGATTAATCACACTCAACATCTGTTCTCAGTTCATAGATATTCATCCCATTTTAGAAAATGTAAAGTTAAGCAATTTATATTCCACATGTTGACATTACTTTGGGATTATGTTTTGATGTTTCGTAGATGAAATCTTTCATTAATTGTCATATAAATCTTTTTCATTTTCTTCTTCACAGATTGTGCAAGCTTTAATTTTGTTGAAGAGCATAGGATGCAGACTTTGATTTTCTTTAGATATATGTGCTTGCCTTTTCCAGTATCATTGCATCTGGTGCATCTCTTTTCCCCTGGTTCATTGGTTGAACTAGCATACAAGTATTTAAAATGAGGAATTTTTGTTGTGCTATCATTGAGTTGTTAATTGTTACTGCTGCTATATTGCTTAAAGCTGACTTTAACTTCACTTTCTAATTCATTTTATTCCGTGTAGATTGGGAGTATATTTTATCCGTGCTCCTTCTTGGTTCTAGATTCTCCCAATATGGAATTTCTTTTTGGGCTTGATATGCTTCGCAAGCACCAGGTAGCATAGAATTTTATCTAATGGTCATCTTTGAGATTTGGCAATCAAAGTTATTACCTTTATTTGTGATTTATTCAAATCTTAGCCAATGTCTGCAGTGCATCATTGATTTGAAGGAGAATGTTTTGAAAGTTGCTGGTGGAGAAGTTTCCGTACCATTTTTGCAAGGTTAATCATCTGACCTCTGCCTTGCTCCATATTCTGTAATGATGAGAGTTTTCTCCACTTAAATTTCTAACTGAAGTAGATGCTATGCTTCTTTTGATGTTTTATGGCCCCCCTTCCCCCTTATTCCCAAAGTTAGAAATTAAAGCTTTTTGCTGTTTTAGAAAAAGACATTCCATCTCATTTTCTGGATGAAGAGAGTCATAAAGAAGCATCCAGCTCCGGAAACCCGGTAAGTCTACTCCCTATATTCTTTTCACTTGACAAATGTGGTCCTTGATGTTAGGCTTCAAAATTGAATAATTATGTGAACTATTTTCAAAAGGTTTAGTGTACTATGCAACTGTCAGTTAGTCCATATAGGTTCAGATGATGCTTTGACTTCATCAGTCATATCTACTCGAAGTGTTGAAAAACAGTTTTTTCTTCTCAAAATTGCATATTTTCCTGAAGGAGAGATAAAATTGGCTTGAGAATAAGTTTTTTAATCATGTGTTTACTATGACTTCACATTGAACATTGTGGAAAACTTAAAAGTCAAATATATTAGGGAAAGGATATTCTTTGTTTATGAATAGTTAGCTTTAGATCAATCGCCACTCAGTTTCTTGAACGTAAACACATACCTGCTTTTAGAAATTCTTCTTGTCTGCAAATAACTTCAAAGGCCTTTGTATGCATTGATCCACCTTGCCTCTCCAGGTGACGTCAGGAATGGTAGAAAAGAATAATCTTGCACCTGCAGGAGGTCAATCATCTGGTTAGTTTTCTAACAAGATCCTGTAGTGGTTTTACTTTGTTTGACAGTTCTTTTTGACTTGATACTGCTCAATTCATTCAGTTAAATTTGACCACATTGGTGTGCTTCTTTAGATTCCATGGCTTTGTTCTCCAAGGATGTCGAATTAATTTACTAGGCTTGTATATCATGCTTGTCAATATTTGTGTGCCTTCTACATTCCCCCACCCTTGAATTCCTCCCAAATGTTATGGATCTTGCATCATTTACTAATTAAGCATCTATTTTTCTGTGGTCCACAGGAGTTGCACGTGGTAATGTAGCACAGGTGAGCCCCATTTTTTCATCCTTATGCAGCACTGCACTAGAAATATGAAGTTGAAGTCTATTTTGCAAAAGTTGCCCGCTTTTAGTTATCCTCAAATCAATTAGTGCTTTTTGTTAATTTGTTTAGCCGGTAATCTAATTGATCTGTGAAACCTTTAAGCAATGCCCTGAATTGTAGCTCATCACATTATTCAATCTAAGATCGATCGATGAATCTTTTGAGTTTGGATTACCACCATGGTCAATTTGAATTTAAATATATATTCTGAGATTTCCAATGAAAATGATATCCGTGCAGGGACCTGATTTTGAAGCCAAAGTTGCAAAGCTTGTTGAGCTAGGATTTGGAAGGGATGATGTGGTACAAGCTCTCAAATTATTTGACGGAAATGAAGAACAGGCTGCTGGATTCCTGTTTGGTGGTTGAAGACCACTTATTATTAATATTAATTTTTTTTCAAATGCTTATTCATTGTGGGAATAATATTTGATGTCAGTGACAATTTTATAAATCCAAAATTGTACCCATTTTGCAAACTAATTTTTTTGCAATTCAATGGGAAGCAAATTAAAACAGCTGCATCTTTTCCTCTTGTTCAATTTGACAGATCTGTTTTCGTGTTTTCTGACAGTTAGCTATTGAATGCGGATTTGCATATCCTTTAGATTAAAAAAATTATTTGACATTCCAGTTATTTGAACTGGTCGTGCCCAAAGTCTGCAATTAGTAACCCTTAAAAATGGAGTAATTTTCATCTCATGGTTGAGATATTACAAGGAAAAAAAAAATTATCATCTCCCCAACTGTTTGGAAAAGAGGAGAAATGATTATTAATACAAAATTTTCCTTCCCTAGAGAATCGATGCAACTACCCATTAACTTGTATCTATTTTACTGGTCCTGCTGTACAACCGTGACATTTTTTTGCATCTATGTTTTCTTTTTTTTTTTTTTAAGTTTACATAAGTGGAAAAGAATTTGGGCATCAATTGAGGTGTAAATCTATATGCATGGATGATTGAAGATGCTCAAGGGTTGGAGAAGATTGAGAATCTCCAATAGATGGTTCACAATCAGAGTTCCAATATGTAGGGAGTGAGATATCTTTCGTCCCTTCTGGTGGATTTAATTTCAGCTAGATGAGTTTACTGGTTCCAGATAGATGTCCTTATGGGATGTGGTGTGCAGTTGTCAGCTTTAGGTCGGGTGTCTTATTGTCATGTTTGGGTCTACTTGTGCAGTCTAAAGTTTGGCTGAGAGGCGGCTCACTATAGCGGGTTAATATGGTGCATTGCCTTTTCACAGTTTGTCGATTTTGGCACTCCGAAATTCATTCGCCTTCGGAAGTGTCAAGATTCTTTCGTCGTGGTGATGTTGCTAAAGAAGATAATGATTCTTCCACTGGGATGAGATGGGTTATTTTGATTGCTGGTATAATGGTTACTGGAACTACTGACATCACGTTAATATAAATTAATATTCCTTAATAATTTTGATTAGTTGAGCTTATCTTAGGTTCTATTAATTGTTACTCTTCGATGGTCAAGTTCATATAATAATGTTTTTCTTTGATCAATAATTGTCTTCTTTATGGTGCTGTAAACTTTTGTTGGTTCAATTAATCAAAGGATTTAATCGTTTCATCCTTTGACTATTAGTGAATTCTTTTTTGTTTTTGTTTTTGTTATTGTAGGTGAGTTAGTGATGATTGTTCATGTGGTGTAAGGCTATGAAATTTCAACATTCATGACAATTTTGTTTTTCCCTTTATGAATAAGGAAGAAGAATAGGCTTGAAAAAAGAAAGGAAATTCTCTTTGAAGTGTTAGTTTTGTGGGACCTAAATTTTGCCACGTCATCACCAAAATAACAACTGAAAATGACTCTGTTAAATAACGGGCCCGGAATGATTTAATTTTGAATTTTTGTGTCTAATTAAGCCTAAAAATGTTTCAGGGCCAATATGCCCCTTGGTATAAACATTAGGGGCGAAAATGTACCTTTACCTTTTTTTGCAAAATTTTGAACTTAGTTCTGTTAGCTTTTCTTTTGGTTGAATCTGCTTAAAGGGTTATTTTGGTCCTTGACATTGTGGCTTTAGGATATTAAATCAAAATGGCTTATGTATAGAAATAGAAATAGTTTGACCCGCTTTGAATAGGTGGTAAAACATTTTATCACGAAGTCAAGATATATGGTTGAGAATAAGGTTTGATTTCTCAATCCTTCTGACTCTTTCATTTCAAGTTAAAAGATTTAACTATCTAAATTAGTTATTCAGGAAAAAAAAAAAAGTAATCTTTTTTTTATACTTCTTCGATCTTTTTTTTATTTCCATTGAAGATTTAACTTTTATTCTTGTTTTGAATCAGAAAACTATTCTTTTTTATTTGGGTAAGGACCATATTAATTAATTGTCTTGATAATAAGTTGAAATCTTTAACTTTGTTAAAGAAAAATAGCAGTTACAATTGGAATTCTTCTACAAGAGCATTATATGACATCTTCAAAATGAGTCGTAAAATCTTTGCTTGAAGTTACTTGCTCAACGAAGAAGATGAATTGCAAAAGTTAAATGCATAAAAAATGCTCAAGACTTTCTCAAAAAAAAAAAAAAAACTTCAAGATTGTCTTTGTTAATATTTTGATTATGTAAAATTTATTTGTTGATTTGTGGAAAAATTATAAAAAAAAAGAAATTATTTTTGTTAATATTTTAAGTATAAATCCGTAAGAGAGATAATCTGCCTAAAAAGAGAAAAAAAATTATTCCGCCAATAAGTTCTCAATAATGAAGAAGGGGAGGCTGATTACCCTCTATCCCTCTCCTCTCTAAATAAAAAAAAAAAAAAAATCCATATAAGAGAGAAAAAAATCGGACACTTAACATGATGTGACATCACAAATTCCATTAATTGATATGATTATAACGTTTTTTTTTTTTTTGCCATATCAAGATCCTCATGTGGTGCCATGTAAGCATTTCTCGGAAATAAGAAAAAAAGGATTAAGTACTTTTGATGGGAACAAAATTAAAAGAGATTATTGATAGACTTAGGTAGAAAGTGAATCAGTTTTAAGTGATAAGATAAAAGTTAAATACTATAATGAGACTTAATTAAAAAGTTTGGTGATGGACTCTTTGACATATTTGTGCAATGAAGGACTTATTTGTGCAATGAAGGACTTATTTGTGCAATGAAGGACGGGTGCATCTCTACCACTTTTAGGAAAGTTGAGAAACATTTTTAAGGTTTGATTTAAGTAAATTATGGACACGGATAAGCAACACGGAAAATAGGAATATAGACATAAAAAATGACTTGTAATTAAAACGTCTACCTTCTAAACTTGAAATGTCTAGATAGTATGAACAAAGAGACATAGATATATAGAAACATCTACTAATTGAAAATGTTAGTGCATCATAGATAAATTATTTACAACTTAAATCGTAAAGCATTATATCCAAGCACTTTGCACTTTGAAGCCATTTGAAGTGCATAAACAAGCAAAGGGTAGCTTTGCACCCTTACACCACACAGGCTAAAGAAGGGACCAGGGCACATATACTGACGGGAAAAAACTCAGCTGAACCCATCTTGTTGCCTTCAGATAATTACCCAAATATTGAACTCATTCCTTCTTGTCAAGAATTACAAATCAAAGAAAATATTGACTATTGCAATTCTGTTCAATACATTGATTAAATATGTTATGACTTTGGCAATGATGACTTGGGCAAAAGAACATTTTGGTTCCATAGAGCAGAGGGTATTTGCATTACAAATTCAATAAGCAAAACTGCTACCCAACAAATGATTCATGTGGCAGGAATCGAAAAAGGGGAAAAAAAAAGGATTTATCAGGAATTACATAACATATAAGAGATGAATGATGATACTTGATACATCTTCTATAGTGAATATTTATGAATTTTTTTTTTTGGCATTGACAATAAAGCCTCGAATACAAAAATACTCATGCCAACTTACAATCACAAACTTTTACTCAGAATGAGAAGAAAATATCATGTCAAAGCAACACAAACAAAAAATGACTAAAACCTCTCAGCCAATCTAGAGGTAACTTGTCTAAGCTTTGAGTATACCTTTCCAGCAGGAGACCCTAAAATGAGGCTGCAGAGAGAATCTCTTGCGACTTTAATATTCTGAAAAGATCCTAATATGTGAATCTTGGTATCAGCAATCACAATTCTTGTTTTTGTAGCATTCTCAATAGCAAACTTTGTTTTTCCACCTTTACCCGACAATCTTCCAATAGCGCGAGACAAATGCTCACCTCGAAGGGTTTTAACATCCTTAATTTCGAAAGATTCAACATAAAGCTCGTCTAATCGCAAAAGAGCAATAGCATCAATAACATCAAATCCTAGCATGAAAGCATGAACAAAATCCGCACATTTTTGAAGGTTACTGATATCAGGTGTATCTTGTCTAGTTTTTAACTCAACCTTTCGAGCTTTGAGATTCATGCGGATATCAATCTTCATCTGCTCATAAACTGGAGTGTAGATTTCCATCCATGCTTTCTTGAGAGGCGAATACCTATGTGGAGGAACCGATACTTTCCTTATCTCAACTTTGCCATCAGACATCTCATGAGCCTTCAAGGGCGCAAAATTTGGCTTCGCCGGCAAAGACCCAGATGCAAGATTTGCTGTTCTTGAACCATCTTGAACCGTTTCAATTTCCATTTTATCTGCAGCCACAAAATAAAATTGATATTCATTCATCCACCCACATACACCACCAACAACATCGAGTCCAATACCATAAAACCCATATAAAAAAACTTACAAGAGAATCAAAATCAAAGAGAATCAAAGTAAAAAAGAGAGCACGAGCAGCTTACCAAAAAAGCGGAACTGGCGAAACAAGCTGAAGATAGTTACAGAATGAAGAGAAGAGACATGGATTTAGGGTTTTAGGTTTTAATAGTGGTGCACGAAACTTGATAATTTTATTAGTGGGCTGGGTTTATGACTTGTTTACCCGCAGTTTAGGTTCAGTGAGGATTGAAATTTTTTTAAAGCCCATATAAGATAAAAAAAAATTAAATAATTTTCTAATATATCCATGAATAATATATGACATGTAATAATGATATATTGTTTTATTAAACTTGATCTGCTGTGTTATTATTTTATTTATTTAAATATAATTTTTGCAAGGTTAAATATTTATAAAATAAAATAATATAACATTAAAACTATACTAGAGATTCCAAAATAATAAATACATTTATAAATTTTATTTAGTTAACATATAATTCTTTTTTTTATAAATTAATAACTATTTAATTTTTCAATTATTAATAATAATTTTTATTACTTTTAATTTCATGAATATACAAATTTTCACTTATTAATAATAATTTTTATTACTTTTAATTTCATGAATATACAAAAATTTTACTATGATATTTCCCAGAAAACATAATTTTTCAAACATCATTTAGCAATTTAGCCGTCAATTCATAGCTTAATTTATTTGAATTTTGCTTTTGATAGATTTGAGCATTTACATTGTTCAAGTAATGGCTGATTCAATATACCATCTACACATACACAAAATAGCTTATATATATATATATATATATATATATATATATATATTGGAAAAAATGGAAAGGCTTAAAATTTTTGAATTAAGCTTAAAAATTTTCAACTCAGCTTAAATATTATTTGAAAGTTTTATATATAAGTTTGTATATAAAATAATAATTCAACAGACAACTTATCCAAAAATAGAATCGGAAAAAATTAACGTTTCTCTAGTTACAATTTAGCAAAGGTACCATTCCCTGCCCTCCTAAGCATGCCTCACTACAAGAGGACTCCTAACATTGTGCTTGCCATCAGACCATACAATGTCGCCAAATGCGTAGTCCTGAGGCGAACCAGCAGCTAGAGCCTTAAATATAACCTTGAACTCCTTCTCCTCCCCAGATTTGGAGAACGGAAGCAGTGGAGGTTGCACCACCACGGACACTCCTTTAGGTGCGTTAACAGTGACCCTGTACTTCCCTGGAGGTCCCACATTCTTCAGTCTGCGGGTGGCAATAACTGGGGTACTGAGATCTGGAACTGCGATTGAAGGGTAGTTGAGATCGACCAGCTTGAAAGTCTTGGGACATGTATAAGGTGTTTCTGAGAATGATTTGACGATTGTTTCGTTGTAGCCGAATGCGCATAAAGAGTTCAAGAAATCATTGACAGTTAAATCATAAACTAGGCCAGGGTCTGCTGCAAGATTCGGTTGCACATGGCCAGCACCATATACAAATGGTGTAGCTTCGCTGCCGTCTGAATCAAGTATTGCTGTGCCATTGTTTGATATTGTCGTAGCTGCAGGTACTATTAGTTTAGTGCTTGCCATTACATGCAGTTGCTCAATTTCTTGTGTTTTAAAGAAAAAAAAAAGCGCGTACCAGTAGTCATGATGGCGGATTTGATGGCAGCTGGACTCCAATCTGGGTGGATTGATTTAATAAGGCCAACAATACCAGAGACATGAGGGCATGACATTGAAGTGCCAGACATTACAGTGTAAGGAATTCGGCGCTTATCAGAATCCATGTCAGATGGAGATACTTGTTCACTATAAGCAGCAAGTATATTGACGCCAGGAGCAGTGACATCAGGCTATTAATACAATAACAGATCAAAAGACCAAAAAAAAAAAAAAAGGACATTATACATGTGAAATAACCTCCAAAGAGATAACATTAATAAAACAAAAAATAGAACTGAAACAGTTTCAACTATGAATGAACTAGTCACCTTGAGCAATCCTGGGAAAAGAGCATTAGGTCCCCTTGATGAGAATGCTGCCATTGTTGGAGCTGGCTTGAATCCCACTTCTGATACTACAGGAGTAATTGTTCCAGTGGCGTTTCTGTAACGAAGTAGGCATAAAAGAGTAAACAAGTTGATCAAATGAAACATGTATGATCGAATACGCAAAAATGACGACGATGATGCTGAGAGAGTTACCGGGCAGTTTTGATGTAGTTGAGAACTGTTTGACCGTCATCATAAGTTATGTGGGTAGCAGGAAGGAAATGAGGATCTGATATGATTTCATTTCCACTTGCAACATCATTGGCTACTACCAGACCAACAGCACCTAAACCTGCAACCACCAGTCCCTTCTCTAGTCTACTCGAATCGCCTCGAAGACAGACTACGATTTTCCCTGCAACCTTGGTAGGGTCAAGTGATCCTGCCAAACACACCTGACTGCTTGCATTGATAAATTTTTATGTACATTAGTTAGTTGTCTATTATGGTTTTCAGTAGAATATTAAGAACTGGGGTCTTTTAATAGTCATATATTGATCGATACAAAAGTAACACTTACGCATCTGAGTCTGAAGAATTAGCAGCTTTTGCATCCATTGAATTGACCAGTTGATACTGCTTTCCTGCTGGCAAGGCTTTGTCTGAGAGACTGGTTCCCTTTTAATTGAAAAAAAAAGGGGAGAAAATCCTGTGTGTTATTAAATTACAAGACTAACATCTTTCGATTAAGAGCTCAATGAAAAGTAGTTGGAAACAATATATTATATACCTTAATAATTCTCCGGTCGCCAAGAACAAGATTACTTGTGAATTCACGATCTGTTGTGCTAGCAGCTACTGTAAAAAGCCATGGAGCTATATTACTTACAGTCTCTGCACCTGGTCCTGAGTTGCCACCTGAAGTAATTACAGAAATGCCTTTCTTGATGGCATTGAAGGATCCAATAGCAGTAGCATCTCGATAAAGATCAACTGGGCTTCCACCCAATGATACAGATATAACATCAACTCCATCACTCAATGCAGCATCAAATCCAGCCAAGATATCAGCTGCGTAGCAGCCAAGAGGCCAGCAAACTTTGTAAGCAGCCACACGAGCTCTTGGGGATCCGCCACTAGCCGTTCCATTGCCATAGCCGAAGATACTAGCATTACTAACAAAGCTGCCACCGGCTGTTGATAAGGTGTGAGAGCCATGGCCTTCGTCGTCAAGTGCAGTGTGCAAAGACCCGTTCATAGGGCCAAGTTCTGCTTCAACGCCTTTGTAGAAGTACCTTGCTCCAATAAGTTTTCTGTATAATATTAATGCACCAAGAGCGATTAGTTCTTATTTCTATTTCTCTGAAATTGTAATGCAAAGCAAAAGATAATGTCACAAACTTGTTGCAACGAACTCCTCCGTCGGTCTGACAATTTCCTTTCCATCTTGGTGGCACAGGTCCCATTCCGTCGTCTTTGAAGCTTGGATTTTCCGGCCAAATACCTTGCATATAGGTTTTTAACAAGCTAATTAATATGACAATCAATAACAGTTTGTTTTTAAGCTTATAGGAGGGGGAGTTCAGAATCCTGTCCTACACTGATCATGAATTCAACTGGTAACTTATAATGCCATGAAAGAATGTTTTTCATTTGACTACTCAACCTTTCCGTACATAATGCCAGTTAATAGTCATGCTCTTGTACATTTATATTTATTACTTTTGAAATGAGGATATCCAGAAATCACTCACCAGTGTCAAGATTACCAATAATGACATCTTGGCCAAATTTAGCACTTGTCCAAATGGATTGAGGAGTAGGTTCACCATGGTTTGCTAAACCAAGAAAATCCCATGAATGGGTTGTGTGTAGTTCGTATTTTGTGTTGGGGAAAACAGCTTTTACACTAGGATGACCTGCATTGACGATACCAAAAAAAAACCAAAGGTTCGCACTCAAAGCTTAACCTATATTAATTTTCTCGCGAAATCCAAATGATTATGACAAATTTATTACCTCGAAGTTTTTCAGCTTGAGTATCATCAAGAACTGCAGCAAAGCCATCCATACATTTTGAGTAAGAGTAAAGTATGGGATTCTCCCCTGCATCACTTGCATCCATTACACGACTGCATAAAGTCAAGCATCACAATTCATTAGTAATCTTTCAAAAGTTAACTTTTATTCTACTTTCGCCTTCAAAATCCGTAATGCAGTTTTTTTTAAATTTATTTTTTTGCATGTAATATTCACATGTAGCTTAAGAAATTTTTACCATTTCAGAGTTTGATCTAAGCTCTCAACATCTTATTTTCTACATATAAGATTTAAACTCAAAATATTGATTAAAAACTTCTGCGCCTTGAACCAACATTAATTTCCTTTTACTATTATTTTTAGATAAGATTTTTTTTTTTAAAAGAAAAAATTAATAAATATATAAAAACAGAGATCTAAACCTTGGTGATACTGATTGCAGCAATGCGTAGTGTGACTCTGTGAATTTCCGGTCATCCAAAGTACTAAGGCCTTGGACCGGGGACTGTTGTCCCAGGTACACAATATAAGACTGCACGAAACACAATTTTTTATTACATTAATCAACCATACATTATCAAATTTAATAATTTCACATGAGACCAAATATATATATGGTAATGGTAATGGTAACATAAAATGAACTTGCCTGTTTTGCATCACAAAAAGGGACCTGCAAAATGGAGACAAGAAGTGTAGAAAAGGCCAAAGAACAGAAGATTGGGAAATTCATATTTTTATTCAACATGACTTCTTGTCTTGGTGAAAAGGAACATGAAAAAAAGGTCTTTTGCCCAGTGATTTTATATTATGATTTTGCTATATTAAGATTCAACTCTTTGTGTTGTACCGTGGAATAATCTTAGGATTGATGGAGTAGCGCAATTTTTGCATGCCAATTAAGCTACAATTCATCATGGGTGTGTGTATAATCTGGCTGGAAAAGGAGATTCATAATCTTCCATTGGATATATATTAACATATGAATTAGTCAACTCTTTATTTTACCCTTCTCTTGCTCCTAATTCAAACTTTTTTAATTATTTTCTTTAAATATAAAATTACATATTAGAAAAATATACATGGCGAAAATTCACTATCATATGTTCATTCAAAAATCATGGAGTTACAAGTAACTTTGCACATGACTTTTAGAAAAATTAATAGTTATGTGTAATTATATCATATGTTTTTCTACTTGCTACAAAAAACTAAAACATTGAAATTAACTATTATAAATTCGCTTTGCTGATTTTATTATATATCACATTAAGAGAAGCCCTAAGTATCTCTTTTGTATTAATTTTTTATTTATAAGAAAGTTAACACATATTATGAATAATATAAATATGATAGTATAGACACCCGGTTCAATTGGTCCATAATAGGAGGTGAATTGTGGATGTTCAGTTTGATCAGCCCGTAACAAAACCCAATGATAAGAATTTGCAAAGTTTGAACGCAAGAGAAAACCCAAAACCTTCTTGAAAATGGACTTAAGAGCTTAAAATCCAAAAATCCAAGCCCAAACCCATATGAACGAGGACTAAATCCATAGGACAAGCCCATACCCACTTTGATTGAAGGCCTAGTTCAGGAATATGGCTAGAGAGGCAACGTCTCATTAAAGAGGCATTGCCTCTATGGTAGTAGGTTGATAAGGCAGCCACTTGCCTCTGCATTAAATGCAGAGGTGACTATGGTGGTCAAGTGGTAAGTCTATCTCCCATTGAAATTAAGCCTATTGCGTGCGGAGAGGATTTTTGGGAGAAGTGAAGAGCTAAAAAGTGTAATGATAGGGGTTAAAAGTGTAGGGTATGGGCTAAGCATGAGATTAAAAAGGAGAAAGAGGAGAAACAAAAAAGGTTAGCAACCATTGTTAACATTTGAGAAAAAAAAAAAAGAAAAGATTTTAGAGAAGAATAGGGGAGAGCTCTGGAACAAAAAGAAGAGACACTCTTGAGTAAAAAGAAGGGGAATCAAGTTCAAAAGATAATTTTCTTAAAGAAGAAAGTGAAAATCTTGCATTCAAGTGAAAGCTCTAGACCAAAACAACTTCTAAGGGCCAACCATTTTGGAAAATAAGCTAATATCAGTAATGATCTTCACCTAATTGCAATATGCAAATTTGTATAATCTTTAGTTTACTCACTTGTTTGATATCTTTTGTGTTTATTGCTTACGTTATACTGTGTTCTTAATATGATCCATTAAAATATTAAATATATTTGCAAGTTTTGAGTATTTGTATATGTATTGTTTACTTAAGACTAACATTTATTGCTTTTTGCAAGTTTCTGTGCATGTTGAAGAGGCATCACCCCTTTGCAATGAGGCGATCACCTTATAGATAAGGTGATCGTCATTATGATAGGGTTTCGCGCGAACTTGTTTTAATATTTCTTGTAAATTATGAATGATTCGAATTTCTATGAATTCCTGTACTTTTGTAATTTTAGTTTTCTTTATATGATCATTTTTACTATTTTGTTTGGGGTTAATATTCAAGTATTTGCAATCTCTATTTGTATTGTCTTGATGGTTCCTTTTGTAGGGTTTTATATGTTTTGACAGCTAATATTTTGTCTGTTACATGAGTTTAGGATGATCTTAATCCTTCAAAATTAGTTCATCCCCTTTCTAGTTTTATTTATGTTCATGCTTAGTTTAATTTCCCATTAATTTCGATTTATTTTGGTTTATTTTCTATTTATTTTATTTTACTTGCACAAAGTGTTATAATTCTTAATCCCTTCTCCCATTTGATTTAAGTTTATTTTTGTAAATTATTATTTTTTTTATGAATGTCGGGACAAATGCATGAAATTGAATTAATGTGCAAACTCAAGCTTAAATTTAAAATTTTATAGTTTTTTGAAGGAAATTGTAATTTGCATCTTAATAAAGAAATAATTAAATAATTAAAAATAATAAAATATGAAACATAAATAAAGACCAACTGCAAGGTTGGGTGGGCATTCTAAAAGCCCATACTCAGTTTTTGAACTTGTTCTCTGATGACGGTTTTTGGGAGCTTCTAAAAAATTCAGTTATTGTATAAGTGTGTCCTAACTTTTATTTAGGTGGTGACTTCATCTCCAATTAGGCTTTAAAACCTATTTTGTATTTCCTAGTAGGGTTCGAGCCCACATAGTGCCGTGGTCGCTAAATAATTAGGCACACCTAACCCCGCTACTTACAGATAGGTTTTAATTGAATGATAATTTTACATTTTTATGCTTTTAGTCTACTTCTATTTTAGCACTGTTTTATCATTTTTTTAGCATTTATTAATATTTATTATAATTTTAACATTTTAAATATTCATATTGATTTTTCAATGTATTGAAATTAACAAGCATATTAATATGTGTAAAATAATTTTTTATGAGTGTAAATTGTTGTTGAGCCTATTCATTTTAGGCAATACTTGATTGCCTAGCAGACAGTAGGTGCCTGCAATAACTTTGGTTGCTTTTAAGTCAACTGAAATCATCATACTACAAATAAGTTTTGCTTTCATATTACAAATAAGTTTTGCTTTCCTTTTCACAGTTTATTCATTAACACACTATTAGATTGAAAACTTTTTTTTTAACAATTATAAGGTCAAGGGGGAGTGGGGGATCAAACCCATAACCTCATTTTACAATGTCCATCGCCTAAACCATTAAGCTACAAAGGAAGAACTATTAGATTGAAAACTTAAGTTCATATAATCTATCAAAATTTATTTAACTTATGTGTCACAACTTTAAGTCATGAGAGATTTGCATGTGATAAAATAGAAAGATATACTTAAACCAATTTCACATATGTCACCAAAATTATATTAGAAGAATAGTAGGGAAGAAATTTATCACTAAAATACAACATGATTCTCAAGGAAGTTACACTTTGAATGGAAAGTACCTTAGTAAGAGGCCAACAATATAGCTTAATATAAGTAAATGTCATCAAGAAATTTACAATAACAAACATTAAGGATTTTAGAATTTTGAGCAAATTAATCATAAGGAAATTTTCAAGAACTAAAATAGAGAAAGAGAGAAGAGAGAAAAAAATCACTCACTTATTTAGTAAAACAAACTTTTAAACACTTTCTTTCAATTGGCTTGAATTTTTACAAAACTTAAGAGCAATTTCATGAAACATCTTTATAAAACTAAAATATGATGCATGAAAATCAATTTGCAAAAGAAACCCACCTGTAACATTCACTCATACGTGCTAGAATTTAGTTTATAGACTCTTTACTTTGGTTTCTATAAAAGCAACCTCCTTTTTCCCTTCTATCATTTTTTACATTTTTTTCATTTGATACACTTGATATTCGGTATCTAGTAGGACTCAAATAATCTGAATTCAACCCAGGAAGGATCTCGAGGGATGATAAAGGTTTACATCAACAGTTTAAAGTAGCTGATACCTAAGGCTCAAACATGAGACTTCTAGATTATTTTCTGCATTTTTAACGTAAAAAACTTCTTCTTTTTTGTATAACTATCAAAAGGGGAAAGAAAGACATTGCATGATGTTGCTAACTCACCTTGATAAGCCCATTTTAGTATTTAATTCTTTGCATCTTCAATCTTAATTCTTTATCAAAATGAGATTTAATTTAACTTTTAGTTAACATTTTAAATTACAAACTTAATATGTCCAGGAGCACAGATATGATAAGCATCCATCTAGCACCTAATCAAGGGTGTATACAGTAAAGAACTAAACTCAAACCTATTTATCTTTTAATATTTTTATGAGTTAGATATCTTTAAAGTACTAAAGAGAGACCTTAGACATTTAATAATTACATTCTCTTAATAAAGAGGTTGGAGATGGGGGAACAACTATCAAAATTATCTCTTTTTCAAATAGAATTTTGGTTTCAGGTTTATGATCTGCCTATTGGTTTCATGGTAGAATACATATCAAAAAAAATAATCAATTTCATGGGTGACTTCGCTGAAGCATATGTAAATATTTTTAAGGCCACTAGAGTAATTTTATGAGAATAAGAGTGGATATTGATGTCTACATCTTGCTAAAAATAAGGATGAACATTAAAAAAAATAAGAGGGGACTGGGTTTAGGTAAATGTCAAGTATAAGCACCTTATAACCTCATGCTTATTCTATTGTTTACTGGGGCATGGCGACTGATATTATAAGAAACTATATGACGTAATAAATATGATGATGAATAAACCCTGGATAGACCCTATTGCCCATGGCTATGAGTATAGCCAAAACGATAAAACCCAATGATTTGGGAGAAGTGCCTATGCTCATTTGATGATACGATGGCTGAAGTTAGAGAAGAAAGGAAAGGGAAAACAAATATCGATATAGAAAGTGATTTAGGGACAATTATAGAAGTGATGTATATATGGGTATAATGAAGGAAACAAATGTAAATCCAAGAGTTACCGGTGGGGAAATTAATTAAAATAATTCCTTATTAAAGAAATCTTTGATGAGTAAGGAAATTTCAGTAAATAATTAAATTAAAGGGATTATAAAAAAATAGGTCAAAGGTCATTATATAAATTCTAAAAGGCCTCTACTAAGTTTCATGGTTAATGAGCCTGATTGCAATCTTTAGACAACAGTTAGTGTGGATTAAAAAAATGAGGAAAAGGCATGCCTGGCTTAGTAGGCCTACCAAAATCCATGAACACACTTAATTAGAATTGTTGTATGCTACACAATTTATGGATAATTTAAGAGTTATGACTTAGTATTCATTCATAAGCCTAATTTTATTTTTCTTATGAAATTAAGGTGTAAAGAGAGAAAGTAGATACTGTAAGGAAAAAATTAGGCTTTAAAGGAAGTTTTATGATTAAGGGCTCAGGCCATGGAGGTGGTTTGACACTAATCTAAAAGGAGAAAATTTTGGTAAAACTTTTAAGATATGCTAAAAACCATGTTAATATTTCAATTCACCTTAACAATATTAAGGTGTGGCAGTTAACTGGTTATTATAAGTTCTTAGAGTGAAACTATTGCCAATAATCTTGGAAATAAATAAGAAATCTAAGCTTCCTTAGTGTATTATAAATGACTCTAATGATATTATGGCTCAATTTTAAAACATATAGCCCATGTAAACATCAAGAGTAGCTTATCAATGGCTTTAATAATTTAATTTTGAATAGTGAATTAACAGATTTAGGCATGGTAGGATGCCCATATATTTTTTAAAAGTAAAGGGGTCAAGAGTATTGAGTTGCAGAGAGAATCCATCGAGTGTTCACATCATCATTATGGAGATAAATATTTATTAAGTTGTAGTCCATAATTTAGAAGTGGAATCTTGGACCATACAACCATTCTGCTTTAATTTTCTTTAAAGATGTGCATTCATTGTGAGATACCTTTTTGTTCAAAAATACATTGCTTCAAGAATATGATTGCCACTTAATTGTGATGGGGAGTTAGAGGAAGGATGGAATTTGTTCCATTATGGATAAAATTGCAACATATGGGGAAGATCTAAAGAAGTGGGAATAAGGAATCATAAGACTATTTAGAAATAAGATTGAGAAGTGCAGGATGAAATTAGAGTTTTTAAGACTTTTGAGGTTTGATGCCTCTATTTTGTAGTTTGAAACAATAAAGGTAGAGTTAATAGAATTAAGAAGAAAAGAAGAGATACTAGAGGCAAAGGGATAAAAATTTATGGTTAAGTAGGGTGACATGAATTCTAAGTATTTTCATATTGTTGTTTCAAGCTAGAGAAAGAAAAATGCAATTGAACAACTTAAAAATTGCAATAAAGTGATGAGAACATGGGAGAATGGCCTAGGAAACGTGTTGATTACTTATTTTTAAAATGTATTCTCCTTTATAGGTTATGATGGTAATCCTATTATGTATTATATTAATTAAAACATGTTAAAGGACCACAACCAATTGCTTATGGAGCCTTTTCAATGTTGAGAATTTATAAGGCTCTTTTTAGTATACGTTTGGATAAGTCTTTAGGCTCCAATGGCATGAACCTTGAATTTTACCAATAATTTTAGGATATAGTTGGTGAAGAGGTAACGAAAGCATGTATGGATTACCTAAGTAATGAAGTCCTTCTAGCTGATTTAAATTTGATGCATATTGCACTCATTCCCAAAAATAGAATCCAAAAGAAATTACAAACCTTAGACCAATCTTATTATGAAATATAATGTACAAGGTATGATAGTAAAAACTCTAGCAAATCATATGAAGCCAATCCTTTAAAATGTCATTTTTGAAAACCAAAATGCCTTCTACTTGGAAGGCATATATTAGATAATATTATGGTTATGTTTGAAATTGGACATTATAACAAAAAAAATAAAAAGGGGATTCCAACTTCAAAGATTGACATTTGCAAGGCATATGATTGCATTAAGTAGGATTATTTAAAAGCTATAATGTTGATTGCAAGATGGGTGTGGCTAATTGTTATATGTGTTAAATCAGTGAAGTATATTTAGGGTAAGAATCATGTGCAATAACCAATTATTCCACAAAAAGGCTTTAGGTTAGGGGATCCTTAGCCCATATTTATTTATTATATGGGTTGAAAGGTTGATTGGTATTTTAAATCACAATTCTCAAGAAGGATTTATCCATGGGTGTGAAAATTAGTATTTTTTCTCCATCCATATATTACCTTTTTTCATTGATGGCAACTTGGTTCTTTCAAGGCCAATAAGATGAATGCCATAAAATTAGGTCCTGTTTGAAATTGTACAAAACTACACTGGGCAGAGTTTAAACTTTCAGAAATCACATATAGCTTTTAGCTCTAAAATTGACTAAGAAGTTATGAGACAAGTTTATGATGAATTATTGGAGGGTCATTTAAAAAATCATGGTTGGAATTCAGGATTGCCATCTCTAGTGGAGAGAAATAAAAAGAAGAACTGTATGTTGTGTTTAATGAGCTTATAGTTTTTTTTTTTATTAATGAACCTATATAGAATAATGAACTAAATATTAAAAGTGATGAACCTATAATTGATAACTAATGAACCTAAATTATTTGACCAATTAACGTATTAATTTTTATAATATTAATATTAATATATTAAATCAATAATATTGTTAAGTAATGAATGTTATTATTAAACTGATTAACTTGTAAGTAAATACTAATGAACCTGTAGGTAATTATTAATAAATTTGTAGACAAATACTAATGAACCTACAATGCATTCATAGTAAAATTGCATTATTTAAGTAATAAACTTACATGTTTTATCTAAATGAACTTATATAGTTAAGTAATGAACATTCATTATTTAATATTAATATTAATATTAATTTTTATTTATATTTCTATTTGATAAATTTATATTTATATTTCTGTTCAATATTAATATTAATATTTATAATATTAATATGAATTTTTATTTTTAATATTAATATTAATATATTAAATTAATAATCTATTTAATGTTAATATTAATATTCTAATATTAATTCCACAAACTTTGATAGGTAAATGTTTCAAGTTTTTTAACAAATTCCAATCAACTTGACCAACATCAAATTCCTGAGAGAATTCAAGAACAAGATATCAAATCACTACTCTTCTTTGCTTAAGCATAAACTAGAGTGGGAGCACTACATGCATGGCTTAATTAGGACTAGCATTTATAGTTCTAAATAAATCTATTATCATTTGTGATTACATTATGCAAGGGGTCCATATCTTAAAAGCAAGGGAAAAGCTAAGGCTGATCATTGGGCGGGTCAGAAGTAATGGGTGCAGTAACCGGTCGGTTTATGAACAAAAAAAATTAGGTCCAAACCGATCCAAATTGTTTAAAAAAATAAAACTTTCAAAAGCCAAAAAATTTCGGGTTGGGTTGGGTTAAATATAAATGGGCCACATTAATAAAAAAACATTAACAATATATATTTTTCCTTAATATTTTTGGGCCTAGCCTATATTTAAAGCGTCGTAAAAATATACAACTTAATTAAACTAAAGTAGTAAACTACTTTAGGTTTTAAGCTCTAAACTAATTAAGCTAAAAGCCCTATATTTAGTTATAAAGAATTGTAGTTAGCTTAATACAAAAAGAATAGCTTAACATAAAAAGAATAATAAGCTGCGGATATGCATAGTGCATATGATAAAATTCAGCAATAAATCAACAACTATAGGCTTAGGAAGCTATCCACCCTTTGTCCAAAAATTTACAAAACATAAGTGAATTAGAGGTGATTGAAGCCAAAGGAAAACACTACATAATCCAAAAAAAAAAATAAAAATTGCATAGCATATCCATCCTTATATACAAGTTTGATTCGCCTACACAATTCATTAAAGATTGAAAGACATTAATTTGAAATTAAGAGAAATTATCACCAAATTAAAAGAAAAAATAAAAGCAGTAGGCTACTCAAATTCCTCAAGATTGCTTTTATCAATCATATTTAAAATACATCCTTATTTCACTAGCAACTAAAAAAGCCACCTACTGAAATTAGGCAACAATTCTAGTGTAAGTTGCATTAGGGTGGAAGCATCATCACTACTTAATAACTAAATAAACGAGGCTCAAGATAAAAAAAAGTTTAAAGCACAGCTAGAATGTAGCCACATTTCAGATAGCTAAACAAAGCCACCTCTTAAACTAGGGTGGGTGCATCATCATTGTCTCAATTAACATTTGCTGTTGTAACTCAACACAGGCACCTTAAGGCAGGCATAAAAGGTTGGTCATAATCAAACAAATGTTCGCATAACACAAAATACAACTTTATAAAATAAAAAAATATTAAAAATAATAGAGAATTCCATTAATGGTGGTAAAGAAAGGCAATTGCCCACTGTTTTGAAATCTAAAAAAAGAAGAAGAAACATTAGATTAGAGAGAAGCACTGAATAAATAAAATTGAAAACAAAAAAGAGCCATAACATTTTTCAAAAGATTCTAAATCCTCAAATGTTTCTTCAATAGATACAGTTTGGCTTAGCATTCTAAGCCAATCCTAAGTAAAAATCAAAGCCTCCATAATTTTTAAAGTTAATGAATTCTTAAATGCATAAAAAAACATGGCCACTAGTAGAGAATGCAGCTTTAGAAGCTACAGTGGACACATGAACAACTAAAACATCTTTAGCCATATGAGATAGAATAGGGAACCTCTCAGAGTTCAACTTCCACTATCTGAGGATATCAAAAGATCTTTCATCCTCCACAAGAGACTCACTCAAATAAATATTAGTTTTAGATCATTTACTACCACCCATACTTGATTCCATTTTATACTTCTTAAATCTAGCTTTCATTGAGTTCCTAAAAGTTAGCAAAGGAATATCAGAAATGATCTAAATCGTCTGCCTACTCTAACTATTAGAAATAGACTCAATAGTACTAGAAGAAGACCCATACATAGAGATATAATCATAAAAAAGCATGTTTATATTAGATTTTAAGTTCTCAAATAACTTGATTCCACCTAAATCACCATACATTTGAGTAATAGAGAATTTAATAAACTCAAGTTTAAATTGAGGATCTAGAATATTAGCAATGAAAATCAAAGTGTTCCTTTTTTTATAGATCCTCCTAGTATTTATTAAACTTTTATCTCATATTAATGCCCATGTTTATAACAGATAAATCACCAGAAGATTGCAACTAATGCAACATAAAATTCAAATAAGAGATTTTAGAAAAGAATGCATTTTATGTCACATATAGAGAACTAGAAATTATCAAAGTAGTGTCATAAAACAGTTTCAACATAGCAACTATTTGCCTACAAGACTACCAATTTAAGTAATCAGTAATTTCATCACCCAAGTTAGCTTTAAATAAAGCTTTAGTGTCCTCATATTTGTCAAATTCTTTCTCATAACAACATGCAATGGTCAGCATTAAGTAGGTGGAATTCCACCTTGTAAGGATATCAAGAGATAATAAAGATTTACACTCAATACCAACCAGATCTGAAATTTCTCTAAACTTCATTAACCTTTAAGTAGAGTTCCTTATATATCAACTTGCTTCGCTAACTTTTTTAATAGATGTATTAACTTTTTTTAACCCATCACTAACAATTAAATTGAGTATATGAGCAATACATCTCATGTATAAAAATTGAACCTTGATAGAATATGCCCCTAACTAAGTAATTTCTTTTTAAAATATCTTAATGCAGTGTCATTAGATTATCAACAGTTATTGTGAACACATTTTTATGCCCTACTCAAGTAAACTGTTCTGTAATGCCTTTGAAATATATTCCCCCTTATAAGAGGTGATAGACACAAAAGATATAATCTTTTTATGCAAATTCTAGCCATCAATAATGAAATGAGCAGTCACAACCATATAGTTAATGCGTTAGATATATGTCTAAGAATCAGTTGTAATGTTGATTCTTTGACAATGTGACTTTATAAAGTTTTTTAACTTCCCCCTCTCATTAATAAATAAACTATGACAATCTTTACTTATAGTCCACCTAGAGGGTATTTTAAAATAAGGACAAGTAGCAACTATAAATTTTTTAAACCCCACCGCTTCCACAAACTTAAATGGCAACTCATCATGAATAACCATTTATGCGAGTGCATTTCTAATAGCATCTTGTTCAAATTTCCAAGTGCCTAAGACATCAGACTGTGTACCTACACTATTAGGGGCTTCCACCATAGCCATATAAGGTTGCAAGGTCAAAAGTGACTGCCTAGTATTTAAACTATATGGAAGTTTAAGATAATGCATCACATGATTTTTAAATGAAGATGTGCCATGTCTTTTACTATAAGCATTTAATTATTTTAGCACAATAGATACATTTTCCTTTAATGATGACAATATGTTCATATTTTATTCTCTTAAAATACTGCCAGACAGTAGATTTTGGCTCAATCTCCTTTCCTTTTTTGGCAGCAATAGGCTGAGGCTGCTCTACAGGTGTAGCAAGGACAATAGGGGGGCTTTAACCTTATCATTGAACCAGCGACATTAGCATTGCCACTGGTATTTTCCCTTTACATAAACAAAATAGAAGAACAAAGATAAACTTTTACAAGTAAACAACCACACTCATCATAGTAAAAGAACATTTAGTTTGCACCTTAATAAAAATGTTGAAAATACCAATGGTATTTATACCTTTGTGTTGCTGCTCAAGAAATAAAAGATCAAAGTGACCTAGATAGAAAGCAGACCAAGTTTCAAGGCTTAGTCTACTCTTTCATAAGCTTCCACCCTTTTTGAAGATACAAAGTTATAAATTTAAGCTTCCACCCTTTTTGGAAAGTTTAATTTTATAACTTTAAGCTTCCACCATCATTTATGTATACAAACGTTATGTATATATACAGAGAAGACAAAAAAAAAACACATTATTATTCAATACATTTTAAAAAAAATGGCTCAACAAATAAAATTTAATAGACATGTATATTAAAAAAATAAACAATCAAATATAATTCTATATTATTAATAAAAAAAATATACTTAACCATATATATATATATATATATATATATATATATATATATATATATATATATATATATATATATATATATATATACACTCTTAAGTAAAAAATATATAATACATTAATTTTGAAAAAATAAACACAATATGGATGATAGATCAAAAAATAAAATACATATGACAAACAATCTATATCTCATCAAATGATGCAAATCAATTTAAAAATTAGTATATACATAACCAAAAGTACAGATCTATAATAAAAAAAAATGAGATCTATATAAAAAAAATTAGATCTTGGTCACAGATCTATAAAAAAATAAACATCCTTGTCAATGATCTATAAAAAAAATAAATAAAAGATCTTCGTCAATCATCACATATACTAAGAAATTTTTTTTTGCATGGTCAGATCTCTAAATAAACGATAGATCTCCACTAATATAACACAGATAAAATACAAAACAAACATATTTCCAGATCAAACAGAAAAACAAAACTAATTTTTCCCAAAAAATAAAACAATTTCTTAAAATATATTAACATAGTTTATAAAACTTAAGAACATATACTATTTTACAAAAAATAAATAAACACAATATTTATATGAACAAAATTTTAAGATTTTAAACTAACAAAATCTTGATGAAAATTAAAAAATCCATCAAAAACTAAAAAAATATATCAGTGGTACTACCATGGAAATATAGATATTCAATGGTTATATGGAGATGTGCTTTAATATCACTGTGACTCAAGAAAGAAAGAGAGACTAAAACCAATTTTGAGAGAACAAAAGATAAATTAATAAATATTAAAGGTTAAAAGGTCAGGTTTCTAAAAGATTTTAAAGAAATAATAGTTAGAAATTGACTAGAAGGGGGTGAGGTGACTTAGGCGAGACTTAGCAAAGAGGAGAGAGGACAAAGCATTACGGTTAGGTGGCTGACAAAAAGGGAGGCGAGAAATGAAATAGGGTAAGGTGAGTAGGGTTTTTTCTTTTTTTATAACCCTACTATTACTAAATGACATTGTTTAGTTAAAGGTCCAATTTCAAAAATTTGGACAAGTCGGAAGAATAAAGGCCTCCCCCAACTCGTCATCTGAAATTTGAGATATCACCCTCCTTCCACTCGAACTAACCAAATCCTTTTCTCAATAGCTGAACTGTGGCACAAACTCGGGTTGGGTCAGAGCAAAAATTTGTGTTCGGCTAAAGGGCCTAGAAAAGCTAGCAGTGCTATAAGGATTGCAATTTTGACATGGAGATCATTGTTAATCATGTCAAGGGAATAAACCTGAAGTGTTTGTATGTTGTCTTTAATGAACCTATAGTTTTTTTTATTGATGAACCTATATAGAAATAATGAATTGGAGTATTAAAAATGACGAACTTATAGTTGATAACTAATGAACCTTCTTGATTTAATCAATGAACCTATAATATTTGACCAATTAACCTATTAATTTTTATAATATTAATAGTAATTTTTAATTAATATTAACAATATTTAATTAATAATATAGTTAAGTAATAAATAATTTTTAATGAATAAATATTTTATTTTATTTTATTTTAACTAAAATTATGAATAAAAAATTAAATTCAACCACTATAATTAATAAAAATAAAAAGAAAAAAAATAATTTTTTGATAAATTTTTTTTTCATTTCAATGAACCCTATCCATATTTCTTTAAAAATTAAAAGCATGCAAATATAAAAATTCACAAAAAAATGCATGAATATAGTGGATATATCAATTAGTTGATTGAGAAAGATAGTGCTTACTTTTATGAAACTAAAAGGTTAGTTGTATGCATTATGGCTTCAATAATACTATGGGCATACCAAGGCTACAAGGAATGAGAAATTCACGGTATTCTTCCTTTACAAAAAAAGCATTGAAAAAATAAAAGCGTTAACAAAAAAGATGTATTTCACACGTGTGATGGATCCTTGATCCATATTGTAATATAAATAGGGTCCATGATATAATTTACCCTATCCAAATATTTTTGGGCTTTCTTTATAAGGCGCATAAGGGCCAGTTGAGAGGCTACAAGCTCATTAGTTTTTTCAGTTACACATTATTAGTTTTGGAATTGAATTAGGATTATTTTGCTAGTAAACTCTAATTCTTGTATACCAGGCAACCAACATAATTCATTTATCAATTCATTCAACAAATTCAAACTTATTCTATTTGCAGCGTTGCAATTTATCTTCTATTTTGATCTTGTGATCACTATTTCCTGGTGAAATAAAACTCTTATTATATTTAGTTCTAATAAGTTAAAAGGGTTATAACCTGTTCTAGTCCTATTTATCACCCTGTGCTGATAACAACTCATAATTTTCTTTATTTATACTTTTGCTATTATTATAGTCAACTCATAGGACCAATTTCAATCAAATAATCCAAAGATATTTGTAGAATTTTTATTTGGTAAATAGAGATACACATTTTTTCAAAAAAAAAAAAAAAGAATGGTTATTAATTTTATACTTTATTATAATTTAATTTATAATTCATTTTAGTTTTATAACTTTAATTTTATTTTGTCAAAAAACATTTAAACTTTTTAACTAAATTTGATGATGTGGGAATCAAAATGATCACATCATATCATCTATTAAAATTTATCATTAGTATTTTTTTTTTAACAACTACCACAAATGATTGATTTTCAATACCATTAGGGGGAGAGAGAAGGGGGGGGGGGGGGGTGAAGTGTTCAAATCCTACTCTTCTCAACTAAATGTTCATGCCTTTTACTACTTGAGCTACTCGTAAGAGACAATTTATCATTAATTTTAATTATTAAATTTAGCACTTTATGATTAATGATAAATTTTAAACAGATTCTTGCCTAGGCTAGGTATTTTACACCATATGGTTAGATATAAGACATATAAGCTAAGTGTAAAATAATTGTCCAATGAAAATAAGACACCTAAATTATCGTTCAAATCTAACAATTGGGTTTATTACGCCTAGTTTAGTAAAAAATCTCCCTAAATTTTATAGCTATTTCAGTTGTTATAATATCAAAGACAGGCGTAGACATCTATGGAGTCTCAAGTTCAAGATCTGTGCCCTTAGTTGGTGTTCCCCATTCTTGTTGTACATATGACAAAAAAAAAACAAAGGAATGTATTGAGTTATTTTTCTATATAACATAAATTTAAATTTGGTAACTAATAAATGAATTAAATATTTGTAATAAAATTCTAGCATTCCAACAAACAATTTACATGAAAAAAAAATTTGAGATCAAAAATAAAAAAAAAAATTTGAGAAAAAAACTTAAAAAAAGAAAAAGAATTGGCAAACTAACTCCATAAGTAAAAATAATTTTTTTTGTTTTGGCATGTAACTCATCATAGTTATTGCCATCATCTAATTAATCAATAGATGTTTTATAGAGGTGAGCAAAATTCATCTATGCATGCTTGAAAACTAGAGGACTAGAGATATTATGATGTGTAGCAACAAGTTTTAGAATGAGTTTGCCATAGTGGTACTGCTAATACTACTACTACTAATAAGAATAAGAATAAGAACAACAACAACAACAACAATAAGAAGAATAAAATAATAATAATAATAATAATAATAATAATAATAATAATAATAATAATAATAATAATAATAATAATAATAATAATAATAATATTATTATTATTATTATTATTATTATTATTATTATTATTATTAGACATTCTTATATTGTTAGGGATTTGATTTCCGACATTAGTTAGAATTGTCTTTATTTTGTTTCCTAATTAAAATTAGGGTTAGCGTTAGTAGGTTTGTGCCACCCTATAAATATGTAAGTCTTAGAGCTATGCGATTTAATTTTATGAATTTGCTCAAAGTTCTTATTTTCTTCTAATTTTGGCATTCCTTGTGAATCAACGATATTGATGCCTTTTATGTTGGCATTCTTTCAAATCAATAGAGTAAAAGAACATTGTTTGACGACCAATCGTACGTGATTCAACGATAAATGACAATTATCCTTTATTTTATACCTTCCGCCATATCAGTTGGTATCAAAGTTGATGTTCGTTCCTTAGGTTTAAAAAAAAACTATGGCACGCAGGAGACAACATCAACATTTTAATGACCTTGATGAGCATGAGGTGGATCAATAGCTCAATTAGCAAATGGAAGAATAATTTGAACAATTTGAAAAGATGATGCAATATATGATTGAGAGGATGGCCAAGTTTATAGGGCAATCTGAATAAGGCCAATCCAGTGCCTCGTAACAATAATGATTTTATTGCTAATTCTGATGGAGAGGTTAGTGACAAAGGGGAAGAAGAAGAGTATTATCAAGAGACCTTATTTTATGATACTGATGATGGTGAGGATAAAGATACAATTATTAGAGATGAGCCAATATTTGATGAAGAAGATAAGGATAATGAAGAATTTAATGAATTGTTAGAAGATAGTGATATAACTATTAACTTAATTGAAAGTTATCAGACTTTTAGGGATTTAGGGATTGAGATGGAGGACCATCCTAGACATGAATATAATATGCCAGAGTTAGTCAAGCATGTTGAATATATTAATTTTATTGGCATTGATGAAATTCTTTACTCTTGTGTTCCTTTAGTTTCTATTTAAAGGATTTACAAGTTGATGGTAATGGTGGATCTATGACATTTTATGCATTTGTGAGCAAATTCATTTCATAATATTTGGGAGAAATTTGAGGATGAATTTTCTCTAACCTAGAGGGAATGATGTGATGCAACAAGCTTTAGAATGATTTTGCAGAACAATAGACAACATATGCAATTATTATTATTATTATTATTATTAGGATTTGATTTTTATTCTTAGAATTTGACTTACCTATATTGTTAGGGATTTGGTTTCCTACCTTAGTTAGAATTGTATTTATTTTATTTCCTAATTAAAGTTAGGGTTAGGGTTGGTAGGTTTGTGCCACCCTCTAAATATGTAAGCCTTGGAGCTATGTGAGTTAATTGTTTTATAAAATTGATAATTAAATTCCTATTTTCTCCCAATTTTCAGCATTCGTTGTGAATTAATGGATATTGATGCCTTTTATTCTAGCATTCTTTAAATCAATAAAGTAAAATAAGGTCATTTGATGGCCAATTGTGTATGATTCAACACAAAGTGACAATTATCTCTTTTAACCTAACCTTCCGCTATGTCATTTCCTAATGCTATGTACATATGATATAGAGTTTTAAGGAATTATTCACTTTTCTTAGATATATACATACACATGTTTTAAGGTATCTTTAAGTGGGTTCTAGTTAGTAACCTTGTATGATTAATGACTACATATGAAGAGTTTATTAGGTTATTAATTCTCTACAGATTCAAGTTTATGTATGTATGTGTGTGTGTGTGTGTGTGTATATATATATATATATATATATATATATATATATATATATATATATATATATGGATTCTTTTTCTGATGTTTTTCATTTGCTGACATTTGTTTCAAGAGATAAATATTCTCCTTGTGGAGGACCATGAATCAATCATGGGATTCTCATGGCTTTATTAGCCACAGGTGCTAGTAAAAAAGGTGGGCTAATTATGCTATCATGGCTAATGGGTGTACAAAAGTTGGGCTCATGAAGAAGGCTTTAAAAATGCTGAAGAAATATGAGGGACTCATAATGAGTAAAAGAAGAAGTACAACATACAAATTTTTTTGTAATTATTGTATGTTTTTTAATAATAAATTTTTGGCGTAATACATACATGGCTCGATGTATTTATCACTTTTTGTCAGTTTGACACCTCAACTTATAGTTTTGCCATTTTGGCACTTGAACTTCGCTAAAAAGTAATTTTAAAACTTCTGTCAACACACATGACATGGAATAGTGAATAAGCACATGCCATATTATAAGGGTTTAACTGATAAAAAAACTATAAGTAAATGTGTCAAATTGATAAAAAAATGACAAGTACAGAGGGATGGTAGATGTATTATGTTATCATATTAATGCAAACTAGTGCATTTTAGCTAAGTTTAGGTGTTAAAATGATAAAACTACAAGTTAAGGTATCAAATTGAAAAAAAGTGAAAAGTATAGGGGATATGTATGTATTATGCTTAAATTTTTTGTTTTAATTTTATATTTTTATTAGTAAATTATAGAATAACATATTGATCATTGTATATTATTTATATATATTGTGTGTCTACTACAAAAATACATATAATATTGAAAATTTATTTACTGCCAGATATAGTTTATTAAAAATTTAAAATAGGTATTAATATTGTAACACCCTACGTTTTTATTTAACTAAAGTAATTATCAGATTTTTTAGTGATAAATAAATTTAAATTAGATTACACAATTTTAATTATCTAGCTATTTAATTGATATGTATTTATGTTAATATTATTTTAAGACTTTATTATTATATATGGATATAGGTGTGATTATATATATATATATATATATATATGTAAAATGGTGAAATGAGGGACACACACACCTCCTGACCCGAAACCACCCCCCAAAAACCAATAGCTCCTCCCCACTTATGCCCGTCACCATCTCTACCTCTCCTCTCACTGTGCCACCTCCATCACTGCCTGAAATCGCCATTGCCGCCGTCGTCCAAGCTCCCTAACTGTTGCTGCTGCTCTTTTCTTCCTCGCCAGGCAGCATCTCTTCTTCCTCGCGCGACAGCTTTGCATTTCCCGGTCTGCCTAACTTCGTTTTCCTTTCACCAATTACTACTTTCCTGCTTCACCGAGCTGCTTCCATTGGCCTCCATTTCTGATGGCAGTAAGCTCTTCTATTCCTCCTTCAATCTTCTCTGTTGGACAGTGAGTAGCACTCACTTGTTTCCTTCTTTTTCCTCTTAATTTTTGATG
This sequence comes from Mallotus nudiflorus, assembly GCA_947683625.1. Taxonomy (NCBI): domain Eukaryota; kingdom Viridiplantae; phylum Streptophyta; class Magnoliopsida; order Malpighiales; family Euphorbiaceae; genus Mallotus; species Mallotus nudiflorus. The sequence continues at coordinate 931,203 of CANTUR010000067.1, forward strand.
GTTATTGGTAGATCCTAGGTTGGTTAGAGTTATTTATTGTTTAATGAAGTTGGTTTTGATTTTTTTTGGAAATTTTGGTGAATTATTAATTTTTTCAGAATTATATTTGATTTATTTGATATTTATTTGATAATTATTTGGGTTTAGTTAGTAATTAGGGTAGTAGTTGTTAATAATTTTTGGGGTGTATAAATTTTATTGAAGATTATAGGGATTATTGTGAATTTGGTAAATTTTGAATATTTTAGTAATATTTTGTTTATATCCAAAATTTATTTGTAAATAAAATTATAAAAAAATTTGATATGTTATTGTCAAATGTTATTAATTTTAGGATTTAATTTATAATTTTGTGAATTTTATACCATTTTTGTAATTATTTTTAAGTTTATGTCAAATGTGGATATTAGACTAAATTTATAAATTTGGAAGAAATCAGAAGTCAATTATATGTTTTAATTATATTAAGAAGTTTAATATAGAGAAAATAATTTTTAGATATTTGTATAATTTCCAAGGAATTTTTTTAGTATTAATAGTGCAATATATAAGTTTGTATATTATAGGGGTAGAAACGTAATTTTTGTTAATTATAGTTAAACAATAAATTGTGGTTTGTTTTAAGTGTAATTAAGGGAATTAAAAAGGAATTTTTTAAATTAATTTTAATAATATACTAAATATCATTTTGAATAATATGTATACTTTTGTTATTATATGGGTAAATATGTAAATTATGCTTATTATAGTTAAGTATATATTTTAATTGGTTTTATTAAAATTTAGGCGGCTAGAGAATACTTTTTTAAATTCATAAGTATTTTAATTAGGTAAATGCCTTTGCTCTCGGGGATTGGCAATCCAGTTGGAATAAGTAGGCCCAGTTGGCCAGTTAAAAATCTGGACCAGTTGAAAACCATATATATATATATATATATATATATATATATATATATATATATATATATATATATATATATATATATATATATATATATATATATATATATATATATATATATACATTATAAAATTATTTTCACTATAAATATATGGTTTTCAAAAGGTTTCCAAACCGTACAACTCTTTTTATTGACTTACTCAGTGAGGTCTGATTCCCCTCAATTTATTTTTTTTTTCAGGAGCTTGGAAGTTTGACTTCAGACCACCTCTACGCCAGATTTCTTCATCACCGACTATACTATGTAGGTCACTATGAGTTGTACTGAAGTAGTAACTCTAGAAAACTGCAGTAGTAAATGTACTAAGAATTTGTATGACTTAAGTATACTTATGTATTTTATTTTAATGAACCGTGCTTATGTACAATGATTTATGATATGTGATGTTGGAAAATATTTTATTTATGCATTCAATTATGTTTAATTTCAGAAAAATCAGTTTGATAATGTGTTCTGTTATGAAATAAAATTTTAAATTGTAAGGTTTTATTTTTCTTTTCTTTAAGGCATACTATGGGTTTTGGGGGCCTTACGCCTACCCATTCCCTAGTGCCGGTCACGTACCCTCGGGTTCGGGTCATGACAAATATTGTTTGTTAAAATAGGTTGTTGAAAATGCAAAACATATGGCATATTCATTATTTAGTTAACTATATTTTTAATATTATCTGAATATTTTCTAAATATTATTCGTATATATTGAACATGTGTCATATTATTATTCGACATTTTTTACTATTATTCATATATGTTGAACAAGCAAAATAGGTGTCATATTTATTATTCAACATTTTTTTTATTATTATTCATATATATTCGAAATGTTATTTTTATATGTTGAAAATGCAAAACATGTATCATATTCATTGTTCAACATTTTTTAATATTATCTAAATATGTTCTAAATCTTATTCGTATATGTTGAATATGTAAAACAAGTGTCATATTCATTATTCAAATTTCTTAAATATTATCCATATATTTTCAGAATATTATTTGTATATGTTGAAAACGCGAAACAAGTATTATGTACATTGTTTAGTTATATACATTTTTTAATATTATTTGTATATTTTTTGAATTTTATTTGTATATATTGAAAATGCAAAAAAAATATAAAAACAGTACATGATCTTAATATAATAAGTATTTGAAATACAAAAACAATATATATCAGCCTAATATATATATATATATATATATGCAAAAAAAATTTCTAGGAGATTTGAAACTTTAATTATTTATTAAAAGTAACATGAGTTGTATAATTTAAACATCTTAATTATAATCTCTAAAATAGCACAATGCCTTTATATATATTAATACCAAAATAAAAAAAAAACTAAGAATAAAAATATAAAATTTTAAAGAATAGGGATAATAGAAAATAAGAAAAATAAGCAAAAAATAAAATTAAATAAAAAGAGAAAAATAAAAAATAAATATAAGGATTCAAGAAAAAATGAAAAAAAATAAGAATAACAGAGAAATAAAAAATAGATAAATAATAATGAATATAAAAATAAGGAAAAATAAAAATAAGGTAAAATAAAATAAAGAAAAACTAAAAAATTGAAAAAATAAGGATAACATTAAAAAATAAAAAATAAAAAAGAAGGATAACAATAAAAAAATAAAAAAACAGAAAAAAAAGGATAACATAGAAAAAAATAAAAAATAAGGGATAACATAGAAAAGGAAAAAATAAAAAGGAATAAAAATAAAGATAAAATAGAAAGACAAAGGGAGAAAATAAAAAAAAAGGATAACAGGAAAAGAGATAAAAATTAAAAAAATTAAAAAAATAAAGGTAACAGAAAAATAAAAAATAAGAAATAAGAAAAAAATAAAAATAAAGATAAAATAAAAGAGAAAAGAAAAGAGGTAGAAAAATAAAATATAAAAAAATAAGAATAACAGAAAAAAAAGAATAAAATAGAAATAAAAGATAAGAGAAAATAAAAAATAATGAAGGAATAAGAAAAATACAAATGGTATAAAGATGACAAAAATAAAAAAATATGTACTCTTAAAAATAAATAGGTACTCATGTAATTAATTAAAAATAAAGTATTTTGCTGAGAATCGAATGCCAAAAATAGTGTATTTATGTGAAATTTTCAATAAATAACAGGTTCAAAGCCCAACTACAAATCAGTCTTTTTTTTTTTTTTTTTGAGGGAAACTACATATCAGTCTTTCTGTGTTTTCAAAAATAAACCTAAAATATTTTAGAAAATTTCACCCCATGGCCACCTTTATCATTCGTGCCCGTCCCTTTTTTTTCTTTTCAACTTTGGCCTTCCTTGTTTTCAGTTTTTGTTTTTGTTTTTGTTTCTTTTCATTTTTGGTCTTTTCTTTGCCATTTGGTCGCTGCATTTGCAAAGCTATTTCGTTCTCTAATGGCTACGAATTTCATTACAAGAGTTATTTGTAAGTTTAAAAACATTACATTCACCATTGATGGTGAAGGTGTGAGGTGCAAAGGAGGTTGGAGCTGTGAACGTGCTCAAGCAGAGATCTACTCTCTTGCATTTCTTGAAGGATTTTCCCTTGCCCGTCAACAAATAGGAAAATAGTAATAATAATAACCTGTAATTATATATTCATTATAACCAAAAAAACCATTTGTTAGAGATTTTTTTTTGGTTGAATACTGTGCATACTTTAGAGAAGACCAGTGGTTGAAGGTTCTTGATTCCAGAATTAGGTATTTCCACATTTGTTACAGTTTCACTTATAGTGAATTCATGTTGCTGCTGCTTCAAACCTTCTTCACAAGTAATATATAATTTATTTAATATATAAAACATAATCATAAAATATATAATAATAATTATTGTTGTTTTTGTTAAACAACAAAAATTAATAATTGAAAAAACAACAAATAACGAATAAAACAATAAAATAATAAAAAAGCGACCAAAACAAAAAAAAAATAACTAAAAAACAACAAAATATTATGAAGTATATAAAAAAATTATCATTTTTATTATTAATACCAATAAATGTAACCATTTTATTTATAGTCTTAATTTTATTATTAATAATAATAAAATAATTAAAAAATAACAAACTGCAACAAAAATCAACAATTATAAAATTTTGTTGATTTTTGTTGTTTATGGTTATTTATTGTAGTTTATATTTGTTGATATTTGTTAAAAAAAAAAATAACAATAAAAAAATCAAAAAATTATTATTGTTATTATTAATACTAATAAAAGTAAAAATTTTATTTATGATCTTAATTTTATTATTAATAATAAAAAATAAAAAAAATCAATCAAAATAAACAAAAATCAACATCTGCAAAATTTTATTGATTTTTGTTATTTTGTTGTTTTAATTATTTTGTTGTTATTTTCTTTTCAAAAATAAAAATTTAATGCATACATGTCAAAAACAAAAATTATTAACATATAATATTTTTGACAATAAAATATAATAAAGTAGTTTAATACAAAACATAAATACCAATTAGAATGTTTTTTTACAGTGAAATGTATGGTTAAATAGACTTAACAGTTTTGCACTGCTTTTTGTTCGTGTAAATTAGCAAGAACACACCAAATTTGGTCACTTAAAAAAGAAAATAAATGAACAATTAAATCTAGAGAAATTTACAAATTTGGGCACATTTTCTAACTTATTTACATTGATTTGCTCTATGTTTTGAATTAATTGCATATGTGTCATTTTTCCTTTTCATGGGTGTCCCCTTTTATATTTTATTTTCCTTTATGGCCATTTTCCTTTTTCCTTTATTCTTCTTTATTATTATTATTTTTTAAAATTTCTTAGTTGATTTTTTTTTCTTGCTTTTTTTTTCTTTGTTTTTCAATCCTCTTTTTTTTTTTTTAATTTTATTTTTCTCATTTTTTATTTTCTCTTATTTCCTGTTACTTTTATTTTTTAATTTTTCTTATTTTTTCTTATCCTATGTTATCCTTATTTTTTTAATTTTTATTTTATAATTATATTTATTTTTTAATTTTCTCTCTTATTTATTTATTTTTATTTTTCCCTTATTTTTTCTTATTTACTATTATCCTTTTTTTTCAATTTTTTTATTCTTATTTTTTTTATATATTGGGTATTGACATTTATATATATAGGCGGTATGCTCTATTTAAAAGATTATAATTAACATATTTAAATTATACAACTCATATTATTTTTAATAAAAAATTAAAGTTTTAGATATTTTAGAAAAATATTTTGAAATATAAATTTGTGTGTATATATATTGGGCTGTTACTATTTTATTCATTTTATACATGAAAAATAAAGTAAAATATACAAATAATAAAATAGAAATAAATGAATATATTTTAATTTTCATGCATTTGGAAAAAATGAACACTTGTATTTAAATTAATTGATAGACATATGTTAATTTATTTATTTATTTTTTTTTATTTTTGGTTAATTAAATATAATTATATTTGAAATTTATAACTATTTCTTTGATAATTTTTCTAACAATATATACTTACTCAAATTATCATATTTTGATACTGTTTTGAGTATTATATACTGTTTTAGGTTTTGGATACTGTTTTTAGTTTTAGATACGAATAATATTCAGATAATATATTATTTTTAGTATCGTATATGATTTTAATTTTCACATACATATCATATTCAGATAGTTTACTATATTTATGAGTTTAAGATAGTGTTTTTAATTTTTAGATATTATTTTAAGTTTTAGCTACTGTTTTGAGTTTCAAATACTATTTTGAGTTTCAGATATTGTTTTGAGTTTCAAATACAAATAATATTCAAAAAATATACTTTTAGTTAGAGGAAATCATATGAATAATATTCGTATAATATACTATTTTAACTATTAGATACAATTTTGAATTGTCACATACATATACTATTTAGATAGATATTGTATTTATGAGTTTGATATATTATTTTTTATTTTCAGATACTGGTTTAAGTTTCAAATATTGTTGTAAATTTTAGATACATATAACATTTAGATAACATACTATCTAATCTATTGGCCGATTAATGCACCAATCAGATAATATAATTTTTTTTAGAATTAGTTGCAATTTTAAATTTTTAGATACATATAATATTCATATAGTATACTATATTTATGAGTTTGAGATACTGTTTTTAATTTTTAGATACTATTTGAGTTTCAAAAACTTATAATATATAAATAATATACTATTTTGATTGTGTCATATATGAATAATATTCATAAAATACATTGTAGGCGGCGGGCTTTAGCACGCGCCCAAATGTTTGACAACTACAACACAGTGTGGGCTTAGGGCCCACTAGAAAATATAAAATGGGCTTATAGCCCAAATTAGAGATTGGAAGTCGCCACTTGGATGAGACCGGGACACACTTTATAACAACTGAATCCTATAGAGGGCCCCCAACAGCCGTCATCAGAAATTAGACTCGAAAATTGGGTATGGACTTTTAAATACCCACTCAATCCTATGGTTGACCTCCGTTTATATTTTATGTTTTATTACTTTTAATTATTTAATTATTTCTTTATTACATGCAGGTTGCAATTGCCACCAAATAATGTTCCAATTTTATTAAAGCCAAGTTTGCATAGTAATCCCAATTTCATGCTTAGGCCATATAATCACAACATGAAATTAACAAAAATAACACAAAAACAAAATGATTGAAATAGAATAAAATATGCATGTAAAGAAGTGGGGGAGGAGAAAAGATTACACACATTAAACATGCAATAAAAAGCAAAATAAATAAAAAATAAACGAAATAAAAATTGGAGAAAGGAGAAATGAATTACAACCATTTAGAGACAGATAAATAAATATTGCCAAAAAAAAAAGACTAAAAGATCTAAAAGAGGTGATTTGGTAATCAATAATCATCACCCTAAATATTCCTCAAAAGGTTAAATTAATTAGCTCCCACATAAGTAATTAAAAAATCTACACAAGAAAACCACAAAGTTAATTTCATGAAAATGAGATAAAATAACAAGAAAATAAAATAAGGAGCATGAAGATTTCATTGTTTATCAAATACAAAAATAAACAAGATGCAAATGAAAACTAAAAATGAAATATAAAATTATCATGAATTAAAAAATATAAAAGAAATGTAAATATATCAGAGTTCATGTATTTAAGCTGACAAAACCAACCTCATAAATCGTAAAGTTACAGAATTCAAACAAAATATAAAGTTGAAACGCAAATCATACCATTCATCAAAGAGAATCAAATCAAATTCAGACATAACAAATATAAATTCAAAATATTAATGGATCTTGACCTAAATTTCATAAGAAAATCTGAATTGAAACATATCATAAAACACATAAATGAAATGATACAAATATTTAGATCAAATCAGAATCAATCATTGATAATTTAACAAAATGTAAAAAATAGAGAATGAAATTTTGGTAATCAAAAAGGTGTTGGCTTAGGGTGTTGAGGCAATATAACATAGCTGGATCCTAAAGAGGCGATGCCTCCTCAGAGAGACGTCATTTGAAAAATAGTCACAGAATCAAGTTCTAAATTATGCTTGCTTCTAATTTGAAGATCAAAAAAAATTTCTAAACGATTATAGCCTAATAAATTCACAAAACTAATCACTATTACATGGAATTATACTTAAATTTGTATGAATTCTATAAACAACTTATAGAAGATATTAAAAAAGTTGGAATAATAAGAAATTCTTACTATTTATGAGTTTAGGTTTTTTAAAAATATTTAGCCCTCAAAACTTGAAGTTGATTGCAACACTAGTCAGAATGCAATAATAGCCTTAATCCTTTAGGAACAAATGTAGATCACACCTTTCACTTTCCTCCTCTTAGTTTCTAGCTATCTTCTTCTAGGTTGCTTTCTACCTTCATTTTAGAACCAATGCTCCTCTTCTATGTTTTTTAGTAACAAGCCAAAAAAGTCCCCTTTCTTTTTTTTCTTTTTTATTCCCTTACAATCCTATTTACTCTTATTCAAGAGCTCCCAACTCTTCACATTCTATCAAAAAATGCTCTAATAAATCTTAAAGGATATGTAATATTTAGGAAGCATTTCTAAAGCCATTAATGCTTTAGTTTAAAAAAAAGATTGCTAGTGTTAAGATGGTGCCTCTATAAAGAGGCATCGCCTCTTCATCGGCCTAAAATAAAGGTGAAGCCTCTATGGTAAGGTGTCACCTCATTGGCCTGAATTGAGGCTAATGGACCTTATGGGCTCTGGGCCAAGTAGGCTTCCTCAAATTCCTAAGCTTTTACTTTGATGGATTTAGGTTTAACACTCAACTCTTGGGCTACAAGTCTATTCTTAAAGATTCAAGACTATTCTTTGTATCCAGTGCTCATTTCATTTCATCATTAAGCTTTGCTTATAGGCCAATCAAACTAGGAGTCCATAGTTTGCCCCTTGACTTTTTAAAAAATAAAAAACACAAAATCAAAGCATTTTTCAAAAAATCAATATGCCTAACACAAAAATAGAAAGGATATTCTTAATCTTGAATTCCATTAAGAAGTAATTTCTTTGAAATTCACGTCGTTAGCCTCGGGGTTCAAATCTAAGAGGTCAACTCTTTGTTTGTAAAATTAGGAACTTCATGATGTCAGCCTTGGAATTCAAACCCGAAGGCAATTCCCTTAAAATTTGTGTCGTTAACCTCGGGGTTCAAACTTGAGAGGTTAAATTTTTCTTTACACAATCAGGAACTTTACGCTATCAGCATCAAGGTTCAAACCTAAGAGGCAATTCCCTCAAAATTTGTGCCCCCAGCCTTAAAGTTAAAACCTAAGAGGTTAAATTTTTCTTTGCACAATCAGGAACTTCATGCCATCAGCCTTAGAGTTCAAACTTGAGAGGCAACTCCATGTACAATTATTTTCCTTATTTCCAAAAACTAATCTCCATAAATTCTACTTTTTTTCTTTGTATATAAAGCTCTTTTTTCTTTTTCATTTTTGGTTCTTTTATTTCCCCTCCCACGCTTTCTTAGTTTTAAAAATAGAGACTTGATCTTCTGGAATAGGATTCTATACCGCCTCCCATACACCCTTTATGCATACTTAGCTTCTCTGTTCATATGAGATTCCCTTGACTGCATATTTAAAATCCCATATTTGTGCTTTGACTTCCGGAGAGGTTAGTGATTAAACCCATTTATTTTTCCTATGAAATTACATAGAGTTAGGATTAATACATGCATATCTATGATTTTCAATTAAAAACTTAATTGATTAAATCAAAATTTTAAATAAAATATGAAATTTAGCATCTGTATACTGACATGAAGAGGCATCGCCTCTTCACTAAGGTGTTCGCCTAATCGATAAGGCTTTCACCTGATTGACTGATGAGGTAGGGCTATTTTTAGTCCATTGAGGCATTGCCTCCTTGTGATGAGGCATAATCTCTTTGAAAAGGCATCGCCTCTTCACACAAAGGTGTCATTTCTTTAACGAGGCATACATCTCTGAACAGATATCTGGTTCTATTTTATAGACAAAAACATTGCAGATCTATCTCATTTCCCTATTTTATCTTACAGCACAATGCACACACTTTTAAAGTGCATGGAATTTTAGTGGTGCTCAAGTTTGGTACAATGAGCTCACAGAAAAAATCAAAGCTCACATTCATAATGCCAGTTTTTCAGAATTTATCCTTGCTTTGTTGACCAACTAAGGTCACACTGATTATTAGCCCCTCCATGCTTTGATGGAGCGATGGTTTGATACCACACATACCTTCAACCTCTCATTCAGAGAGTTAACCTTAGATTCAGTTTCTTTCACTGCCATTATAGGTATAGCCTATACAGGGGATGTTGTCCTACTTGATTCCAGACTAAGTTGAATTCATCGAATGTCTCCTTGGTATGGTTCCGAACATGAAAGGGACCCATACTATCAAGATCAACCCTATTAGGAGTCATTACACCTGGGCTCGAGTTATAGAAATGCCTACTACATGCAAAATTAATCAGGTGGTGAGAGCATTCCTCGTCTATCTTCTAGGCACCACCCTATTTTTTGATACAATAAGCTCCATTGACTTAATAGTTTTAATACCTCTTTAGGACTTAGATTTAGTGGCCTTATATGACTGAGGGAGATATGCCTTAATGTATTTGTATAATAGCATGGATAAGACAGTGCAAGGGGCCAAGAGGTTCTATAGTTACTAGCACATTTTACTGATAAGATCTCTTCTATTATTTATCTTTTGACTTTAACTTATATGATATCATAGACATTGACAATCCTTCATCTTTATAGGTATGGGCTCTATAATTGGAGTTGATTAATAGGATATCCTAAGTAAGCGACACACCTCCCAACTTTAGCAAGGTGTGGCTCGAGTCATTCTTGGAGGAGGCCTTTAGCTTGTGAGCATGTGAATCATGAGCGATTGAACACGCTGACCTATAAAGAGGTGCCTGCAAACTTTAAAAAAATTATAGTTAATATTAATGAATAAACCAAATTCATACACTTACCTGTCTAATTTTTTACAGTTATGCTAGATTTATAAGGTCCTGAATATGGATGAACTGTAGCCATAGTTCCCTCAAGGCCATTATCTATGAAGATAGTCCTCCTTTATGGCCTTAACTATAGAGTTTGGTACCTTAGGGAGAATATTTTATTCTAGTGTCAGGGCGCTTGTGTAAGATGTATGCTTAAGTCACCACCTTGTGCCATTTTATGGGCACATCTCTTAAAGGGAGATGAGCTTACTCGGGCTATTATTGGAGAACCTGCTGAGGATTATATAGTGAGGTGCAACAATTGGTACCTTGACTTCGTTCGCACCCATCTTCTATTAAGGCTACCTTTATCCGCTGCATTGACTTCATAGGTACCTTTTCATTCCATATTATTACTCATAAACATCATATTTTAACCTGATCTCTTCACTCATTTCTTTCATTTTTTAAGTGGCGACCATATGACCCACCTTCTGTGCTAGACGCCTAGCACAGGAGAGACCTCTACCGTGTCCTCATCTTAATACAAGTGGAGAGGGCACTTCTACAACAACATAGCCTATTAGAGCGCATTATAACTCTCAAGTAATAACAAGCCATTTCACTTATACTCTTGACTTTCTTACTCGATGTTGGCTACCTACTAGTGAGATGTCTCGCTAATTTCTGATGTTATATGAAAGCCTTTCACTATATGTCCCACCAGCATGCATTCCATATACTACTATGTAAACTTAACTTGATCTTATTTTCTAAATTTCTTCAAAGAAAGAACATCATTAATAATTCTTTTACTGTATAGATATCTTGAGAGCAAGGAGTGTATATATATTAGTTGATTAAAGCATAGAGGGACTACATAATGAGCATCACACAACAATGGAAAGTAGTGTTCATTTTCTAATTCTACATGCATGCATGCTCATATGATTACTTACCTCTAGTTATTTTAGACAGGATCATGATGAGATTAGCTATGCTAGGATCACCACCCTCCAATGTTAGGTCAAGGCTTTACAAATGGATGACGATGATGAGGAAGATAACTCGATTAATAATGATGCAAGATATAGAGATGGTGGAGATGACACAAATTATGGCACTAGAGGTAGTGAGGATGATGATGCTAAGGCTATAAAGTCAGAGGCCTCATAGATTTGGATTTAAACTTTTTCATTGTTTGATGTTGTTGGCTTTAACTATCTTAATTTTGCTTTCGCTTTCCCTTTTGGATGTTTATACTTTATTCTGAATGAATGTTCTAGAGTTCACATTTTATTTTAACTAGAATTCTGAATAGTTGAACTATGCATATAAATTAAGTAGCCAACTCATCCAAAATCAATCTACCCCTTTTATCCGACTGTTAGAGAAGCATGGCCCTAGTGTTAAAGCGTCGCATCTTTATAAAGAGGCAATATGAATTTGTCTCTTCACTTTGGGGCGTTACCTCTATAGTGAGGCGATCACCTCAGTAGCTCAATCCAGGATCTTTTCATTCTAAAAACCTTATTTTCACTTATAAAAAACCCACGTAGCAACCCAATTATGTACCTCAAACCTTATTTTACACATAACTCAAATCTGCAAAATGACAAAGAAGATCCTCAAATAACTGCAACCAATTTTGAAAACCTTAGATGGTGACATATGGGTTAAATTGGAGCTATTTCATATGTCTATCTTCCAATCTTTGCATGCTAAGAAGATTAATTTCCCCTTTTTGCACACCATGTGTAGACACCCAATTTTAGGATGATGAGCTATGGATGCGACAAAAGACTCCAATGATGAAAATGTCATGAATAAGTCTTTAGTACTTGAACTTTGAAACTTCAGAGGTCTGATTACATTTTTCAAAGAAAGGATTTAATGTTTTCATGGACATAATTGCAATGCTTTTTAAGGACCTAATTGTAAAACCTAAATTCTTTCAAGAACCTTTTTGTAATTAAAATTTTAAAAAAGTGGTTAGAATTTTATAATTCTAATTGGAATTATGTAATTTTGGTTGGAATTACATAATTCCAATTGAAATTGTGTAATTCTAGTCAAAATTACACTAATTCTGATCGGAATTATGTAATTTTGGTTGGAATTATACTAATTTTAATCAAAATTATGTAATTTTGATCGGAATTACATAATTTTGGTCAGAATTAGACCTTTTCTGCTGGGTTCTTGAATTTTCTAGACTTTTCCTGAGTCCTAATTAGTTTGAAATTCTCTTAAAATAATTTTTTAGACTTTTCCTGAGTCCCAATTGATATGAAATTCTCCTAAAATTATTTTGATAATATTTTTAAGGAAATAGAAGTCTTTTAGGAATTAATTTATAAGTAGGGTTTGAAGATGTTTTACTATATAAGAAGTGTTTTGGCTCTTGAAAGAGAGGGAAAAAATAAAAAAGAAGAGGAGAGAATGAAAGAAAAAAAGGCAAAAACAAAAAAAAAAAAGAGGGAAGAAAAAAAGGAGAAAAGAAAAAAAGAAAGAAAGGGACGAAAAAAGAGATGAAAAGAGCATATTGTTCTCTATAAAAAAAATCTTTTGCTTAATTAATTAATTAAAGATCTTTAGAGGATTTTTGAAGAACAATATTTGAAATCCTATCGAGAATGGTGATTTTACAAAATCTGAGGAGCACTCCATTAAAATCATCGATAAACATCATCTTCTCCTTATCTTATTTTATTTGATTTATTTTTTTTATTTTATTAATTTTTAATTTATTTTATTATTGTTATAATTTATTTACTAATCATATTTTTTTGTTCTTTTTTTATGGTGATTATGGAGGATTAAACTCGTGAGAAGTCCAAGGGATGTCATGGATAAGACCTTGTAAATTTAGTTTTTTAGGTTTTTTTAATTTAATTTTTCTTTATTTTCTTTATGTTTTTTGGGGTTGTATTAATTATTTTTATTATTATTTTCTAAAGATTATTGTAATAGCCCCAATAATGGGAATAGTGGAATTATTTGTGTGATTGCTTGTTTATTTTAATTAATTAGTAAAATTAGGGTTTGAATTAGGTAATTAATTAAAATCAATGGTGGAAGTAGATTAATTTAGGATTACATGTCAATGAAAATTAGGGGTTTTAGAAGGGATTAATTTAATTAGTTGTTTGATCTTTAATTTAATTATTTTGATATGTTTTATTTGTTTTTGGGCTCGTTTATTTATTTTTATGTGTTTTGGGTCTTAATCCCATATTAGACTTTAATCCACTTAAATAAATTTAGATTTTTTAGGTTTAATTAATTAAAATGAATTTTAGACCCATAATTAATTAGATTTTAGGGTGGAGATAATTTAGGCCCATTTAGTAAAGTAGACATAGGCCTACTTAATTTAATTTAATTACTTGGACTTAGCTCATTTAAATTAAAGCCTTTTTTCATAATTTGTAGATTTAAGATCACCTTAAAATTAAAAAATGTAGAATTAGGCCCATTAATTTAAATATCTTCATAATTTGTAGATTTAGGCCCATTTTTTAGAATTAAAATAAATAGACTTAGGTTCATTTAATTAAAATTAAAAGGAATTAGGCCTTGTAGGCTCATTTATTAAAACATGTAGATTTAGCTCATTTAATTAAAATTAATATAGACTAACTTATGGATTATATGTTTGAATGAATGCATTATTTACTTGTATTTTCATGACTAGTTTGCCTTGGAGTTAATTGCTAGAATAAGGGTTTATAGGAAATTACATGTAAATAGAGGATAATATAGTAATTCATAAAGTAATTCTAAAAGAACATGAGACTGAAAGAAGTTGGTATTCCATATCTAGAATCTCCTAGTTGTGGTGCTAGCTTTCTTTTAGGGAATCGAGTACCACCTTTTATGTTATCCCAGTTATTATCCTGGGTGGCAACTCCTCATCTCCATTCCATGTCTTTTGTGACAATGGTTAGTGTGTTCTCTAGAGCCCTGAGCTCAAACAGTGTCGCGATTGCTAAAATCTTGGATGCGCGCTAAAGCCCACCGTCTATAGTGGCGACTCCACTGGGGATAAGAGATATTGATTCTACTTATGTTCTTTGGAATTATTTTATTAATTATTATTTTATTCTTGCATTCATTCTGTATGTCCCTATTAACTAATGGCGTTGGTTTATGGTTCCATGATTCCACTAGCTTCATAGGATTGTAAATTTGCTAACCATCACTCTTAGCCTTAACTCGGTTCAAGAGAGATTACCGGACTCATTTGACCAGAGTCTGTAACCTAAGTCCTTAAGGGGGGTAGTCTTCTCTCGAGTTTGCAAAGGATGTCGGGCCCCTCTGACCTTGACCTGTGACTCAAGTCTTAAAGGAGGGCATCTTGCTAAGGGAACCTTATCTTGTCATCGAACCCTAACCATATATAATGGCTTAGTTATTCCCCTTAGGATCTACTTAAATTGCTTGTGAATGTTGCCATGAGGCATTTTTATCTATAAAAGGCCTAAGTTCATACTTTAGAAGCCCATCAAGACTAATAAAGATTGGGCTATGCTTTTATACCTAGAAATACTGTTTTTATGTTTTATTGCTTTAAAGGAGATTTGGCATGCGGGTCGGTGCTTGATATCCCCTGTTGATATTAAGACTAAGACCAAAAATCCTAGGAAAAGAGACTTGCCATTGAATATGTGTATGGGAGGAATAAGGTTAGAAGGATGTATATACACCTAACTTGATTTGCTACTTATTGCATAGCACGTGCATCATGCATATATGCATCATACTAACATTTGACATTCAGCCATTATAGATTCATCTAGGTCTTCTTGTGTTTGCAGTCAAAAGGGTGGCAGACTAGTAAGAACTGATTCGAGTCCGCAATCAATTGCAAAAGAGATCCTTAGCAGTTTGGAAAGGAGTCCTATTAACCCACTCTACCTAAAAGCTACACAATTTCCAACTCAAACAGAAGAGATGGCAATAAAAGGGAGGAAACTGGACCATAGAGGACATTAAAGGAGCATTGATGGATGATATGAGAGCAATGATGCAAAATGAGTTAAGACAAGCTTTAGATGGATTGATGCCACCACCCGTTGTTGCACCTCCCATTGTGGCCAATCCACATGTTGTGGGTACACTACCTATTAACAATGATAATGCTACTAGGAACATGCCTAATATGGAAATGAAGTTAGAGGATGTCGAGATTTACATGGTTGAAAAGGTGAAGAGGGAATCACTTGAGCAAGTTCAAGAGCTAGAATCTAATCAGATGAAAGCACTGACTCAAAAGATGTCTAAAATGGAGGAGCTAATGAGAGGACAAGCCATCGGATACTCACTTGACTTTGATGATATGATACAATTTGATGAAGATAAGCTGCTTGATAAGTTCAAGATGCCACAACTGCAAAAGTTTAATGGTATTGGAGACCTAAAGATCCACCTCAGTCAGTATACAATAATTATAAGCACCACTAAAGCTCCACTAGTAGTAGTCACAAAGTTGTTTATACTATCCTTAGAGGGTATGACTATTAATTGGTATCACGGGTTAGAGAATTCCATCCGAGTTGACTGGAGAGAACTATGCACTACTTTTCTGAAGTAATATGACTATAATACTAGGCTCGAGGTATCTATTAGGATCTAGAATTGATCAAGAAGAAGCATAATGAGTCATTTTCAGATTTTCTAACCAGGTTCATGAATAAGGCAGGACTAATGAAAAATAAACTAGCTGAGAAGGATCAGGTTAGGATGATAGTCTGAAATATGTCACCTAATATAGTTGAAAGGTTGCAAATGATGAACCCTAAGACATTTATAGACCTTTATGATGATAGGTTGCAAGCTAAGGAGATTGAGAATGAAAAAAAGAGGATTGCTAAAAGCATCAGAGCAAGAAACTACCCAACTGGGGGCATACAACAGGGAAGCATTAGCTGGATTGTGGAAGTGCATATTGTTCAACAACCAAGGAGATTCTCTAATTTTAACCAACCTTTGTCAAAATTCCTAGAGTGCCTAATGCAAAAGGGCTTACTTCAACCTTTACCTAATCCAAACCCACCAAACCTAAATACCCCAGGCTATAACCTAAATAAGCATTGCAAATTCCATCAGAAACCTCCAACACTCCACAAAATACTGCATCCACCTCAAACACAAAATCCAAAACCTTATAGACTTAGGAAAAATCACAGACCTTGAAAACCCAAGCACTAGAAATAATCCTTTCCTAAACTACCAAAATGTACCACCCTCAGCTACCATAATAATTAACTCAGGAGTAAGTGAGGAAGGAGTACTAAGCTCCTTTGAGGTCCTAGACCTTAAAACCAATGAGAAATCTCCAAATGCCCTTAAAGATGAAGAAAGAGTTGAAGATTTGCTGGGTTAGCCCTCAGGCAAGTTCGATTATAAGGTGTTTTACACTAAACCACCTTCTTTTGACATACCCTTTGAGTCAATTGTGCCTACAGGATGAGGTGATGAGTTTGATGTTGAGAAGCTGCCAAATAAGGAAGAAACATGCATAGTGGAGGTACAAAAGGATGAAGTCATGAGTTAACAAAAAGATGAAAGAATAATTATTATGTCAGTTGCCTCAAGGACAATCACAATGAGACTTATTATCCCTAGCATCTAGAATAAGAAATAAAATTTCTTATTGTCTTCTTTGAACAAATTTTAGTTTCTTTAGAACTTGTTTTGTTTTAATGATCAATGATATGAATTCTGATCATGCATACTTATGTAATGTACATCCTAATGGTATTGTGCATTATGATATTAATTGCATCTGCATGTTTAACATAAATTCAATTAGAGTCATTCAGTATAAGCATAAATGCAGATTCAAAGAACATACATATATCACATTATGTAACTTCTGAAGATAGGAAATTTGAGAAAAATACAAAAAGAGGAAAAAATAAAGAGAGAAAAAAAAGAAAAAAAGAATAGTGAGGTAAAAATTAGAGAGAAAAGTTTATGATTGGCTGATAATAGGAGTTGCATCATATGATGTAATGAATGTTCTCATTTTTTCCCTAATGAATGACTAAAATTAAATTTGAAATTTTTGTTCAAATATCACGTATTCATTTTTATCATACTGCATAAGTATTTGAATGGAAAGACATTACATAATGAAAGCTAAAATAAGAGCTATAAGATCATTATTTTAGTTATGTTTTCTTTTTTTCCACCCTTTTGTAATTTTCCTTGCAAGCCTAGCATCCCCTTACACCTTGAGAATTTAAATGTCTCAGTAACTTGCATTGTAAGTCTTGTCTTGTAACTATCAATAATTATTGCATCAGTGTCAAGCCTCATATTCAGCTCAAGAGTTCTTTAAAGTGCAAGTCCAGTTGATTTCATCATCAAGAACTCACTTCAGTCAATTTGATCATTCCTTTACATCTCTAGCGCATGAGATTGCAACTAATAGGGTTAGTAAGTCAAAGGATCAACAATAGCAGTGAACGAACTGAGTCTCTTGCACATGAAAATGAAAAAAAAGACTGCTAGAATAGCATGAATGAATCCAAAATGGAACTAGGGGCAAAGTGCAGCTCTGGGGTAAATTAAGTCTACATTTAAAGAGTAAAGATGGAACACTAAAGTATAAGAGCCAGTATAAAAGATCTTGAGGTAGAAATTAAGCAAACAAATACATCAGTTATCATACAACAAAAGCAGTAGCAAAAAGAAAAGTTTAACAGTGCATTAGTCAATAACGAGCTCTAGTGTAAAGCCATGGACTCCACTTGCTAGCCTAGTCATTAGTCCGATGAACCGTATCAGAAGCTTTGACATCCAAAGTACTAAAAATGAAGCATTCAATACTAAAGCCTATAGGCTGTTGATGAGGCACCTCATTCTCATACTCCAAGCTATGAACATATGTCTATTCCAAATAGAAGACCTATTAGGATCATGTATGTCACACATAACATGCATACACTTGCATAAATTTGTTATAAAATACTTGCTTTACATAATTAAGTCTTTGAGCTTAGGCAAGATTGTGGAAATACTTTGCTACTAACATTTGAAATTAGTGTTATAAAAGTATAGGAAAGTAGTCAGAGTATTTACATATGAAGCATATGAAAGAGTAAAGTAGGAAGAGCAACATTATAAAAAAAAAACCTCATTTTGGCAATCTCAAGAGGCTAAATAGGACATTCAACCTCCTCAAATTCAACATCCATATTTATAGTCTCATTGAGTGCATCATCTAGAATATCTCTCCACACCAGTTAGACTAGTGTAGGGTATGAAATATGGTGATGAGAAGGTCCAACATGTCAGCAATACATTCGTCAGCCCTATAGAAGGGAAGAATGCACTTAAAACTTAAAATGAATGCACTCTAAAAAATTATTTAATCAAGAAATAAGATCTCTAACTCCTAAATCTTTTTATAGGAGATATCAAGTAGAGGAATGAACTCCCATACCATAGCATTAATGGAATGGCGAAAATATAAATGCAGCCCAAAGCCACAACTTCAATGGTGGAGTATCATGACCCTGCAATTAGAGACAAATCTAAAGGGAAGAATGCAAAAAAGAATAGCATTGCATTTTGTCAAAATTTATTGGCTTACGAATAGACCATACTAACTTATGCTAGTTTGTGCAGGGAAGAACAAAAGAGAATAAAGAAGGTGCAAGGAATCAATACATCAATAAGAATGGGAAAGGTTGCAAATGCTAATAAATCATTAGAAGTATCATCTTGCATGGCAAACACTCATCAAAATAAAGGAAAGTAACATAACTCTATTTCCTTAGATTCTATAATAAAGTATCATCTGAATCATAAAATTCATTAATTGAAAGTAAATTCATCCACTTCATGAGATCATGTGCAAAAAGTTTATCTCATGACTTTTAATCATAGTGGCTTTGTTTTATTAGCCTCGCAGAATTCAAATGAGTAGTTAACAGTTTATATTGAGAGTTTATAGACTCTAATCAATCTAATGCTTGCTTTGCACCTAAATGAGGGGAAGAAAATGCAAAAACAAAATTTTTAGACATGAAGCATTAATTGCTTGAATTTCAAGGTATTATTTTAGTCTTTTGAATAATACATGTGCATATAGTCTACTCTAATGCTCAGAAATGAGTATGAGTACAAAATCCCTTGACGGTATCCATGCTGAGTAATATGGAAAAGGTGGGAGAATACTAAAAGGAGAATAAAAAAAGAGCAAGCATAATTTACTCCAATGCTCCAAAATGAGTAAGAGTATCAACATGAAACCTTTGGCGATATCCATGCTGAGTAATACGAGAAAAGTATGGGAATACTAAAAGAGGACCATGCCAAAAATGCTCTATTTACTCCAATGCTCTTCTATACCAGTATACATATCCAAAGGACTTTCCAACAGTATCCATCCTGAGTAATATGAGAAAGGTGAAGGAATACTTAGATAAGGAAGGAAAGCATGAAAAGAACTCAAAGGCTATTTTGATACTAAGAATTCAATTTTTTTATGCTCAATTTTCATGAGTTTTGTTTAGTAAATTCTTCGTAAAATTAGGTATGGAAGTAAGGTCTTCACTTGGTAAAAGATATGCTCTCAGTATAAGATGGTTAATGATGCCTTTAACTTTTGTAAATGACGAATAAATGACAGTCATGAAAATAAAAAATAGTGAGATTCGTTGAGTGCATTCTATTTGCTGAAAAGTGATGAATTTTCTCATAAATTTTCAACACTATAAGCTAATTTTGTGCATTCATCATGATTGAAACTAACTTCAACAAGTCTGTGGGAATTTGCAAATCCATAAGAAAGAGCACCCAACTGGTGACACAACGAAATTAAAATCAGTCAGCATAGAAATTCTAATCAATTAGCACAAAAAAAATTAAAAGTCAGTCAACACCAAGAATTCAAATCATTTAACTCAAACAACCAAAGATAAAATTCGCGAGCAGTTATGGACTGTAGCATTATCAAAGGCGAGCAATGAAAGGATTGCAGTCAATTTACAAGCAGTTATGGACTGCAGCATCATCAAAGGTGAGCAATGAAAGGATTATAGTTAATGTGCAAGCAATGAAAGGATTGCAGTCAATTTTCAAGCAATGAAAGGGTTACAGCTAATCGCGAATAGTTATGGACTGCAGCATCATCGGTGAGTAACGAAAGGGTTGCAACTAATCACAAGCAATTATGGATTGTAACATCTAAACGAGCAATAAGAGGGTTGCAGTTAATTAAAATTAGTGAGAAATTATGGACTATAGCATTATCAAAGGTAAGAAATGAAAGGATTGTAGTCAATTTGTGAGCAATTACAAATTACAGCATCATCAGTGAGCAACAAAAGGGTTACAGCTAATCGCGAGCAATTATGGATTACAACATCATCAGTGAGCAATGAAAAGGGTTGCAGCTAATCGTGAGTAATTATGGATTGCAGTATAATGATATAAAGACAATTCAGACTATATGCTTAAGTGTAGTTAACATTGTATGACTGAATATAATGTATTTTCAAATCAAGACTATACGTCTGAGTGTAGTTGGCATTGTATGACTAAGTACAATGTATTTTCAATACAAATTGTACATCCAAGTGTAGTTGGCATTGTATAAGCAAGTATAATGTATTCTTCCAATTAGATTATACGACCGAGTATAATCGACATCATATGACCAAGTGTGATGTTTCTTTTCAATATAGACTATACGTCCGAGTGTAGTCGACATTGTACGACTAAGTACAATGTATTTTTAATCAAGATTATACAATCGAGTATAATGTTTCTTTTCAATACAGACTATACATTTGAGTATAGTCAGCATTGTACAATTGATTAAAATGCATTTTCAACATCATACAATCGAGTGTGATGTTTTTTTTTCAAATTCAGACTATACAATCGAGTGTAGTCGGCATTGTACGATCGAGTATAATGCATTTTTAGCATCATATGATTGAGTGTGGTATTCCTTTTCAATTTAGACTATACGTACAAGTATAGTTGACAGTGTACAACTGAGTGCAATGAGTCCCTTCCACCTAAGATTATACGACCGAGTATAGTCAATATCATATGACCGAGTATGATATGTCATTTCAAATCAATGCTATACGTCTGAGTATAGCAAGTTCATAAGTAAAAACTTCATGAAGTACAGGTAAGTATCCTAACTTTCAATTAAGAAATTGAGTGCTAGTTTACTTTGCCATAATTTGTCAAGGAAACAGCGACAAAGGGGGGCAACTGTAGACACCCAATTTCGGGATGATGATTTGTGGATGCGACAAAATACTCCAATGATGAAAATATCATGCATAGGTCTTCAATACTTGAACTTTGAAACTTTAGAGGTCTAATTGCATTTTTTCAAAGAAAGGATTTAATGTTTCATGTACTAAATTGCAATGCTTTTTAAGGACCTAATTGCAAAACTTAAACTCTTTTAAGGACCTTTTTATAATTAAAAGTTAAAAAAAGTGGTCGGAATTTTATAAGTTTGATTGGAATTACGCAATTTCGGTCACCTTTTCCATTGGGTTGTCGAATTTTCTAGACTTTTCCTAAGTCCTAATTGGTCTAAAATTCTCTTAAAATAATTTTCTAGAATTTTCTTGAGTCCTAATTGGTCTGAAATTCTCCTAGAATTATTTTGATAATGTTTTTAAGGAAATAGAAGTCTTTTAGGAATCAATTTATAAGTAGGGTTTGAAGATGTTTTACTATATAAAAGTGTTTTGCTCCTGAAAGAGGGGGAAAAAAAAGAAAAACGAAAAAACGAAAAAAAGAAAGAGGGAAAAAAAGGAGAAAAGAAAGAAAGAAAGAAAGAAAGGGATGAAAAAAAGAGAAGAAAACAAAGGAAAATAACATCTTATTCTCTACACAAATTTTTTTTTTGCTTAATTGATTAATTAAAGATCTTTGGAGGATTTTTGAATAACAATATTCAAACGCCTATCAAGAACGGTGATTTTACGAAATTTGAGGAGCACTCCATTAAAATCATTCATAAGCATCATCTTCTCCTTATCTTATTTTATTTGATTTATTTATTTATTTTTATTTTTTTGATTTTTAATTTTGTTTTATTATTGTTATAATTTATTCACTAATCATAATTTTTTGGTCTTTTTTTATGGTGATTATGGAGGACTAAACTCATAAGAAGTCCATGGGATGCCATGGATAAAACCTTGTAAATTTAGTTTTTTAGGTTTTTTTATTTAATTTTTCTTTATTTTCTTTATGTTTTTTGGGTTGTATTAATTATTATTATTATTATTTTCTATAGATTATTGTAGTAGCCCCAATCATGCGAATAGTGGAATTGTGTGTATGATTGTTTGTTTGTTTTAATTAATTAGTAAAATTATGGTTTCAATTGGGTAATTAATTAAAATTAATTGTGGAAGTAGATTAATTTAGGATTGCATGTCAATGAAAATTAGGGGTTTTAGAAGGAATTAATTTAATTAGTTGTTTGATCTTTAATTTAATAGTTTTGATATGTTTTATTTGTTTTTGGGCTTATTTATTTATTTTTATGTGTTTTGGGTCTTAATCCCATATTAGATTCTAATCCACTTAAATAAATTTAGATTTTTTAGGTTTAATTAATTAAAATGGATTTTAGACCCATAATTAATTAGATTTTAGGGTGGAGATAATTTAGGCTCATTTAGTAAATTAGACATAGGCCTACTTAATTTAATTTAATTAATTAGACTTAGCTCATTTAAATTAAAGCCTTTTTTTTTCATAATTTGTAGATTTAATATCACCTTAGAATTAAAACATGTAGAATTAGGCCCATTAATTTAAATATCTTCATAATTTGTAGATTTAGGCCCATTTTTTAGAATTAAAATAAATAGACTTAGGTTTATTTAATTAAAATTAAAAGGAATTAGGCCCTTTAGGCTAATTTATTAAAACATGTAGATTTAGCTCATTTAATTGAAATTAATGTAGACTAACTTATGGATTATATGTTTGAATGAATGCATTATTTACTTGTATTTTCATGGCTGGTTTACCTTGGAGTTAATTGCTAGAATAAGGGTTTATATGAAATTACATGTAAATAGAGGATAATATAGTAATTCATAAAGTAATTCTAAAAGAACATGAGACTGAAAGAAGTTAGTATTCCATATCTAGAATCTCCTAGTTGTGGTGCTAGCTTTCTTTTAGGGAATTGAGTACCACCTTTTTGTGTTGTCCCAATTATTACCCTGGGTGGCAACTCCTCATCTCCATTCCATGTCTTTGTGACAGTGGTTAGTGTGTTCTCTAGAGCCCTGAGCTCAAACAGTGTCACGGTTGCTAAAATTTTGGACTCGTGCTAAACCCCGCCATCTACACCGTGGCTCGATTTTAGGATCCCAGAAGCACATCTTCCACTTCAAATCATTTGAATTATGCCCTATGCCAGAAGAATTTGGGGCTATTTTAGGTTACCAAAATGACTTTTCATGCCAAATTGCAACCCTTCCACTTGGAACTCCTAACTTATGTTCTATTAAACATCAAATGGCTTAATTGTTTAACCTTTCTCCCCAGTCTTCACTTTGCTATATCTTTAGCGCTGAAATCTTAATAGAAACTTTCCTTGAAGCTGCTGCATCATGAATAACAAAGAGGTTTATTAGCCTCAAATAATTACACTCTATTTGTTTGCACAATTCCTTCTGGTAACTGTGATTCCAAGATTCTCCGCATTTTGGATCAGGTGGAAATAAGGCTCAATCCCTTTCCTGTCATTATGGTGGAGACTATTATTAGGCTTAACAACTTCTTAGACACTAGGCGCTTCTCTAGGAGTCCACTGCTTTTAGAGGTTAGCCTTTCCCTTTTTAAAAAATTTTTTTTTGTTGGTTTCTTGAGAAGCTAAAACTACTTGAGCCCCCTATAGACATAACTGACTATAAAGCAAAACACTATCATAACAAAAGATTATAACCACTTCTAAAGGATGTAAGGAATTGGTTGGCCACTTTTTTGAATTCTAAAGTTTAGTGGATGTGCCCATGGTGGAAACTTATACATTTGACCATCAAATCCTACACACACCGTGTCCTAATAGTAGTAGGGTTACATTTTGCCACTATTTACAACCCTACACTTCTTTATCGCTAGTATGGAATGAAATAGATGAAATTGGAGCCAGTGCCTGAATTTGAACCAGGACCCCTTACTTAAAATTTCTTAGACAATCTGATTGCTACTTGGCCTTATAGAACCATTCGGAGGAGTATTGACTATAACAAAGATTAGTCTACTGATGATTAATACAAAGAGTGGATTCAATTATAACAAAAAGAAAAAGATGGCTTTGTGAAGGCCAAAAAGATAAGAGAATTACAAGCAACAAGTATTCAGGGTTTACAATAAAATAAAAGAAAGAGAATGAACTAGTTCATGAAATTCAATCCAATTTTGCTTTTTGTTTAATGTCATTTCCTTTTTGGTTAGTCAGCTTGTAATAATCATTTTATGCAACATTTTGACAATAATAAAAGTGAACTATTTCATTTAATTTAAGCACAACATATGACTATACATTTCACTTTTAATATAACTCTTGTCGTTAGATGGCTTGCCCTTGTAAGTTTTTTAACTAACTATTTTTTTACTCTCCCTCTAATTTTACATGTCCTTAATTTTTACTAAGGTCGCCTTTTAAGGTTTTCAACCTAGCAAGGCTTTTTTTTTTTATCTCTAACTTTTGCCTAGATAGCACATTTTTTGGGGTTTTCTCCCTAACGAGATGTTATAGAAAGTATTTCTTAAGCTTGTTTAGGTTGATGGGCTCTCAAAATCCATTCCCTTCTAAATCTGATAAAATAGAAAGCAAAAAATTTCTTCTCCAAGTAAGGACCTTTCCAATTCGGCTTGAACTTTCCATATGGGTTAGTTATAATTGGCTTTATGAGCTTCAGTACTAGATCACCTCCCTAATCTTACATGGTTTAACCTTCTTATTATAAGCCCAAACTATCCTTTTTTTATACTATTATAAGTGATATATGACTTTCATTCTCTTTTCATCCAGTAATGCTAACTATGCCAACTTGCTTTCCACCTATTAATACTCAAGAATTTTAGATTCTAGTAAACCTACAATGATTGAATTTTAACTTCTACTAGCAATGTAGTTTCACACCTATATATAAGAGAATAACGAGTTATTCCAATTGATATTCTTGCTATTGTTCTATATCCATATAAATCAAACTGTAGATAACTTGCCCAATCCTTATAATTCTCCATCATTTTAGCCAGGATTTTTTTTACATTCTTGTTTACAGCTTCCACTACCCTGTTGGCCTGTGGTTTATATGGAGATGATCTATGATGCTCAATTTTGTATTCTTTTAATAGAGCAATCGTTTCCACTTGAAATTAAACAACATTATCAATAACAACATGGTGGGGTAACCCATATTTATAGATTTTGTTTCTTTTTATAAACTTTACCATCCGCTTTGCCCCAATAATAGTGTACAACTATGCTTTTACCCACTTAGGAAAATAATCAATAGCCATAACGATATGACCATTTGACACTTTTGACTTTACTTCCCCTTTGATGTCAATTCCTAAACTAAAAATGGCTAAAAAGAAGTCATTCCATAAAGTTCTATGGAAGGAAAATGATTAACATCACCATACACTTAACAATTATAACATTTCTTCATAAACATCGCTCAATCTATTTCCATTGTCAACCAGAAGTAACCTTATCGTACTATCTTCTTTGCCAAAATTGTCCCATTCATATATGGCCCGTATACTCCTTTATGGACTGCCTACATGCATTTTTTAGCTTCAACTTTATTAACACATCTCAAATGCACCCTAATTGGTATGCTTGTGTATAACATCCTATTATAGCTAATGAATTATCTTGACAATATTCTTAGAGACATCCTCTCCTTCTTATCCTTGTCTTTAAGAAATTGTCTTATCTCCAAATACCATTGAAGATCATGAAACTAGGGTCTTTTAGTAGTATCATTTGGCATCGCCCTTATCTTTTCATAATAAGGAGTTCATGATTTAACAATAATAAGTGGCTTAACTTTTATCTTCTTTCGACTTTCCCACATTAAGGCTAAAGTAACTAGAGCATCAGCTACTTGATTTTCTTCTTACAGTAGGTGAATAAACTTATACTAGGTGAAAGACAATAAAACAGTAGCTAAATAATCCCAATACATCCACAACTTATCTTCTTTCATTTTCCATTCTTTTGAAGCTTACTTTATATCACTAACATGGAATGTCTATATACTGTAATTTCTTCTACCCTCGCACTAATTAGTACCTCTAAACTAAAAATACAAGCTTTATACTCAGATTGAATATTTGTCACTTCAAACTCTAGTCTTTTAGCCATCGAAATCATTTCCCTTTTGGAGTGAGATTATGCCAATACTTACTATTTTTCTATTAACTGATCCATCAAAGTGCATACTCCAACCCTGAATTTCAATTGCCCCCAAATGCTCATCTAGAAACTCCAACTCCTACTCTTGTTCATCATCTACTAGATTTTGGGCTAGGAAGTCTCTCATTGCTCTCCACTTCATAACTTTCTTTGCCATATAATATATATCAAATTATGTAAGCAGAACTAGCCACTTAGCCAACTTTCCTGTAAGTAAAGGAGTTTATTGAAGATACCTAAGGGGATCATGTTTTGAAATTGCTTGAACTTGATAGGATTAGAAGTAATGACGAAGCTTCTTTATCGCCCAAATCATAACTAAACACGTCTTCTCCACTAAATTATAGTTAGCTTCATAGGGCAAAAATTTCTTACTCAAATAGTACACAATATGCTCAACTTTTCCTTCCCCTTCTTGAGCTAACATTGCCCCTATTGCTTCTTTTTCATTAGCCGAATAAAGAATTAACAGCTTTCCTAATCTTAGTGGTTGTAATACTAGAGGATTTACTAGATAGTTCTTGATGGTTTCAAAAGCTTGTTGACATTTATTGTCCTAAGTTATGAATAGTTTGAAGATCGACTCATAAATCAAGGTCAGTGTAGCTATAAATCTATTGATATACTATAATCGCCCGATAGGTCCCCTTACTTCTTTTTAGTCTTTAATATAGGCATTCCTCTAATGGCTTTAATCTTATATGAATTTACCTTGATTCCCCTTTGACCAACAACATGTCTAAGCAATTTTCTTGAAGTCATCTCGAACACACACTTCTTTGTATTTAACCTATGGTTATACTTTTCATCCCTCACTCGGAATTTATCCAAAGCCTAGAAATGTCCTTCCCTAGTTACAGATGTCACGACCCGAACCCGAGAATGGGTAGGCATAAGGCCCCCGAAACCTGTAGTAAGCCTAAAGGAAAAGAAAATAAAACCATTCATATTTTAAACTTTAATTAATAGCAGAACATATTATTAAACTGATTTTTTCTCAAATTACACAAATTCAACTGCTTAAATAATAATGTATTTCAACATCTCATAATATAAATTAAACTTAAATCTTATACATGAGTGTGTTTAGTACAAATAAACTACATAATTATGCTTAAACCATCCAAATTCTTAGTACATATACTACTACAGCAACCTAGATTAACACACAGTACAACTTACAATGACCTACATAAAATAGCCGGTAAAGAAGAAATCCGGCGTGGAGGTAGTCTGAGGTCGAACTCCCAAGCTCCTGAAAAAAAAATTGAGGGGAATCAGACCTCATTGAGTAAGTCAATAAAAAGAGCTGTACGGTTTGAAAACCTTTGAAAACTATATATGTTCATAATGAAAATAATTTATAATATATAAGTATAGCTTTTGAAAAATCTCGGTAGAACCCTAAACCCAAAATCTAAATGGCCAACCAGGCCCACTTATTCCAACTAGACTTTCGGTCCCCGAGAGCAAAGGCATCAATCGAGGCACCAAGTTGTAGTCATTCACTTAATCCCAATATATTGCATTGGCGGTCCCCGAGAGCAAAGGCATCGACCGAGGCACCCATCCCAGTCCATTATCAACCTTACAATCATTGGCGGTCCCCGAGAGCAAAGGCTCCCACCGAGGCACCCGTCCCAGTTTAGCATTCATCAATCATACCCATCTCTCAATCTCTACCATGTGCACACGGTCCTGGTGAAGCCCACCAGGTAGCCCGTTCTACCAAAATTTCTCAAATCGATTTTAAATAAATAAAATGCAATTAAATTGTAAATAATAACATTAAATTAAATAAATCATATAATCAATATAATAGAAATATGAGCGCATGCATTCTTTAAATAAACACATGCATAGATCATTCTATTGACTTACAGGATGAATGCGAAGGCTAACGACCATGCGTCTGCCTCGGTCTCACAGCTTCTGCTCCGATATGCTCTAAAAGAAAAATAATAAATCGATCTTTAAAACATGACTAAGGAATCGGAATCAGAAATCAACAGAATAGTGAAATTCCAGACTGACTCGAGGAAAATCGGACGAGACTCGACAGACAGAATTTAACCTAACTAACGGTAGAAATTTTACGAGTATCACATTTTTTGAGAAAATCTACCAAAATTTTGGCAGAGTATCCTCTGTAAAATGGACATCTCTCTACCAAAGGTAGAGCCAGACCTGCATAGAAAATGCACTTCTAATAACCACAAACACCCACACTCGAGTCAGGCTTCCAAAACTACGATTTGCCCCGACCGAGATCACAACTCAATAAAATACTGAAAAATAAAACATTTATTTCTCAAACACATATTTCCCATACACGTATACTAAAATAAATAAAATTATATAAAATCTCAATTATTCAAAATTAAACAATTAAATTTGTATTCCATCACCAACAATATAAATATAATTATTATCCAAATTAAAAACTTTGTAATGTATTATATATATATATATATATTGGGAATTTTGACATTTAAAATTTTACACTACTTAGGAAATTATATCAATTAATTTATAAAAATTGTCTAAACCCTTTAAATATTAATAAAACTAATAAATATATATTACCATATTTAGTGAAAAAATTACATTTTTACCCCTAGAATATATAATTTACATAATGTGCTATATATACTAAAAAAATTCCTTTAAATTATTTAATCATCCAAAACTTATTTTCTCAATTTTAAATTCTTAATATAATTAAAACATATTAATGGCTTTTAATTTCTTCTAATAAAAATATAATTAGCCTAATAATTAAATTTTGACATAAAGTATAGAAATTCCTAAAAATTGTATAATATTCAAAAAAAATTATTTTCTTTACCCTAAAATTTATATCAACTCATAATAACACCAAAATACCAAATATTATTATTATTTATTATTTTTATAATTAATTCCCGAAAATTCCTAAAATAATATTAAAATATTCAAAAATTCACCAAAAATCAAAATAAATTCCAAAAATTATAAAAAAATTCCTAGAGGTAGATTGAGCTACTAGGAATCACTTTTGCATGAATCAAGCTAGAGAAAGTTAAAAAAAATTCAAAACCCTAGAGTTCAAAAATTAAAAATCCTCAAAACTCAACCAAAAATGAGATTAAAGCTTAAACTGAGCTTGGAATGTGCCTCACCGGTGCAAGGGGAGGAGATTGGCACTGGAATGGAGGGAAATGGTGGCCGGACGAAGCTTGGGCGAGTTTTGGAGCAACTCTCAGCTTCTTCCCTTCCAGCGATTTCCGGCGGCTCTGCAGGTGACCGGAGGTGAGGGAGAAGGAGGAGGAAGCAACAGATGGTGGCCAGAGGTGGGGGAGGCGCAGTGATTGTGGCAGTTGAGGGCGTCGCGCGGTGGGGAGAGGTTGAAGCTTCGGTTTCTTCTTCTTCTTTCCAATATACACTATATGTATATATATATATATATATATATATATATATATATATATATATATATATATATATATATATATATATATATATATATATATATATATAGGGTATTACAACAGACTTCACCATTATGTCATCTACATATATTTCTATCTCTTTGTGGATTATATCGTGCAATAGAGTTATGGCCATCCTCTAATAAGTAGCTCAAACATTCTTCTTGTTATGACCCATATTTTTAAATTATTTTATTTTAAAATGAGATATGCAGTGTTAATAAGATTTGGAAATTTTATTGATTTATTTTTTATTATTTGTGATTAATTATTATTATTTTATGTTTAATTAAATTTTCTACATAAATATTTTATTTTAGAGACTTATTATTTTAAACATTAATTTATATTATTGCTTTATCAAATTTCATTATTATTTTGATATTATTATTTTTATTAAATTTGCGTTATTGATAATATTATTATTTATTGCAACATAAATGTTATTTTATGTAAAATATTTATGTGTGTGTGTGTATAACTATGTGAGATATTTTTATTTTTATGTGGTGGAGATTTTTTTAACATAAAGTTTTATTATTATATTAATACATATATACATATACATTTAAAACATACACGTTCTAACCATCATCCCTCCCGCTGCCGTCTCGATTTCTTACCGTCACTGTGCCTCTCCGGCATCTAGCAGCTCCGCCCTCCTTCCAGTCGCCTTCCGCCATCCTTCTACATCTTCTCCGATGTCGGTAGCCCCTATAAACTGAAAGTGATTGAATCTTCACTTTCCAGCCAACCTCCATTTTTCGACCACCATTTCTTGAGCTTCCAGTCTCTATCGACTCTCTAGACTCTGGTGAGCATGAATCCAAGCTTAGTTTAAGCTTTAATCACTTATTTCTTGAGTTTTATTGAATTTTTATTTTTGAGCTTTAGGGTTTTCAATTTTTTTAAGCTTGATCTTGATGATGCACACAAACTCCCTTCACAAAACATGATCTTGATAGCTTAATCTACATGTCTATATTTTTTTTTTAATTTTTGGAATTTATTTTAATTTTTATGAATTTTTGAATATTTTATTATTATTTAATTTATTTATTTAATTATAAATTTTTTTGATTTAGTGTTTTTATGGGTTATTATTAAAATTTTTTGATTATAACTGTCACGACCCAAAACAGGGGCCATGACCGGCGCTAGGGAACGGGAATTCTTTCGAATCCGGAACCCGTAGCAAGCCTAAAAACAAAATAAAAATGCAATAATAACCATAAAAAATATAATATGCAGCGGAAAATAAAATCATAAATATTACAATACCATCCATAACAACTGGATATAATTCAAAACTCATCACATCGCATATATAATCTCATAAATGTATAATCTTTATACAAATCCAGTTTTAACATAATACATCTCTTTAAAACAAATACATAAAATCCAATACTTTAATTTACAACTACTGCAGTGTCTAGATAAAATAAATAAGACTCAAGTAGACAATTTACATAAAGAAGCCGGGGCGGAAGAAATCCGGCGTATTGACCTGCTACTGAGGTCTGAGGAAGTTGACTCTCCTGAAAAATAGTCAACGGAGGGGAGTCAGACCTCACTGAGTAAATTACTATAGTATATATACATACACTCTAAGTGATAATGCATACAGTCAACAGTATATGAGTAATATGTATATATACAGGCAAGTTCATACAGATGCAGAAAAATCATTTTATATATTTTGTCTGAAAATCAACTTTTATGAAGGATCACATAGAACCCTAGAATATCGCAACCTCAGAAAAATAGTGTTAAACAACACTCTAGCCATACAGGCTCACTGATTCCAAATATATCCACTTAATCCATATGGACAGTAGACTGGCCCCGAGACACTAAGTCAACCGAGCTCCAGCAGTCTGACTGCCAGTGTGATTGGCCCCGAGACACTTGGTCAACCGAGCTCCAGCAATCACACCCACAAACCACATCTCACATATCAATAATCATAATCAAATCAATATCCACAAATAGTTAGTAATAAAGCCTAAATACTATAGGCGTACCGGTACGTACTCGGTCCTAGTGCTGCCCACTAGGTAGCACGTTCTATTGATATCCTTCAGTGATAAATAATAAAACATTCATTCACAAATACATGATGCATGAATTTAAATAAATCAACAATATAAACCATATATATACCGAAAATATACCAAACATAAACCAAGTATATTTTGAGTATATATACGTCAAATAAATCCAATCAAATCATGAATTAAACTAAAAATATATTTAAAAACATTTTAAATATATTTTATTAACAAAACATGTATATAATTTATTATATACCAAAAATATACCAAAAATATACTTGAATATAAATCATGTTATTTATGCATATTTAGTCAAAATAAAACATGCATTTTCTAAATCATGCATCCTAAGCATATATATATAATATAGTAACTCACTTAATGCGCTCCACGAGACAGGTCCGACGGGCCTGGTCCACTAACCCTCGGTCTCGGCGCAACTAAACAAGAAATAATTAATCGACATCAGAATAACCCTAACAGAAATCCTAGAATTCAATCTAGAGTATTAAACACAGAATCGAAAATTAGGGTTCGACTGGATATCACGTTTTACGAGAATTCTATCGAAAATCCGGCAGAACCTCCCCTGTAAAACGGACATCTCTCTACTCAAAAGAGTAGAGCCGACCCTGCAAAGAAAATACACTTCGAAATACAAGCTCAACACAATCAAAATCCCACGGTCGGACTCCAAACTACAGTCCACCGACCGGGGTCCACAAACACAGAAAATATATTCAAATATACCAAAAATATCCTTAAATCATAAAAATACATTTCATAAATAAAAATTACATAATAAATCTTGAAACACTATAAAAATCGATTAAAACTCATTTTATTAGAAAAACCGTATATTATATATATAATTGAAAATAATTCACGAAAAATAGTTTTAATTAGTTAAAAATACTAAATGTTTTGTAGAAATCATTTTTATACCTTAAATAAATATTAAAACCAATTAAATTACATTTTTAGACAATTTAGGGTAAAATTACCAAAATACCCCTATATATATATATATATATATACCTAAATTACTTCAAAAATTCACCAAAAATCATACAATTATCCAAAATTAATTTTCTCAACATATTTATCAATAATATCAATAATTAAACTCAATTAACCAATTAAATTCAAATAAAAACACAATTAACTTAATTTTACAAAATCACATAAACTTCAATAATTAAAAATAAATACTTAGAAATTCATAAAAATTCCAAATAAATTCCTATAATTCATTTCAACACCTAATTCAACCATAAACTCCAATTTCATAATTTAAATAATTAATTTCCGAAAATTCGAAAATAATATTAAAATATTCAAAAATACCCAAAAATCCAAACAATCTCCAAAAATTCTACAAAAATTCATACATGAAGATTAAGCTACCAGGAACAACATTTGTGAAGGAAGTTTCCATGAATCATCCAAATCGAAGCTCAAAAAAATCGAAAACCAAAAGTGGCCGAAATATTCAACTCAAAACCTAAGCAATTCTAGACCATTTTAGCTCAAAAAAAAGCTAGAATAACACTCACCGGAGCTCAAGGAGAAGATAGAGACCGGCGGTGTCGAAAACGGTGGCCGGATGAGGGAGAAACGATGGTGAGAAGAAATGGTGGTCCGGCGGCACCCACGGGAAGAAGAAGAAGAAGAAGAAGAAAAAGAAAAAGAAAGAAAAGGAAGGAAAAAGAAAAAGAAAAAGAAAGAAAAAGGAAAAGAAAAAAAAAAGAAAAAAAATAAAATAAAATAAAATAAAATAATTAAATATTAATAAATAATAAATTTTAATAATTTAATAATAAATAAAATAATCAAATAATAATAAATAAATAATAAAATATTAGGGTAATAATAAACCCTAATTAAATAAATATACACACACAAGCTTTATTTAATAATTTAAAAATATGTATGAGTTCATGCAAACCCGTAAATACATTTAAAATAATTAATAATACATTGTTTACGTGAAAATTTCCCCGAAAATGAAAGTCCCGGGAGAATTTTACGTAAAATACTGAAAATAATAGACAGTAATTAAAATAGGTTTAAAATACATATCAACTCATAAAAATATCGTATATACAGTCAAAATTATTGACACTGCATATCCCGGTACAGTGAAAAAAATATTTTTAAAAACACGGGATATTACAGTCTTCCCCCCTTACAAGAATTCATCCCCGAATTCTAAAAACAAGATTACAGAATCAGGAAGGAAAGAGATACGGGTAAGAAGCTCGCATCTCAGCTTCAGTCTCCCACGTATGCTCTTCAACTCTGTCGCTACGCCACAAAACCTTGACCATCGGAATCTGCTTCGATCGCAACTGTCGAACTTGAAAATCTACGATCGCCACAGGTTCTTCCACAAACGTCAAATCTTCACTCACTTCCACACTGTCAGGTTGCAACACGTGTGAAGGATCTGAGATATACTTCCTCAACATCGAGATATGAAATACTGGATGCACTTGTGACATACTCGGAGGCAAATCCAACCGATATGCAACAGTGCCAACTCTCTCCAGAATCTCAAACGGTCCAATATATCTCGATGCTAACTTACCCTTCCTGCCAAATCTCATCACACCCTTCATCGGATATACTTTCAGAAAAACGAAATCTCCAACCTGAAACTCCACATCTCTGCGCCTAGGATCCGCATAACTCTTCTGTCTGCTAACTGCGGTCTCTAACCTGCGCTTGATCACGGTGACTTTCTCTGCAGCATCTTGAACCATCTCTGGTCCAGTCAAAGCTCTCTCACCAATCTCATCCCAACTCAACGGGGATCTACACTTCCTTCCATACAACGCCTCATATGGTGCCATGCCAATACTGCTATGGTAGCTGTTATTATATGCAAACTCAACAAGCGACAAATGATCATCCCAGCTACCTCCCAAATCCAAGACACACATCCTCAACATATCTTCCAGTGTCTGGATCGTCCTCTCAGACTGACCATCTGTCTGAGGATGAAAAGCAGTACTGAAATCCAACCTAGTGCCCATCGCTTCCTGCAACTTCTGCCAAAAACGAGAAGTAAACACTGAACCTCTATCTGACACAATGGACACAGGTACTCCATGAAGGCATACAATATGCTTCACGTACAACTTCGCCAATCTAGCAACTGAATATGTGGCTTTCACAGGCAAGAAATGTGCAGACTTCGTCAATCTGTCTACAATCACCCAGATGGAATCGTATCCATCCTTCGAACGAGGTAAACCGACCACAAAATCCATAGCTATCCTTTCCCACTTCCACTCGGGAATAGGAAGAGGCTGAAGCTTCCCAGAAGGCTTCTGATGTTCGGCTTTCACTTGCTGACACGTCAAGCACTTAGCAACATAATCAGCAACATCCTTCTTCAATCCATCCCACCAGTATAAATCTCTGATACTGTGGTACATCTTAGTAACACCAGGATGAACGCTGTAGGCTGTAGAATGTGCTTCCTCTAGGATCTCTTCTCTCAAATCATCCACATCAGGAACACACAATCTACCACTGATCCACAACACACCATCATCATCGAGTGTGAAATCAGTGAACTTCCCTGCTCTGACATTCTCTGCAAGCTCTTCCAGAATAGGATCTCGGCTCTGAGCTGCTTTAATCCTATCCCTTAGCATAGATCGTACTTTAAATTGAGCTAACAGTCCACCTGATCTACTGATCTTCATCATCAGACCTTGATCCACCATCAGATGCAATTCCTGGATCAATGGTCTCCTCTCAACACTTATGTGAGCAAGACTACCTGAGGACTTCCTACTCAAGGCATCTGCTACCACATTAGCTTTACCTGGATGGTAAAGAATCTCGCAATCATAATCCTTCAACAGTTCCAACCATCTTCTCTGCCTCAAATTCAAATCTCGCTGCTGGAAAATGTACTTAAGGCTCTTGTGATCAGTAAATATCTCACAAGTCACCCCGTACAAATAATGTCTCCAAATCTTCAAAGCAAAGATCACTGCAGCCATCTCCAGATCATGTGTAGGATAGTTCTGCTCATGCTTCTTCAACTGCCTCGAAGCATAGGCTATCACCCTTCCATTCTGCATCAACACACAACCAAGACCAATTCTAGAGGCATCACAGTAAACTGTGAACTTATCCACACTATTAGGCAAAGCTAATACTGGCGCTGTGGTCAACTTCTCCTTCAACAACTGAAAACTATTCTCACAAGCTTCTGACCACTCGAATCTAACATTCTTCTGAGTCAAGCGAGTCATAGGGGCTGCAATCCTGGAAAAATCCTGCACAAACCGCCTATAATACCCGGCTAAACCTAGGAAACTCCGAATCTCAGTAACTGAAGTAGGTCTAGGCCACTCAGATACTGCCTCAACCTTCTGTGGATCAACCTGAATACCTTCTTTAGACACTACGTGTCCAAGAAAAGAAACACTCTCCATCCAGAAATCACACTTCGAGAATTTAGCATAAAGTTGATGATCTCTCAGTGTCTGTAGTACAATCCTCAAATGATATACCTGCTCTTCCATACTCCTCGAATATACCAGTATATCATCAATGAAGACTACCACAAATTGATCCACATACGGTCGGAATACTCTGTTCATCAGGTCCATAAAAGCTGCTGGTGCATTAGTCAAACCAAAAGACATCACCAGAAACTCATAATGGCCATATCGAGTGCGGAACGCTATCTTAGGAATATCGGATTCACTAATCCGCAGCTGATGATAACCCGACCTCAAGTCAACCTTAGAAAAGAATTGTGCACCCTGGAGCTGATCAAACAAATCATCTATCCTCGGGAGAGGATACTTGTTCTTCACTGTCACTTTGTTCAACTCTCTGTAGTCAATGCACAGTCTCAGGGTACCATCCTTCTTCTTCACAAACAAGACTGGTGCACCCCAAGGAGAAACACTAGGTCTGATAAAACCCTTATCCAACAACTCTTGCAATTGCTCCTTCAACTCTCTCAACTCTGCAGGAGCCATACGATAAGGTGGCATAGATATAGGAGTAATACCTGGAACCACATCTATACAGAACTCAATCTCTCTATGAGGTGGTAAACCTGGCAACTCCTCGGGAAAAATATCAGGAAACTCACAAGCAACAGGAACATCTGTGAGTGACAACTTCTCCACTGACGTATCCCTGACCAATGCCAAAAACCCCTGACAACCTTTCCTCAACAACTTCCTAGCT
Source organism: Mallotus nudiflorus (assembly GCA_947683625.1). Taxonomy (NCBI): domain Eukaryota; kingdom Viridiplantae; phylum Streptophyta; class Magnoliopsida; order Malpighiales; family Euphorbiaceae; genus Mallotus; species Mallotus nudiflorus. The sequence continues at coordinate 968,851 of CANTUR010000067.1, forward strand.
GCAATAGCCGAAATAAGATTCTGAGGTGCTGAACTCCTGTCACCAACAAACTTAAATTCTACTTCACCAGGAATTCTGAAAATCACCTCCTTATTCCTGCAATCAACCACGGCAAAGTGCTGAGACAACTAATCCATTCCCAAAATAACATCGAACTCCATCACATCCAACAAAATCAAATCGGCGGATAATTCTCTATCTCCCACGAGAACTGGACAACTAGAAAGAACAATATCGGTGTCCAAACAATCACTCAGAGGAGTGGCAACAGACAAAGGAAAAGCCATCCTCGAAGCTTGCCAACAAGATTTAGAAGCAAAAATAGGAGAAACAAACGAATGCGTGGCACCCAGATCAAACAAAACCAAAGCATCCAGGTAACAAACAGAAAGAATACCTGCCACGACTGCATTAGATGCCTGAGCATCCTGCTGAGTCAGATGGAAGACTCTCGCCTGGCCTCGACCTCCCTGCTGACTGGTAGAAGCCTGGCCAACACCTCTAGCACCTCCTCTAGTACCTCTACCACGACTCTGCTGTGGAACAAACTGAGTAGAACTCTGATGCTGAGCTGGTGGTAACTGAAATGGCACGGTTGCTGCACTAGCAATCGACTGCTGTGGGAATCGCGGAATCTGCTGCTGCTGATACCCAGAATAAGGACACGATCTGGCAAAATGTCCTGTCTGCCCGCATCTGAAACATGTCAACGGTGTCAGATAACACGGTCCCTGATGGACTCTACCACAAGTTTGACAAACACTGGCCGCTGATCCAGAACTACGACCACTGCTGCTGCTCGAAGCACCTGACCCAAATCTGAACGATCTACGCTGACCTCCACGACCATGTCTACTGCTCCGATGCACTCGCTGCTGTTGTCTCTGACTCTGCTGAGTCGAACCTCGCTGCTGACTACTCGAACCAACATGAAAACTCGAATACGGAGTAGCCTGCAATCCACTCGACTGAACTCCCAACTGGTAATAATCAGGCATCGCTCCCTGCCTAACTAATCTCAGCTCGATCTCCTTAGCTAGCTCAATCATAGACTCCAGAGTAAGACCTGCTGTAGGCATACCAGCAAAAGCTGAACCCAAACCAGTAACATACGTAGTAACAGCAAAATACTGATCTCGCATCAGATCCTCAGCATATCTACCCAGACGAAGGAACTCTCGGGTATACTCCTCTACAGATCGATCTCCATGAGAAATACTAGTCAAACGGAGACGATAGCTCAAACGAAGAGGCTCTGGACAAAATCTCCTCATGAATCGCTCTCGAAACTGAGCCCATGTCATCGTCATCATATAAGGCTGGATCATCTGAATAAACCAATCCAAGGCTGGTCCCTCAACAGACAACTCAACAATCATGATCCTCTGGTACTCGGTATGAGCAGTCCAAGTCCTAGTCTCAATCGCATGCAGAAAATCTAAAGGATCAGAAGTACCATCAAAAGCAATCCTGCCAACTCTGGCATAGAACAAAGCTGCCTCAGGGTCAGACATACCCTGCTGATAGGCAGGCTGAACAGGCTGAACAACTGGAGGAACAGGAACATCAAACTCAGGCTCAACAGGCTCCTCGTCCTGTAACTCTCTCTGCCTACGGCGACCTGCCGCTCCTCGAGGTCTACCCCTGCCACGACCTCTACGCCTAACTGGCTGCTCAGGAGGTAAAACCTCATCCTGAAAAGACTCATCATCCTCGGCCTCAATGACCGGTGGAGCGACACGCGCTCGCCTCCTCATTCTGAAAAGACAAACGGAAAGATTCAGACAAAACAGACAACGGAGGAATAACGCTGAAAACTACAGCAAGGAATACTTATCAAGACATACTCGAACCTAATACACTGCAGTAGTCCAACAGAAAACACAACTTAAAAACTAGGGCCACAACTCACAAAACTAAGCCCTGACACAGAACTCCACTCAGAAACAAACTTCGCTCTGATACCAACTTTGTCACGACCCAAAACAGGGGCCATGACCGGCGCTAGGGAACGGGAATTCTTTCGAATCCGGAACCCGTAGCAAGCCTAAAAACAAAATAAAAATGCAATAATAACCATAAAAAATATAATATGCAGCGGAAAATAAAATCATAAATATTACAATACCATCCATAACAACTGGATATAATTCAAAACTCATCACATCGCATATATAATCTCATAAATGTATAATCTTTATACAAATCCAGTTTTAACATAATACATCTCTTTAAAACAAATACATAAAATCCAATACTTTAATTTACAACTACTGCAGTGTCTAGATAAAATAAATAAGACTCAAGTAGACAATTTACATAAAGAAGCCAGGGCGGAAGAAATCCAGCGTATTGACCTGCTACTGAGGTCTGAGGAAGTTGACTCTCCTGAAAAATAGTCAACGGAGGGGAGTCAGACCTCACTGAGTGAATTACTATAGTATATATACATACACTCTAAGTGATAATGCATACAGTCAACAGTATATGAGTAATATGTATATATACAGGCAAGTTCATACAGATGCAGAAAAATCATTTTATATATTTTGTCTGAAAATCAACTTTTATGAAGGATCACATAGAACCCTAGAATATCGTAACCTCAGAAAAATAGTGTTAAACAACACTCTAGCCATACAGGCTCACTGATTCCAAATATATCCACTTAATCCATATGGACAGTAGACTGGCCCCGAGACACTAAGTCAACCGAGCTCCAGCAGTCTGACTGCCAGTGTGATTGGCCCCGAGACACTTGGTCAACCGAGCTCCAGCAATCACACCCACAAACCACATCTCACATATCAATAATCATAATCAAATCAATATCCACAAATAGTTAGTAATAAAGCCTAAATACTATAGGCGTACCGGTACGTACTCGGTCCTAGTGCTGCCCACTAGGTAGCACGTTCTATTGATATCCTTCAGTGATAAATAATAAAACATTCATTCACAAATACATGATGCATGAATTTAAATAAATCAACAATATAAACCATATATATACCGAAAATATACCAAACATAAACCAAGTATATTTTGAGTATATATACGTCAAATAAATCCAATCAAATCATGAATTAAACTAAAAATATATTTAAAAACATTTTAAATATATTTTATTAACAAAACATGTATATAATTTATTATATACCAAAAATATACCAAAAATATACTTGAATATAAATCATGTTATTTATGCATATTTAGTCAAAATAAAACATGCATTTTCTAAATCATGCATCCTAAGCATATATATATAATATAGTAACTCACCTAATGCGCTCCACGAGACAGGTCCGACGGGCCTGGTCCACTAACCCTCGGTCTCGGCGCAACTAAACAAGAAATAATTAATCGACATCAGAATAACCCTAACAGAAATCCTAGAATTCAATCTAGAGTATTAAACACAGAATCGAAAATTAGGGTTCGACTGGATATCACGTTTTACGAGAATTCTATCGAAAATCCGGCAGAACCTCCCCTGTAAAACGGACATCTCTCTACTCAAAAGAGTAGAGCCGATCCTGCAAAGAAAATACACTTCGAAATACAAGCTCAACACAATCAAAATCCCACGGTCGGACTCCAAACTACAGTCCACCGACCGGGGTCCACAAACACAGAAAATATATTCAAATATACCAAAAATATCCTTAAATCATAAAAATACATTTCATAAATAAAAATTACATAATAAATCTTGAAACACTATAAAAATCGATTAAAACTCATTTTATTAGAAAAACCGTATATTATATATATAATTGAAAATAATTCACGAAAAATAGTTTTAATTAGTTAAAAATACTAAATGTTTTGTAGAAATCATTTTTATACCTTAAATAAATATTAAAACCAATTAAATTACATTTTTAGACAATTTAGGGTAAAATTACCAAAATACCCCTATATATATATATATATACCTAAATTACTTCAAAAATTCACCAAAAATCATACAATTATCCAAAATTAATTTTCTCAACATATTTATCAATAATATCAATAATTAAACTCAATTAACCAATTAAATTCAAATAAAAACACAATTAACTTAATTTTACAAAATCACATAAACTTCAATAATTAAAAATAAATACTTAGAAATTCATAAAAATTCCAAATAAATTCCTATAATTCATTTCAACACCTAATTCAACCATAAACTCCAATTTCATAATTTAAATAATTAATTTCCGAAAATTCGAAAATAATATTAAAATATTCAAAAATACCCAAAAATCCAAACAATCTCAAAAAATTCTACAAAAATTCATACATGAAGATTAAGCTACCAGGAACAACATTTGTGAAGGAAGTTTCCATGAATCATCCAAATCAAAGCTCAAAAAAATCGAAAACCAAAAGTGGCCGAAATATTCAACTCAAAACCTAAGCAATTCTAGACCATTTTAGCTCAAACAAAAGCTAGAATAACACTCACCGGAGCTCAAGGAGAAGATAGAGACCGGCGGTGTCGAAAACGGTGGCCGGATGAGGGAGAAACGACGGTGAGAAGAAATGGTGGTCCGGCGGCACCCACGGGAAGAAGAAGAAGAAGAAAAAGAAGAAAAAGAAAAAGAAAGAAAAGGAAGGAAAAAGAAAAAGAAAAAGAAAGAAAAAGGAAAAGAAAAAAAAAGAAAAAATATAAAATAAAATAAATTAAAATAATTAAATATTAATAAATAATAAATTTTAATAATTTAATAATAAATAAAATAATCAAATAATAATAAATAAATAATAAAATATTAGGGTAATAATAAACCCTAATTAAATAAATATACACACACAAGCTTTATTTAATAATTTAAAAATATGTATGAGTTCATGCAAACCCGTAAATACATTTAAAATAATTAATAATACATTGTTTACGTGAAAATTTCCCCGAAAATGAAAGTCCCGGGAGAATTTTACGTAAAATACTGAAAATAATAGACAGTAATTAAAATAGGTTTAAAATACATATCAACTCATAAAAATATCGTATATACAGTCAAAATTATTGACACTGCATATCCCGGTACAGTGAAAAAAATATTTTTAAAAACACGGGATATTACAATAACTTTTGTGATTTTTATGTAATTTTTATAAATATTTATAGTTTACGTCAATATTAGAAAATTAGGCTATATTTGAGTTTTTATTGAAATTATTGATTAATAATGTGTTTTAGTTAATATTAGTAATATATATGTTAAGAAAATAATTTTTATGCATTCATATTTTTTTTTATAGAATTTTTTAGTAATATTAGTATATTATGTGTATTTTTGTATTATAGGGTTAAATATGTAATTTTGTTAACATTATAGTTAAATATTATGTTTTAGTTGGTTTTATAATTATTTAAGGTATTAAAATGATTTTTACAAATTATTTACTATTTTTAACCAATTAATACTAATTTTCAAAAATTGTTTTCAAATAATATATTATATATTATTTTTGTAATTAAATGGGTTTTTAGTAATTTTTAATATGTATTTAGGCTATTTTAGTTATTTGAATATATAAAGTGAATTTTTATTAATTTATATTGAATTATTAAGAAATTGAATTTTTTAATAATATTATATTATTATTTCGGGATTTGTGCATAATTATTGAGAAAATAATTATTTTTGGTGTTTTAATGTTTAATATGTTGTATTTTGATATTTTGAGGATATTTATGACATTTATTTGTTTTTAGTATATTTACTATATTATTTGAATTTTTGGTGAATTGTGGACCTTGGTTGGAGAAATTATGTAGTCTGGGATCCCAACCGAAGGTTGTGTGAATTCTGTGATTCGAAGTTTGTTTTTCTTGCAGGACCGGCTCTACTTTTTAGTAGAGAGATGCCCATTTTACAGAGGAGGTTCTGCCAAATTTTCAGTAGAATTCTCGTAAAATATAACATTGGGTCAACTTTAAAATTATGTGTTCTAAAATCTTAGATCGAGTCTTTATAGAGCTTAAGTCAGATTTATTTTGATTTTCATTATTATTTTATTTGTTTAGTTACGCTAAGACCGAGGCCTAGTGGACTGGGCTCGTCAAACTAGTCTAGAGGAGCACAAACCTATGAGTTATTTTATATATACACTGCATTTAGGTTGCATGTTTTAGAAAATAAATGTTTTGATTTGTAAATATTCATAAATTGTGTTATTAAAATGTTTAGTATATTTAGGTATATTTTAGGTATTTTTTAGTATATTTTTTATATACTTCTAAATAAATGCATGTTTTATTATTGATTTAAACTTAACATGTTTTTAGTATATTATGGGTTTATTTTTAGTATATTTCATGATTGATTTGAATTTATTTTACATATATATACTTGAAATATACTTATTTTATTTTAGGTATATTTTCGGTATATATATTGTTTATTTGGTTATTATAAATGTCATTCTGCATTATTTATTTTCCTCTATGAATGTTTTATTTTAATTGAAGGATAACAATAGAACATGCTACCTAGTGGGCAGCAGTAGGATCGTGTACGTACTGATATGATAGATTTAGGGTTGAATGAGAATTATTTATGGTATTATGATTTGATTGAGAATGATATGATTGATGTGATTGGTAGTGTGATTGCTGGAGCTCGGTTGACTAAGTGTCTTGAGACTAATCACACTAACAGTCAGACTGTTGGAGCTCGGTTGACTTAATGTCTCAGGGCTAGTCTAATGTCCATATGGATTAAGTGAATTTATTTGGAATTAAGTGAGCCCGTATGGCTAGAGTGATGTTATTATTGATTGAGGTTGTAATTAAATAGAGTTCTATTCGATCCTTCATAAAACTATGATTTTTTTGTATTATTATATAATTGATTTTCAGCATCTGTGTGGGTTGCTTGTATATATATTTATTATATATGAATGTTTGATTGCATTTGACATATAGGAAATGCATGTATATATATATTATAATAATTCACTCAGTGAGGTCTGACTCCCCCTCATTTGACATTTTTACAGGAGAGTCTTCTTCTTCATACCTCAGCAATAGACTCATTCGTCGGATTTCTTACGCCCCAGCTCTTTTATGTAAATTATCTACTTAATTTTTATATTGCACTCTAGAAAACTACAATAGACATATTTGGTAATAGTAATGAGTTGTATTTTATACTTTCTATACATGATTTTAATTTAGAAGCCTTTCTTTGAATAGTGTATTAATATTTTGTTGTTATGATATGAAAGAGATTATTATTTTTATTACATTAGTTTATGATTTTAATTAAGGTGCATATTTATTTTATTTTATTTTATTTTATTGCATGCTTTTATATTAAGGCTTGCTACAGGTTCTGGATTAGAAAGAATTCCCGTTCTTTAGCACTGGTCATGGCCCCTGGTTTGGGTTGTAACACTTCTACCAAAAAGGCATGACTAAATGACAATAAATACCTTATTTTATGGTGAAAGACATTTTCAGCTTATTAATTACTACCATCATAATTTGATTATACCCTAACAAGCCATCCATAAATGAGTACATAGCAATAAAAGCTACACTATCAATTAATGTGTTAATATATAGCAAAGCAAAGTCATCATTCGGGTAAGCCTTGTTTAAGTCCCTATATTCTGTACATATTCTAACTCTCCCATCTTTCTTAGGAACTGGAACTATATTAGCTAACCATTAGGTGTCCTCAACTACTTCTAAGAACTTTACTTTTTTCTTTTTTTCAACCACTTCTTTAATCAAATGAGCCCATTATGGTATTAATCTTCTTTTCTTTTGCTTTATCACATGATACATGGATATATAGGAATCCTATGCTCTGCGATTTCTCTATCAATTCTAGGCATATCCTCATAGCCCCAACCAAATACTTTTTGCCTTTTTATCAATATTTCTTTACATACCTAAAAAGAAAATAAAAGGAAAGAAAATTTCATGTTACCTACGACAACAACTCTGTAAGGAGTGATTGGAGCATGAGGGTCAAAGTAAGGATAAGAGGAAGAAGAGAAGTAATGAGTGAGTGACATGAGGAGAGAGTAAAGATGAGGAGGTGCAACAAATGAATAAATAGGAGAAGAAAGAAAGGAAATGAAATAGATAAAATGGCTTTAATACCATCTGATTTAGCCATTCCAATGGACTGATGTTACTATGTCCATTATTGAGCAAATTTTGATACTTTTGGAAATTTTATCATGAACTAATAATTTTTTGGCACATTACATGGTGGGTGGTGAGCAGCTTCAAGAGGTTATTCAAGGTCGAGAAAGGGCAAGGTTGTGTGCAGCTCAATGGTAGTGAGTAGCTGGGCACTAGCAGTAGCTTGCATTGATAGCTTGACAGTGGCAAGCTGTTGTTCGAAGATGGCAGCAGGTGATGACTGGCGATGAAGATTCAGCAACTGCTTGGGTAGTAGCTTTGGAAATTTCAGCAACAAAGTGAGTGAGAAAAAGGTGAGGAGAAGAAAGAAAAAGTGAAGAAAAGCGAAGAAGAGATGAATAAGATTAAGGAAAAATTGATGATTAAAAGAAAAAGATGTTAGGCTTATGAGAAGCAAGGACTTGGGGATTAAGAGATGAAAGAGAAGAAGGAGAGGCGACTGACAGATAGAAAAAGATGTTTAGGGTTAAGAGATATGTTTATATTTATTATGTACTAAAACACTCAAAACTATATAGTTTTGAGCTATATTAATAATTTCAATGATCTTTATTTAATATCAATTTATATAAAATCAATTAATTTTATTATTAATATATATATTTATTATATTTAATTGTTTAAATTTTATTTATTTAATAATAATTTAATATTATATAATTTTTACTACTGCTATATTATTTCATATTTAACATTATAAATTGTGTTTTAATTAGTTAATATTAAAATTTATATAGTAGTATTTGTTAGTTAGAGATATATGTTATTTACATATTAATTTAAATTTACATTACTTAATATTAATATTTATTTATTTATTACTTTAAAATACAATATTAACACAATTTTATATTATCCTAGAGATTTATTAAGTGTAAGTGTTATATATATATATATATATATATATATATATATATATATATATATATATATATATATATATATATATATATATATATATATACTATTAAAATTATAAGGGTTAAATGCAAAATAATAAATATTTAATGAATACTGTATAATATTTAATTATTAATAAAAAAATATACTTAATATGTAATGTTTCATAAGTAATGTCTCATATTACCTAATACATATATAATTAGTATTATATAATAATGCTAAATCATTATATAATATTTTAATTGTTTATAGTATCAAAACTATGTAGTTTTGATTTTAGAATCTCTATCAGCCTAGGAAAGCATCCTTATTGCCAGGGATTTACCTTTCGAGCTGGATCTAGTTCCTCGAAATAACAAGTGTCGTGTCGAGATCTATAACCCCCACTTTGTTGCAAGACAATTCAGACTCTCCTAATCTCTCCTTTGCCCGATTCTTTTTTCATGCAACTCTCCCTTTTATAATAGACTTATTTATAGAGAGATTGAGTTTTATGAGAAGCTCACCAAGGTTTATGGGGCCTTAAAAAAGAATTTATATTTATGCCCTTTACCTGTTAACCCTCGTAAGACATAAATGTTCACTGACTTTTGGAATGCGTTCTATTTCAAACACTTCTACTTATCATCTGATAAGGTGATGAACATTCAAAAATGGGAATTGACTGATGATTAGTCTTGTTCTTCTTTGCAAGGTCAAACCAAGACAAAAGGTTAGTACATTTGTAAAATCCATTAATTTAAGAATTTTTTTTAATTATAAGAACAACTATTGCGATTAGGATGAAATGCAAAGGAGGGTGAACAAAGTCAAGTCTAAATTACTCTAGGAGTATGAACTTAGCAACTATGCCTCGTACTTATAAACCAACACCAGTTATCCTGAGGTGATCAATCTAGATGTATGTCCCTGGTCTTACATTGATTAGTCTTCGAAGGTTCCAACGACTCCTTTTAGCATAGCAAGTCTTGTAATTTCTAAGCTCAAGCCATAAAGTAAGGTCAACTATACTGGTATTTTTAAAAATGATCCCTTTACATTGTTCATGATGATTCGACCTTCATCCTCCTTTATGCATCCTTACATCAAGTAATCAATTAGTTGTTTTGCCTTGAAAAGTGAGTTTGTTATCCTCATGAATTTTTCTTTTTCACTTTCCTTTTCACATTAGCCATAAAGAAACCCATAACATTCCTAAAAGATGAGCCAAAGTCGAAGAAAGCTAAAACCTAGCATTAGGCAAAGAAAAGTGCGTCCAAATCGACCTTTAAAGTGGCCAAGGCCCTTGAAGTTGAAGATCTCACTATTTCACCTAAATAAAATCTTATTTGGGTGGAGTTAACGAGTAACATTAATCAGACCAATATTATAGCTAGCCCTCTTAAAGGGAGCGTATCCAAGCTCTCCTTTGAAGCATTGCCTACCCTTACTAAAGAAGGCACATCCAGTCCACTCTTTGAGAACTCACTAGCACATCCAGTCCACTCTTTGAGAACTCACTAATTCATAGTCCAATAAGGCCGATCAAATCTAAATGGACGCCCATCATAGCTGCCCAACTCCATGACCAAGTAACTTTTATTAACTCTACTGCCCTTTTTTTTATCATGTTATGACTAATTTCCAACTCCTGTTTTATAGGAATCTTTGCTTAATCTTTTTAATGACTTGGAGTTTTAATTCCAGGAATCAGAGGGTGAGGGCAATCCACTAACTAATATGGTGGTCAATTCTGAGGGTTGATAGTCGAAGGAGGTTAAGCAATAACTCAAGGATTTGGTGGATCTTTTTAAGAAATTGGCCTTCTTCTTCTTGGATAAGGAGAGTCAACATAATGTAAAGGGGTTATTGGGTTATCTACATGAGCACAACCATCAATGTCCTGACATTATGGTCAGATAGAAATCCTTTATTGATAATCTTCATAACTTCCCTCTCTAATTACAGACTATATTGAGGCTGATCATTTTATAAATATGTTGGTTGATAAAGAGGAGATGAAACAAAAATGGAATAAGGAGGTGAAGTATATTGTTGAGGAGATTAGAAGGGAATGACAGATTATGCTGGATGCTGCCCCTATCCTATTGGCCTTACAGAAGGAAGTGCCCTATCTTGAAGCTATTATAAAGGATAAATAGGCCAAACTTACATGTTTCCAAACTATCCAACAGAGAAGGGTAGAACATGTGCAAGCTCAAGGTGCTAAAATGGAGTTACATTAGAACAGAAAAAACTTATGCCTCTAGATCGACAAGCTTCAAAGAAAAAAGGATTCAACTGCCAAGGATAAAGAAAATGCCAACCTGGCTCTTTCCAAATTTTATGACAAATTTCAATGATTCCCAATCGGTTGGGCTATAACCGAAAATGCAATCTCCTCATACTATATGTTTGGCCTTAGTGGCCATTTTGAGTATTATAATGTTTCTATTGACATGTGGGATGGCATGGTGCATTTGGTATCATTCCTTGCACTTATTTTTATTAATATGGCTAATGATGTTCATGTCCCTTGGTGATAAAATGATGGTGCATGTTTTATTGACCGATAGACATAAGCAACTTCAATTTGAGCAATAATAGTTTGTTAGCTTTAAAAAAATCTAGCTATAAAATTAGCACTTTGGTCAAAATTTTTATTATAAAAAATAAGATAGAGTTGAAGATAATAAATAGGCTCAAACACATAATTGGCCTCGATCAAATAATTAGCTCGGACATAAATAATCGGCCCTTATTAACAAAACTCTAAATTAGCTTACCTCATTAAAGTTTGACCGATTGACTCCATCCCACATGAAAGGAAAGTAAGTCTTCAAATATTTGCCATTAATCAGCCTTGGATGTTGGGTACCATCAATATCAACCAATAGATAGGCTCCACCTCTAAGTACTTGGATCACGGAGAAGGGGCCTTCCTAATTTAGACTCCATTTGCCAAAAGACTTATCTTTGAGCCTGATTAGTAGCACTAGTTTCCAGACTAAGTCTCTTCCTTGAAGAACTTGTGTTTGACCTTATTGTTCTAAGCTCTTTCCACCTTCCTCTTTTAAATGATCATTCGATGAAAATCTAGGAGCCCTTCTTTATCCAACCTATCCAATTTTTATAGCATGCTCTGGTTATATTCTAAGGCTGATAGACTTGAGTTGACCTGCCTCTTTAAAGATGCCACTATAAGCTCCATTGATAATATTACTTCATGTCCGTACACAAGTTTGAAAGATGAAGTACTTGTGGCAAATTTTTGGCTGAATCTTAATGCCTAAAGGACTTCTAACAAATTTTCATGCCAAACCTGGGGGTTCTCCTCCATTGTCTTATGAACAACAGTTTTCACTAACTTATTGGTTGCCTCAGCTTTTCCATTTGCTTTGGCATAGTAAGGCAATGAGTGGAGCAATTTGATTTTATAGTTGTTAGTAAAGGCCCTTATTTCTTTACTAGTGAACATAGTGCCTTGATATGTGGTAATCAACTTCGGGATACCAAAATGATGGATAATATGTTTCATAATGAAGTCTATGACCGATTATTGATTAACAGTCTTTAGAGGAATGGCTTCAACCCACTTAGTGAAGTAGTCCATTACCATAAGCATAAAATAATGCCCCTTCGATAACGGTGGGTAGATACTCCTAATGATGTCCATCACCCATCCCCTAAATGGCCAAGGCTTAACAATAAAGTCTAATTCCTCCATTAGAACATGTTAGATTGGTCCATGTTTCTAGTAAGCCTCACATCCTATGGCATAGTCACTATAATCCTTTTCCATAGATGGCTGATAGTACTCATATTTCCATATCTACCATTTCATCTTTGTAGACGGCGGAGTTTAGTGCGAGTCCAAGATTTTAGCAACCGCGACACTGTTTAGGCTTAGGGCCTTAAAGAACACACTAACCAGTGTCACAAAGACATGACATGGAGATGAGGAGTCGCCACCCAGGGTAATAACTGAGACAATTTGATTGGTGGTACTTGATTCTCTAAAAGAAAATTAACACCACAACTAGGAGATTCTGGATACGGAATACTAACTTCTCTTAGTCTCGTGTTCATTTAGAATAATTTTATAAATAATTATTTCATCCTCTAATTACATGCAATTTTATTAAACCCTAACTAACATCCATCTACCCAAAAAGGCAACAAGTCAATAAAATTACAAGTAAAAAATGCACTCAAGATCACATTGTCCCTAAGTCTAAACTATGTTAATTTTATTAAATAAGTTAGCTAAATCTACATTTTATCTACAAGTGAAATAGAATAAAAGTGGGCCTACATTTTATTAATTAATGAGCCTAAATCTATTTTTTTAGTCTTTCTAAGATATGAGCTTAAGTCTATTCAATTTTTAAAGGAAAATTAAACTAGTGGGCCTAAGTCTAACTTGGTTTTATTTAAGTGAAATATGGGCCTAGGTCTATTTATTTCAAAAGAAATAAATTTAAGTGGGCTGAGCTAAGTCTAAATAAGTTTTAATTAACTAAGTGGGCCTAAAGTGGGCCTAAAATCTAATTAACCTAATAGGCCTAAGTTGATTTTAATTATTTAAAATCTAAATCATTTTTAAGCCTATTTATTAAATGGGTTAGACCTAAATGTGGGCCTAGGGCCCAAAAACATAAAAACATAAAAAAAACAACAAGCCTAAAATGAATAAAACACAAAAAATAGATCAAACAAACATTACAGTGATTTTCTTAAAAAAAACCCTAAATTAATTACATGCAAACCCTAATTTAAGCTACTGCCACTATTGATTTTAATTAATTTTTTTACCCAATTGAACCTAATTACTAATCAATTTTAAAATACAGAAATTTAAATCTTTCACTATTCCCACTACTGGGGCTATTACAAACTACGTACAAAATTAAAATAAATAATTATACACCCAGAAATTAAAATAAACTACACAGGATACCAAAATGTAGAACAAAAATTAAAATCCTAAGAACTATTATTAAAACAGTACAGGTTCATCCATGGCATTCCATGGATCTTCTATTCAATTAAACACAGGTAGTATCCTCCTCCTAAATCCACATACGGACATAAAAAAAAAAAGCAAATTAGCAATGAAATCAAATAATCAAAACAATAACAAAAATAAAAGAAAAAAACATAACAAAAAATAATAAAAAAGAGTAATAAAAGAAATAGAAAAATAACATTGGAGATGCTGTGCAAATGCCCCTTTTTGAGCCCCTCATATTGAATTATCACCGTTAAAATTAAGATATTGTTGATTATGGACTATTGCCTTCAGAAATTTCAGTATCAAAAATTAGGGTTTTATGCTCGCAGTCTTTCTTTTTTTTTCTCATTGTGTCTTCATGTGCCTCTCCCAAAAATCCTCGCAAATCAGAAGAAAAAAAAGGTCCTCCAACCAAGCCTCTCTCTCACACGCATGCAGACTCTACTTTTAAATGCAAAGTTTGTGCGTACTGAACTTCCTCCAAAGGAGGAATAGACCTATCTAATCAGATCAGATAGCGTTTGTTTTGATTTTAAAAGTATCTTCTATGTTTTTTTAAAAAAACCTTATCAGATAAAATTTGAATTTTCAACCAATCAAAACAATGAAAAAATCAATAAAAATAAGGAAAAATATGCGAAAAAATAAAAAAAATGGAATTATTGCACATCGGCACTATGTAATGCCGATCCTAAAACTCTTTCTTTTTTTACTTTTAATTACCTAAAGACCCCTGAAAAATTGACTTATTCGCAATCAAACCCTAAAAAATGTTGCAATTTAGTCCTTAAAGTCCAGAAAATCAACAACTAAGTTCAATTTTTGAATAAATTTCATCATAGGGGCTTACATTGTAATTATGCAAAATTGCATCCCAAAATTGGGTGCTTACAATCTTCCTCCCTCCTTATTGAGCATCTGCTATCCCTTCATGTGCCTTGACCATGACTAGCATTACTTCTTTAGGGCCAATGCACCTTAATAGTTCTCTTAAGGTTGATCTCTTATACAATTATCTATCAAGTGCAAGCATTTTAGTTGCTAAGACTCTGGTGTAGCATGTGGCTGATGGTGAAGGATTGTTAAGATACTCTATAATCTCAGTTCACCAATCGACTTTTTGGTTGATTGCTATAACCTAAAAACAAAAATCATTAGACTTGGCTAATAATGAGGAATGTGGTTTAATGAGTACTAGTATTGATTGAACTCAGTCTTATGACCATATGGCATGATTATGCCAGTTTATTTGCTTCTTCATTAAAATCCCTCTTAAGGTACTGTAGTCGGACTCTTATAAAGCCCTTTATAATATGTTGGACTTTATTACAAGATACCCCCAGTATGGCCGACTCACACTTATATTCTCTGAAAACCTATTTCACTACTAGCATTGAATCCCCAAAGATGTCAATATAATGAACCCTTAATTCAACCAGAAACGTTAAGGGCGATTAATAAGGCTTTATACTCAACTTGATTATTGGTCCAAGGGAAATCCAACATGAAAGATAGTTTTGTCTTGATCCTATAAGGTTATTCTAAGACCACACATGCCCTCGAGCCTGATGAAGTTCTTATACCATCAAACCAATCCTACCATCCTTTTGCTTTATAGAGAGCCATTAAAATGTGTATAGAAGGATGATCAACCAAAATATTAGCCATGACCTGACCCTTTACTGCCTTTTGTGGCATATACTATCAAGTGAATTTTGATAGGGCTACTACCCATTTACCAAGCCAATTTCTAAGGAATGGCCTTAAGAGTATGTATTTGATGACATCAGTCTAACTAATTACCTATACTATAGAAGAGAGCAAGTAATATTTGAGTTTACAACATATGAAATATAGGCATAATCTAAGTTTCTCAATGGTAGAGTACTTTATTTCTATAATGTCAAAGCTTAATTGAGATAATAAATGGATCGCTCATACTCGTCCTACTCTTGGGTGAGCAAACTACCTATAGAAGTCTCAGAGGCTAAAATGTAGAGTATAAAGGGGACGTTTACCTAGGGGTAGCCATGAATAGGGAGTGAGTCAAATATGCTTTGATTTAGTCAAAAGCATATTGATGCTTGATTGTCCATATAAAATCTTCCCTATCTTTAATCTTCGATATGGGTGACCAAATCCTTAATCAGCCTACAGTGTTGGGTATGAACCTTCTGAGATAGTTGTTTTGGCTTATTAGTCATCGCAACTCTTTTTTAGACTTAGGAGGTGAGGCTTGAATGATTGCATTAGTCTTGTTGGCAGCTACTTCCACCTCCCTCTAATGCACCAAGAATCCCAAAACATGAGTTGCTAAGGCATATTTAAGAGGATTCATCTTTACCCGATGGAGCCTTATCCTTTTAAAAGACTTTGTTAAATGGTCTAGATGCAGTTCATCAACCTTTGATTTGATGATCACATCATCTATATAGACCTCCAAGAAATCACCAATGAACGAGTAAAAAAAACTTTATGCATTGATCATTGATAGGTTACCTTTGCATTTTTAAGGCTGAATGGCATGACCACCCACTCATTGCTTTTAAGTGCACCAAGGCATCAAAAAGCCATCTTACTTACATCTGTCTCTTTTATCTTGATATGATTGTAACCTGAGTGATCATCCATGAGACTTAGAATAACATGTCTTGAAGTGGCATTAATAAGCATAGGGTATTCATCCTTCAGAGTTACAAGGTTCAAATTTTTGAAGTCTATACAAACCCTAATCTTATCATTCTTTTTCACAACTGGTACAATGTTGGACAGTCAGAGCTTTTCTAATGAATCCTACTTTCATCAGCCTCTTGATTTCATTAGCCACTAGCTTTTCAACATCTCTGGACATGTGCCTTGGAGGCTGGATATATGGTCGATATCCTAGCTTAATGGGCAATTTGTGCTCTACTAATTAATAGTCAAGCCTAGGCATTTGTTCATAGGTCCATGTAAAATAGTCCTTGTACTCTTTCAGCAATTGCACGAGCCTTGATTCAAACTCTAGGCTGAGCTTGGAACTAATGAAGATTGTCCATTTATTAGCCTCTGTTTCTAGGTTGATTTCTTTCTCCTAGTTTGTTGGTAGAGATATGCATGTCCCTTATATTTAATCAACCAATAAGATCCTGCTCTTCTTCTTTAAAAGTGCACTCGATTGACCAAACTCTCTTTTCATCTAAAGAGGCTCGTGACATCATCATCATTACTTGTAATGATTGATCAGCTTGCCACCCCTATTGTAACTGTAGATGGCTAATCTAGAGCAATACTTGTCCTTGGGCATTTCTTGAAGCTAAAGAACGAGGGAGGTACATCATGGCCTCTGCATAAAAGGCCTCTTCTCCAAATGGGTTAGGATCCCTATGGATAATTTCAACATCCCCTTCAGGTGTCCATATGAATAACATCTGATGTAGGGATAAGTGTACACAAGCATTGCAGTGGATCCAATCCCTTCCAAATAAGACATTATAATTTTTCTTCACATCCATCACAAAGAACCCTCTAGGGAGCTTATGCCTTTGTACCTTCACATTTAACACTATGAAACCCTCAACAACCCGATCATGGCTAGTAAAATCTATTATTACTGCATTGATTTTCTCTAGATCTTTCACATCTAGCTCAATCTTTTTTAAGGTCTTAAGTGGTAATATATTCACTCCAGCTCCATTGCCAACCGACACCCTCTTCATCTCTACACCATTAAAATAATAGTTGAATGTGCTTTGTCATGATAGGATCTGGCTATGGAATGGTAGAGATGCCTATAGATGGCGAGGTTTAGCACGTGTCCAAGATTTTAGCAACTATGACACTATTTGACTTAGGGCTCTAGAGAACACACTACTATATCATAAAGACATAGCGTGGAGATAAGGAGTCATCACCCATGGTAATAATTACGACAAATCGAAAGTGGTGGTACTCGATTCTCTAAAAATAACCTAGCACCATAACCAGGAGATTCTAGATACAGAATACTAACTTCTTTCAGTCTTGTACTCATTTAGAATTACTTTATGAATTAATATCTTATCCTCTATTTACATGCAATTTCATATAAACCCTTATTTAAACAATTAACTCCAAGCAAACTAGCCATGAAAAAAACATGCAAACAATGCATTCATTTAAGTTCATAATCCCTAAGTTAGTATAATCTACAATAATTTTAATTAAATAGGCTAAATCTACATGTTTTAATTTACAAGTGATCTTATAGATTAATAGGCATAATTCCTATTTTTATTTTAATTGAGTGAACCTAAATCTATTTATTTTAATTCTAAAAATGGGTCTAAATCTACAAATTATAAAGTATTTAAATTAGTGGGCCTAATTCTACATGTTTTAATTCTAAGATGATATTAAATCTACAAATTATGGAAAAGAATTTAATTTAATGGGCTAAGTCTATTAAATTAATTAAAATTAAACTAAAGTGGGCCTATGTCTAATTTACTAAATAGGTCTAAGTTATTTCTAACCTAAAATTTAATTAATTATGGGCCTAAAATCAATTTTAATTAATTAAACCTAATCCTAATTAAATTAGTAATCTTATTTAAAAGAAAAGGTGAATCTAATTATTAAACTTAAAAAAAACTAAAATTGTGAGCTTAAGGAAAACACGACAAAACATAATATAAAAATCATAAAAATTAACAAATCAAATATAAAAATAAAATAATTAAACAAACAATTAATCAAGATGCATAAATCAGTAGAATAAAAAAATGAAAATAATAAACTAAACTATACAATAAATAAACTACATTAATCATGCATTCAATGATATCTAACCCTAATTAAATTATATGCAACTTAAATTTACTACAACCACCATTACTTTTAATTAAAACTTTACTAGATAAACCTAATTTACTAATCGATTAATAAAATAAAACATATAACCACACAAAAGATTCCACTATTTCTACTATTTGGGCTATTATAATAATCTACTAAAAATAAAAATAAAAATTCATACAACCCAAAAAACTAAATGAAAAAAATACAAAATAAAACAACCAATAAAATAATAACAAATAAATAAATAAAACACTAGAAACTATATTCAATTACAAAATTCAATCCATGACATTCCATGGATCTTCATAGATTTTATTCTCTACAGTGAATTCATCATGTAAGTCCCTCCTTAAACAAAAACACAAACACAAAAATAAACAATGATTAGTAATTTAACAAAATAAAAATAAAAATAAAAATTAAATGAAATTAAAATAATTAATAAAATAAACAGAAAAGGGTAGAAGAATAGATGTTTGGATGAAGCAATATTGATTTGCGTCTTAAAGTGGTATAAATCACTGTTGTTTTTTTAGAATAGATTTCCAATGCTTGATTTTTCCTCCTAAAAATTCACTACTTCTTCTTAAAAAATAATACCTCCAAAGAAAAATTTTTTAGTTGAAAACTGCGTAAAAAGAAAAGAAGAAGAAGTCCCCCCTCCACGAGAGTTGAGCTAGGTTTATATAGAAAACCCTAGCTAAAGTCACGTATATTACTGTGACTTCTCTTATCCATAGTGATAAAGTTTTAATTTAATAAGGACTTTTAATTTCCTAAAAATTCAGATAAATCCTAGAAAATGGACTTATCACATCATTTGACCAATTAAAACTCAGAAAACAAATTTTTTATTTACTGAAAAAACCAAAAAAATACAAATGGAACACCATAATCCCAATTGGGATTATATAATTCCAGTCAGAATTATGTAATTTTGATTGGAATTATATAATTTTGATCGGTTTTATGTAATTTTGATTTTTTTATTTTTAATTATAAAAAGACCCCTAAAAGAAATAAAATTTTACAAATTAAGTCCTTTTAAAAAAACCAATTAGGTTCTTTTGAAAACACATTTAGGCTTTTGAGATTTCAAACTTCAAGTGTTAAAGATCTATTTATAATATTTTCATAATTGGAGTTCTTTGTCGCATCCAAACTCAAATCATCCCAAAATTGGTTACTTACAATGCCCTTGACCTTTATCTAACTCACAATCATTATGGGTGATCACATAATCATTCAGTGTAGATTTTTTCCTAGCCTTGGATTTGTATTAATTTGGCAAGGTTATCATATTTATTTTTGTGTCCGATGGTACATTCTCTAATGATGGAGGTGGTAGGCTACCTTTTTTGATCTTCCACGCCTTGGCTGACCAGTACCACTGGACCTTCCCCTTTATCTTTCTTGTGTAGATTGAAGTTAGAGTAAGGTTTCTTCCTAGGATCCATGTTCCTATCATACATTTTCTTAACAACCTTCTCTTGATCATCAATAACCTTTTTCTCATGCTTTTTTCCTTTTGGTGTTTGATCTCTTTCAAGCTTTAATGACCGATTCATGACTTCTGCATCTTTTTTTAATATTCTACTAGAAAAATGTTTGGTATTTGGAGTATTATGACCCTATAGGGCTGATTGGCAGACCCTCTGCATCCTTCTTTTCTGGGTTTTAGTCATGCTAATCCTACCATCCCTATTAGGATACCACACCCTTTTAGAGACATCTTATATGGGCTTGTGCCTTTGCCACTCCTTTATTTCCTTGGGCTTGAAATTCTTGGCATTTAGCTGAATTAATGAGTTGCCATCATCTGTATTGGCCTTCCGTTGCCCTTTAGACTCTTTGTGTGGTCAAGGTGGAGATTTGGATAAATCTTAGTTACTAGCCTTTATTACTGGTTGGTGCCTCTTAGCCTTGAGTTAAGTTGGAAGAATGACCTTTCCCTCGCTTCCTCAATGACCTACTGTGTGACCTTATTGTATACTTGAAGCAGTGTTGGCATGTGGACATGTAACCTTCTCTTTATTAGTGAAAGTGATTTTCCTGTTCACTTTTGAGCTCTCCCCATGGTCATCCTCTAGAATTTTCTGCTCTATCCTGACCTAGGCCAATCAGGGATCCAAGGTTCTCTTTTCCCTAAACCAAGTACCTTGACCTCCTTTGGAAAGATCATATTACACGACACCCTTAGCGATATCATGTTTATGGCCACAATTTTTCCTCTGCCTAGGAACAAAAAATTGCCTTCATCTATGGTCTTCTGAATGACATTCCTAAAAATGACACAATTGTTAGTGGTATTCCTCCAATAATTATACCACTTACTATTTACTAACCCGATCCTCTAGTGGAGGAATGACATGTCCATTGGACAATTTAATCTGGTCGTCTTTGATTAGTGCATCAAAGATTTCATCGGCCTTAGTAAGATTAAAGGAATACTTTTTAGCTATTTGATTTGCCTTGGTGCTCCTTTTCTTATCTTTGACAATAGTTAGCCTTTTTAAGGCCTGACACTCTTTAGGTTTTGTACCTATATATTCGGCCATGTTAATGGCCTCTTCATTTGAATTGGACTCATAATCATCATTTATGGTTGATATCTCAAGTGGATCATGGTAATAAGTCCCCTAAGAAGGCACCTTCCTCTGATCCTTTTCCCTAAGCAACCTCTCGTAATTGGTTGCTTGAGTGGTGAGCTCAAAGAGGTCCCTAAAGTGATGACCTTCAAAATGCTCCCTCATAGAGTAGTTGAGTCCTCTGACTACCATGGGCACTCATTCGGTCTCACTAATGACCAAATGATATTGGGTTCTCAGCTTATGGAACCTTATAACATATTGCTCCATTAATTCCCTAGGAAGTTGGGTAATCCTGGCCAAATCAACCAAGGAGATATCGAGCCTAGCCCTATAGAACACTATATGGAATTTCTCTTCCAAATCTTTCCATGATGTAATGGAATTGGAAGGTATGTTTGTGTACCAAGTGAAGGCCGATTTCATTAGGGAATTGTCAAAGAGTCTCAACCTCCAAAAGTCATTAACCGATGCCTCTCTACATGATTATGGATATATACCTTGGGTCATTTTGGCCTGGCGCAAACAAATACACGATAAGTTGAAAATTGAACTAATTAGACACCAATTGCATCCACCTTTCTCTTCATTTTCTTTTTGCAATTGAAAATATTAATCCATTTTCTTTTATTCCATTCATTACAATAAATAACAGTCTTTTCTTTCTTTCATAGCACCCGGTTCATGGTGGTATGTATATATATATGCTTCACACCTCCATTAATTAGGTGTATATATCTTAGTCAATGAAAGAGCCAATACAATCCTCTGATTACTCCAACATAGCAATACAATCAGTTATATTACATTGTAAAATCTCAAGAAAATAATTTTCAAAAAATATTGATTTATTCCTGACTCAAGGCTAAAAAAGTGCTAAATTAAAAACTTGCTAAGTTTATAGGATAATGTTTTGTACAAAAATTCTTTAACGACCATACGACCATGTAACATAATTACTGTATACTTTTTAAATTATAAGTAAAGTGTTTTTTTTATTTAAATTACTATGCTGTATTAAGATTTTATTTATTTAAGTGAAATTTTTATTTGATTAAATGTCCATAAAATGAAAATAATACAATACAATATTTGAAAATAATAAATACATTTATCAATATTATTTAATAAAACAATATATAAACTTTGTAAAAAAATTAATGTTGTATATGAAATGTTCAGTTATTTTCTATAAATTAATGACTTATTAGTTTATTAATTATTATTTCACTTAATTAATAATTCTTTGATTCTAAGATTATTAATTATATTTATCAAAATTCTACTATAATTATTTCTTTCATATCATATTATAACAAAATAAAAATATAACATCGAGTTTGAATATAAATATTTAATTTAAAATAATAAATTATAAATATAAAAATTTCAATTACATATAGTTAAAATATCATATTATATAATTATTAAAAAAATTCCCAAAATTGAGAATTTGGATGATATTTGTATGATATAGTGGATATTATACTTTGAAGAAGTAAAAAAAATTAGTCCATGAGAGAAGGAGAGTAGAAATTACCTTGTATTTTCTTTTGTTGCTCAATGCTTTATTAGTATAACATCATATGCAAAATAATAATAATAATTTTTTTTTGTCAGAAATATGCAAAATAATTGTCCCACACACGAAACATATCTTTTAAAATTCAAAGAAAAGTCTGAGATTCTTGTCTTCATGGCTGACTAATAATACTCCTGCTTCTACTCCATGTTTTTTTGGCATACATACAATAGGAAGAAGGAAACATCAATAAGGGTTTGAGACCTCGCAAATACCCTTACTAATGCTTTAACTATTTGGTCAGGCATTTCTACTTCATATATATTTTTTTAGGGCATACATACAATGAAGAGGAGAAAACATCAATAAGAGTTTGAGACCTCGCTAATGCTTGGCCATTTGGCCAAACCGTCGCGGGCGGTTCTACTCCAACTTGTAATTGGTAAATTGTCTGATAAAAATTAAACAAATTAGTCGTTCATTTGTGTCATTCATGTGGTGTAAATTAATATATATTTTACTTAATTATTTTAAAATATAAATAAAAGTAGAATAATCTACATATATTAAGGAATTTTAAATAATACAAACTATAATTTAATTAAATAATTTTTTAAAATAGAAAACATCTCTTTTTAGTTCTATATATTAATAATGAAGCAATTTTGATAACATAGAAACTAAAATAGCTTAATTATGTAGTTTTTAGAAAACGGAAACTCACCTTTTTTTTTTAACATGCAGCATGTAGCTTTAGTTTATATGTAGTAAATGAACAAAAGTAGGGGAAAGTTCCAATTTGCACCCTAGGTTTGTGCCCTAATTTTACTTTGGAACCTCCTTTTTCTTTTTACCCAATTGGTATTAACAGCACCAGCTCATCTGAGATTACTTTGGAGTGATAAGGTTGTTAGGAGTTATAAGATTGCAAGTAATCTCTTCCCTTATCAAGGAAGAAACCAGCTCATCTGAGATTACTTTGAAGTGATAAGGTTGTTAGGAGTTATAAGGTTGCAAGTAATCTCTTCTCTTATCAAGTAAGAATATATTTGGGTGGTTAGATAAATTCAAACTCAACTCAATCATTGGTCAAAGCACTTAATCCAAGCTGATCATTTGGTTACAACAAAATTTTATTATTTTAGACTCTCTTATCTTATTAGTTAGATTAGCTGCAATATATATATATATATATATATATATATATATAGCATGTATCAGATTGAATTTTAAGTTTGCTTGCTCACGTTAATAAAAGAAAAAAAAACATTTCAATTATCAAAGTTTTTATGATATCAGAGCTCTAAGTGAGTGGCAAAAAAAAAAACATTATGAGTTTCCTTTCACACAATGTCAGCAACTTCATTACTCTAAAACTCAAACCAGACAACTACCCTTTATGGAGAGAACAAGTCTTAACACTTGCCGAAAGCCAAGATCTGATCAGCCATCTCATTGGAGAAATAATTGACCAAGCCAAAGATTCAACAACACCAAATGAGACTACATCAACAAAAAACAAGACAATTGAATGGAAAAATTCATATCAGTTGCTTCGTGGATGGTTGATTGGAACACTTTCAGAAGAAGCACTTGATCTTGTCATAGGCCAAGACACATCAAAAGCAGTCTGGGATGCCCTAAAAGAGGCATATGCTCAAGACTCTCAAGAAAGGGAGTTCACTTTACGCCAGCAGCTCACATATCTCTGCAAAAATGACAATAACACCATTACTGAACACATTCAAAAATTCAAAAGCATATGTGACAGTCTTACAGCAATAGGAAGTCCCGTGTTTGACAAAGAGAAGATATTTTCCTTACTCACCAGCCTAGGGCCAAAATATGAAGCCTTCACCATAACCCTGTTAAAGCCACCTTGACCATCCTATACCGAATTAGTCTCTCTGCTGCAAGGGTATGAACAGAGACAAAATTGGTTCACCACTCAAACACCAACTCACCAACTGGTCTTTTATGGATAAAAACACAACCCATGCTTCACCAATCGCAGGAGTCAAAATAGCTTTAACTCAAGTGGTTAAGGATTTCAAGCACACAATCAAAATTCCAGCAATCAAGGAATTCAGAACCATGGCGACACAAATCAAAACAACAATCGGCAAGATCTCAGAGCTTGCAAACCAGCTCCACCGGGACAATGAAGAATGACACTAGAAGAAAGAGAGATGTATCGAAATGACACTTGCCAAATCTGTGGAGTTATAGGACATATTGCAAAAATATGTTGGCATTTGTGTAAGTATATGTCAACAGCAGGTGAAATTCCTAAAGCATTGGCTATACTCACTCTTGATAACACTGTGTATGACACTGAATGGACCGCTGACACTGGAGCATCTCAGCACATGACAGGTAACTCTAAAATGCTGAAAAATAAATGTCCATACCTTAGAAATGATTCAGTACTCATAGTAAATGGCAATCTGTTAGGAATTCAGTCTATACGTGACACTAGTATTACTAACGGTACTGAAACCTTATCCTTAAATGATGTTTTACATGTGCCTAAACTTAAAAGAAATTTGCTATCTATTGGTCAACTTACAGATAATTATCCTATTAACTATGAATTTTCTAATGTGTGTTTCTATGTTAAGGAAAAGAAGACATGTCACAAGGTGATGACAGGACAACACAAGGGTGACTTATATGTTATTTCTAGTCCACTTGAGTTACATTTTTCTAGTAGGTTCAAATCAGGCACTGCCGACTTGTGGCATCAACGACTAGGACATCCTCAAGTGTCCATTCTTCGGTTGTTACAACAAAAGGGTTTTATTGATGTTCAAGGATCAAATAAGATACAGTCTCTTTGTAATAGTTGTCAATTAGCTAAACTTAGCAGACTGCCTTTTTCATCTTCTGACAATATTAGTTCATTTATTTTCAATAAGATACATTGTGACTTATGGGGTCCATCACTTGTTTTATCACTTGGCAAATTTTGCTATTATGCTTGCATTGTTGATGATTTCTCACGTTATACTTGGCTCATTCCTCTACGAGCAAAATCTAATTTTTTTTATGCTTACTTAGCTTTTGAAAAATATATTGAAAGGCAATTTGACACAAAAATTAAAATTTTTCACTCTGATGGAGGTGGTGAATTTATTAATTCCAGGCTTAGTTCTCATTTCCAAGCACAAGGTATTGTTCATCAAGTCTCTTGCCTATACACTCCAGAACAAACAAGTATGGTTGAGCGTCGTCATCGTATCATTCGAGAGTGGCTATGTTGTTTCATTGTAATGGTCTTTTATACTTGTGGGTAGAAGCATTTACAACTGTTGTATTTTTAATTAATCGTTTACCATCCACTGCACTTGATTCTAATACACTTTACTTTAAGTTGCATGGAGCTCAACCCAAATATTCTTTCCTTCGAGTCTTTAGCTCAAAATGTTTTCCATACACATGGGATACTCGTACCAATAAATTTGATCCAAAAACTATTATATATGTCTTCATTAGCTATAGTGATCAACATAAAGGTTATAAATGTTTTCACCCATCTACACAGAAAATTATTGTTTCCAGGCATGTAGTATTTGATGAACGAGAATTTCCATTCAAGAAACGTGCTACTGATACAATCACTTCCTCACATACGAATTGGATAAGTATTTTTGACTCTTGGACTATTCTTTCTTTTACTAATACTAACTCATCTTTGTAGGATTCCATGACCACCGATCCTTCTCTTCCACTATATCCATTGCAGCAATCTACCATGCCTGAAACTGTCATAAATACAACACCATCCTTTGCAATGTCCACCTCTGACTCCACACATGAGTAACTCGAAATAGTACAAGATCCAGTTCTCATCAGTAGTGATACGACTGATACATCATCCTCTCATCCAATAACCACCATTGAATCTTCCATTCTAGCTTGCCCTAATCCACCAATATTGTCTTCTACTGACCTTGACAATTTAGTCGAAGAACCCTTGTCAGTGTTCTCCACTAATGAGTCTGATTTACTGGTTTCTGTCCCATACCATCATCACTCCATGGTCACTCGCTCACAAGATGGTATCTACAAACCTAATCCTAAATATGCACTCTTGGCCACTAGTTCTGCCATTCCTCGAATTCCCAAATCCATTAAATCAGCTTTTCGGCATGATGGTTGGAAATGTGCCATGGACGAAGAAATGCAAGCTCTTCATCAAAATTAGACCTGGAGACTAATGCCACATGACTCCTCAATGCATGTCATAGGATGAAAATGGGTTCTTAAACCAAAGTTAAAGCCTGATGGTTCTTTTGATTGACTAAAGGCATGCCTGGTTGCTAAGGGATATCACCAAATTGATGGTGTTGATTACACTAATACGTTTTCACCTATTATAAAGCCTGCCACCATCTGTCTTGTACTCAGTCTTGCTCTCGTTCGTCATTGGGACATTCGATAACTTGATGTTAAAAATGCTTTCCTTCATAGTTTCCTTACTGAGGATATTTATATAGAACAACCTCTAGGCATGGTTGATTCAAAGTTCCCTAATCATGTTTGCAAATTCAACAGGCACTTTATGGTCTGAAACAAGCACCTCATGCCTGGTTTGATCGCTTTAGTACCTTTCTTTTAAAATATGGTTTTCTTTATAGTCTTGCAGATCCATCCTTGTTTGTTTTTCATTACTCATCTGGCTCATTAATTCTCTTATTATACATTGATGATATGCTTCTCACAGGTTTAGATTCCCAACTACTTTCCTCCTTCATTCAGTTACTGCATACAAAGTTTTCCATCAAAGATGTTGGTCCACTCCATCACTTTCTTAGCATCGAGGTCACTACAACTCCAGATGGCTTGCATTTGTCCCAATCTCACTATGCCTTTACCATTCTTGAACGAGCAGAAATGGTCGATTGCAAGCTTATGAGCACACCACTTGAAGCCAAGACGAAAGGCCTTCATAATCAGACTCCCCTTGAAGATCCAACTTTATATCATGCCATTGTTGGTGCTTTACAGTACCTTACCTTGACTCGGCCTGACTTAGCCTATAGTGTCAACTTTGTCTCTCAATTTATGCACTCTCCCACTCACTCTCATCTTAAGCTGGCTAAATGCATTCTACGTTATGTCAAAGGAACAATTACTTTTGGTCTGAACCTTACTTCAAACACTACACTTAATCTTTATGCTTTTTTAGATTCAAATTGGGCTAGCTGTCCTATAACTCATCGTTCTGTAAAAATTTATTGCATATTTCTTGGTCGGAATCCAATCTCCTGGTGTGCCAAGAAGCAACATACTATTTCTCGCTCTAGCACTAAAGTGGAGTATCGAGCAATGGCACACACTGCAGCTGAAGTTACCTAGTTAACTTATGTTTTAAAAGATCTTCATGTTCCATAACCTCACACTCCAATACTGTTCTGTGACAATATCAGTGCTTTGCATATGATTGTCAATCCCATTTTTCATGCAAGAAGCAAGCATATTGAGCTTGATTATCACTTTGTCCATGAAAGGGTTGCACTTGGTTTTCTCATCACTCAATATATTCCTACTTCATCTCAAGTAGCTAACATTTTTACTAAACCTATGTCCAAAGCTAATCTTGCTCTCTATCGTCCTAAACTTTGCCTCTAACCTCGGCCTTGTTTATGGGGAGATATTAACAACACCAGCTCATCTGAGATTACTTTGGAGTGATAAGGTTGTTAGGAGTTATAAGGTTGCAAGTAATCTCTTCCCTTATTAAGGAAGAAACCAACTCATATGAGATTACTTTGGAGTGATAATGTTGTTAGGAGTTATAAGGTTGCAAGTAATCTCTTCTCTTATCAAGTAAAAATATATTTGGGTGGTTAGATAAATTCAAGCTCAACTCAATTATTGGTCAAAGCAGTTAATCCAAACTGATCATTTGGTTACAATATAATTTTATTATTTTAGACTCTCTTATCTTGTTAGTTAGATTAGCTAAAATATATATATAGCATGTATCGGATTGAATTTTAAGTTTCCTTGCTCACGTTAATAAAAGAAAAAAAAAAAGCATTTCAGTTATCAAAGTTTTTAATTGGAACTTCTGGTTTGGAAAGTGGAGTGTATTGGAACTTTACTGATTATAATCAAATTTTATAACTTTTTTTTAGTACAATTAAGTCCGATAAACTAATAAAAAATTAATTTTGCTAGATACTAACAAATTAAATTGATAATTTTTTTAGAAACATATATATAGCCTAATTATTAAATTTTAAAGTTTTTCAATCTATAATTTTTTAAATTTTTCTTAATTTTTTTAAAAAAATTTCCTTAAACTTTTAAAAATTTTAAATGAAGTGATATAAATTTGAAAAAAAATAACCAAATTTATTTGTTAATATAAATAGCGAATTGATAATTGACCTAAAATTTAATTTTAATAGTTGAATAAAAAATTTTATTTATCAATTATTGTGTAGATTTAAAAATTATTGTGTAAATTTTAAAAATTTAAACTAATGAATAAAATTTGAAAATTTTTATTTAACCATTAAAATTAAATTTTGGGCAGTTATCAATTTGATATTTACATTTGGTAAATTTTTGAAATTTATATCACTTAATTTTATAATTTTTAAAAATTTAAGAAAAATGTAAAAAAATTTAAAATATGTTGAAAAACTTTTAAATTGATCTTCTGTGAGTTGTCATCATTTGCCTTTAATTTGCTTTGAGTAATGCATTGTAATCATTAGCAAATATCAATGCTTTCTAATTGATATTTGCTATGTAGATGTTGAAGAAACAGTAGTGTCACTAGTGTGTTTATTTGATTGGTCAAAGTTGCATCTCAATCTTGATTAACGTAACGGTTAAGTTATAATTTACTTGCCAGTTTTTTGTAACTTCCGTTTGTAAATTGATATAAACCTCAAGAATACTGTATCATTATCCATAGTGACAAAACCAGAATTATAACTTAAGCCTTAAGGTGAGCAAACAAATGTTGTTTTTGTATAAACACAAATGTAAGGAGCAAATGTTTACGTAAAAAATATATGGAGGAAACTGTCAGTTTTATAAAAGGGTAGATATAAAATTTTGTAATACTTTGGTTTTAAAATGAAATTTTTCTAAAAGAGAACAATTGCCAACCTTGTCCATAATGTGGCTTCGCCGCTGATTTTCCAAGTTCAGCAATTTCTTCAGTTTGACTCTACTCTTGAAAGAATGTACACCGCAATTTTCTAAATCTGTATTTGGAAGTGTATTTTGATAGTCTAGATATAGTGTTGTATAACGTAGACAAAAAGTAACATGAAATTAAGAACTGTTAGGCAGCATTTAAATAATTAACTTTTGGACATGGGTTTGTGAAATATTTGCAAGGAGTCATTTCTCAGTCTTGAATAATTGAGAATACAATATTGTTCTGCGTTTTTCATTTTACTACTCTTATTCAGGTCTAAGCTCATGTCAAACTGTTTCCTTGCTCAAAAGCAATTTCTTTATTTCCTTCATTAGATCTGATTTGGGCTATTATTTTGTTGTCTTGTAGGCAATAGCAAACAAGATAAAGCGATGCAAAACTGAATCATTTTCCTGTCCTGCTAATTGGAAGAAGTTTCCTTGTTCTTAGTTTGTTCTTTGTAAGGATATTTCTACTGCATGGTGTCTTGCAAGGTCTTGTCTGCATGTGCCTTTCCTTTTGTACTTCGTACAGCCTTGAGTTTGACAACCCTGAAAGACCTGAATGCAACAAACTTCTTTCAATGTACCAACTTGTTTCAGGCAAGACAAAAGAGGTAATGTAATGTCTAGTTTGCTTTCATCTGGGAGCCTGACTATGATACTTAATACCAATCTTATCAGCTTTGCGGCTTCTGAAGTCAAAATTACTCTGACAAAACTTCTTCTTTATAGGAGGTTGCACAGGAATGTCAGGATATGAACTGGGGCACATTCAAGCCTCTCCTAGCAGATGCTGTGATTGATCATCTACATCCCATCCAGGTTTCGACTTTTGCTCATCAGCATATGTGTCATACTTCACTTGGCATGGAGGCAGTATAATTTTGCTAACCGTTGTCAATTAAATGCACCTGTCTTATTTTTTTCAAATATTTTTTTTATAATTCAACATTCACTTTAAAAGACATATTTATTAATTGTTGAAAATTATAATATTTTTCTATAAAAAATATAAGAACCATTTTCAATTTTTTCTTGCGAATTTACAAAAATTCTTATATTCAAATACACATATTGCATTTTATGTAAAATACTCTAATTCTATTATATATAAAACATTACTCTTTTTTTTATAAACAATTATTCCTTATATTCTAATTAAAAAACCCCCTTTTATTCAATTAAAAGCACATTTTCTTTCTATAAATTCTCAATCATTTTCTATTTTTTCTTTCATTTTATTTATTTAATTATTATTATTACTACTACTCATATTAAAAATATATATGTGCTCTTAATAAAAATTAATAAAATAAAATTATTACAATAACTTATTAAGTTCTCATTTTTATATTTGATTAGTTTGCAATTTTTAACTTATTAAAAAAATTTCCCTAAAAAAAAACTTATTAAAATTATTTAATTATTTATCATAAAAATATGTATATTATTTGCGATCCATGCAAAGTGCGGATGCTCCAAAATCATTAAACTTAAAATTTGACGAATATCTTTTTTCATATTTTAGTATTCACTTCAAAAGCTTTACATGTAAAACTATTAAATTTTTATTTTTAATTAAATTATAAAATTCTTATTGTAAATGGTTATTGCATAATTTTACAATGAACTTTAGTCATTTCATCAATCTATTCTATTTTTAAAATTGTGGTGAATTAGTAAATGAACATTTTAATTTGTTTCAAGTCTATTTATGGTCAAAATAGCATGTGCCTATATTGACATGGCATGCATGTATGAATTTATTTGGTGATGTGAAAATTAGAGGAAAAAATTAGTAAATTTCGTATCCTTAACTTTCAATTTTTTTTTTCAAATATATTTTTAACCTTCAGCTTTTTTGCAAACATATTATTATTTTCAGCAAATAAATATACATGTATGTCATGTCGGCATACCATGTCAGCATGTCATTTCATCATGGACACATGATATTTTGATATTAGATAGATTTACAACAAATTGAAATTTTATATATCAATTCGTCACAATTTAAAAGTATGATAAATTGGCAAAAATCATTGAAGTTCATAGTATAATTATGTAATAACCTATTTTAAATATACACGTACTATATTCTATGTTATATACATACTCTAATTCTATTATATTTAAAACATCACTCTCCTTATATTTCAAAAAAAAAAATCACTCTTATATTCTTATATCTATTATTCTAACTAAAATATCTATCTTTTATGCAATTAAAAACACTTGTTCATTTTCTATTTAACATAAAAAGTAAAACAAAATTACAAATTTTCAACTATATTACATTTTTTATTTTATTTTATATTATTAATTATTAGTATTATTACTATGCATATTAAAAGTATATATGTTCTCAATATTATAGAAAAATATTATGAATTTTACTATATATGCATAAATTTTTAGAGGTAAAGGCTGAATTCTATATTATCTTAATAACTTTAGAAATCAACATTATATATATATATATATATATAGATTATTCTCTAAATATGAAAAGATCTACACCTTAATCTAGTTAACAACTTTGTAAGAGAGAGTACCCTAATCCCACTCCATTATCTAACTGGACTAATAGACAAAGAACCCTTAAACTTGTGTTGCATACAGTTAGGCCTAAAACTTCAATTTCTCAGCCAAATTACCCTAAAATTTAACAAAAAGGTATGTTTGTGATGCACTTCCTTAATAAAGAAGGTGAAATTTCTTTTTTAATAAAATAATTCCTATGTCCCACATACATAAAACATAATTTATTTTTAAGTACAAAAATAAATTAAAAAATAAATTCTGCCATCAACACCATCAACAACGCTATTACAATGATAAAACATCAATAAAACAAGAAGTAACAACAATAGGAATTAAACAAGAAGTGAAAAATGTGACAACAGTAATGATGGGTAGCATATATGCATACCATGTTAAAGAAATAAAGAAAGAAAAGAATTAAAATACAGGAGAAGAAAAAAGTTTTCCTTATCTATTCTCTGCAATTGAGCATCCAAATGATCAAAATTCTGAGAAAATATACAATTGTGCTATCATAGCAAGAACTTTTCTCAACTACAGTCCCTCCAAATTTCTCTTGAACATCCTTTGGAGTTTCAATACGGAAAATGGACAAAAAAGATGAAAAAACATATCAATGCAAGCACAAAAAGGAGAAAAATGATTTCCAAGGTTGAGGCTTGCCAAGCTAGGAGCAACCACATCTATATTTAGTGGTGGTCATCAGCTGCTCACCAGGAACAGCACCCATTTGATAACCTTCAAACACCATAGGCTTTAATTGGTACAAGTTAAGTGTCCAAGATGAAAGTGCTTAACACATCACACTGAGCATTCGGAATGGCCATGCAATGAATGAGCAAAGCATAATCGAACTCAACTTCCAAATGCCAGAAGCAATTTCAACCTCAACTTGATACTAATAATGATCCTTCCCCCCTTTCCAACCACCCTTGCTCACAGTGTTGCTCATGCAGGTGCAAGTGCAAGGTCTTGGTCTTCTTAACCTTTTTTACCCATATCACACAATTCTTCAATCATTGAGATTCCTCTAGGAACTAATCCTGACTTTGCCTTTCATAAACTCTAACAATTTTACCCCTTGGCCGACCTAAAATTGATTCAAGACAACATCAACTTTGTAAATAATGATATTGATGAAGGTTGCCATATGTATCAAAAAAAAAAAAACTCACAATCATAAGTGCTAACACAATTAAAATTAAAAAAAAAAAACACCACCATCCTAAGATTTGTCATTTTGTTTATTTTCTTCCTTATGTGCATCTTCATGGTCTAATCCACTAATTTAATCCTCTTCTTCACTTAAATTATGCTCATAAAAAAGTTTCTTTCCTTCAATGTTTTGCCACTTCCTTAGACGTCCCCTACGTCTTACAATAGCCCCCTCTTTCTCTTCTATAAATATTAACAACATCTGTACCATAATGCATTTTTAAAACCAAGGCCAAACTTTAAGATCCATAGTACAGCCAAAAGTTGAAAGTATTATGAATTACATGCAAATAAAAAATAAAATAGAAAACCACATTGTCCATATCCCTAATTTCAAAAATAAACCAATTCCAAAAACCTTTAAAAGTTTTGATGTGAAGTAATATTAATATAAAGTATAGCATTAAGTAATTATAATATAATACAATTGAAGCTTTTAGTTATAGTAAAAAAATTATATTTGTAATAAAATTATTGAATTTTATAATAAAAATATACAAATTTTGTATAAATTAATATTAATATTAAAAATTTCCATTAAGTAAATATAATTTAAATTATGAAGTATTAATATTAATTAAATAAAATTTTAATTTGATGATAAATTTTTTTTTTGTTGAAGTAAATTAGTACTTATATTAAGTAAATAAAATTTTAATTATGAAGTAAATATAATATCAAGTAAATATAATATAATATTAATTGAGTAGTAAGTAAATAAAGCCTAAATTACTAAGTATAATAAGGGATCAAATATACTACATGTTGAGCTCCCGAGCTTGGTTTGAGTTCCTCAAATACGAACTCGAGTCGAGTTTGAGCTAAACTTTTAAAAATTTAATAAATTCAAGCTCGGTTTGAGATCATTAATTTTTAAATGAGTTAAGATTGAACTTTTAAAACTTCAACTCTGTTCTCTCCCTACACACCACCCATATTGACTATGTACCCATTAAGTATCGAATGCCAATATGCAATATACCAATATACCTTTCTCTTATTCATACCCTTCTCTTCACATATAATATCAAATATACCCCTCGCTTTGCTTCGCGTCCTTGGGGTATTCAACATCTTCATTCTCATACCCTTCTCTTCGCATGTAAATATCAAATTTATCGCTCACTTTGCTTCGCATCCTTGGTATATGCAACATCTTCATTCTTAGCAATAATCTTCATCTTTCTTCATTGTTAGCAATAATCATTTCATTTTTTTTCATTGTTAGCAATAAATTTAATTAGAAAATTTATGAGTTTGCATTCAAAAGATCTTGATTAATCTATAATTATTGAGACTAATTTTAAATTTGAGAGAAAATATGAAGAGAATTATAAAGAGAAGACAAAATGAAAAAATTGAGAAAATATGAAGAAAGTAAAGCAAAAAAACAAAGAAGAAAAGAATAAAAAGAAAAAAATATGAAACTTAAAAATGTAAAAAATGGTGTCATGATATTTAAGAATATTTATGTCAAAGATAGTGATAAGAAATATTTAGGTCAAAAAATGTTGCTACATTTAATATTATATTGTATGCTTAAGTGATTAGTGTTGAGGAAGTAAATATTTTTTATTGTATATATTATGAAGTTAATATTTGTATACAATTAGAAATTAAGTCTTTCTTTTATTTAGGATGTTATTATATTCCTAATTAGGATGTGATTAGGATTCCTATGTATATATATAAGGGTTGTAACGTTTCTTTAAATATATGAAAAACATATTTCCCTTAAATTTTCTATTATTTTCTCTGAATTTTATTCTTCATGGTATTAAAGCATACCTATTGAAATTGAATTTTTTTATTGAATCCTTGAAATCATATTTTTTTTCTCTTCAAAATTCTTTGAATCCCTTTAAATCCTCAAAATCATGACCACCGAAAACACATCCATCATATCTTATGGAACACCAAATTTTATTCAAATCCTTTAAGATAATTCTCTTTTTCCTACATGAATGATCCTAGATGATACGAACTATCCTTTATGGTCACAACTCATGGAGATGTGAATTGGAGCTAGAAATAAATATAGCTTTCTTAATGGTACTATGCCAAAGCCACCAGTAGGAGATAAAGATTTAGAGACATGGCTTCTTGATAATAATCGAGTTAAAAGATGGTAGATTGATTCCATGAGTCCGACATTGATGTAGAGATTTATCCATCTTCCAACAACAAAGGAGATATAGGATGCTATCTCAAAAACCTTCTATGATGGATTTGATGAAACTCAGTTGTTCAAATTAAACTGGAAATCATTCACAATACGTCATAATGGTAAGCCATTACCTATATATTATAATGAACTGGTTGGAATATTTCTAGAAATTGATGCCCGAATGTGTGCACAAGGGAGAGGATGTTAATGGAGTAGTATCACTCCATAAACATATTACCCGACTTCGAACACATATTTTCCTAATTAGGCTTGATTCGGAATTTAATAATGCTCGGAGTGAAATACTCCAGAAGGATCCACCTCTTGATCTCGAGTCTAGTTATGCATATGTGCGAAGGGATTATAACCAGCGCCATACGATGGAAGAGCCAAATATACTACCGGACTATGTTGTACTTGTAGTAGCTTAGACTCATCCCCAGTTTAAAGGAAAAGTACCGAGTAAGTCCATCACATACACCTATACTCATTGTGGCGAAGTTGGACACTCTAGGAACGATTCTATAAAATTATGGGATATTCAGAATGGTGAGATTTCAATAGAAAGCCTCGTAAGAAGCTCAAAAAGGCTACAATTGCCACATCTAGTGGTACTAAACCAAGTAGTGATCTTGATGCAACATCAAGTATGATAAATCTTACTTGAAATAATTCATGGATTATTGATACAGGTGCTACTAATCATATGACAAACTCCACTCACCATCTTACATCCATCTACCCATCAAACCAATAAAATATTATAACTGCTAATGGAGGCATAGCACTAGTCACACATGAAGGATTAGTATCTAACTCTTACTCTTTTAATCTATATATTGTTCTTATTGTTCCATCTCTTTTTTGTGATCTACTATTTGTTGGCCAAATCATTGAAACTTTGAATTGCACTGTCAAATTATGGCCTAATTATTGTGTTTTCAGGACATTATAACACACTAGATTCTTGGCTTTGGTGTTAAACATGGAAAGTTGTACTATCTTAATTTGCATGGTGATTCAAGTCAGAAGTCAAGTCAAGTCAATAAGGTTGGTAGAAGTTGCTTGGCCAAAGACCAAATAATCTTATGGCATCGTCGTCTTGGTCATCTTTCTTTTCATAATCTTAGACAAATAAAACTGGAATTTTTTTTAATACCATAGACTCGAAATTCAAGTGTGATATTTATGAATTGGCAAAAAGCCATCGAATCTCATACGTACCGAGTTATAATAAAAATTCACTTCCATTTATGATCCGAATGAAAAGAAGATGTATGTAACTCAGGATGTTCGATTCCATGAAAATGCTCCTTTCTTCTTTCACTTTGAGTGCTCTCTTCAGTGGGAGAAAAATTCGAACCTCTTTGAATTTAAAGATAGCATTATAAGTATTCTAAATATTCTAAATTCGAGTATCTTAAATATCCTGAGTCTCCTGAGTGTTCCGAGTATCTCACCTAGACAAACATTTAATGTTCCAAGTGTTCCAAGCATCTCATATGGAAAGATAATTGAAGATAATATGAGTAATCAAGATATTACATCTTCTTAATCCATACCAGAAGCTAAAGAAACTCTGGATGTGCACAATAAGGTAAACTTGTCTCCCCTAGTAACTCCAAAAGCTGAGCCTCGTTATCCTTCTAGAATTAATAGAGGGGTTCCAAAAAAAAATAATATGATCCGAACCTTCATACCAAAGCTAAATATCCTATTAACAACTTCATATCAATCGACCGTTTGTCTGACTCACATGCCTTTACTGTAAATCAACTCTCTACTGTATCTATTCCAAGTAATGTGCCAGAGGCTATAGTTGATTCGAATTGAAAGAAAGCCATGAATGATGAAATAGAGGCATTGTAGAAGAACTACACATGGGATCTTGTTCCTCTCCTTAAAGGAAAGAGAATGGTGGGGTGCAGGTGGATACTCATTGTCAAACTCAATTCAAATAGAAGCATAAATCGGTATAAAGCTCGATTAATAGCAAAGGGATATACTCAAAAGTATAGAATTTACTATAAAGATACATTTGCCCCAATAGCAAAAATGAATTCCCTAGCTACTAACCTTGACTAGTCACTACGATAATTTAATGTAAAGAATGCATTTTTGAATGAAACCATAAATGAAGAAGTGTATATGGATCCACCACCCGAAACTAAATGTACTGACCTAGTATGCAAACTAAAAAGGGCATTATATGGACTCAAGCAATTGCCTCGAGCATGGTTTAGATGATTCTCAACTTTCATGAGAAAGCTTGGTTATAAGCAAAGTGATACTAATCCTATACTATTCATCAAACAAAAGTTGGGTAAATTCACCGTTTTGATTATATGGTGGTTATTGGGAATGATCCGAGTGAGACAACAATCTTGCAAAGACAGTTAGCATCCGAGTTTGAACTTAAAGATTTGGGTAACTTGAAGTATTTTTTAGGAATTGAAGTTGCACGATTAGCCTAAGGGATTTCCCTTTGCCAATGAAAGTATGTAATGAACCTACTGACAGAGACATGCATGTTTGATTGTAAGCCAGTCGAGACTCCAATTAAAGTTAACCATGGACTTTCAATCCTAAGAGATTAAGTCCCAACTAATGAAAATTAGTATCAAAGGCTGGTAGGAAGGTTGATTTACTTATCTCATACTCGGCCAAATATTGCTTATGCAGTAAGTATTGTAAGTCAATTCATGCATTCTCTGAGTAAAGAACATATGGGTGCAGTATACCGAGTATTAAGATATCTAAAGTCTTCTTTGAGGAAAGGTTTATTCTTTGGGAGAAATAAGGATTATGAAATTACTAACTATACTGAAGCTGATTGGACCAGAGATCGGATTGATTGAAAATCAACATCCAGGTACTTTACGTTTATTGAAAAGAATTTAGTCACTTAGAGAAGTAAGAAATAGAAAGTCATAGCAAGATCAATTGCTAAAGCTGAGTTTAAAGGAATTACTCATGAAGTATGTGAGTTGCTCTAGATAAGTCAAATTGTTCATTACTAAAACATTTGAAGCCTATGTTGTTACATTGTGATAATAAAGTAGCCATAACAATTGCAAACAATCCAGTTCAACATGATCAAATTAAACACGTAGAGGTTGACAGACATTTTATAAAAGATCATCTGAACTAAGGAACAATTGATCTTCCATTTGTTTTTTCTCAAACTCAACTAGTTGACATCCTTATAAAGGCCGTATTTGGAAAATCATTCTACAACTCATTTGGCAAGTTTGAAATGATTGACATACACTCACCAACTTGAGAGGGAGTGTCGAGAAAGTAAATATTTTTATTGTATATATTAGGAAGTTAATATTTGTATACAATTAAAAATAAAATCTTTATTTTATTTAGGATGTTATTTTATTTCTAATTAGGATGTGATTAATATTCTTATATGTATATATAAGGGTTGTAACCCTTCTTTCAATATATGAAAAACATATTTCCCTTAAAATTTCTTTTTTTTTTTCTCTTAATTTTATTCTTCAATAAGAAATATTGATTTTGTGAGAAATTATTGTTGAAAAAAACTTACTATCAATTAACAATTGATCTCTCTAAAAATAATAATAACAACTTATCTGATTTAATGTTATTAATATTAATACCAACTGTTAACATTAACAAAAATTGTTTGAAGAAGCGTGTGCATGCACACATATATATAAAGTTCTAAAGTTATTAAATTCAAAATTTGACAAATATCTCTCTTTATAATTTAATATTTACTCCTAAAATTTATAATTTAATAATTTAACATGTGTTGAGTTATTAAAATTTATAATATTTTTCTAT
Organism: Mallotus nudiflorus; assembly: GCA_947683625.1. Taxonomy (NCBI): domain Eukaryota; kingdom Viridiplantae; phylum Streptophyta; class Magnoliopsida; order Malpighiales; family Euphorbiaceae; genus Mallotus; species Mallotus nudiflorus. Next base: position 1,008,745 of record CANTUR010000067.1, read on the forward strand.
AAAAAATGTTATTTTAAAATTCATATGTTTTATTATATATATAAAACACTCTAATTCTATTACATCTAAATCATGACACTTCATTTCAATTAAAAATTATGTATTTTATTTTAACTAAAACATGTTTTTCAATTTTTTTTAATTTTTTCTTTTATTTCATTTACTTATATATATATATATATATATATATATATATATATATATATATATATATATATATATATATATATATATATATATATATATATATATATATATATTAAAATACACATGTTATATTTTATATATAAAACACTCTAATTATATTATATTTAAAACATTGTTCTTCATTTCAATTAAAAATTATGTATTTTATTTTAACTAAAATATTTTTTTCAACTACTTTCTATTTTTTCTTTTATTTCATATATATATATAATAAAATTATTGCAATAACTTTTAAGTTATCATTTTGATATTTAATTAAATTATTGTCTTAAATTATTAATATTATTTTATTTTATTTTAAAATATATATATTATTTACAGTCCATATAAAGTGTGGATTCAAGACTAGATTTTTTTAATTATTATGCTAATTTTTTCTAATATGACTCATATTATAATTGATTCAGTAAAATTGACAGATATTATAAATGTTGGAATAAATCATAAATTGTGAATATAAGTTAATCTTACGTCAAAATAAATAAATTGCAAATAAAAAGAAACTTATAAATCTTGATTTGACAGTAGCAGGAATTGTCCTGAAACGAAAAGGGCGGTGGTCGGGCGTAGAACACAAACAATCATCGAATTTAATTTGGAGGATTATCCTCAAAATCATATCATTGCATTTTATATTTTTATTACGCATTTTCTGCTGGCCTGTTGAACCGATCATTTTTCAATTTTTTCGTCTTTCTTATTGGAGCTCTATTTGATTGAATCTCAATACATTAGATTTGAAACTTTTACATTTAAAATTAAACGTGCGGATTATATTAAATAATTTTTATTAAATTTAATAATAATAATAATAATAATATAATAAATTAAAAATTAAAAGTTAAAAATTTAAATGATAATATCCCTCAAGAAATTTAAATAATCTATAAAAATAATATTAATTTAAATATATATATATATATATATATATATATAGAGAGAGAGAGAGAGAGAGAGAGAGAGAGAGAGAGAGAGAGAGAGAGGGAAATTATTTTTCAATGAAAAAGGATATCCATTTTTGTGTATTAATAAAAATAGTATTAATTAGTTTTGAAAAATTCTGAAATTGATAAAGATAGTTTTAGTTTGTATTTAAAATTTTATATTTAAAAATTAAATAGATTTAGTTAAAAATAAAATAATTTTTTTAATATTTATTATCAAATTTAAATAAATACATAAACTATTAATTATTATAAGATTTATTTATAAATATTTTATAAAAATTCATATTTATAATGCACTACATTTTACATATATATGAATTATGAGTAATAGTTAAAATTAATAATTTTATTATTAGTTTAATTTATACAATAGTACACAATTTATAATATAAATAAAAGTAATTATAAAATTATTAAACTATAAAAATAAAAATTTTTATGAATTGATAAACAAGAAGAATTTATTTCACAAGATATATATATATATATATAAGTAATAAACTTTAATCAATTAGAAAATACTTATCCTTTAGATAGTGTAAAAAAAAAAAATTATATGATTAATTTTTCAAATTTCATATAAGCTAAATATTTTAATTTTAGTTTTTAATTTATTTGGTTCCAAATAATATTTATTAAAAATTTATAAATTTATTTTAATTATATCATAGATAAATAATATTACTTTTCTGAATACAATATTATTTTTTATATTATTCTATAATGATATTATATGTTTATGTGAATATTTGCAAACAATTATTTTTATATTATTATTCATTTTTTATAATAATTCTTAAAATGTAATACATAAGTCTTATGTGAATTATTATTAATATTACATACTATTTAGTATTTACAATTTATTCTATTCATATCATAATAATTTATATATTTTATAGTTAAAAAATTAAAATAAATTATACGTTTAATAATGAGAAAAAACTAATAATAAATAAAATATGAAAGATTACTACAACATATAGATAAATAATCTCTCAGGACATGAACATCAAAAGAATTTGTACTTTATACTTGTTCTAATTATTTATTAAAGTAACAAGTTTAAAAAATAGAAAAAATGCCACATGACAAAATTTTTCCTAATTGGTAAAGTTTATATTCTTACTTTTATATATTTTATATAGATATAGATATCAGTAGATTAGGAAAAAAAAATTATTTAAATTTGATAAAATTAATTTATTGTGTCATTATATAAATAATAGTAATAAAAATTTGGAATTTTATTTAAAAAAATTAAATTATAAGAATATAATCTAAAGATATAAATAAAAATCGACAACAAAATTCAAAAATATTATATAACAAAATTTTTGATTTTATGTTTAATTGACATGACAATATTTATAAATATGTTTATTTTTACTAAAAAATTATAATTTTCAAAAAATATATTATATTAATTAAAAATTTATAAAACCAAAATCAATTAATTTTATTCACTAAATGCCAAAATAAATTGAAAATATATAAAAATTATCATATTTTATATATTAATGGATGGAAGTAATTAGATTCATTCATATTTATAAATTAAAAAAATTTAAAGATAATATAAAATTGTAAATTGTAAATTATTTCAAATAAAAATCTTGTAAGCCGATATATTAAAAAATTAAGAAATAATTGGTAAGTGAAAAAATATAAAAATAAAAAATTTATTAAAATCATAAAAAATTAAAATAAATGTAGTAAGAAATATGAGAAATCATTAAAAATGTTAAATTTAAAAATTTTACATTTAAACCTAAAATTATTTAAAATTGTTATATTATATTATATTAAATGATTGGGTTTAGGTGATAATAAATATTAATTTTGTGTGCAATCTCAGCCATAAATTTTCTATATGTGAACAAGTAGCCTTAAATAATGTTATTAAAATTAACCTTAAGAATATTAATAAGCACAAATGGTATTAGTTTTTAATATTATGCTAATTTGTTATAACAAGATTGTAAGCACCTAATTTTTAGGATGTAATTGTGCATGTGTGCGATGAAAGTCCCTATGATGAAATTAATCAAGAAATTGACCTTTAATGTCGATATTTCACAATTTAAAGGATTAGATTGTGACGTTTTAAAGCTTAAATGCAAGAATTATAAGTTTTAGGGTTTAAATCAAGTTTTAGGGTTTTTTTTTTTTTAATTTGAGTTGGCACGTCAAATGTCAGTCAGTATTCAGCCAAATGTCGATTGGCATTTGGCCTAATACCGATCGACATTTGGCCTAATAGGCCAAATGTCGATCGGTATTAGGCCAAATGCCGATCGACATTAGCCAAGGCCAAATGCGGATAAGCATTTGGCCTAATATCGATCGACATTTAGCCTAATGTCGATCGACATTTGGCCTAATGCCGATCGACATTAGCCAAGCCAAATGCAGATAAGCATTTGGCCTAATGTTGATCGGCATTAGACAAATGCCGATCGACATTAGACAAATGCTGATCGACATTAAATTTACATTTCACCTAATGTCGATCGACATTACATTAATTTTTTTCCTTTTTTTTTCATAACTTCAGTCTTTATCTCGCTTCTTATTAGTTAATTAGATGTAATTAATACACGTGCCCTGCTCTGTGTGTTTAAAGAAGTCTGCAGACTTAGTTCAAAATAAATCCTATCCTATCTGGGTTTTCAAAAATTAAAAACTCAGACGCATGCTATGCAACTAAATCCTACATTCGCGCAGAAGAGGTTAGCTCCCTGACTTTAAAAGTTGAGGGAGAAGTCTGCAATGGGTTTTTTTTTAAAGCAGTCTTTTTATTCTTTTTTTCTTTTTTTGAGAAAAATTATTAAAAAAGAGGTTTAAGATTGATTTTTATTAAAAGCAACGAAGATTTTTTTTATTTATGGAGCTTGTAAAACCTAATTATTTACATGAGGCCAAAAATCTCAGTTGCTCACTTTTGATTTTTAACCCTAAAAGACCAAATAAAACTGCATTCTATTTTAGTCCATCGAACGTGAAAGAGTCATTCAGAGCCAATTCCAAACGGTGAAAATCATAATCTGAGAGGCCATCTAATTGCATCTGCACAACATCTTTTACTCTTTTCTTTTCCTTTATTTTAATTTGATTTCTCTATTCTATTTTTAGTGATTCATTATTGATTAAGTTTTTATTTTTGTTTTGACTGATGTTATGTGATGCTCTGGAGGGGAGGTTAGAGATATGTGATTTTCTAGCAGTAACTATTAAAGAATCCATGGATGCTATGGACTAAAGTTTGTAAAACTCCCGTAAGATTTAAGATTTTTCTATTTCTCTGTGTTATTTGTTCATTTATTTTTTATTGGTTGTAATTGATTTTATTTTAATTCTTTGCATTATAGGTTGTAATTGCCCCAATAGTGGGAAAATGGTGGAATTATAACTCTCTGCACTAAAATTGATTAGTAATTAGGGTTTCACTTAGTAAAACCTCATAAAATCAATGATGGCAGTAGTTAATTAGGTTTCATGAAATTGATTTATGATTTTTTTAGAAAATCATTAAAATGCATATTTGATATATTTTTTTGTGTTTTATTTATTTTGGGCTTACTTTTTTTTTATGTTGTTGTCCTTTAGGGCCTCAAGCCCACGATAGGTTCAAACTCACTAAATAAAATAGACTTAAAATGGTTTATGTTAATTAATTAAAATCAATTAGGCCCATTAGGTTAATTTAGACTTAGGCCCATTTTTAGATTAACTAAAATTAATTTAAACTTAGCTCAGCCTATCTAATTTCATTTCTTTTTAAAAAAATAAATAGACTTAGGCCCACTTCCCATTTTAAAACAAATAGACTTAGATTCACTTATAATCCATTTTCTTTAAAAATTTATAGATTTAAGCCTATTTGTAGATAATTGAAATCAATATACTTAAGCTCACTAACTAATAACAATGTAGACCCACATTTAGTCCATTTTCATTTGTAAATAAAAATTGTAAATCTAGCTAACTTTTAATAAAATTAACCTAGTTTAGATTTAGGGACGATGCGCTTGAATACATTTTTTATATATGATTTTATTGACTAGATGCCTTAAAATTAGATGTATGTTCAAATAGGGTTTAATAAAATTGCATGTAATTAGAGAATAAAGTAATAATTTATAAAGTAATTCTAAATGAACATGAGACTAAGAGAAGTTAGTATTCCGTTATCATAATCTCTTGGTTCTGGTGCTAACTTTCTTTTAAAGAATCGACTACCACTAATCGAATTGTCCCAGTTATTACCCTGAGTGGTGACTCCTCTTCTCTATGCTATGACTTTGTGGCATAGTAGTGTGTTCCCTAAGGCCCTGAGCCTAAACAGTGTCATGGTTGCTAAAATTTTGGACGTGCGTTAAACCCCACTGTCTACAAAGACTCTCATATAAATTGATATAATAAAATTCAAAAGATATTATAAATATTAGAATAAATTGTAAGCATAATAGTGAATAAAAGCTAGTATCACATCAGAAATATATAAATTAAGTGAATTGTATATAAAATGCAAAATTTATAATCATGATTAGATGAGAAATGAGGAGGAAAAAGGAAAATCAAGTAGACATAAATGTATTAAATATTTACAAATATATTTAATGTCATCTCAAATATCAAATATATTTGTATGTCAACGTGCAAATATATTTAATATATTTAATGCCATCTCAAATATCAAATATATTTGTATATTATATTTGTATGTCAACGTGCAAATATATTTAATATATTTAATACCATCTCGAATATCAAATATAATTGTATCAAATATATTTAATGTCATCTCAAATATCAAATATATTTGTATAATGAGGAAAGAGGAAAATCAAGCGGACGTTTGGTTCTTTGGGTCTAAAGTACCATCCAAATATATTATATTTTTACAAATATATTTAATGTCATCTCAAGTATCAAATATATTTAATGTCATCTCAAATATCAAATATATTTAATGCCATTTCAAATATCAAATATATTTGTATATTATATTTGTATGTCAATGTGCAAATATATTTAATATATTTCATGTATTTCATGTAGATCAAGATGTAGAAAAGCATTGCTAACATCAAGATGGTGACATGCCATGTTGACATACAAATATATTTGATATTTGAGATGACATTAAATATATTTGATACAAATATATTTGATATTTAAGATGGCATTAAATATATTTGATACAAATATATTTGCACGTTGACATACAAATATATTTGATATTTGAGATGTCATATCAAATATATTTAATGCCATCTCGAATATCAAATATACTTGTATCAAATATATTTAATGCCATCTCAAATATCAAATATCAAATATATTTCATGTCATCTCAAATATCAAATATATTTGATATTTGAGATGGCATTAAATATTTAATGTCATCTCAAATATCAAAAATATTTTTATGTCAACGTGCAAATATATTTGTATCAAATATATTTAATGTCATCTTAAATATCAAATATATTTGTATCAAATATATTTAATGTCATCTCAAATATCAAATATATTTGTATGCCAACATGGCATGTCGCCATCTTGATGTTAGCAATACTTTTCTACATCTTGATCTACATGAAATATGTTAAATATATTAAATATATTTGCACATTGACATACAAATATATTTGATATTTGAAATGGCATTAAATATATTTGATATTTGAGATGACATTAAATATATTTGATACAAATATATTTGATACTTGAGATGACATTAAATATATTTGTAAAAATATAATATATTTGGATGGTACTTTAGACCCAAAGAACCAAACGTCCGCTTGATTTTCCTCTTTCCTCATTATACAAATATATTTGATATTTGAGATGGCATTAAATATATTTGATACAAGTATATTTGATATTCGAGATGGTATTAAATATATTAAATATATTTGCACGTTGACATACAAATATATTTGATATTTGAGATGGCATTAAATATATTAAATGTATTTGCACGTTGACATACAAATATATTTGATATTTGAGATGACATTAAATATATTTGTAAATATTTAATACATTTGGATGGTACTTTAGACCTAAAGAACCAAATGTCTGCTTGATTTTCCTCTTTCCTCCTCTTTTCTCATCTAATCATGATTATAAATTTGTATGCCAACATGAAAATGTCTACATGTCTTTGACTCTTGATTTCTTAACTTTGTTTGTAAGTTAAGGAAATTTTTGAACGGTTTGAAGTAAGCACCATGTGTTTGGTTTAAAAAACTCAGCACTTTTTTACTAACAATTGGTTTTTAGGGGTCCATGTCAATTCCTTACTATTCATATATTCTCATGGTTGCAATACATGTTATCTACTTATATATGTTGACGATATTATTATTATATGCAATTCTATATAGTTTGTTCAGTTAGTTATTGACAAATTAGCTACTGCCTTCTCTTTATTAGATTTTGGGCATTTGTCTTTTTTTTGTCCAATGTATCCGCTGCTGTTGTCTCTGAGTCTGCTGGGCTAAACCTCTATGCTGACTACTCAAACCAATCTATAAACTTAAGTATGGAGTAGTCTGGAATCCACCTGACTGAACACCCAACTGGTAATAATCAGGCATAGCTCTTTGCCTGACTAGCCTCAGCTCAATCTCCTTGGCCAACTTAATCACTAACTCCAGAGTAAGGCCCACTGTAGGCATACTAACAAATGTAGAGCCTAATCCAATGATGTATGTAGTGATTGTGAAGTACTAGTCTCGCATCAGATCCTCTACATATCTGCCAAGCCAGAGGAACTCTCAAGTATAGTCCTCAACAGATCTGTCACCGCAAGAAATACTGGTCAATCGGAGTCGATAACTCATGCGAAGTAGCTCTGGGCAGAATCTCCTCAAAAATTGCTCTCTGAACTAAGCCCAGGTCATTGTCAACATATACAGCTGGATCATCTGAATAAACCAGTCCAAGGCTGGCCCCTCAATAGAAAGCTCGACTATCATAATCCGCTGGTACTCGGTGTGAGCAGTCTGAGTCCTAGTCTCGATCGCATGTATAAAGTCTAAAGGGTCGGAAGTCCCATCAAAAGCGATCCTGCCAACTCGAGCATAGAACAGAGCTACCTCAGGGTCAGACATACCCTGCTGATAGGTAGGCTGAACAAGCTGAACTGTCGGAGGTATAGTAACATCCTTGTACTCAGGCTCTACAAGCTCCTCATCCTGTATCTCTCTCTGTCTATGGCAACCTGTCACTCCTTAAGGTCTACCTCTGCCATGACGTATGCTCCTAACTGGTGGCTTATGAGGTAAAACCTCATCCTGCAAGGACTTATCATCCTCGGCCTCAATGACCGGTGGAGCAACATATCCTCGCCTCCTCCTTCTGAAAAGACAAATAGAAGGATTCAGACAAAACATACAATGAAGGATAATGCAAAAAAATAAATCAAGGAATACTTATCAAGACATACTCAAACCTAATTCATTGCAGTAGTTTCAACAGAAACACAATACTGAAAACTAGGGCCACAACTCATATAACTAAGGCCTTGACACAGAACTCCGCTCTGATACCAACTTTGTCACGATCCAAAATAGGGGCCACGATCGATGCTAGGGAATAGGAATTCTTTCGAATCCAGAACCCGTAACAAGCCCTAAAAAGAAATATAAAAGGATGCAATAATAATAAAATAAATAAAACACCTTGCAGTGAAAATTAAAATCTCATAAGTAATAATATAACTCATCCACTGATTTAATAACACAAATCCATCTCATATATATAAAATCTTTCAATACAAATTCTCGGTTTCAACTTTTAAAATGTAAATCTCATACATATATAATACATACAGCTCACTAAAGCAACTACTGCAGTGTCTAGAATACAAAATAAACTCAAGTAAGTAGTTTACACAATAAGGCCGGGGCAGAAGAAATTCGACGTAAAGGTCTGCTACTGAGATCTGAGGACGAAGACTCTCTTGAAAAATAAATCAATGGAGGGGAGTCAAACCTCACTGAGTGAATTGGTATAATATATATACATGCATAACTAAATGACAAATGCACACATTCAATAGTATATATAATAAGTATATATACAGGCAACTACACACGGATGCAGCAAAAATCATTTTATATAATACTAAAAATAATAACCGTTTATGAAGGATCAAATAGAACCCTAAATGATCGCAACCTTAAATAGTGATAGACAACACTCTAGCCATACAGGCTCACTTATTCCAAATAAATTCACTTGTTCCATTTGGACAATAGACTGGCCCTAAGACACTAAGTCAATTGAGCTCCATCAGTCTGACAATCAATGTGATTGACCCCGAGACACTTGGTCAACTGAGCTCCAGCAATCACACTCTCAAATCACATCACACATCAATTAAATCAATCCAATCATAATCCACAAATAGGTTAGTAATTTAACCTAAATTATATCGTCGTACCGATACGTACTCGGTCCTAGTGCTGCCCACTAGGTAGCACGTTCTATTGATATCCTTCATTTAAAAATAAACCCATACATTCATAAAATAAATGATGCATGACATTAATTTAAATAGCAATATAAACCATATATATACTAGAAATATGCCAAAAATAAAAAAAGTATATTTCGAGTATATATATGTCAAACATAATCAGTTTAATTATAAAGTAAACCAAAAATAAACTATATATATACTTAAAACAATTTAAGTATAAATCATGGATAAAACATGTATTTAATTCAAAATATACCAAAAATATATTAAAATATACCTAAAGTATACCTAAGCATTTATTAAATCATTTATGCATAATTCATAAAATTTAAACATACATTTCTAAAAACATGCATCCTAATACACGTATATATAAAATAACAACTCACAGTTGTGCGCTCCTCGAGACGGGTCCCACGAGCCTGGTCCACTAAGCCTCGACCTCGGTCTTGGTGCAACTAAATAAATAACTGACAACATAAAATTATAATAAATCTAACGAAATTCCTAGAGACTTGATCTAAAATACCGGACACAGACTAAGAATAGGGATTTGATCGAATGTCACGTTTTACAAGAATTCTACCGAAAATTCGACAAAACCTCCCTTGTAAGACGAACATCTCTCTACTCAGAAAGTAGAGCCGGTCCTACAAGAAAACACACTTCGAGTATATATAGTCACATAACCCCTCGGTTAGACTCCCAAACTACGATTCCACCGATCGAGGTTTATAATTCACGAAATATACACATAATACATTAAAATTCCAAAAATACTAAAAATACCCTTAATATACCAAAATATAGAAATTTAGGGATTTAAACGCTAAAAATAATTATTTTACCGATAATTACATAAAAACCCTAATTTTTATAAAATATTATTAAAAATCCATAATTCTCGATAAATTCACAAATATTAACCAAAATTCATTTTATAAATCCAAATTACATAATTAGCCCAAAAACATATTAAAAATCACTAAAAACTCATTTATTTACAAAAATAGTATATTATATATAATTTGAAAATAATTTTTGGAAAATAGTTTTAATTAGTTAAAAATAGTAAAAAATTTGTAAAAAATTATTTTTATACCTCAAATAATTATTAAAACCAATTTAACTTAATATTCAACCAATTTATTACAAAATTACCAAAATACCCCTAATATATATAAATTCACATAATATACTATAATTATTCAAAAATTCACTAAAAATTATATAATTACTCAAAAATTATTTTCTCAACATATGATTCAATAAAATCAATAATTATACTCAATTAACCAATTAATTTTAACAAAATACTCATTTATCCTAATTTTCCAAAATTCACCTAAACTAAATAAAATTATAATAATTACACAAAAATCACAAAAATTACAAATTAATTTCAAAAATTAATTTCAACCTCTATAAACACCATAAATCACAATTTCACAAATTATTTAATTAATTTACGAAAATTAGAAAATATTAATAAAATAATAAAAAATTCACAAAAATCAAAATAAATTCCAAAAATTCTGAAAAAATTCCAGGGTGAAGATTAATCTAAGAGAAACAACTTTTGTAAAGGAATTAAGCTTGAATCATCAATATTGAAGTTCAAAAAAAATCAAGAAGAAAAAGAGGCCGAATTTAAAACCAAGCTTAAATCCTTACCAATTCAAGTTTTCAAGCTTCCAGGAACTTAGAATCGACTTCTATGGAGTTCTAGGAGCAAAACCACACTGGAATCATCAGAACGATGGTCGGACAAGGGAGAACAAAAATAATGGAGTTCTCAGGTTTTCCGGCCAACTCACGGGCAAACAACGCCGGAGAAGATGGTGGGAGGTGGCGGAGCAGTTGAGGGAGGCAGTGGCATGCCAGCAAGCACAGTGATGGTGAGGGAAATAGACGATTTGCATAATGAGGGAGGGGAAGGTGTCGAGTGGTTTAGGGAAGGAGACAATGGCATCAATTGTAAATCTGATAACTTTATATATATATATATATATATATATATATATATATATATATATATATAGGAAAATATAATCATGCATGGAATCATGAAATTTGATAAAACAAGCTAACGTAAATAAATAAATATTTATTTAGGTTTTATTTTTCCAAAAATGTAATTCTCGGGAAAATTTTACCTAGAAAACTTACAATAATTAAAAATTAACTTTAATAATTAAAAATTAATTAAATAGTCAAATATATTTATTAAAATTATTAATATTGCATATCTCGATGCTGTTTAAAAATATATATAATCTTGGGTTATTACACTTCATTGGTTGGTTAAATTATTGACTAAGCTTGGTGTTACTTTTTTCTGTTCCCCGTATCTAGTGCGATAACTTGGGTGCTATCTTTGTCTTTTCGAATGTTGCCTTCCATGCTCGCATAAGACATATGAAGGTGGATTTCCATGTCATTCATGAGTAGGTAGCTCGAAAGCAACTCACTGTTAACTCTATATCCTTTAATGATCAGTTGCTCGATGTAGTGACCAAACCTTTGCCATGTCCATTGTTTACTACTATCTTTGATAAGCTTCGGTTACTATCCAGATAATCTTTCACTTATGGGAGGGTGTTAGAGTTATTATAGTTATTAGAGTGTAATATCCCATGTTTTTAAATATTTTTATACTGCATCGAGATATGCAATGTTAATAAATTCATAAATAATTATGATATTTTTTACGAGTTGATATTTATTTAAAGCTTATTTTAATTGTTTTATATTATTTTAAGTACCTTACGTAAAATTTTTCCGATAATTTTATTTTAGGGGAAATTAACACGTAAATAATTTAATATTAATTATTTTAAATAATTTCACGAATTTGCATGAACTCATATATATTTTTAAAGTGCTAAAATAAAGTGTATTTATGTGTATATATTTAAATCAAACTAAGCTTTAATTAATTTCCCTAATTTTTATTATTTATTATTTAGTATAATATTATTTAATTATTTTTTTAGTGTATAAATTATTTAATATATCAAATTATGTGTGTGAAAGTTTATATTATTTTAATATATAGTGTGAGTATATATATATACATATATACATAATATATTGTCAAAAATATAAAGTTTGCCAAAATTACAAATTTGCCACTCCTCCCTCTCCTTCTTCCCGATCGTTCCCATCCACCCTCCGGTCACTATCACGCCATTTTCTTCCCATCAGTGTGCCACCTTCTTCCTCAGCCTTCCCCGCCACCAACTGCAGCCGTTTCGGGCGTTGGAGGAGCTCGAAACCACCGAAAACTCAAAACTCTTCTCACTGTCGTTCACAGCGTTTTCGACCACCATTTTTGACATCGCCGGTCTCTATCTTCTCCTTGAGCTCCGGTGAGTGTGATTCCAAGCTTTGTTTCACTTAAAATGGTCTAGATTTGCCTAGGTTTCGATTTTGCAATTTCAACCTATTAGGGTGCTTGATTTTTTTGAGCTTCAATTTGATTGATTCATGAAAAATTCCTTCACAAATGTTGCTCCCCTTAGCTTAATATTCATGTGGGAATTTTTGGAATTTATTTTGATTTTTGGGTATTTTTTATTATTTTATTATTATTTTCTAATTTTCAAAAATTAATTAATTAAATTCTGAAATTTTGTTTTATGATAAATATAGGTTTTGAAATGAATTATAGAAATTTATTTGGAATTTATGTGGATTGTTATATATTTATTTTGAATTTATATAGTTTATGTAATTTTGAGAAAATAGGGTTAATTATGTGTTTAATTGAAATTAATTGGTTAATTAAGTATATTTATTGATATAATTGAAATGTATGTTGAGAAAATTAATTTTTTGCAATCATATTATTTTTGGTGAATTTTTGAATTAATTTTAGTAAATTTATATATGTAGGGGTATTTTGGTAATTTTACCCTAAATTGGCTAAAAATGTAATTAAATTGGTTTTGATAGTTATTTAGGGTATAAAAATGATTTCTACAAATTATTTTGTATTTTTAACTAATTAAAACTATTTTTCGTAAATTATTTTCAAATTATATATAATATACGATTTTTTTAATCATTGTGTTTTAGGGTTAATTACATAATTTCTACTTATATAATGTATTTTTATTATATAAGGGTATTTTTGGTATTTTCGTAAATATTTTGTGAATTGTGGACCTCGGTCGGTGATTTGTAGTTTGGAGTCCGACCGAGGGATTTTGATTGAGAATTCTGTGTTATTTTCGAAGTGTGTTTCTTTGCAGTGCCGGCTCTACTCTTTGAGTAGAGAGATGTCCGTTTTACAGGAGAGGTTCTATCGGATTTTTGATAGAATTCTCGTAAAACGTGATTGTAATACCCTACATATATATATATATATATATATATATATATATATATATATATATATATATATATATATATATATATATATATATATATATATATATATATATATATATATATATATAATTATTTAATATTAAGGGATACATTTTTTCTCAAGAAGTACTATTAATAGTTAATTTGCATTATATTAAAGTATAAAAATTTTATTAACATTATATTTTTAGGATAAATATTAATTTAAATGTGCATATCTATTCACATGTGTATATATATATATATATATATATATATATATATATATATATATATATATATATATATATATATATATATATAATATAGTATAAAGCGTAATTATATACTTGTGTATATATATGTATACGTTTTCATGTAGTATAATAAGTATAGTATATATATGTATATATATATGTATGTATGTATATATATATATATATATATATATATATATATATATATATATATATATATATATATATATATATATATATATATATATATATATATATATATATACATTAGTTTATATTATAGTATATATAAGTATATGTATATATATATATATATATATATATATATATATATATATGTATATGTATGTTTTTGGAAGAGGAAAGGCAGAACCGAGCTCCCATCCTCCCCCACCTCCGCGAATCCTTCGACCACCACCGTCACTGCGCCTCCCCCACCTCCGGCCACCGTCTGCTACTCCCTCTTCCTTCTCCCTCGCCTCCGGCCACCTGCAGAGCCGCCGGAAGCTGCTGGGAAGAAGAAAGCCGAGAGTTTTGCTCTAACTCGCCCAAGCTTCGTCCGGCCACCATTTTCCTCCATTCCGGTGCCAATCTCCTCCCCTTGCACCGGTGAGGCTTAATCTAACCTTTGTTTAAGCTTTGATCATGAATTGATTGAGTTTTGGTTGATTTTTAGTTTGTGAACTCTAGGGTTTCGAATTTTTTTTTAACTTAATCTAGCTTGATTCATACAAACTCCCTTTACAAATATGATTCCTAGTAGCTTAATCTACCTCTAGGAATTTTTGTATAATTTTTGGAATTTATTTTGATTTTTGGTGAATTTTGGATATTTAAATAATTTTTTTTAGGAATTTTCGGGAATTAATTATAAAAATGGTAAATAATAATAATAATTGACATTTTGGTGATATTAAGTGTTGAAATTAATTTTAGGGTAAGGTAGATAATTTAAGAAAATTATACAAATTTTCTAGGAATTTTTATGCTTTATGTCAAAATATAATAATTAGATTAATTTTGAAACTTTGGGTTAAATAGGTAATGAAATTGATAAATGAGGTTATTAGTGAATAATATGAATTTTAGAACTCAAATCATAATTTTTGAGATTTTTATACTATTTTTATAAATATATTTGAGTTTATGCCAAAAATTTATTTTTAGGGTAAATAATATTTTTGGGAGAAAATTTGTTGGTTAATTAAATGTTTTAATTACATTAAGAAAATGTATTTTGAGAAAATGAATTTTTGACATGATTAAATAGTTTTTAAGAATTATTTTTAGTAGTAAAAGCTCATTATGTAAATTATGTATTTTAGGGGGGTAAAAAGTAATTTTACACTAAATTTGATAAATATATATTTTAATTAGTTTTATGAATAATTAAAGGGTTTAGATAATTTTTATAAATTAATTGACATAATTTCCTAAGTAATGTAAATTTTGAATATCAAATTCCCAATATATATATATATATATATATATATATATATACACATAATACATTGCACTAGATTTAATTTGGGCTATAATCATAATTTTAATATGGTTAGAATACAAATTTAATTTGCTCAATTTTGAATAATGGAGACTTTGTATAATTTTTATCTATTCTAATATGTATGTATGAGATATATGTATTTAAGAAACACATATTATTAAATTGTGATATTTTATTTGAGTTGTGATCTCGGTCGGGGCAAATTGTATTTTGGGAGCCCGACTCGAGTGTGAATGGTTTTGGAAATTAGAAGTGCATGTTCTATGCAGGTCTGGCTCTACCTTTGGTAGAGAGATGTCCGTTTTACAGAGGAGACTCTGTCGAAATTTCGGTAGATTTTCTCGTAAAACGTGATATTCGTAGAAAAGTGTCTACCGTTAATTAGGTTAAATCCGGTCTGTCGAGTCTCGTCCGGTTTTCATCGAGTCAGTCTGGAATTTTATTACTTTGTTGATTCCTGAATTTGATTCCTTAGTCGTGTTTTAAAAAGTCAATTTATTAATTTCTTTTAGAGCATATCGGAGCAGAAGCTGTGAGACCGAGGCAGACGCGTGGTCGTCAGCCTTCACATTCATCCTGTAAGTCAGTAGAACGATCTGTGCGTGTGTTTATGTAAAAATGCATGCGCTCGTATTTTATTACATTGATTACATGATTTATTTAATTTAATGCTATTATTTAAGATTTAAACGCATTTTGTTTATTTAAAATCGATTTTGGGAAATTTTGGTAGAACGGGCTACCTGGTGGGCCTCACCAGGACTATGTGCACATGGTAGAGATTGAGAGATGGATCCGAAAATTTTATGATTGATGAATGTTAAACTGGGACAGGTGCCTCGGTAGAAGCCTTAGCTCTCGGGGACCGCCAGTGATTGGAAAGTCAATAAGGGACTGGGATGGGTGCCTCGGTTGATGCCTTAGCTCTCGGGGACCGCCAGATCCATATATTTGGATTAAGTGAATGACTACGGCTTGGTGCCTCGGTTGATGCCCTTGCTCTCGGGGACCGGTAGTCTAGTTGGAATAAGTGGGCCCGGTTGGCCATTTAGACTTGGGTCTAGGGTTCTACCGAGATTTTTCAAAGCTATAATTATATATATTGTAAATTATTTTCACTATAAAAAATATATAGTTTTCAAAAAGGTTTTCAAACCGTACAGCTCTTTTGTTGACTTACTCAGTGAGGTCTGATTCCCCTTAATTTATTTTTTTTTTCAGGAGCTTGGGAGTTTGACCTCAGACTACCTCTACGCCGGAATTCTTCTTCACCGGCAATTTTATGTAGGTCATTGTAAGCTGTACTGTGTATTAATCTAGGATGCTGCAGTAGTATATGTATTGAGGATTTATATGGTTTAAACTAAATTATGTAGTTTATTTGTACGAAATACATCTATATATATGACATAAACTCAATTTATAATATGAGATGTTGAATCGTATTTTTATTAAACTGTTAAATTTGTGTAATTTGAGAAAAATCAGTTTGATAATATGTTCTGTTTTTAATTAAAGTAAAGATATGAATGGTTTTATTTTTCTTTTCCTTTAGGCTTACTACGGGTTTCGGTGGCCTTATGCCTACCCATTCCCTAGTGCCGGTCACGTGCCCTCGGGTTCGGGTCGTGACAGTGATATCCGACCGAATTCTGATTTAATTCTGTGTCTAGTAATCTAGATCGAGTCTTTAGAACTCCTGTTGGATTTATTCTGATTCCTGTCGTTATCTGTTTATTTAGTTGCGCTGAGATCAAGGCCTAGTGGACTAGGCCCATCGGACCCATCTCGAGGAGCGCAATAATTTATGAGTTACTATTCTATATATATATGCTCTAGGGTGCATGATTTTAGAAATCTATGTTTTATTTTGACTAAAAATGCATAATGGTATTAATTAGTACTTGAGTTTTTTTTTAGTTTACTTTTGGTTTATTTTCGGTATATTTTAAAATATATGCATGTTTTATTAATGAATTATGTTTAAAATATTTTTAAGTATATTTCTAGTTTATTTTGTAATTTAATTGGATTTATTTGATGTATATATACTCGAAATATACCTGGTTTACTTTTGGTATATTTCTAGTATATATATGGTTATTGTTGTATTATATTTATATAAGATATGTACTTTAAATATTTGAACTGGATTTGTATTAAAGATTTATTTATATATATGAGATTGAGTTGTTGATTTAAATCTCGTGGTGGATTATTATTTAATTGTTTATGATTTTATTTCCGCTGCACAATATTTTAATTATGTTATTATTATTATTGCCTGTTTTTATTTATTTTTAGGCTTGCTACGGGTCCTGAATTTGAAAGAATTCCCATTCCCTAGCGCCGGTCATGGCCCCATTTTGGATCGTAACAGAGTTGGTATCAGAGCGGAGTTTTGTGTCAGGGCTTAGTTGTGTGAGTCTTGGCCCTAGTTTTCAAAGTGTTTTTTCTTTTGATAACTACTACAGTGAATTAGCTTCGAGTATGTCTTGATAAGTATTCCTTGCTTTAGTTTTCTGCGTTATTCTTCCATTGTCTATTTTTTCTGAATCATTCTAGTTGTCTTTTCAGAATGAGGAGGCGAGCGCGTGTCGCTCCATCGGTCGTTGAGGCCGAGGATGACGAGTCTTTTCAGGATGAGGTTTTACCTCCTGAGCAGCCGGTTAGACGTAGAGGTCGTGGTAGAGGTAGACCTCGAGGAGCGACAGGTCGTCGTAGGTAGATAGAGATACAGGACGAGGAGCCTATAGAGCCTGAGTTTGAGGATCCTGTACCTCCAGTTGTTCAGCTTGCCTATCAGCAGGGTATGTCTGACCTTGAGGCAGCTCTGTTTTATGCTAGAGTTGGCAGGATTGCGTTTAATGGGACTTCCAATCCATTAGATTTTCTGCACGCGATTGAGACTCGGACTCGAACTGCTCACACTGAGTACCAGCGGAATATGATCATCAAGCTGTCTGTTGAGGGACTAGCCCTAGACTGGTTTATTCAGATGATTCAGCCCTATATGATGACAATGACCTGGGCTCAATTCAGAGAGCGGTTTATGAGGAGATTCTGTCCAGAGCCTCTCCGTATGAGTTATCATCTCCGACTAACTAGCATTTCTCATGGTGATCGATTTGTAAAGGAGTACACCTAAGAGTTTCTCCAGCTCGGTAGATATACAGAGGATCTGATACGAGATCAGTATTTCGCGGTCATTACCTACATCACCGGTTTGGGTTTAGCATTTGCTGGTATGCCTACAACAGGCCTTACTCTGGAGTCTGTGATTGAATTGGCCAAGGAGATTGAGCTGAGGCTAGTTAGGCAGGGAGCGATGCCTGATTATTACCAGCTGGGAGTTCAGTCGAGTGGATTGCAGACTCCGTATTTGAGTTTTCATGTTGGTTCGAGTAGTTAGCAGAGAGGTCCAACACAGTAGAGTCAGAGGCAGCAGCAGCGAGTGCATCAGAGCAGTAGACATGGCTGTGGAGGTCAGCGTAGACCATTCAGATTCAGGTTAGGTTCTTCGAGCAGCAGTAGTGGTCGCAATTCTAGATTAGTTACCAGTGTTTGCCAGACCTACGGTAGAGTCCATCAGGGACCATGTTACCTAACACCACTGACATGTTTCAGATGCGGGCAGATAGGACATTATGCCAGATCGTTCCTTACTCCGGGTATCAGCAGTCACAGATTCCACGATTTCCACAATAGTCAATTGCTAGTGCTGCACCCGTACTATTTTAGTTGCCTCCAGCCTAACATCAGAGTTCCACTCAGCTTGTTCCACAACAAGGTCGTGGTAGAGGTACTAGAGGAGGTGCCAGAGGTGTTGGCCAGGCTTCTACCAGTCAGCAGGGAGGTTGAGGTCAGGCCAAAGTCTTTCATCTTACTCAGTAGGATGCTCAGGCATCTAATGCAGTCATGGCAGGTATTGTTTCTGTCTGTTACCTGGATGCATGGGTTCTGTTTGATCCGGGTGCCACGCATTCGTTTGTTTCTCCCATTTTTTCTTCCAAGTCTTATTGGCAAGTTTTGAGGATGGCTTTTCCTTTGTCTGTTGCCACTCCTCTGAGCGATTTCTTGGACACCGATATTGTTCTTTATGGTTGTCTAGTTCTCGTGGGAGGTAGAGAATTATCCGCTGATTTGATTCTGTTGGATGTGATGGAGTTTGATGTTATTCTGGGTATGGACTGGTTATCTCAACACTATGTCATGGTGGATTATCAGAATAAAGAGGTGACTTTCATAATTCCTAATGAAGAAGAATTTAATTTTATGGGTAATAGGAGTTCAGCACCTCAGAATCTTATTTCTACTATTACGGCTAGGAAGTTATTAAGGAAAGGATGTCAGGGATATTTGGCATTGATCAGGGATACTTCAGTGGATAAGTTGTCACTCACAGATGTTCCTGTTGCCTGTGAGTTTTCTGATGTTTTTCCTGAGGAGTTGCCAGGTTTACCACCTCACAGAGAGATTGAGTTCTGTATAGATATGGTTCCAGGTACTACTCCTATATCTATGCCACCCTATAGAATGGCTCCTGCAGAGTTGAAAGAGTTGAAGGAGCAGTTGTAAGAGTTATTGGATAAGGGTTTTATCAGACCTAGTGTTTCTCCTTGGGGTGTACCAGTCCTATTTGTGAAGAAGAAAAATGGTACCCTGAGACTGTGCATTGACTACAGAGAGCTGAATAAGGTGACAATGAAGAATAAGTATCATCTCCCGAGGATAGATGACTTGTTTGATTAGCTACAGGGTGCACAGTTCTTTTCCAAGATTAATCTGAGGTCGGGTTATCATCAGCTGCGAATTTATGAAGCCGATGTTCCTAAAACGGCACTCCGCACTTGATATGGTCACTATGAGTTCCTGATGATGTCTTTTGGTTTGACTAATGCACCAGCAGCTTTTATGGACCTAATGAATAAGGTATTTAGACCGTATGTGGATCAGTTTATAGTAGTCTTCATTGATGATATACTGGTATATTCAAGAAGTATGGAGGAACATGTATATCACTTGAGGATTATACTGCAGACACTGAGAGATCATCAACTTTATGCTAAATTCTAGAAGTGTAATTTCTGGATGGAGAATGTTTCTTTTCTTGGACATGTGGTGTCTAAAGAAGGTATCCAGGTTGATCCACAGAAGATTGAGGCAGTGTCTGAGTGGCCTAGACTGACCTCTGTTACTAAGATTTAGAGTTTTTTGGGTTTAACCGGGTATTATAGGCGGTTTGTACATGATTTTTCCAAAATTGCAGCCCCTATGACTCGTTTGACTCAGTAGAATGTTAGATTCGAGTGGTCAGAAGCTTGTGAGAATAGTTTCCAGTCGTTGAAGGAGAAATTGACCACAGCCCCAGTGTTAGCTTTGCCTAATAGTGTGGACAAGTTCATAATTTATTGTGATGCCTCTAGAGTTGGCCTTGGTTGTGTGTTGATGTAGAATGGTAGAGTGATAGCCTATGCTTCGAGGCAGTTGAAGAAGCATGAGCAGAACTATCCTACACATGACCTTGAAATGGTTACAGTGATCTTTGCTCTGAAGATTTGGAGGCATTATCTGTATGGGGTGACTTGTGAGATATTTACTGATCACAAGAGCCTTAAGTACATTTTCCAGCAGAGAGATCTGAATCTGAGGCAGAGGAGATGGTTGGAATTATTAAAGGATTATGACTGTGAGATATTATATCATCCGGGCAAGGCTAATGTGGTAGCAGATGCCTTGAGTAGAAAGTCCTCAGGCAGTCTTGCTCACATCAGTGTTGAGAGGAGACCGTTGATCTAAGAGTTGCATCTGTTAGTGGATCAAGGTCTGATGATGAAAATCAGTAGATCAGGTGGACTACTGGCTCAATTTAAAGTGCAATCTGTATTGAGGGTTAGGATTAAAGTAGCTCAGAGCTGAGATCGTATTCTAGAAGAGCTTGCAGAGAATGTTTGAGCAAGGAAGTTCACTGATTTCATACTCGAAGATGATGTTATATTGTGGATCAATGGTAGATTGTGTGTTCCTGATGTGGATGATTTGAGAGAAGAGATCCTAGAGGAAGCGCATTCTACAACCTATAGCGTACATCCAGGTGTCACTAAGATGTACCACAGTATTAGAGATTTATACTGGTGGGAAGAACTGAAGAAGGATGTCACTGATTATGTTGCTAAGTGCCTGACGTGTCAGCAAGTGAAAGCTGAACATCATAAGCCTTTTGGGAAGCTTCAGCCTCTTCCTATTCCCGAGTGGAAGTGGGAAAGGATAGCTATGGATTTTATGGTAGGTTTGCCTCGTTCTAAGGATGGATACAATTCCATATGGGTGATTGTAGACAGGTTGACGAAGTCTGCACATTTCTTGCCTGTGAAAGCCATCTATTATATAGTTAGATTGGTGAAGCTATATGTGAAGCATATTGTGTGCCTTCATAGGGTACCTGTGTCCATTGTGTCAGACAGAGGTTCAATGTTTACCTCTTGTTTTTGGCAGAAGTTGCATGAAGCGATAGGCACTAGGTTGGACTTCAGTACTACTTTTCATCCTCAGACAGATGGCCAGTCTGAGAGGATGATCCAGACATTGGAAGATATGTTGAGGATGTGTGTCTTGGATTTGGGAGGTAGCTGAGATGATCATTTGCCTCATGTTGAGTTTACATATAATAACAACTACCATAGCAGTATTGGCATGGCACCGTACAAGGCATTGTATGAAAGGAAACGTAGATCCCCTCTGAGTTGGGATGAGATTAGTGAGAGAGCTTTGACTAGACCTGAGATGGTTCAGGATGCTGCAGAGAAGGTCGTCGTGATTAAGTGCAGATTAGAGACCGCAGTTAGCAAGCAGAAGAGCTATACGGATCCTAAGCACAGAGATGTGGAGTTTTCAGGTCAGAGACTATGTTTTTCTGAAGGTGTCTCCGATGAAAGGTGTTATGAGATTTGACAGGAAGGGTAAGTTGGCACCGAGATATATCAGACCGTTTGAGATCTTGGAGAGAGTTGGCACTGTTGCATATCGGTTGGCTTTGCCCCCGAGTATGTCACAGGTGCATCCGGTATTTCATATCTCGATGCTGAGGAAGTATATCTCAGACCCTTCACATGTGTTACAACCTGACAGTGTAGTAGTGAGTGAAGATTTGACATTTGTGGAAGAACCTGTGGCGATCATTGACTATCAAGTTCGACAGTTGCGGTCGAAGTAGATTCCGATGGTCAAGGTTCTGTGGCATAGCAACAGAGTTGAGGAGCATACGCGGGAGACTGAAGCTGAGATGCGATCTTCTTACCCATATCTCTTCCCTTCTTGATCTTGTAATTACTCTTTTCTGGAATTCGGGGACGAATTCTTGTAAGGGGGGAGACTGTAATATCCTGTGTTTTTAAATATTTTTATACTACATCGGGATATGCAGTGTTAATAAATTCATATATAATTATGATATTTTTTACGAGTTGATATTTATTTAAAGCTTATTTTAATTGTTTTATATTATTTTCAGTACCTTACGTAAAATTTTCCCGATAATTTTATTTTCGGAGAAATTAACACGTAAATAATTTAATATTAATTATTTTAAATAATTTCATGAATTTGCATGAACTCATATATATTTTTAAAGTGCTAAAATAAAGTGTATATATGTGTATATATTTAAATTAAACTAAGCTTTAATTAATTTTTCTAATTTTTATTATTTATTATTTAGTTTTAATATTATTTAATTATTTTTTTAGTGTATAAATTATTTAATATATTAAATTATGTGTGTGAAAGTTTATATTATTTTAATATATAGTGTGAGTATATATATATACATATATACATAATATATTGTCAAAAATATAAAGTTTGTCAAAATTACGAATTTGCCACTCCTCCCTCTCCTTCTTCCCGATCGTTCCCATCCACCCTCCGGTCACTGTCATGCCATTTTCTTCCCATCGGTGTGCCTCCCGACGTGCCACCTTCTTCCTCAGCCTTCCCCGCCACCAGCTGCAGTTGTTTCCGACGTCGGAGGAGCTCGAAACCATTGGAAACCCGAAACTCTTCTCACCGTCGTTCATAGCGTTTTCGGCCACCGTTTTTGACACTGCCGGTCTCTATCTTCTCCTTGAGCTCGATGAGTGTGATTTCAAGCTTTATTTCACTTAAAATGGTCTAGATTTGTCTAGGTTTCGATTTTGCAATTTCGACCTATTAGGATTCCTAATTTTTTTGAGCTTCAATTTGATTGATTCATGAAAAATTCCTTCACAAATTTTGTTCCCCTTAGCTTGATCTTCATTTGAGAATTTTTGTGAAATTTTTGGAATTTATTTTGATTTTTGGGTATTTTTTATTATTTTATTATTATTTTCTAATTTTCAAAAATTAATTAATTAAATTCTGAAATTTTGTTTTATGATAAATATAGGTGTTGAAATGAATTATAGAAATTTATTTGGAATTTTTGTGGATTTTTATGTATTTATTTTGAATTTATATAGTTTATGTAATTTTGAGAAAATAGGGTTAATTATGTGTCTAATTGAAATTAATTGGTTAATTAAGTATATTTATTGATATAATTGAAATGTATGTTGAGAAAATTAATTTTGTGTAATCATATTATTTTTGGTGAATTTTTGAATTAATTTTAGTAAATTTATATATGTAGGGGTATTTTGGTAATTTTACCCTAAATTGGCTAAAAATGTAATTAAATTGGTTTTGATAGTTATTTAGGGTATAAAAATGATTTCTACAAATGATTTTGTATTTTTAACTAATTAAAACTATTTTTCGTAAATTATTTTCAAATTATATATAATATACGATTTTTCTAATAAAATGAGTTTTTATCGGTTTTCACTATATTTTAGGGTTAATTACGTAATTTCTACTTATATAATGTATTTTTATTATATAAGGGTATTTTCGGTATTTTTGTAAATATTTTGTGAATTGTGGACCTCGGTCGGTGATTTGTAGTTTGGAGTTCGACCAAGGGATTTTGATTGAGAATTCTGTGTTATTTTCGAAGTGTGTTTCTTTGCAGGGCTGGCTATACTCTTTGAGTAGAGAGTTTTCTATTTTACAGGGGAGG
This sequence comes from Mallotus nudiflorus, assembly GCA_947683625.1. Lineage (NCBI taxonomy): Eukaryota > Viridiplantae > Streptophyta > Magnoliopsida > Malpighiales > Euphorbiaceae > Mallotus > Mallotus nudiflorus. Next base: position 1,033,616 of record CANTUR010000067.1, read on the forward strand.
TTCTGCTTGATTTTCGGTAGAATTCTTATAAAACGTGATGTCCGGTCGAATTCTGATTTAATTCTGTGGCTAATAATATAGATCGAGTCTTTAGAACTCCTGTTGGATTTATTCTAATTCCTGTCGTTATCTGTTTGTTTAGTTGCGCCGAGACCGAGGCCTAATGGACTAGGCCTATCGGACCCATCTCGAGGAGCGCAATAATTTATGAGTTACTATTCTATATATATATATATGCTCTAGGGTGCATGATTTTAGAAATCTATGTTTTATTTTGATTAAAAATGCATAATGGTATTAATTAGTACTTGAGTTTGTTTTTAGTTTACTTTTGGTTTATTTTTGGTATATTTTAAACTATATGCATGTTTTATTAATGAATTATGTTTAAAATGTTTTTAAGTATATTTCTAGTTTATTTTGTAATTTAATTGGATTTATTTGATGTATATATACTCGAAATATACCTGGTTTACTTTTGGTATATTTCTAGTATATATATGGTTATTGTTGTATTATATTTATATGAGATATGTACTTTAAATATTTGAACTGGATTTGTATTAAAGATTTATTTATATATATGAGATTGAGTTGTTGATTTAAATCCCGTGGTGGATTATTATTTAATTATTTATGATTTTATTTCCGTTGATCAATATTTTAATTATGTTATTATTATTATTGCATGTTTTTATTTATTTTTAGGCTTACTACGGGTCCCGGATTCGAAAGAATTCCCGTTCCCTAGCGCCGGTCATGGCCTCATTTTGGGTTGTGACATAGAGTCACCCTATGACTATGCTTTCTTGTTATTAATTTGTTATAGCTGATTGTGCTGTTGTATCTTTTTTCACATGTGTAAATACTGTGTATTATAATATCATTAATATACAATTCGCTATTATTCAACTCTCTATTTCTAAGTATTTTACAAGATACGCAATGGAATTAAGTTGCTAATAGACACTTTCTTGATGTTGTGGACGTTTATCCAGTCTAAAGTCTTTTCTACTAAGTTAAAAAAAAATATAAACACATTTATTATCTAATTTAATTATGATTAATTTGAATTCATTTGAACTATTTTGATAAGATAACAATTAAAAAGGGAAATTTTGGAAAAATAATATATTATCTTTATCTATCATTTTCTTAAAATTATATATACTTGAACTAATTGTCAATCTGTGCATATTTATTAAACCAGTTTGACCCAAATAGAACCGTAAGGGTGACAAAAAAATATGAATTGCTACTATTAAACATATTCATTAATTTTAAATAAAAAAAATTCTTGATTAATATATTACAATATTTAAGTTTATTATTTTTTAAAATAATATGTCTTTATTCTTCACTCTTTTTCAAATTAGCTAATCAATTTTTTAAAATTTTAATTTCTTTTTTACTCTTTTAACTATTTTGGAAATCTTTTTGCAAAATTAAATTCATCATGTGCTAATGTTAAATTATTTTTAATTTGTTTGATTTTAACAAGATGCATAAAGTAAAATAACAAACGTACTCAAAAGAAAAAGTAAAATAATAAACATAAACTTCTACTCAGTTGCTTTAACATTATTGACCACTTGTACTTATTTTGTGATGTCATTTGATAAAAATAAAAAGTCAATTCTAAAAAGAAAATAATCGGCCAAGAGAAAACGTCAGGAAGCTTGATGGAAGAAATCAACTTGTTTCTCCTTCTGCATCTTCTCCTTTTTCATTCATAGGAAACTTTGTGGGAAATCCGCAAGAAAATTCGCTGCTTCCTCAGGCACCAGCGCTAAAACCAACTTGTTTGGAAGCTTAATTTGACGGAAAAAATATATGTAGAAATACTTCTGCTTAATCTCAACTATCTATTTGGTTTTTCTGATTTTTTTACCATAAATTGATCTTCATATTCTACATGTTCTTCTTTTGCATCATCTTCTTCTCATCAATCCTCATATCTCACTAACTCTCCACCAAGAAAATATGATGTTTTCCTTAGTTTTAGAGGTGAAGAAACTCGTAATAATTTTACTAGCCACCTCCATTATGCTTTAAATCAAAAGAAAATTCTCACTTCCATTGACTACAGACTTGTGAGAGGAAAAGATATTTCATCATCACTTTTGAAGGTAACTGAGCAATCCAAACTCTTAATTGTTGTTTTCTCACAAGACTATGCATCTTCCAAATGGTGTGGAACTTGTAAAGATTCTTGATTGTAGGAGAAACAATGGCCAAATGATTATACCGGTGTTTTAACAATTTGATGCATCCCATGTTCAAAATCAGATAGGTAGCTTTGGAGCTGCATCTGTACGTACTAAAGATGAGGTGCAGAACTGAAAAGATGTTTTGAAGGAAGTTGCTAATTTAATAATTAGGTTATATATGGATATATATTCTAAAAAAATTATCAATTTAATTTGTTAGTATCCTTTAAAAATTATTTTTTTAATTGGTTTATATGACTTAATTATACTAAAAAAAGTTATAGGATTTTATTGTAATTAGTGAAGTTCCAATATGCTACACTTTCCAAACCAAAAGTTCTAATTGGGCAAAAAAGAAACGAAGGATCCAAAGTAAAATTACGGCACAAACCCAGAGTGCAAATTGGACATTTACACAAAAGTAGTATAAAATATCTTGTTTTAATTTGATGACAAATCAATTTACTTTTTTACCTTATTTTTTTTGCTAAGGTTTCTTTCAATATAAATATTTTTTTTACCCTTATTTGGTTCAATTCCACTGAAAAATTTATTAGATTTCTTAAATGTATTCTAAATAGTTTTAATTTATAAAATATTATATGGAACGGATTCATTTAAAAATTCTAATAGTTTAATTTAGTAATAAACAATTTCATAAGATTGAAAAGTTGTAATTGAAAAGAAATTCCACAAAACTTTTCATTTAATCCAAACACATTCACTTGAATTTACAAATTAATTATATGAAATTCGTTATACCAAATACAGCTTTAATATTATTTTTTTGAAAATAAAATATTTATATTGATTCAAACTAGCAATACATTGATAGAAACATAGATACAAATTTGTTAAAAACTATAGAGGATGAAACAACACCTAAGTTAATAGCATAATAACTCAGCTCAAAATCTACAAATTTGATAATACTAAAGTGACTAGAACACATATGACTCTAGTTCTGCAACGTACTAATGACCATAATATGATTTGTTGTCTTTGTCTAATTGAATATGTTTTGTTCATATGAATTGCCCACACAAATAAAGGTCACGCCAAAATGATGGAAAACAAAACATCATAATAAGACGATGACAAACAAAAAGTCATAACAAGATGATGACAAACCAAACGAAAATCACGAAAAACAAAATAAAACCTAAATCTATATGGAATAACCAACCTTTTTCAAAGACAAAGTTATAAATTTAACTGGATGAGAAGAAACTAAAACTATTTGTTATCTCATTTGAGAAATTAAAGTGTTATGGAGTACATACCCTTACATGTTACAATAACAGGTGAAATATATGGATGAGTACCCAACTTTGCACTTGTTACATTTTGGGTACTAAAGTTTAATCGATTTTTTTAAGTACTCAGCTTTGATTTAAATATCATCCGCTAGTGACTTAGTGGTAGAATGATGACATGACAGCTGGTAAGAGAATATTCCGGGATTATTCGCCACCTCACCCATGCTTAGTCATTAATTTGTAAACCCAATTCATAGGAGGTTATCAAATTTTATATTTATTTCAATTTAGTTACTAAACTTTTGATTTGTATCTTTTTAGATACTGAGCTTCTATTTAATTTCATAGCAATCATTTAAAATTTTTTATGATACCTAAATAATCCATAATTACTATTTTAATTCATAATTAAATCTTTTTTTCTTTTTGCAAATAAGTCCATATTTTATATGCGTTTATAGGAAATAAGGAAAAACTTTAAACTTATTTTGATTCTACCTAGTAAGAGCATACTCATCCTGAGTGTTATCATAGACTATGAGAAGTAAACTTTTAAACTTTTTAAAATTGTTGGACTAAATTGAAAATATAAGATTGAAGGATTAAAATGATTTTTAAGAGAAATTCAAAAGACTACAATTTTTTTTTTGTTACAACGGAAAATAGAAGACTACAAATATTTAATAGTACAATTTTTGAAACAAAATCAATGTTAGGTGACTGAAAAGAAACAAAAGTAAAGTTGGGTAACTACAATTGCAATTAACTCTTGAAAATTGATGACTGGACATTGATGACGTGATGAATATTCTCAGAATATTCTCTTATCGATTATCACGTCATTATCCCCCACCAGGTCACTGGCGGGCGATAATTAAATTAAAATTGATTGCTTGAAAAGAAATTGATTAAACTTTAATACTCAAAATGCAATAAGTGCAAATTTAAGTATATAGCTGTGCATTAACCCTTAGAATAACATATACACCCTCATAATAATAGTTGTAGTTTAAACATACAAAAACCATGAATGGGAGTGCATCATTGGATCTGTACAATTTTTGTACATTCAGATGTTCTATCAACTGTTATGCCAAATCCACTGACAATATTTTAAAATGCTTTGAATTTGATAAAATATATTAATTTTAACAAATTTCTTTTGCAGTTGCAGCTGATGCTGGTCCAAACGTGCGCAGTAAAGTTCTTATAGGTAAAAGCTAAGATGCTGTTAGCTCACCCTTGACCTTTGAAACCGAAGGAAATGGCTCAACAATTAATGTCCTCGTCATGGAAAGAGCCACTTTATAAATTATATTTCATCAATGCCTCGGTTTTAAATTTAATATATTTTATTACTCTTAGTCCAAAAAAATTTATTATATTTTATTAGTTTATTCTTTTTTTTTTATAAATTAATTATATTAATTAACATATCAACATACTAAAAAATGACTTATAAATATTTTTTTAATGAGTTTACGTATTTGAATGTAGTTTTTTTTTTTTCATTTTTATTCGGCAGTTATATAAACTTTGAGGGAGTAAAGTTTTTGTCACGATCCGAATTCGAGGGTACGTAATCGACATTAGAGAATGGGTAGGTATAAGGTCCTTGAAACCCATAATAAGCCTTCAAACAAAAAAATAAAACTTCCAAATTTCAAACTTTATTTCATTATCAAACTGATTTTTCTAAAAATAAACATAGTTGTGCGTATAATAAAATATTGTTCATCATCACATATCATAAATCAATATTAAATCATTATATATAAGCATGGTTCATTAAAATAAAATACATAAGTATACTTAAGTCATATAATTTCATAGTACAATTACTACTGCAGTTTTTTAGAGTTACTACTACAATACAACTCACAATGACCTACATAGTATAGCTGGTGATGAAGAAATCCGGCATAGAGGCGATCTGAGGTCGATCTCCCAAGCTCCTAAAAAAAAAAATTGAGGAAAATCAGACCTCACTGAGTAAGTTAATAAAAAAAGTTGTACAGTTTGAAAACCTTTTGAAAACCATATAATTATAGTGAAAATAATTTTATAACGTATATATATAACTTTTGAAAAATCTCGGTAGAACCCTAAACCCAAATTTCTAATTGGCTAACTGGGCCCACTTATTCCAACTAGACTGTCGATCCCCGAGAGCAAAGGCATCAACCAAGACACCAAGCCGCAGTCATCCACTTAATCCAAATACATGGCACTGACGGTCCCTGAGAGCTAATGCATCCACCGAGACACCCATTCCAGTCCATTATTAACTTTTCAATCATTGGTGGTCCCCGATAGCATAGGCTTCCACCGAAGCACCCGTCCCAATTTATATCCACAAGTCATACATATATCGAATCCATCTCTCAATCTCTACCATATGCACACGGTCCTGGTGAAACCCACCAGGTAGCCCATTCTATCAAAATTTCTCAAAAATGAAGTTTAAATAAATAAAACACATTTAAATCTTAAATAGCAGCATTTAAATTAAATAAATCATATAATGAATACTAAAATATGAGCACACGCATCTTTAAATAAAACACACGCACAGATCAATTTATCAACTTACAAGACGAGCGAGAAGGCTGACAATTGCACGTCTACCTCAATACAACATCTTTCACTCCGATATTCTCTAAAAAAAAATAACATACCTATTTTAAAAACACGTCTATCGAATAAAATTGAAAATCGACAGAAATAACGAAATTCTAGACTGACTCGAGGAAGACCGGATAAGACTCGATAGACAGGAAAAAGCCTAATTAACGTTAGGAATTTACAAAAGATATCACGTTTTATAAGAAAATCTACCGAAATTTCGGCAAAGTCTCCTCTATAAAATGGACATCTTTGTACCATAGGTAGAGCCATTCCTGCATAGAAAACGCACTTCTAATAGTCACAGACATTCACACTTGACTCGAGCTCCCATAACTACAATTAACCCCGACCGAGATCACAACTCAACTAACACAAAAAATTAAATCATTTATTTTCCAAAAATACTTATTACATATAAATATCCATAGCTTATAAAATTATCTCTCATTAAAATTTAAAAACAACATTTCACAAACATATATACCAAAATATATACTAATATAAAATATCAATTATTCAACAATTAAATAATCAAACTTATATTTCATATCAAAATATAAATATAACCTAAAATTAATTACTCATATGATTAAATCTCTACAAAAATAAATTCACTATCAAATTCATAATTTAATACCGAAATATCCAAATCTCACTTAATATATTATTTGAAATTAATTTTCAAAAATTAGTGTTAATTAGTCAAAAATAGTAAATAATTTGTAAAAATCCTTTTAATTCCTTAAATATTATTAAAACCAACCACAATCCTTTATTTAGCTATAATTAGCACAAAATTAAATTTTTATCCCAATAATATAAAAACTTACATAATATATTAGTATTGCTAAAAATTCCCTAAAAATTCCACAAATACCCAAAAATTATTTTCTCAATATCCAATATCTTAATATTAATAAAAACATAAAATTAACTCATAATTTCTTCCAAAATATAATTTAACCTAATTATACACATTTGACATAAACTCAAAAATAATTATAAAAATAGTATAAAAATCACAAAAATTATAAATTAAGTTCTAAAATTAATAACATTTAATAATAATACCAATTATCAAAATTTCATAATTTTAACAATAAATTTTCGGATATAAATAAAATATTGATAAAATATTCAAAACTCACAAAATTCACAATAATTTCTATAATCTCAAATAAAATTAATATACCCAAAAATAATTATCAATTTTTACTCTAATTACTAATTAAACTCAAATAAATATCAAATAAAATCAAATAAAATTCTGTAAAATTGAGAAAAAATCAAAATAATATACAAACTTTGTAGAATTCAGCATCTAACTTAGAAGAATTGAAGATTAACACATAAACTAGCTCAGACAACCAGAAAATAACTCTGCGCAACTCACATTCAACCTCACTTTCTGGTGCCGGAAATGGGTGGCAGGGGCAATGCTTGACGTCAACTGACACCTGAGGAGGTGAGGAAGGTTGAGGGAGCAATGACAGCGCTGATCTAACTCCGAAAAAGGTAAGGAAGCTTCAAAACATGAGGAAGAAAGCAACCGGAGGAAGAGAAGAGAGAGGGAAGGTTACTGGTGGTGATGGCTGCTCTAGGAAGGGCTGAGACATGCCAGAGGAGAAGGATAACAGTGATGGTGATGGTGGGCAGGAAAGGTAGCAGCTTGGTGAGGTTTTGGGGGTGTGGGTGGTCGAGTTATTTTGCTGTTTTGGGTGAGTTTTTTTTTTTCCTTTCATGTATATATATATATATATATATATATATATATATATATATATATATATATATATATATATATATATACTTTATATTAAAACATTATATTATAATATTATACATTAATTCTCCACCACACACATGCACATAGTACATATACATATATATATTTATATATACACACACATACTACATACATATATACATGTATATACCCAATAATAAATTAATATACACACATAAAAAAAATAATTAAACTCTAATTATATATGTGTGTATATATATATATATATATAGAGAGAGAGAGAGAGAGAGAGTAACACATAAAATAACCATGAAATTAATGTAGTTTAATAATAATAATAATAATAATAATAATAATAATAATAATAATAATAATAATAATGATAAAAATAAACAATGCCATTTTAAATAATAAAGTAATACTCACATATAATACTTTCATCAATTAATAACCCTAAAATAATATTAACATAAATATATCTCAATTAAATAGTAAAATAATTAAAGATTGTATAATATAATTTAAAATTATTTATTACTAACAAAATCCAAAAATTACTTTATTTAAATAAAAGTGTAGGGTATTACAGTTTTCCTTACATTATTTTTTTCGTACAAAAACTTAAACACGAAATTTTACTTAACGAAATTCAAACTTCTTATCACTTAGACTATGTAAAAATGTTTAGATAGTTTCTTTTTAACTTGCAGTGAAATATCAAATAATATTAATAAAATTTATTTTTAATAAGTTGAGGTGTTTAAATTGATAAAAGATGTCATGTTTAAGAGACTGTTGATATCATTAAATTAATGCTCATTGTTTTTTTAACTTTATGTTATTTTATATTTATATTTTGATAGTTGAATTAATGATATTAATCATTATTGTAATATAAAATTAAAATTATTTTCATTAAAGGTACTTTTTTGAAATTAATATTGAAAATAGTTTTTCATTGAAATATATACTAATATTTCTAAAATATTATACCATTTTGAAATTATCTTCTTCTATGTCATATATCGTATCATATTTTTCATATTTAGACTTTAGCTGAAATGAAAAACAAATGACAATATTTACTAGTTTTATTGCTTTGGTTTTTCCCATTGATTCTTTTTATTCATGTTATGCTTGAAGTTTTTTTTTTTATAATTATAATAATAAGAATGATCTCTTCTTCGTGTTATCCATTACAATTGCCAGGATTTATGGGAGCCCTTGGATTGATTGGGATTATCATAATCATTTATTGTTTCAAAAGGACGTTTTTAGAGGAGTTCAAAACGAAGAATCAAGATTTTGAGGCCATCCTTGAGAGCTCTGGACCTCTATCCATAAGAAGGTATTCACAAGTGAAGCAAATCACCCACGATTTCAAAGTTTATCTTGGCCAAGGAGGTTATGGCAGTGTTTACAAAGGAAAGTTATTCGATGGTCGTTTAGTAGCAGTGAAGACCTTAAAAGCTTCTAAAGGATCAAAAGGGGAAGAATTAATCAATGAAGCTGCCAGTATCAGCAGAAGTTTTGATGTCAATACAGTTACTCTTTTAGGGTTCTGTCTTGAAGGCAAAAAGAGAGTTCTGATTTATGAGTTTATGCGTAATGGATCTCTTGATGATCAAAGAGAGTTCTGATTTACTCATTTTATGCCAAAAGGAGTAAATGATGATCAAATGTCCACGGTCCACCTTCTGTGACTCTCTCCATATCCATTGCATGGAAAAACTGAAAGAGGAATATACTGTCATCGTCAGCAGTGATACGTATGCCCTTTACCGGTCTCTATAGTGCAGCTAAAGTGTTTTCCATCGCTGGGACATTTAGATTTTATCGGTCAGAAAGCGACTGACTAAGCACTATTTCTCCTCTTATTGCTACTGAGCCTCTTCACTTTCAGATTAATCTAATATTGGTCCAGCTTCTTCCTCCTCCAACACCATCTTCGAATAGAGATCTTCGCATAACTGCTTATCCATATTGCTAGAGCTTGCCATGGTGAAAAGAAAAGACAAACAATAACTACTCGGAAAGAAAAATAGAAGAACCCTGCCAATAGATAGGACAAAAAGCCTACCAATAGATAGGAAAACATAACAAACTTGTCAATAGACAGGACGTCACAGGTGTCATGAATTCTTGGCAGCTACTTTTCAATGTTTATTATTAGTATATTTATATTAATTACCATATTAGCACTAATCTTTAATGATATAAAAATAATATTGCTAGTTATATAAATATATTTATACTAATTATTGACAATGTAAAATTAATTATACTTATTATTTTTAACATATTTATACTGATTATGTATATTAAATAAATTAATGATTCGATTATTGACAATTAAAAAATAAAAAAGGACAAAATAATTAATAGTGACATATACACACAAATTTTATAAATCAGAGGTAAATATGTCTTTTTATGCTAATTAAATTGAGAAAAGGTGCATTTTTGGCCCTAATATTTTTGTCAAAGAGCATATATGCTCTTAACAGAATTTTTAACGCATTTAAACACAAAATTTTCAAAAATAAAGTTTTTAGACCCCTCATTTCACAAATACGAAACTCAAATTGTAATTTTTTAATGGTTATTTGCAACATCATCTTATTGAACGACACTATTTCTATCTTCTTCCTCCTCAACATCGATCAACTAAATCATATCATCCTTCTCATATTCATTTTTTCCCTTTTTCTACATAAAGTCACAAGCCCGTTACTATTCCTCCTTATTGTGCCAAAACAATCACCAAAGAGAGTTTTTTTTTTCCAAAAAAAATAAAATCAATTCAATTCCCATTCCAAGAGTGAGCTACCTATTACACATAATACATCATGACGGCAACAGCCGTCAGAGCATGCCTTTTTGCCACTAGATTCACATCGTCATCGATGCCCTTTCATGCCTATCTCCGTCGTCCTCGTGGCTATTATCATTCGAAAAACATAACACTAATTTGAAGTGATTTGATGTCCATTCGTTAATGAATAAATTTCATTATGGACAAGCTCTAGAGTGAGGCTAATTGTGTATCATGAGATAATTCTCTTGAAAGAACATCACACAAGATTCTAGCTAATTAATCAGCATCAATATCATCAAGTCCATTCAAGTGAGTAACTTGTGAGTGTGATTTGGGTTTTGGGATTTGAGATTGGTGTCCATGGGTAGGGTTTTCGAATAAGCTTTCAATTTCAACACATTGTAAATAAGACTCGTGCAAATGTTTGTCTAGATACAAATGAAGTTAAAAATCATTATATTATATTGATATTCATTTAATAATAGCCATTGATATTAAAAATCTCTTACCTATTAAACCAATTATTTAATTTAAATTTATTAACCTAAAACTAATAGTTCTAGTACTTTTTAGAGTACGAGACAAGCAGCTTCCAATTAATAAGTTTTGATCTCTCTTTTTTTCAATTGAATCAAATTATGTAATCAACCAATCACCTGCTTTCAGTTGAGAATATATATATATATATATATATATTGTGAGGTGATAACTCTTAAAAGAGAGATTTCCCATATAATATTTCATCTTGGGCGAAATATGATTAAAAGGAGCTAATTCAAACCCCTCAGGTAAAATAAGAACAACCCCCACATTCAAAGTCCCCTTTTTCCCATTAGTAAGAACCTGTTTTAGTTGCATATTATAAGGAATTTCAACAACTACTTCAAATACAATATCAGAAGGTATCACTTGTGGAACTTCAATATCCATAGGTTTTTTAGCTAATTGGCAATTGACACATACAATACAGTCGATTGCTTCACATGGATTTTCATGACCCCGTGTTATGCAAAAATGGGATATGCATTTGAAGCAGATGCCCAAGTTATTATATATCATGAGCAATATGTAAATGGAATGAGTAATCTCTCCTTTTATCCAATAAAAAGTCTTTTCTAGTTTTCATGATCCAATCATTGATCCAGAAAGTTTCTACAATAAAATTAGGTAGGTTGCTAATATAGAATAGAAATATATATTCTATATAATTTTTTCCTAAAGATATAAAATATATATTATACATAGAAAAAGTAAATGTATAATATATATATAGTAAGATTTTGAATGTTTTGCTTATGTACAAAACAAAAAACATTCTAATTGGATTCATGGATCATTTTTAAGTCATTCATTGGATGATAAATCACTATATATGGCGGGGATACACAATTTAAATATATGGAAAATTCAATATTTAAAAATTGTATCAAGGATGACTTGAAAATTGGAAACAAGGCAAGATATAATTTGATCTTTATGAGCAAACCCAAAATCTTTGTAGACAGAACCAATCATTAGTTCCCAACCGTGGGGTGAATGGAATCCTATACATAAATCGATTAATAAAAGAATGGAAAAACTTTTTTTGTGTTGCTTAGGTTCTATAAGAATTCTTGAACCCAAGAATTAAAAACAAGAAGTTCTTCGTTACATAAAATAGAATAATGAAACAAATTATATTTGTCAAAAAGTGCAAAATCATATGGATATGATTCTCATTGTGCATCTTTATCAATTGGATCGTTTCTTTGTGGACTCGGATATGAAACTCTTGTAGAATGTGTTTAATATAATTAATAAATAATAGAATATTAATATAATTCTATTATTTATTAATTATATTGTTATATAATTTTATTATTTATTATTATTATATAAATATATTAATTATTAATTATTTTTATATAAAAATTATAAAAAATTTATTATTATATGAAATAATATAAAATAGAATTTGATATATTTTCACTTTTATTTGTACCAAATTCATTTATAATAATTTTTTTATTCTAATTATGTTAGAATCAATTTTACATTTAATTTCATTTACAAGTTACTTATCTACTACTGCTATGTTTCTAATCACATATCAGGTAATGTATTTTCTAATATTCTCCAAATTTACAACATTAAAATTCTATATATATATATATATGTGCATGCACGCGCATCAAATTTCAATTTCATTAATATGTTAAACATTACAATAAAAATTGTTAACAATATGAAATGTTAACAACAATCAACCCAAAATGCATCCTACTATCTCCAAGGTAACAAAAAAAATAATAATAATGTAAATATAACACATTACCCTGCTACATTCTACTTGCAATCAACAAAATCAATCCTGATAACAAATTCTATTAACACAACCTAATCGACTTTTTTTGTTTAACTTTGCTCTCTCTCTGTCAGCTTTAGCCCTCTTAATTCATTACAACAAACCCAAAATTACATTTCTAGCTTGGACACCTATGGAAGGATCAAACCATATAAAGTAATTGCAAGTTCCTACATTCTGAAACAAAGCAAACATAAAATTAGTAATAAAACTACCAGCAACAAAATGCCCCTAAAATCTGCACAACCTTGGCCTATTTTCAATTCATTAAAAAATCAAAATAAGAAATTCAATATATCAATAGTCATTTACCCCATAGTTTCTACATTCAAAAAACTTTCATCCAAGGTTTTCATTTGTCCATAATATCTTCAAGATTGTAATTTTTCCACAATGAAAAATTGATAGCAGAGTTTGTAAGTTAGAAGAAAGCAATGGAGAAAAGAAAAGGAGAGAAGGGGAAAAATTGCAAAAATTCTATTTAGAGAAAGAAAATTTGATGGAGAAGGCTAATATGAACTAGAGTTTACGAATGAGTGGACACATTTGATGGTTTTTTTCTAATTCACACTCCTTAAAATCATTTGAAGTCACATGGAATTCAACGTGGACTTGCATGATTGATTTATGAAATTAATTTATGACATTAACACTATGTTTGAAAATGGAGGAAAGGGAAAAAAAGAAAATTGATAAAAAATAAAAAGAAATGAAAACAAAAGAGAAAAGAAAATGGACAAGTTTTAAATTATTATTTTAGTATTATATTTAATAATTATTATTATTTTTCTTTTTTCATTTTCTCTCCATTTTGAAAAGATAATTTTAGAAAGGAAAATAGTACATAATTTCTTTTCTCCTTTATTTTCCCCTCATTTTCCACACATGAGAAAGTTAGAATTATTTCTTATTTTTCTTCCCTCCTTATTTTCACAGTTCCAAACATAGTGTAAGGGTTAAATAGATAAAAAAAAAAAAAAAAGTTAAGATGTAAGAACAAAATAAATGTAGTGAAACTGATGGTGGAAGCCTTCAGTTTGAGCATCCAATTTTTGGAGAGATGATAAAGACTAGGGCAAGATTTTTATACTCGTCGGAGCTTCCATTGTTTCTTAAAAGTGCTCGTTGGAGCTTTTGTCTGTGCTCGTTGGAGCTTCTGTCTGTGCTCGCTGGAGCTTACTTGGGTTAGAATAGATATGTGTGAACTCAAAGGAGCTAACTTCACTATGGCTAAAAAGCGCGTCTTCGTGTAACAACTATTGTTTCTTTGCTATTTGATTCACCTCCACCAGGGGAACGTCTATCATAACCTTACCCTCCACTATCACTTGATGTCCCAACTATCCTCCAGTTCCCGATCCACTATAGAGCGTTGTTGTACAGATTCAAGATCCTGGTCGAAGCTTTACACCCAGATCTCTAGCCAGATTGGTTGAGCGCTCTGCTCTAGCTCTTGATCCACCATGGATCTTTATGGTAAATTTTCCAGGTCTAGGTCGAAGCTTGATATTTAACTCTCCAGTAAGCCTGACCGGTCACCATGCTTCAATCATTACCAACCACCGGTCCTCCACCATCATTAGATCTTTCGATCACCACCATAAAGGGAATGCTACATCTACATTTAAAGTCCAGGATTTAAAACTAAAGCATTCAGCTTACAAATATATGATGGTTAACCATCATCATCGTATGGCAAACGACTAAATTTTTGGTTTTTTGTTATAAAGTGTTGCTCCATTAAGAGTGGAATATAATGGTCAAGGGTGTGAATTTGTCATTGCTCTTTCAAGTTCCATTCCAAGAGAGATCGCAACCATAACAGAGAAAGCCGCTAGTAATAATGCAAATGGTCAGTGGCTTAACACGGAACCTTTGATCCAAACTGAGTTTCATAACCCCATGATTAATGAGGAAGCCTCATCAGTCTCAGTTATATTAAATTCCATTGAAAAGCTTCCTCTCATCTTTGCTCCTATTTCAACAGTGCGTTGTGCTCAGAGGCTACAAGAATCGAGTATTGGTGACCTTCTCTTGCAATGCAATAGCGTATGGCTCCAAACATAGCAATTGAGAGCCTGATTTGGCAAGACAAATCACTTGAGGCCCGCCGCTATCAATCTGCAACAAACATCAAATAAAGCCTGATTTGGCAAGGAAAAATCACTTGAGGCCCGCCGCTCCAGAACTCGTGTTGTAGGAGTAGAGGTCGACATGGCCCAAAAATGTTATTGCCTAACTTATGCCTTTTTTTAAGGGGCTGTGGAGTCACTTGTATTACTAGTGTTAGGTTATTAGTAAGATTAGTGACTCTTATTTTGCTGTGTTAAGTGTTTTGCTAGTTGGTTTTGTTGTTTGTCTTAGCCTTGGGTGCTAGTTTCTAAAGCAATTTCTCTAGGATGTTAGTTTCATCCTTCTTATTTTGTTCCTACCTTATGGTAGTCTATTGTTTTCCCTAGTTTGGGACTCATGTGGTTTCTTATTGAAATCTTAATTTGAAAAACAAAAAAAAAAGAACAAAAATAAATGTCCCAAAGTGAGGTGGAAATTTAGTATTGTCAAATTTTATAGTATAATTTTCAGAATAATTATAAATATTAGTTATTTCTCCAGATTTATATTCTATTAAATCTTTCAATATTTGTAGGACTTCATAACTTTCAATATTTATTATTATAAATTTCATGCTTAGTAGTAAATGCATATAGAGTCTTTATTTTTATACTAATTAGTTTGCTTCTTGGAGGTGTTTTTACTCTAAAAATTTTATAGTATATTCTTACTAGTTGATCTATATTTTCATCTCTGAGACTGAGGCTGAAGTTAGGAAATATGTTTATAACAGCTTTATCATAACATGAAATTGTGTCTAGCTCTCATATTATAGTATCTCTTAAACTTGTTTCATTCTATCATCTGTTATAACTAGACTAAAAGGTGAGTTGATATGAGGTTGAAAATAAGATTTTACTATTATGGCATGTGGTGCTTCTAGTTAGTTAAATGTAAGGATGAGTGTTCGAACAAGATGGGATTCATTGCCTAGAGTGAACCGAGATAAGATCTTATGTTATTTAAGTTTGTTCTTGATGAATAAGTTCTTGGCCAGGACAAATATAACATAGTCTGAAAGAGTTTCAATGCTGAAATGAGTTTCTAGTATTTATTATGTTTTATTACGAATGATAACTTGAGATGAGGTCATATGATGTAGCTATTATAGTTTGACTAACCTTGACTCTAGGATATATCGGGATCTTCTAATGAAGAGATTTTAGTGCACGGTAATTATAATTGTACATAACGGGGTTTAGCGCGCGTTTAAGATTTTTAGCAACTACGACACTGTTTAGGCTCAGGGCCTTAGAGAACACACTAACCACTATCACAAAGACATGACATGGAGATGAGGAGTCGCCACCTAGGATAATAAATAGAAAAAATCGAAAAGTGGTACTCGATTCTCTAAAAGAAAGCTAGCACCACAACCAGAAGATTCTAGATACGGAATACTAACTTCTCTTAGTCTCGTGTTTCTTTTAGAATAATTTTATAAATGATTATTTCATCCTCTAATTCATGCAATTTTATTAAACCTTAATTAACATCCATTTAACCCAAAAGGCAACAAGTCAATAAAATTACAAGTAGAAATGCATAAAAGGCAATGTCCCTATGTCTAAACTATGTTAATTTTATTTTATAAGTTAGCTAAGTCTACATTTTATTTACAAATGAGAAATGGACCATAGGTGGGCCTATATTTTTTATTAATTAGTAAGACTAGACCTGTTTATTTTAATTTGTCTAAGGAATGGGCCTTAAGTCTATTTAATTTTAAAGGAAATCAAATTAATGAGCCTAGTCTAACTTGATTTTATTTTAAGTGAAATATGGGCCTAGGTCTATTTATTTAAAAGAAATGAAATTAAGTAGACTGAGCTAAGTCTAGACAAGTTTTAACTAACTAAGTGGGCCTAAAATCTAATTAACCTATTGGGTCTAAGTTGATTTTAATTATTAAAAACCTAAATCATTTTTTAAGCCTATTTATTAAGTGGGTTAGACCTAAATGTGGGCTTGGGGCCCAAAAACATAAAAATATAAAAAAAAGCTCAAAATAAATAAAACACAAAAAATGGATCAAACAAACATTATAGTGATTTTTTAGAAAACCCTAAATTAATTACATGCAAACCCTAATTTAAGCTACTGCCACCATTAATTTTAATTAATTTTTACTCGATTGAACCTAATTACTAATTAATTTTAAAGTGCAAAAATTTAAGTCTTTCATTATTCCCACTACTAGGGCTATTACAAACTACGTACAAAATTAAAATTAAACAATTACACACCCATGAATTAAAATAAACTACACAAAATACCAAAATGTAGAATAAAAAAAATCGTAAGAACTATTGAAGAAATAATACAGGTTCATCCATAGCATTTTATGGATCTTTTATTCATTTCTTGGATTTTAGACTATTTCCTCCTCAATCGACAATCGAGCATCAAACAAAAACACAAAAAAAAAAATTAGATTAGTAATGAAATAAGAAAAAATAACGAAATAAAAAATAAAAAAAGTTTACAAGAAGAGAAGAGAAGAAAGAAAAAATATTATGCATATGCTTTGGCCCCTCAGACTAGGTTTTTCACCATTGAAACTATTGCCGATTATGGACTCAGGTTTAAAAAATAGTGCTGGACCATTCTGGTTGAAAGGATTGTATAGAAAAGAGCTTTGACAAAATTGAAGTTTTCTGGTGCCCCAGTGTTCTTAGTGATGTCTCAGTTTTTTAAGGGTTTCTGCATAGTCAAGTTTCTGCATCAAAGAAGAAAAAAAAAACCCCCCAAAAAATCCTTCCTCACACATGCGTGCAGACTTTACTTTTAAATGTAGAGTCTGCACATACTGAACTTCCTCCAAAGGAGGAACGAATTGATGATCAGATAGTGTTTGTTTTTTTTTTATTTCAAAAATCTTCTGCATTTAAAAAAAATCTTATCAGATAAAATTTGAATTTTTAACCAATCAAAACACTGAAAAAATCAATAAAAATAAGAAAAATATGCAAAAAATAAAAAAAGGACTTATTGTGCATCGGTATTGTGCAATACCGACCGACATTGTGTAATGTCGATCCTAAAAATTATTATTATTATTATTATTATTTTAACTTTTGATTATCAAAAGACCCCTGAAAAAATGACTTATTTGCAATCAAACCCTAAAAAAACGTTGCAATTTAGTCTTTAAAGTCTAGAAAATCGACAACTAAGTTCAATTTGTGAATGAATTTCATCATAGGGGCTTATGTTGTAATTGTGCACAATTGCATCCCGAAATTGAGTGCTTACAACAACCACAGGGTTAGTATGAGTCAATACATGCATTCATTTTTAATTGGGTAGTTGTGATATTGATGCTAAGGGTCACTCATAACTTATGAGAACTAAATGTGTATAATTGGAATTTTCACATTAGACTTGAAAGTAGTTTCATATAGTATCAAGTGTTAATATTATCTTCTCATTGCCAATTAGATATGAACCTAGTAAGTTACACCTAAAAGAGTTTCACCAAATCATCATCAATATTAATCTAATTATTAATGAAAATGTTTAATTAATTAATTAAGATTAATGAAATTGGATTTATGCTTTAAGCAATGATTCTAGCATATCATGTAATCTAATTCAAGTAAGTTGTTTGAGCCTAGGCCCAAAAGGGTTTTGGTTTAAAGATTAATCCAAGATATAGAGAAGGCCCATGAACATAATTTAGGCCCGTTTGTCTAATGGATTGGGCTTGGGCCAAGTATTGGCCCAATTATCAAGCCTAAGTCCATACAAATTGATGTGGTCAAATTTGTCATATTAGACATATTATCTTTTTATGTGTAAAATGTCGACCATGGAAAATTTGGCATATTAGACATATTATCTTTTATGTGCAAATTGTTAACTATGGGAAAAGATGAAGATTAGGCATAATAAATTAGTGTAGAGAATGAATGTAGACAAATACATGAGATGTATTCTCTACATGCTTGTACACTAATCATAATGAGTTGTATACTTATCCTGCCAAGGTGTACACTAATAATGTAAGGGATGACATAATTAAGGTTTCATTTCTGTACATAGATATACATAACTCTAAGGTTAGAGAAGATATAAAAACACACACTAAATGAGAAACAATATACACACAACATACACCCTAAAAGTTCTTGCAATAAGATTGAGTTAATGCAAGATTTATAAGGGTCATTTGAGAGGGCACTTGCAACTAACTAAATCAGGGCAAGAAGGTGATCATAGTGAAGCTTTTGTGTTTCAAGCTAGAGGCCTCACACTTAGGAGGCTAGAGCATTTGATTCAAGGGTTGAACCTAATTACATCAAAGTTTGTAGATAACTATTATGGTTTACATCAAACTTAGGAGTTGGTAAGTTTTCTTAAACTTAGAATTTCCTAGGTTGTTGCTTTTACATGTTGATGTGTTATTTAGCTATGTGTAAAATGCAAAATGGATCTATGGGAATGGAAATATTTATGTGATGAAGGGTTATGCAAGTAAAATTTTTAAAATTTTACCTATCTAAGGCATGTGCTCATCACACTTGGTTGTTGCATAACCATTTCCTAACAATGGTAATACCATTGTCAGGAAACGGTTATGCAACAACCAAGTGTGGTGAGCACATGCCTTAGATAAGGTAAAACCTTCTATATATATATATGAAAGAGCTTTAAAGGGGGGGGTGAATAAGGCTAATGAGGGTTTTAGTAAAATAAAAATGATTTTAAGGAATTAAATAAGAATTGAATGAATATTGAGAAGGAACAATGAAGAACACAACAATTTAAGGAGTTCGAGTTCAACAACAATCCTACGTCTCCACCTAACTTATCCCCAAGTTAGGATTTCAATCACCCATAATCTTATTCACAAGATTGAAACTACACAAGAGTTTTATGGCTCACTCTTACAACCTCACAACTTGAGTTTTCAAGGCTCACTCAAAAACCAAATCCCAAGTGTTTCAATGGACAACACTTAAACTAATTCCTTTTAAAATAGAATCTCACTTCCTATTTTCTTAATTCTAAAAAATAGAAGAACAAGAATGTCTATTCTAACACTTACTAATTCTCATAAAAGTTACATAAATACAAAAAAAAATTTAAGAGAGAATTTGATAGCTTAATTGAATGCTTAAGAGAGAATGAATTATAAACAAAGTTTCTTAAACCTTCAGTTGAACTCTATGGAGTTTTTATATAGATAAACACTTAAAAATATAGTTTTTGGATGTATCAAACATGTCTCCAATGTCTATAATTTATTTTTTATTCAATCTTAGACTTTTGTAGTTGAAATGATGCTCATGATCATGAGGAAGAAGTTTTGGCTTGTGAGCATCAGTTTGAGGATTTTTGCATTCAAAAATATCTATTGAATGCTATCAAGGGGTATCCTTATAAGATGATCTTTGTTCTTCACAATTTTGAGGACAGCTTATGAGCAACACTGACCATTTTGCCAAAAATGAGCTCCTGAGGCACTGTACAAGGTCAGCTCATGACCTGCTTGTGAGATGCTCATGAGCAGGACTAAAGACGATTGAATCCACCTAATCTTTCTTCATAAAAGTTATAGATAATTTTCTTATCTTTCCATATCACTTTGAATCACCTTAATTAAACTTTTATAGCTCATGATATTGCCAAAATACTAAGAGTTGCACAACCTAAAATGAAAGCTACATATGTTGACTTTGACTCAAGATTTGCATACCCAAATGAACTCGGATTTTGACAAGTAAGCTCAATTCATAAAGCTTAAAATGTCTATTTCAAAAGTAAAGAAGATTAATTTCTCATTATAGACCTCTAAAGATATTAGAAAGCCTTCTTAAGTCTCAGAGATTGAATTAGCCCAAAAGACCAATGTTTATCAAAAATGTATATTTCTGGTATATAATTTCCTACACACTTAGTTGAAATCATTAGTATCAAATTTTTTTGTCTAAGTCCAAAATCAAGAGTTTGATTATGCAAATGGTCAATAATCTCCCCCTTTTTGGCTTTAACAAACAATTTATTAAGATAATAAATAAAGTGTATGAGTGTCAAAAATAAATGACATGAATAAGTATGCATTGTACATAATAGCTCCCTGTCTCAAATTAAATTGATGCATTATGTGAACAATTTTCCTCCCCCTTCATATATGCATAAAATTAAATGGAATACATCATGTATCAGAGCATAAAAGTAATTGAATTAATATGGCATATAAGGGATAACAAATTTTTCTTATATATTTCTTTATTACTACCCTTTTATAGATATTATAAGAAATATAAATTTATTTTATTCCCCCTTTTTGTCAAAATAAAGACAACATAATTATGCTATCAAGAACATGGCTTAACATAACAAATGTGTTAAAAACATGATAACATGATCATTAAAATAAATTGTTAAGTAATTTGAAGGAAATAATTTCAAACATATATGCATGTAGTGCTACTATAATGCATCACATAAATAGTACATATATAAACAATATTGAAACTTAAAAACTTAACTATCATATGATCATACAGAGCTTAGCTAGTTAATGATCATGTGACACCTAGCATATTACATAAATAGCTTCTTCTCCCTTTTTATCGAAGATAAAAAGAAAAGAGAGAGATATAAAGGGAAATGATCTAAAGGAACAAAAAATTCTAGAGGGAATAAAAGATTATGAACCAAAACAATGAAAACAAAGATACAATAAATCTTTATAAAATTATAAACATAGTAAGGAAAATATGACTTTTTATCACAAGGATAAAACTAGCCACACTTACATTGTTACTATGCATGCATAAACAAAAATATGGAAAAAATTTAAACAATTTTCTCCCCTATTAAAAAATAGTAAAATAGAATAATATTTGGATTAAAAAAAATTGATATCAAGGACACACTCTCATATAGTGATATCACTAACATAAACACATCTTTGGTAAAAAGTATTTTTTTCCCTTAAAAGAAATTAATTAAATACACATGCAAACTTAATTATTTCTCCTCCTTTGTCAAAATCTAAAAGGAAATTTAAAAGAAAAATAAAAAAATTATTAATGAAAATGATAGAGTTACAATGATATTAAAATACTAATTGTAAAGTGAAGAGAAACATAATAAGACATAAAACTAACAAGTCATGGCTTATATCCATAAAATATCCAAAACATAAACTGAACTTAAACTGTCACAAAATAACTAAAAAAATAAACGAATAGCTCAATGCTTAGATATGAAAAATATACTAAAAGTAAATCAAACAAAAATTGACGATAACATTAACTAAAACATATAAAAAGAAACTAGTCTTGATAAGGAGTAGGAGGAATTTTTTAAAAAATCATAATGCATATTTAAACATATATAAATGCATGACAATTAAATTTTTTTTTTTTATAAAAATGTTAAGATCAAAGTCAAAAAATTTAACAATCAAAGTAATCAATAAGCACAACATGATTTCATATGAAAATAGTCCAACCATTAATTAAGCATAAAATTCAGGACAAACTAGAACTGTCAATCATGTCAAGTTCATGCTTAATGAAATTCAATCTCTCTTCATTGAGAGGTTTGGTGAAGATATTTGTAATTTGATTATTTGCATCAACAAATTCAAGTGAGATATCACCAATTTGAACATGATCATGCAATAAATGATGTCTAATACCAATATGCATAGTTCTAGATTGTTGAATGAGATTCTTACTAAGGTTTATAACACTTGTATTATCACATTTAATTGGAATGTGATTAATATCAATGACATAGTCTAATAGTTGTTGTTTTTTTCATAGAACTTGTGAGCAACAACAATTAGCCGCTACATATTTTGCTTCAGCGGTGGACAAGGCAACCAAAACTTATTTCTTACTAAATCAAGAAACTAAGCAATTACCTAAAATTTGATAAGTTCCAGAAGTACTTTTTCTATCTACTAAACTATCGGCAAAGTTTGCATCCGAATAACTAATCAAGTTAAAGGAAGAACTCCTAGGATACCAAAGTCCTAAATGCATTATACCACAAAGATATTTGAAAATTATTTTGATAGAATTCAAATGAGACTCTTTAGGACTTGAATAAAATCTAGCACATAAGTAAATAGCGAACATAATGTCGGGTCTACTAGTAGTTAAATAAAGAAGGGATCCGATTATACCTCTAAATATTATTTCATCATCTGGTTTACCATTCTCATCTTTGTTGAGTTTGGTGGTGGTACTCATAGGAGCCTTACTTAATTTAGTTCCATCTATACCAAACTTCTTGAGAATGTCTCTTGCATATTTGGTTTGATTGATGAAAATCCCATCTTTACACTGCTTGATTTGAAGTCCAAGAAAGAACTTGAGTTCTCCCATTATATTCATCTCAAATTCTATTTGCATTAACTTAGAGAATTCCTTACATAAGCAATGGTTAGTAGCACCAAAAATAATATCATCAACATATATTTAAACAATTAATAAATCATGCTTGGATTTCTTTATGAAAAGAGTTAGGTTAACTTTTCCTTTAGAGAACCCTTTCTCTAGTAAGAAGTTGCTCAATCTTTCATATCAAGCTCTTGGAGCTTGTTTCAATCCATACAATGCTTTTAAAAATTTAAAAACATGATTTGGAGAATCAAAATTTTCAAAACTCAGAGGTTGCTCAACATATACCTCCTCTTCAATGAAACTATTTAGAAATGCACTTTTAACATCCATTTGATAAAGTTTAAAATCAATGAATGATGTAAATGCAAGTAGCATTCTAATAGTTTCTAACCTTGTAACTGGGGCAAAGGTTTCATTATAATTAATGCCTTCCTCTTGATTATAACCTTTAGCTACTAGTTTAGTTTTGTTCCTAGTGATGACACCTTCTTCATTCATTTTACTTCTAAACACCCATTTAGTGCCTATAATAGGATGATATTTAGGTCTAAGAACTAAGGTTTAAACCTTATTTCTCTCAAATTGATTTAACTCTTCTTGTATAGCAAGGACCCAAAATTCATCACTCAAGGCATTATCAATATTTTTGGGTTAATTTAAGAAATAAAGGCTAAATTAACAATAAACTTTAATTTAGATCTAGTAGTTACCCCTTTTGTAGTGTCACCTATAATGAGATCTTGAGGGTGAGCTTTTTAAATTGCCAATCCTTTGGAAGTTCATCCTTCAAAGTAGGTTGAGATATCTCTTCATTATCCTCCTTACTTAGATCATTAAGTTCCAAAGGCTTACTAACATTTTCTTCTTGTGTATCCACAATCTTATGGTCACCTACAAGATCATCAACACTACAAACATCCTTTCTAGGATCAAGTGAGTTTGATTCATCAAATACAACATGGATTAACTCTTCAGTTACTAGAGTTCTCTTATTAAAAACTCTATATTCTTTACTAGAAATAGAATAGCTTAGGAAAATTCCTTTATTAGCTTTGGAATCAAATTTCCCAAGATTATCCTTGGTGTTTAATATAAAGCACTTGCATCCAAATACTCTTATATATGAGATTTTGGGTTTTCTATTATTCCATAGCTCATAAGATGTTGTATTTAAAATTGGTCTTTTGAAAACTCGATTTGAAATATAGCAAGATATGTTAATGGCTTCCACCCGAAAGAATAGAGACAAATTATACTTATGAAGCATTGTTCTAGCCATTTCCACAAGATTTTTATTTTTCCTTTTAACTACCCCATTTTGTTGAGGAGTTTTAGGAGATGAAAATATATATGAAATACCATTTTCATTACAAAAGGTTTTGAAAAAATCATTCTCAAATTTGGTTCCATTATCACTTCTAATAGATGAAATAGAAAATCCTTTTTCTTTTTGAACTTTTTTGAAAATTTTCAAAAGCTTTAAATGCATCATTCTTATGAGCAAGAAAACACACCTAAGTAAATCTAGAGTAGTCATAAACCAATACTATGCATAGTGCATTCCACTGAGACTAGTAACTCTAGTTGGTCTAAATAAATTCATATGTATAAGTTCAAGTGGTGTAGAAGTGGACACTACATTTTTTAGCTTAAATGAAGACTTGGATTGTTTTCTCTTTTGGCAAGCATCATAAGGTTTATCCTTGGTGAATTTAAGCTTATGATATGGATATGGCCAAGCTTAAGAATGGTGATGGTGGTGGCATTTCTAAAGATAAAGGTAAGGATGAGCTTGATGGAGAGGATAACAAGAAAACCAAAGATAAAGCTAAGGATCCATTGAGCATTCCACAAGGCCCAATTACAAGGACAAGGTATAAGAAGCCTTAATTGGCTATATGCAAGATTGGGCTAGTCAAGGAAGTTTAATTGATCATGCTAGGTTTGGTCCAAGTGAAGACACAATTGAATGGGCTTTGTTTAATGGTTTACAAGTCTAAATACATAAAGACTAATGTATGTTTAGGCTACTATGTGTGCTCAAATCTGTTATCTAAGTTCATAACTATATTATTTGCTATTATGCATAATATTTTTATTAGGGTTTCTTATGTTAGGATGCTATAAAACCCTCCTTATGGTGTGTTTTGGAATGATTGGAAATTGAATGAAAATTAATCCTTTGCATATTTACTTGAATTCTTGAATTCTTATTGAATCCATAAACTACTTATCAAGGAATTGATCTATCCTTCTGGCGTGTTAAGGGTTAGGGTATAAAGAACTTAGTTTTCTTTAGGTTATAATCTTGATCAACCAAACCTTGCAATTTGATTTAAGTGATTCTTGGGTTTTAAAACTCAATTTGTTTTTAGGTTTCCAAGATAGTAATTTACAGGATCATAATCATTATTAGGGCTATTCCTTTGAGATTCTTAACATTTGGTATTATAGCTTTAGCTCTTAAATCAGGTTATATATCCTTTTCTTTAAGTTATTTGCTTATTTTATTTACATTCTGCATTATTTAGTTTTTATTATTATTTTTTTATTCTGATTTGAAAAAAAAAAGAAAAGAAGAAAAAAATGAAATTAGATATGAAGTATAAAAAAAAAGAGATCAAGGAATGGGTCTGATTAGTTTGATTGTGTCTTGATTGGCTTGAAAAAATGTTTGGTGTATTGATCCTTATTTTTGGCATGTTTATATAGATATTAAGGTTGTTAAATGATTCCTATTATAGCTAGCCTTGAAAGTTTCCTAAACTTAAGAGGAAATTAAGAAGATTTTTACAATCCTACATAAATAAGGATTATATGGTTATTTAGGAAGATTCAAAGGGACTTTGAATTCCATTAACATGAACCCTGCATATACCATCTTATTTGAATTATTTTAATCTTAAATTTTTCTTTCTCTTTCAAATATTCTCTTTTTTGCATGTCTTTTAAGTTTGGGCAGAATTGACATACTTAGTTTGGGCATACAGAGGTAACCTCCCTTCTTGATCAACTTTCTTTGTGAATTTTGCTTCCTAATATCATCCTTACATGTATTTTATGTCAAGCTGAAGTTTTTAATTCATTCTTGAGCTCTAAAATCTTTTTTCTATTGTTGTTTGGTTAGAACTTTCCATTCAAGCTTAAACTTGATTTTTTGGTTCTTGAACTTAATTCTTTGTTTCTTACACATTATTTTTGTTCCTTTTACATGAACATTGCTTCATTTTGAGTTTTCATTATTCTTGATTCTTTAAGCACTTGTTTTTGTTACTATTCGCTCTTTTCTTATTTCAGGCTGAATTGTATCTTTTTCTATTTCTTCATCTAATTTTTGTGTTTCTTGCATCTAGGTTGTTTCTTTATATGTCATTTGCATCCTTTTGAAGTTTTCTTGTGTTTTTCTTCCTAATTTTATTAAAGCATGGCTATTTATTTATTTTCTTGATTCTTACATTTTTCCTCAACTAAGCTTTTTACATTTTGATTCTTACATTTTTCTTTTCTTGATTTTCTTACAACTAAGCTCAACTACGCTATTTGTTGATTTTCTTGATTTTTACATTTTTCCTCAATTAAGCTCTTTAGATAATATTTCTTGGTGCTTTGCAAGTATAGTGAAATAACTTGATGTATTGTTATTGATTCACATAAGAATCCTTGAAAATAAGTTAAGTGATGTGAGTTTTTAGCCTTGTGTAATCATTCTTGATTGTGTGGAACATGAGTGACCACCTCAATTAATTGAGAGTAAACACATGAAGCAGTGATAGTGAGGTCCTTAATTATTTTTGTTTTTTATTGCATACTAACTCTTGTTGTAGCATTTCAAGTGGTTCTAATGGAGGTTATAATGTGCCAAGTATCGGCATACTCGTAGCACAAATGCATGAAAATGAGAGGGTGTAACGAAGCATAAGGAATATGAATGAGCAAATGGAGAGGTTGCAACTTGAAATGGTAGCCAATCAATAAGCCATTCTAGACCAAATTAATGCACTTGCTCGAGGTATGGGAAATAGGAAGAATGAAGGGATGAATGTGCAAGGCAATTATGGACAGTAAATTAGGTTGAATAAGGATGACTTTGATGAGGGCTTTGAGGAGTATGATAATGTAGCCTATGGTGGGGTTGGTAAAGGCATGGGTAGAGGAGTTCGGAGGTACAAAAATTATGGTGGAGGTATAAGAAACTTTAGTGGTGAGTTTAGTGGCTATGGGAACTATGATAATGTTAATAGGAACTTCGGTAGCATCAAACTTAAGATTCCTATCTTTTTGGGCAAAATTGATCTGAAGGCATATTTAGAATGGGAAAAGCGACTTGACCTTATCTTTGATTGCTATAACTTTTCAGAAGAGAAAAAGGTGAAATTGGTGGTTACCCAATTTAGTGAGTATGCTATAGTTTGGTGGGATTAGTTGGTGGTTAATAGGAGGAGGAACATGGAAGAACCTATGAATAGTTGGATTGCACTTAAAACTATCATAAGGAGGCATTTTGTACCTAGACATTACAATAGGGAGTTACATCAAATACTCCAATCTTTGAGGTAAGATACAAAGAGTGTTGAGGATTATTATAAAGAGATGGAGATGCTCATGACTAGGGCTGATTTGGATAAGGATAGGGAAGCTACCATGGCACGATTCATTATCGGGCTTAATAAGGAGATTGCTAATAGGGTAAAGTTGCAACATCATGTTGAGTTTGAGGAGTTAGTTAACCTTGCAATTAAGGTGGAAAAGCAACTAAAACCTAAAGGAGCAACCAGGTTCAAATATAAGGGTGCTTCGAGTGATGGGCCATATTGGTTTAATTCATGGAATAGAGGCAAGAAAGGTGATGACAAGGCTATTTTTAATGAGAACAGAGGGAAAAGCATTTCGAGCAGTAAAGGCACATCTAAACCCAAAATCAACAAAGAAAAGAATAGAGATATTAAGTGTTTCAAATGCTTGGGGCATGGAAATATTGCTTCACAATGTCCAAACAAGTGGACAATGGTGGCTAGAGAGCATGGGGAGATTGAAACAGTAACTGAGGAGAGTGAAAATGATAATGAGATACCATAATTGGAAGATGGCAGTGATGATTGCATTGAACATCTTATGGGAGGTGAGTGGCTAGGGGCACACTAAGTGTTCAATTAAAGGAAAAAGATGCCTTGGAGCAGCAAAGAGACAACATTTTCCACACATGATGCCATGTGCAAGGTAAGACTTGTCTTGTTATTATTGATGGTGGTAGCTATACAAATGTTACTAGCACTTTAATGGTTGAAAATTGGATTTAAATATGATTCCACATCCTAGGCCTTATAGATTATTATGGTTAAATAATTGTGGTGATATCAAAGTCAATAGGTAGGTTGTTGTACCTTTCATAATTGGTAAGTATTCAGATGAGGTGCTATATGATGTCGTGCTAATGCATGCTGGCCATATCTTATTAGGTAGGCCATGGCAATTTGATATAAAGGCTATCCATGATGGTTTTCTAAATAGCTACTCATTTGTGAAAGATGGGAGAAAAGTGACATTGACACCTCTTTCTCCTAAGGAAGTGTATGATGACCCAATGTAAGATGGAAAAAGAGGGGAGTGAGGTTGAAAATAACAAAAAGGAGAGTGAAAACCCAAAGGGTGAGATTTTGCCTAAAGAGAAAACAAAGGCAAAGGGTAGTTTTTTGGCTAGGGAAAGTGAAGTTAGGCATGCATTGCATTCAAGTCAAATGTTATTTGTTATTACTTATAAAGATGCATACTTAAACACTACTGAACTTTATCTTTCCTTGCCAAGTGTGTTTGTTAATCTTTTGCAGGAGTTTGTTGATGTCTTTCCTAAGGCAATGCCAATTGGATTACCTCCTCAAAGAGGGATAGAACATCAAATAGATTTCATGCTCGAAGCTGCCATACCAAATAGACTAGCCTATAGAAGCAATCCTAAGGAGATAAATGAGCTTTAAAGGCAATTGGAAGAACTGACATCAAAAGGGTATGTGTGTGAGAGCTTAAGTCCTTATACAACTCTAATGATTTTGGTTCTAAATAAGGATAGCACACGGAGGATGTGTGTGGACTGCCATGAAATTAATAAAATAATAATACAATATCATCATCCTATCCCTAGGTTAGATTATATGCTTGATGAGTTACATGGTGCATGTTTATTTACTAAGATTGATTTACATTCTGGTTATTATCAAATTCGCATAAAAACTAGGGATGAGTAGAAAATGGCTTTTAAACTAAGTATGGTTTTTTATTAGTGGTTAGTTATGTCATTTAGGCTTACAACTGCACCTAGTAATTTTATGAGGTTGATGAACCATGTCTTGCGTGAGTGTTTTGGTAAATTATGGTTATATATTTTGATGATATCTTAATTTATTCTAAATGCATTAATGATCATGTCACATATATGCAAAGGGTTTTAGAAATTCTTATAATAGAAAAGTTGTATGCCAATTTGAAAAAGTGTAGTTTTTGCATAGATAGAGTTAATTTCCTTAGTTTTATTGTTAGTTCAAAGGGTCTAGAGGTTGATGTGGAGAAGGTGGAAGTAATTAGGGAGTGGCTGACACTTAAAACCATTAGCCAAGTTAAGAGCTTTCATAGTTTAGATAGTTTCCATAGGATATTCATTAAAGACTTTAGTAGTATAGCTTCACCCTTGAATGAAATTGTAATGAAAAATGTTAGGTTTACTTGGGGTGATGCACAAGAACATGCTTTTAATATGCTTAAATATAAGTTGTGTAATGCTCCTTTATTGAATTTACCTAGCTTTGACAAAACCATTGAGATTGAGTGTGATTCTAGTGGCTTTGGAATTGGGGCTATTTTGAGGCAAGAGGGTAGACCTATATGCTATTTTAGTGAAAAGCTAAATAAAGTTATCCTTCAGTACCCAACCTATGACAAAGAACTCTACGCTTTGGTTTGGGCCTTATAAACATGGCAACACTATTTGTGGCATAAGGAATTTGTCATACACACGGATCATGAGAGTTTGAAGCATCTCAAGGGGCAAAACAAGCTAAACCAAAGACATGCTAAGTGGATGGAGTTCATTGAGACATTCCCATATGTGAGTACAAGAAAGGTAAAGAAAATGTGGTTGTTGATGCACTCTCTTGCAGGTATACTTTACTTACTACTCTTGATTCTACATTGTTGGGCTTTAAGTTCATAAAAGAGTTGTATGTGAGTGATAATTATTTTATTAATGTGTTTATGACCTGTGCAAATGGGGCTATTTTTAATGATTTTTATATGTTTAAGGCTTTTCTTTTCAAGAAAATTTGCCTTTGCATTCCTAATTGTTCTTTGCGAGTTGTACTAGTTAGGAAAGCATATGGGGGTAGTTTAATTGGTCATTTTAGGGTTCAAAAGACTTATGATACTTTGATTAAGCATTTTTATTAGCCATGCATGAAATGTTATATTCATAAGAATTGTGGTCAATGCATTGTTTGTTTGAAAGCTAAGTCTAAATTGTAACCCCATGGGTTATATACGCCTTTACCTATTCCTGATATTCCTTGCATAGATTTTTCTATGGAATTTGTGCTTGGTTTTCCTATATCTAGGAAAGGTAATGATAGTATATTTGTTATTGTGGATAGGTTTGGTAAGATGGCTCACTTTAGACCATGCCATGAAAGTGATGATGCTATTTATATTACTAATTTGTTTGTTAAGGAAGTTGTGCATTTGCATGGAGTACTTAGGACCATTGTTAGTGATAGAGATGTTAAATTTCTAAGTCACTTTTAGCGTGTTCTATAGGGTAAGTTAGGCACTAAATTGCTCTTTTCTCCTACTTTCCATCCATAAATAGATGGACAAACCAAAGTTATGAATAGGACTTTGGTTCAATTACTTCATTCTTTAACTTTTAGGAATTAACATTTGGAAATTGTATATGGCTTTAATCCTTTAACTCCTATTAATTTGATTCCTTTACCTCTTAACAAGCTTATAAGTAAAGGTTCTTCTAAGGCAGATTTAGTTAAAAAGCTACATAAGCAAGTTAAAGAGAGAATTAAGAAGCATAATGCAAAAGTGGCTGAGAGGGTTAATAAAGGACAAATTCCAATGGTGTTCCAACTTGAAGATTAGGTTTAGGTTCATTTTTAAAAGGAAAGGTTCCTAAATCAACAAAAGTCTAAGCTAAGTTCGAGGGGTAACAGTATATTTCAAGTCCTTAAGAGGATCAATGGCAACGCCTATAAGATTGATGTGAAAGGTGAGTATAATGTGAGTGGTACATTTAATATTGTTGATATGAGTCCTTTTAATGTACTTGATGAGCTTGATTCTAGGATGAATCATCCTAAAGAAGGAGGCATTGATGTGGACATGGCCAAGCTTGAGAATGGTGATGGTAATGGCATTTCTAGAGACAAAGCTAAGGATGGGCTTGACGGAGAGGACAACAAGAAAACCAAAGATAAAGCTAAGGATCCATTAAGCATGCCACAAGGCCCAATTACATGGTCAAGGTCTAAGAAGATACAAGAAGCCTTAATTGGCTATATGCAAGATTGGGCTAGTCAAGGAAGTTCAATTGATCATGCTAGGTTTGGCCTAACTGAAGACACAATTGAATGAGCTTTGTTTAATATTTTTCAAGTCTAAATACATGAAGACTAATGTGGGATTAAATCTCTTATTTAAGTTCAAAACTATATTATTTGCTATTATGCTTAATAGTTTTATTAGGGTTTTTTATGGTGTGTTTTGGAAAGATTGAAAATTGAATGAAAATTAATCCTTTTGCATATTTTCTTGAATTCTTGTTGAATGCATAAACCACTTATCAAGGAATTGATATATCCTTGTGGCATGTTAAGGGTTAGGGTTTAAAGAACATAGTTTTCTTTAGGTTATAATCTTGATCAACCAAACCTTACAATTTGATTTAAGTGATTCTTTAGTTTTAAAACTCGATTTTTTTAGGTTTTCAAGATAGTAATTCATGGATTCATAATCATTAGGGTTCATGGTTCTAATCCTTAGAGGTTCTTAACATCTTAGGTAAACCAATCACAAGTTCATATTTACAAAGATCGTTCAAAAGTTCAAAATTTGCATGTCCTAACCTTCTATGCCATATCCATGTGTCATGGGAAATAGATATTAGGCATTTTATGTCTTTGTTACTAATCTTATTCAAATCAATAACATAAATATTATCTACTCTTTCACCACTAAAAATTACTTTGTCTTCATCAAGACTACTAACAAAGCAATTTCTAGGATAGAAAGTCACCTTATTTCCCATATCACATAATTGACTTATACTAAGAAAATTATGTTTAAGACCATCAACAAGCAATATATGATGTAAAGATAAGGATTGAGGATTACTAATTTCTCTAATGCCTATAATTTTCCCTTTGGCATTATTTCCAAATGTGGCATGTCCTCCATCCTTCATATCAAGCTTGTTGAATTGCCTTATCTCTTGTCATATGCCTTGAACATCCACTATGAAGATACCACTTGCTTTTTATTCTTGTGGATTTCAAGCACACCTACACAAAATAATTTAAGTGTTCTTTTGAACCCAAACCTTTCTTGGTCTAGGTTGGTTAGTTTCAAGAAAATCCAAAGGAAGCAAATTCATGTGTAGTCTTCCATAGAAGCACACATTATTGGTGTGACCTTTGATCATGCAATATGAACATATAATATTTTCAAAGTTATTTCTCCTAGGATGATTTGCTTTCCTAGTG
Source organism: Mallotus nudiflorus (assembly GCA_947683625.1). Classification (NCBI taxonomy): domain Eukaryota; kingdom Viridiplantae; phylum Streptophyta; class Magnoliopsida; order Malpighiales; family Euphorbiaceae; genus Mallotus; species Mallotus nudiflorus. Next base: position 1,066,852 of record CANTUR010000067.1, read on the forward strand.
TGTGAAACATGTCTTTCATGATGTGTTGGTGTGTGCTTTTTATAACTATTTAAAGTCATAGTGTGAGACATACATTAACAATGGCAATGTGTATTTTAATAGGTTTGTGCAACATGTTTAATTATATTATGTTGTGCAACATGCTTGTGAGTGTTATGCCTAATGTACATGTAAGCATGTTTGGGTTGAGGTTTTGTAGTTTGAGCCATACCTCTTTATGTTGATGAAGGATGAGTCTTATAAGACTTTCCTTTATTGTTTAACACATGAGATCTTTTAGCTTTGAAAGCTTGAATCTCAATCAGTTTTGAGGTAAAATGAGTGGAATCATGTGAGGCTTTAACAAAATTAATCTATGATGATGAAGAAGATGAGGCCATTCCATTAGCATATCAATTCCATGAGTATTTCAATGAAATTTTTAAGAGTTAAGTAAATTATCTAAACTCTTTTTTCCTCTTTGGAAATTTGATATGGAATTTTTTAGCTCAACTACCTCATTAGAAAGTCTATGATTTTCATCACTTGCCTTCTTGCTAAGGAATCAGAAGATTTTAAATCACTAGCAAGTTTATCATTTTATTTAACAAGACTAGAAAATTTAATTTTTAACTTCTCAAATTCCTTGGTTAAGCTATTTAACTTATACTTATAATTCTTCTTTATAAAAAGTAGGCATTTACATTTAAGTAAGAGTTTGCTCATAATAGAGCTCTTAACATCATTATCATCATCATATTCATCATAAATACAATATTCATCACAAGAAAAGTTACAAGTAGATGGTATCTCTTTTTCATCTTCAAGATCCATGAAGCAAAGATTGCCCACTTCTTGTTGTTCCTCTTCCTTTTTGAATTTAGAGGAGTCATTATCCCAAGTAGCTTTGAAGGCCTTCTTTTTATCCTTTGCTCTTTTATTCTTGAATTTGAGTTTGGGACACTCACTTTTAATATGTTATGGTTTCTTGCATTCATATCAAGTAACCTCTTTGGTTTTCTTTTTGTTTTCTTCCTGATACTTCTTATTGAAATCTCTTATTCTTGAAGAATTTTTCTTTTTCAAGAACTTGTTGAAACTTCTAGTGAGCATGGCAATTCCATTATCTTCATCATTAGAGCCTTCACCATTTCCTCTTTCCTCTTCACTATCATCTTAGGAGGCTTTTAGTGCTATGCTTTTTTTTTTCTCCTTTTCTTCTTATTCTTCTCCTCTTTGCTTAATTGTAAGCTCATGTGTTAGGAGCTATCCAATAAGCACATTGGTTAAAAGTGTTGGAAGATCTTGAGCTTCCTCAATTAAAGTAACCTAAGATTCCCAATCCTTCTTAGGTAGGATTCTTAGAATCTTATTGTTTATCTCTTCCTTAGTGAAATGTTTACCAAGTTTCTTGAGGGTTATGAGAAGAGAATTGAGTCAATTTTTCATCTTCGGAATTGACTTTTGAGGCTTTATCTTGAAGAGTTCATATTCATACATGTGAAGTTGAACCTTCTTGCTTCTAAATTGCACGTTGCCTTTATAATGATTTTCTAAGGTCTCCTATATTTCTTTGGCTGGCATGCAATGTTGAAGTTGCCTCCTTCTTCTCTTGTCATGGAATAGACTAGAGTGATCATAAGCTTTTTATTTTTATGATTTTCCTCCTTTTGTTCATTATTCCATTGGCTTCTTGCAAGAGTAGTTACCATACCATCAATGGTAGTTGTAAGTGCTTCCCAACCTTTTAGGATAATATCCCAAAGTTTATTGGAATCACAATCAAGGTATAACTCCATTTTAAACTTCTAATAAGGATAGTCACTACCATCAAATAATGGTCTAAGTGAAGAAATATTTTATGATTCACTCCCTATGATCTTGTATTCTAGTAATGAAGTTCATAGAATTCAAGCTCTGATACTAATTAAAAGGGCCTTAGAGGGGGAGTGAATAAGGTTAATGAGGGTTTTAGTAAAATAAAAATGATTTTAAGTAATTAAACAAGAATTAAATGAATATTGAGAAGGAAGAATGAAGAACATAATAAAATAAGGAGTTCAGATTAAACAACAATCCTACATCTCCATCTAACATATCCCTAAGTTAGGATTTTCAATCACCCATAATCTTATTCACAAGATTGAAACTACAAAAGAGTTTTATGGCTCACTCTTACAACCTTACAACTTGAGTTTTCAAGGCTCACTCAAAAACCAAATCCCAAGTGTTTCAATGGACAATACTTAAACCAATTCCTTTTAGAATAGAATCTCACTTCTCATTTTCTTAATCCTAGAAAATAAAAGAACAAGAATGTCTATTCTAACACTCACCAATTCTCACAAGAGTTACACAAATATGAAAATTGTTTAAGAGAGAATTTGAGGGCTTAATTGAATGCTTAAGAGAGAATGAATGATAAACAAGTTTCTTGAACCTTTAATTGAATTATATGGACTATTTATAGAGATAAACACTAAAAAATATAGCTATTAGATGTATCAAACATGCCTCCAATGTCTATAAATGATTTTTGAATCAATCTTGGACTTTTGTAACTGAAGATACTTATAATTATGAGGAAAAATTTCTAGCTTGTAAGCATCAGTTTCAGGACCATTGCATTAAAAAATGTCCATTGAATACTATCAGGGGTGTCCTCATGATCATGATCTTTATTTTTCATGATCATGAGGAGCATTGACCATTTTTCTAAAATGAGCTCTTGAGGCATTATAAAAGGTCAGCTTATGACCGGCTCATGAGATGCTCATGAGTGAGACTAAAGAAAATTGAATCAGCCTAAACTTTCTTCATAAAAATTGTAGATAATTGTCTTATCTTTCTATATTACTTTGAATCACCTTAATTAAACCTCTGTACCTCAAGATATTACTGAAATACTAAGAGTTATGCAATCTAAAATGAAAGCTACATATGTTGACTTCGACTCAAGATTTGCATATCCAAATGAGCTCAGATTTTGGTAAGTAAGCTTAATTCAAAAATCTTAAGATGTCTATTTCAAAAGTGAAGAAGATAAATTTCTCATTATAGAGCTCTAAAGATGTCAAAAATCCTCCTTAAATCTTAGAGATCGAATTAGCTCAAAAGACCACTATATATCAAAAATGTATATTTTTGGTATATAATTTCCTACACACTTAGTTGAAATCATTAGTATCAAAATTGTTTGTCTAAGTCCAAGTCCAAAATTAGGAGTTTGATTATGCAAATGGTCAATAATATATATATATATATATATATCACTTTCAGCTCTTATTTTATTGTAATGACAGATTATTCTAGTGTTCAACAATCAATTCTATGATATGCAATTGGTCTAATTTGAGAAAAAATGACATAAATTGGCTAGAATAATCAATTGGCCTTATAATGTGGTAACTTATGAACTTAATTCTTTATAATTGGTCTTAAAATGAGAATAAGCAATAACGATTAATATTTTTTTCCAAAATAAGCAATTGACCTTACATTAAAGTAGCAAAACCCCTTAGTCTGAGTGATTTATGAATGAAGACTAATAGACTTCATCCTTTGAAGGATAACAAGCTTTAAAATACTTTTTATTATTCAACCTTATATGTAAGGCACCTTCTTTGTTGGCTAATAGATAAGCTCCACTTTTTAACACATAACCCATTAAGAAAGGTCCTTTTCAGTTTAGGCTCCATTTGCCAAGCGATTAGTCTTTATGGTTGATTAGCAATATCAATTTCCATAACAAATCTCCTTCTTTTGAAATACTTTGCTTTACTTATTTGTTATATACCTGTTCCACCTTCTTTTTCAGCATAACCATTCAGTCATATGTCAGGAGTCTTTTTAATATAATTGATCCAACTCCTATAACATGTTTTAAGTGTATTATGAGGCTGATAAACCTATATGGACTTGTCTCCTTAATGATGCCACTATTAACTCCATAGGCAGCATGGCTTCATTACCATATAATAATTTAAAAGGAGAGGTGCTCGTTGTCAATTTATGGCTAGTTCTGATCACTAGGAGGACTTCGGACAAGGTTTCATGCCAAATGTGAGGATTGTCTTCAATGGAATTTTAGATAGCCATTTTCACTACTTTGTTTGTAGCTTCAACTTACCCATTTACCTAGTATAATAGGGTAAGGAATGTAGCCATTTAATTTTATAATTATCAGCAAAAGCCTGAATATCCTCCTTTGTAAACATAGTGCCTTGATTGGTCATTATAGACTTCAAAATTCTAAAGCAATGTATAATATGCTTGGTGATAAAATTTACGATCGATTACTAATTGACAGCCTTCAAAGGAATGACTTTGACCCACTTGGTAAAGTAATTAGTCACTACGATCTTCAAACTATGCCCTTTAGATGAAGGTTAGTAAATCTTTCCAATAATGTCTATACTCATCCTTTAAAAGGCCATGGCTTAACAATGGAATGTAAGTCTTCATCTAGTGCATGTTGGATTAGACCATGTCTTTGACATGCTTCATAATCTTTAGCCTGATTATTACAATCTTTCTCCATAGTTGGCCAATAGTACCTATAGTTCCAAATCAGCCATCTCATCTTCCTTCCCTTTTGATGTGCTCATACACTTCAATAATTACCAATATTGATTCTTTAGGGTTGATGCACCTCAAAAGCTCTTTGTTTGCTAATCATCTATACATCTCTCCTTTAAGCAATAACATTTTGGTGGCCATTACCCTGACTTAATGATTAACTTATGGCAATGGGTTATTAAGATATTATTTTATCTTTGTATGCTAAACGGTCTCCAAATTAATCCTTACAACTTGAAAGGAAACACCATTAATTTTTACAAGCAATGAAGATTAAGGCGTAATTATTAAAGGAGTTATTTAGATCATATTCTTGTAGCTAGACCCTTCTTGAACTAGGTCATTAGCTTTATCGTTGGCCTCTCTTTCTGTATACATTAATCAAGCTTTGGTGAAACCTTTCATCATATATTGTACTTAAACTTTATGGCTACTTACTGTACTACCAACATTGAATCCTTATAGATGTCAATGTTATGGATTCCCAATTCAGTAAGAATGTCTAAATCTATTAGTAAAGCTTCATACTTGACATGGTTGTTTGTGCAATCAAAGTCTTGAAGAAAAAATAATTATATCTTGATTCCCTATAAAGATTCTAAGACCACACCTGTCCTTGAGCCCAATGGTGTTCTTAAACCATTAAACTAGACCTTTTAGCCTTTTAACTTCTATGAGTCCACCAAAATTTCCAAGGAAGATTGATTAGCTAAAAAATTGGCAAAGACCTACCACTTAATAACCTTCTGAGGTACGTATTGCAATGTGAATTCTGAAAGAGCTATTGCCCATTTCCTTAGTTTATTTCTCAAAAATGGCCTTGAAAGAAAATACTTGATCACATCGGTCTAGTTGACCACCCATACCATAAATGGTAATAAATAACACCTTAGCTTGCCACATGTAAAGTATAAATAAAGCCCAAGTTTCTCAATGGATAATACCTAATCTCCATGTCAATAAGTACTAGACTAAGGTAATATATAGAACTCTCGTAATCATCCTGGTCTTAGGCAAGTCAGCTATTAATGGAGAGCTCTAAAGCCAATAAGTGTAAGATCAATGGAAGGTTCAGCCTAGGGGCAGTCATCACTATAGGGTGTGTGAGATAGGCTTTCAACTAATCAAAGGCATATTGATGCTCCGTTGTCTATACAAACTCTTCCCGATCCTTAAGTTTCAATAAGGATACCCAAATGCACAGATGACATATAGTGTTAGAAATAAATCTTCTGATGTAATTTATTTGGCTAATCAATCTTTGTAACTCTTTTTTGAACTTAGGAGGTGCAGCCTAGATGATAGCCTTAGCCTAGTTAACATATACTTCTACCCCCCTTTAGTGTACCTAGAATCCTAAAAAATGAGCTATATATACCCTAAAGGCACACTGCAAAGGGTTCATTTTTAGTTGATGAAGCTACATTCTTTTAAATGTCTTCTTAAGATGTGTTAAGTGTTACTCAATGGTCTTAAATTTAATAATCCTATCATTTATATAGACTTCCATGAAATCCCTAATGAACAAGTTGAAGATCTCATACATGGCTTATTAGTAAGTGGCTCCAGCATTTTTGAGGTTGAACGACATGACAACCCATCCCTAGCTTCCAATTACACTAAAGCATCTTAAAGACATCTTGTTGATGTCTGCTTCAAATATGAACTGAGTTTATCTAACAAACAAAACTGCAACAATCTATTGAAACCTACACCTTAGATCGTCTAAGAAACAAGTTGGGTGGAAACTAGAACCCTTAATTATCTAACAATTAAGAACTCTAGCTATCAGGAAGTTGCCACAATTAGATATGGATGTTCTAATTGATAAGACAAGTGAACTATCAAACAACCCATTTTTTTTAAAAAAGTTCAAAGAATCAAACTCTAAGTAATTTGAAGCAAAATTCATCACTTTATTTTATTGATAAAAAACATTCCTAAAATAGGCTACAAAATAAGCTATTTATAAGAATTCTGAATCCTAAACCTAAACTAAAATAAATCCTTAAAAGATAAGGATAATAAATTCCTAAAAGATAAGAAAACAAATCCTTAAAGGTAAGGAATTATTTTTCTTGCCAACTAAGCTAAAGAAAAGTATTCCTAACTAAAAAAAAAACACTCTAAAAATGTTTTGGATAAGTAACAAATCCAAAATTCATTTTTAAATACTAACTAAACTAAATAACACATATTTGGGCTTCATCTTGGGCTTGGAATATGTGTAATTAATCCTTCAAGCTTAATAGATTCAAATTGGACCCAATAATACTATTTGGGCCTAAATCTTCAATTTGCACCAAATGAATAAACTTTGAACTATAATTAATTCCATGTGCATCAAATGGATTAGATTGATTCATATTTTTACTTTGAGCCCAAATTCTTTGAATTAGCATATGTAATGCTTACTTCTTCTTTTTAGTACGTGCCTTTGTGCTTGGACCTCTATCATAATTTAAAGGATCTTGAATCTTTATTGGATTAAGAGTCCTTGTTGTATTAGGATTTTCATCATTCTTCCTTTCCTCAAGTGGATTCATCCTTTTATCAGCACCTTTAAAATAAAAAAGACTCAAATAAGTAACATTAAAAGTAGCACTAACATTATACTCACCAGGTAGATCAAGCTTGTATGTGTTGTCACTAATCATTCAACTACTTGAAATGGTCCATCTCCATGTGAATGAAACTTTGAATGCCTGTGGGAGGGAAACCTCTCCTTGCGCATATGTAACCAAACCCAATCGCCAGGCTCAAACACAACTTACTTTTGCCCTTTGTTGTGTTGATTTGTTGTTTGTGCATTCCTTTTCTCAATATTTTGCCTAACCTTCTCATGAAATTATTTAACAAATTCTACCTTCTTTGAACCATTAAGATTAGAATAATCATGCATAGGTAAAGGAGATAAATCTAATGGTGTTAATGGATTAAACCCATAAACAATCTCAAAAGGTGAATATATGAATGCACACTCCTATTATACGCAAACTCTACATGAGGTAAACATTCTCCCCATGATTATAAATTCTTTTTTATAATTTCATGCAATAATTTTCCTAATGTTCTATTCATAACCTCTGTTTGACCATTGGTTTATAGGTGACAAGTAGTAGAAAATAATAACTTAGTTCCTAATTTTACCCACAAAGTCTTCCAAAAGTGAGATACTTAGAATCCTTATCATTAATAATAGTTCTAGGTATCCCCAAATGTACTATTTCTTTAAATAATAAGTTAGTAATATGTGTTGCATCATTAGTTTTATGACATGTAATAAAATGTGCCATCTTAATAAACCTATCAATAACAACATAAATACTATCATAACATAAATACTATTTTTAATAAATATTATAAATTATAGCAATCAATTTCTTTATGGATTTGAGTAATAAATCTCAGATAGTTTGCGATGGAAATTAGTTAATTTTCATTTAAATTAGTTTAATTGCTGGAGATAATTCTTAAGCCTCAAATTAATCATTTAGGGTGTTCCTAAGTTACTTTATGTAATTCCATCATTTTTATAAGTTTTATAATATTTTGGGGGTTATTAGGAATTTATTTGATAATTATTTATATATATTGTCTATATAGTATATCAGAGTAGAGACATCGGGCAATAGGTGGACATGGACACGTCAGCCTGCTCGCTCCACTTATAAGTTAATATATTGAAATATGGGTTAGGTTTGCATATAAAATTAAAGGTTGATTAAGTATATTTAAAGAATATATTTAATTAAAAAATTTATATTTTAATATTAAAATACTTATACTATTGAATAGTTATATTTAAGAAGAGGATTCAATTTAAGAATTTATATTTCTAATATTTGAATATTGAAAAGGTTGATTATGATATTTTAATATGTTGATTATGTGTTGATTATATTCAATGTTTGCCATTATTATTTTATCATGGTGATTATTGATGCTTTAATTCAGTTATTTGTTATTATGATTTTTATTATAAGGATATGGTGAGAAATTAAGAGTACTTTCATTTTTAGTTATAGTATTTCTTGTGCACTTTATATATATATATATATATATATATATATATATATATATATATATATATATATATATATATATTTATAAATATTTTTCAAAAAAAGACACATAGAACATGCTACCTAGTGCGTTACACTAGGACAATTGCACAACAGTACGCCAGTTACTAGGTTACAATATGTTGATTGATATGAGCTTATATGAGTTGAGATATGGATAAATGATTATTGAGATTTGTGGATAAAGAGTGGTGTGGCTGTAGGAGCTCCATTGACATGCAATGTCTCAGGGCCAATCATGTCGGCAAGGGGATTGCGGTAGCTCGATTAAACTTTTTATGTCTCGGGGTCAGTCCACTACCAAATTGGCAAAGAGAAATATTATTTGGATTCAAGAAGGCCTAATGGCCAGTGAGGTACACTAATTGAGATTACATATATCTTAAGGTTCTACTATGATTTTCCACTTAAAAGAATATTTTAAAGAAATGTTGTTTCTATTTCAAAGGTATTATGAGAGTTTATAAAAGTCTTTAAGATTTGTAAAGATGATTTTGGAAAAATAATGGTTTTAAATATAAGTTATATATATTTTATTATATTTCCATAAAATCTTTTAATAAAAAAGGATTTTAAAATAGCATGCATTTCCTTATATTAGCTTATTCAGTGAGGTCTGACTCCCCTCAATTATTTTTCTTAGGATCTTAGGAGTGTACAATTAGTTATACTTGTCTATGCCATACTTGTTCTTCCCTGGCTACTTTATGTATGTCATGTTAATATTTATTATCTTATATTCATATTCTAGACATCGCAGTAGTAGTTAAACATTTGGTAAATGTATTTGTATTTTATTAGTTAAAATTGGGTTAATGTATTTTTATGATAATATATGTGTTGAGCATATATTTTTCATTGGAGACTGATATTTGGGATGGATTATTGGAGTTATTATGATGTAGTATTATTGGGAGAATGTTTTGGAAGTTCATTTCTTAATTTACAGGTTGTGGGTATGTTCCCGGTACAGATGAAACTTTATTGTATTTTTGTTAGAATAAGAGAGTTGGTTTAATTTTACTGTGAAAACTTTATTAAGGCTTACTATAGGTTTTGAAAGCTTCTTGCTTTCTCATTCTCTAGTGTCGGTCATGTGCCCTTTCGGTTCAAATCATGACAAAGTTAGTATCATAGCTTATGGTTGATTTTTTACTATTTTTGTCATTAAATTATGTCCTTTCTTGAAACTACTGTAGTGAATAGGTGGTAATTATTAATTGATGTCATCATTATTTCTAAAATTCCGTGTATATGTTAGTTTTCTTGTCATGTCTTAAATCTTGTTAATCTATGCATCTTTTCAAGAGAGGTGAACACTAACTGCTTATACTATAGAGACAACATAATGATAAGTAGTCCTTTTAAGATGAAGTTTCGATTCTAGTTCCAAACCCTAATCCACAATCTGGTAGTAGTCATTTCACGATGAAACTCCTCCCTCTGTCCCACCAGCTAAAAAAAGTGATGGACCTAGAGTGGTAACGATTCAGAGATAAGGACAACAGCAACTAGTAGAAATAGCTACTCCAAATATAGATTCTACAACTTTTGTAGCTGGTGTAATCAAGGACTAGTAGCATTTAATCAAGCCATGCCCCTAGAATAGTAGATGCTACAATAGAGAAATCAAAGGATTTTGATTGTTGAGCTGTCGAATCAAGCAACTACACAAGATTAGTTTGTGTTGTTGTTCCAATTATATATTATATGATTAACATAAAATGGTTAGAGTTTCAAGAGCGACTTCTAAGATACTTCTATTCACTTTCTATAAGGGATAATTATAGATAGCAACTGATGCATATAGGTAGAGGATAGTGGTTAGTATAGGAGTGGACCTATGAGTTTTTTAGGCTATCCTATCATGCTATAAACTTGATGCAAGATAAAGGAAGAGTAGTAGAACTGTATGTTATAGGATTAGGTCGAGTATATATTAGCATTCAAGTTGAGGACCAGAGTATTAGAGAGTTGTTTATGGATTTAGTCCTATTGGATGTAATTAATATTAATGTGATTTTAGCAATAGATTGGTTGTCTCAACATTATGCTATTTTATATTATTAGGAGGAGGAAGTGATTTTTAGAATTCCAAATTATGTAAAATTTTGATTCAGACGTGATAAGAGTTTAATGCCTCAGAATCTCATTTTGATAATCATAGCTAGAAAGATGCTTAGAAGGGAATGTCAAAGCTATTTAGCTATGGTCAAAGATATAAGGTCAGATAAAGGGGTAGTTGAGAATGTGCCAGTGGTGTGCAAGCTTTTTAATATTTTTCCTGAAGAATTACTAGGCTTGCCACTGAAAAAAGAGATAGAATTTTGTATTGATGTTGTACCTAGTACAGATCCTATCTTTAAGCCACCTTATAGAATAGCACCTACATAATTAAATGAGCATAGAGAATAGTTGCAAGAGTTGTTTGATAAGAGTTTTTTAGACACATCATGTTTCCTTAGGGTGCATCAGTGTTGTTTGTGAAGAAGAAAGATGGCAGTTTGCTACTTTTTATCAACTATACACAGTTGAACAAAGTCACCATCAAGAACAAGTATCCTCTTCTGAGAATTAATGACTTGTTTAATCAACTTCAAGGAGCTCGATGTTTTTCTAAGATTGACCTAAGGTCGAGGTATCATCAGTTGAGACTTAGAAATGGAGATATAACTAAGACAACATTTCGAATGAGATATGGCCATTATGAATTCTTGGTGATGTCCTTTAGGTTAACTAATGCCCCATCAGCCATTATGGACTTAATGAATTTGGTGTTCAGACCATTCTTGGACTACTTTGTAATAGTATTTATTAATGATATCTTGATGTATTCTAAAAGTGAAGAGGAACATGCTATGCATTTAAGGATGATGCTTCAAACTTTAAGGGAACATCAATTGTATGCTAAGTTCTCAAAATATGAGTTTTGGTTAGATCAAGTGGCATTCTTAGGCCATGTAGTATCCAAAGATAGCATGCAAGTGGATCCTAAAAAAAGATTGAAGCTATTATAGATTTCAAAGTAAGGAGTTTTTTAGATTTAACAGGCTATTATAGGAGATTTATGAAGGATTTCTCCAAGATAGCCGCACCTTTAACAAGGTTAACTCAGAAGAACACTAAGTTTGTGTGGATTGATAAATATAAGGAGCACTTTTAGAATCTCAAGGATAGATTGAATTCAGCTCTAGTGTTGGCCTTACCTTCAGGGAATGAAGGGTATATAGTGTATTGTGATGCTTCTTGAGTAGGATTAAGGTGTGTATTTATGCAAAATGGGAGAGTGGTTGCTTATGTTTTACGCCAGTTAAAGAAGAGCAGAACTATCCTAGTCAAGATTTAGAGATGGTGGCATTGGTGTTTGCATTAAAGATTTAAAGACATTACTTGTATGGTGTAACTTATGAAATATACACTGATCATAAGAGCTTAAAGTATATCTTTCAATAGAGAGACTTTAACTTGAGGTAGAGGAGATGGATGTAACTCTTAAAGGACAATGATTGCTTTATTCTTTACCATCCAAGTAAAGCTAATGTGGTAGCTAATGCTTTGAGTAGAAAGTCAGTAGGAAGCCTTACTCACATTAGTACGGAAAGGAGGTCAATCGTTAAAGAATTGCATAAGTTGATTGATCAAGGGCTATAATGGAAGATAACCAAGAAATGTCTTTTAGCTCAATTAAAAGTATGATCAGTGTACTTGGATAAAGTGAAAGCAGCTCAAAGAAGGGACCCATAGTTGCAAAGAATAATGTCTGAGGTGCAACGGGGCCAATCCTGAGAGTCTGTTATTGATAATAAGAGTGTGCTACATTTGAGAACTAGATTATATGTACCGAATGTAGATGAATTGAGGAACGAGATTATTCAAGAAGCTCATTTTTTGCTTATAAAGTTCATCCTGGTTTTACCAAGATGTATCATGATTTAAAAGATACATATTGGTGGAATGAGATGAAAAGAGATATTGTAGCATTCGTATCCAAGTGTCTTATATGTTAAGAAGTGAAATTAGAACATCAGAGGCCCTCAAGGTTGTTGCAACAGTTGCCTATCCCAAAATGGAAGTGGGATATGATTGCTATGGATTTTGTTACTGGATTACCTTATACAATATGAGGTTATAATGCCATATGGGTGATAGTTAATATGTTGACCAAGTCAGCTCACTTCTTGCTAGTTAAGAAGATATACTCTACTAACAAGTTAGCAAGGTTGTATATCAGCCAAATTGTTTGCTTGCATTGAGTGCTAGAAAGAATAATGTCTGATAGATGAGCTACCTTTACTTTAGTCTTTTAGTAAGAATTGTATAAAACATTGGGCACGAGACTTGACTTCAGTATAGTTTTTCATCCTTAAACTGATAGTTAGTTAGAACAGACCAGTCAAACATTAGAAGATATAATGAGAATGTATGTGTTGGATTTTGGTGGTCAATGGGATATGCACTTGTCATTGATTAAATTTGTATAAAATAATAATTATCATGCAAGTATTGGAATGACTCCATATGAAGCATTGTATGGAAGAAAGTGTATATCACTCTTATGTTGCGAAGTTGGTGAGAGAAAATTGACCAGTACAAAATTAATGAAAGTGACTTTTAAGAAAGTTTTATCATTCAACAGAGATTGAGGACAACTTTTAGTTGATATAAAAGTTATGTAAATCCTAAGAGAAAGGATGTGTCATTTTTTGTTGGAGACATAATATGTGTTAAGGTGTCTCCAATAAAGAGAGTAATGAGATTTGGTAAAAAGGGTAAGTTAGCTCCAAGATATATTGGACCCTTTGAGATTCGTTCAAGGGTAGGTGATATGGCTTACAAACTAGTGTTGACACTAGAGTTCTCATGAATTCATATAGCGTTCATGTCTCTATGTTAAGGAAATACATCTCTGATCCTTCACATGTCCTTCAGTCATAAATAGTGGAGCTCAGTGAGGATGTATCATATGAAGAGTATCTTGTGGCAATTGTAGGCCATCAAGTGCGTCAACTACATACCAAGAAATTCCTATAGAGAAGGTATTATGAAGCGACCATACAGTAAAGGGTTGTACTTGGGAAATAGAGATGGATATGCATACTCAACACCCCCAACTGTTTTAGTATTGATGAAAATTCGAGGACTAATTTTCTTAAAGGGGGAATAATGTAATAACTTGAATTTTTTATTATTAATATTTTTATTATTGTTATTATTGATATTTTTTATTATTATTATTTGTATTATAATTATTCTTTTAAGACCCTTGTTGTCAATATTATTATTATTATTAATGACTTAATATATATATATATAGTTTAAAAATTTAGCTAGTGATGGACACATGGTCTATCACCTTTTATTTAAAAGAGGAAGTGGCGTTTTGCAAAGCAGAATTGACAGAGTAAGGGTGTTGAGTGGAAAATTTCCATTTGATACCAAATCTTTTCTTTTTCTTTTCTTTTTTTGTTTAATACCCAAATGAACTCCGATTGACTTCAAATTTGAGTGGTAGATTCGTCTCAACCTCTTTTACCTTGCCATAATTTTTATTTTGCAAGAAAGTTCTGAGAAATTTCCTAGAAATTCAAAGAAACTATCAAACTTTTCTATAATTTTCTACTATTTTGCTAGGTTTCAAGTGACGAAATTGCCTTCATTACACCCCTCTTTCGATCTATGTCGATAGAATATTTGGCGAATACTTTTAGGTAAATTCGGTTTTTATTCCAATGTTTTATTCAGTATATATTTTAGGTCATTTGAGGCTATTTTTGTGTTCTAATAATTATTAGGAATATTTTGGTATATTCAGTTTTGTCGGGTGACACTTTTTTGGTGAAAAATTCGATAAGTCCCACCCAAACTCCAGTGAGTGAATAGTGTCAACACCAACATAAATGCATGAAACTATTTTTAATAAATATTATAAATTATAGCGATTAATTTCTATGAATGGAGTTTAAATAAATTCTTTACAGATTTTGAGTAATAAATCTCGAATAATTTGTAGTGGAAATTAGTTAATTTCCATTTAAATTAGTTTAATTATCGGAGATAATTCTTAAGCCTCAAATTAATCATTTAGGGTGTTCCTAAGTCAATTTCTATAATTCCATCATTTTTATAATTTTTAGAATATTTTGGGTGTTATTAGGAATCTATTTAATAATTATTTATATATATTATCTACAGAGTATACGGGAGTAGAGGAATCAAGTAATAGGCAAACAAGGACACGTTAGCCTGCTCACTCCACTTGTAAGTTAATATATTGAAATATGTGTTAGGTTTGCATATAAAAGTAAAGGTTGATTAAGTATATTTAAATAATATATTTAATTAAAGAATTTATATTTTAATATTAAAATACTTATACTATTAAATTATTATATTTAAGAAGAACATTCAATTTAAGAATTTATATTTCCAATATGTGAATATTGAAAAGGTTTATTTTGATATTTTAATATATTGATTATGTTTTGATTATATTGAATGTTATTTTGCCATTATTATTTTATCATGGTGATTATTGACACTTTAATTTGGTTATTTTATTATGATTTTTATTATAAGGATATGGTGAGAAACTAAGAGTACTTTCATTTTCAATTATAGTATTTATTGTGCATTTTATATATATTTATAAATATTTTTGGAAAAAGACTAAAAAAACATGCTACCTAGTGGGATACACTATGACTGTTGTGCGATAGAACGCTAGTTGCTAGGATACAATATGTTGATTGATATGAGATTATATGATCTAAGATATAGATAAATTATTATTGAGATTTATGGATAGAGAGTGGTGTGGCTATGGGAGCTCAATTGACCTGTAGTGTCTCTAGGCCAATCATACCGACAGGGAGACTGTGGTAGCTTAGTTGACCTTTCTGTGTCTCGAGGTCGATCCACTGGCAAATTGGGAAAGAGAAATATTATTTGGATTCAAGAAGGCCTACTGGCCAGTGAGGTATAGTGACTGAGGTTACAGATATCTTAGGGTTCTACTATGATTTTCCACTTAAAAGAATATTTTAAAGAAATGTTATTTCTATTTCAAAGGTATTGTGAGAGTTTATAAAATTCTTTAAAATTTGTAAAGATGATTTTGGAAAAATAATGGTTTTAAATAGAAGTGTGGACACCTTCAGTTTGATCGGCCCACAACAAAAGCCCAATGATGAGAAAGTACAAGTTTGGAATGCAAGGAAAGCTCGAAACTCTCTAAAATTGACTCGAAAGGCCAAAATACCAAATTGAAGCCTAAAACACTAAACTCTAGCCCAAACACCAAGCCAAAGCCTAGGCCCAGACCTGGCTCAGGTGAAGAGGCGATCACCTTAACGTAGAGGTGTCGCCTCTTCACCCCTCATTGAGGCCTCATCAAAGAGGCGGTGCCTCTTCACACCCACCCTCTACAACATTAAATGGCATTAATAGCATAGTTAGAGACTCACCTACTTTGATTTTGGACATTTTCAGAAATAAAAAATTAAGAGAAAAGTAGGGAGAAAGGGGAAAAGAACCTAGGGAATAATGGAAAAGCAAAGGGAGAGGGTGAGAGTGAGTGTTTGGAAAATTGGAAAAAGAAAAGGTGGGAGAGGCTTACAAGGAAAAGGAGGAAAGAGAAGAGAGGGACCTTTTGGTATTTTTTTGGATAGAGAACATTTTGGTTAAACTTGGAAAATAGAGAGAAAATAGACAAAAGAAAGAAAATGAGAGAGGAAGAAGAGGAAGAAGGAAGGGATTTTTTAATCAAGAAGATTTCATTTCTTGAGAAGAAGGAAGGCTCCTTTGCATTCCAAGCATCCAAGTCAATCAATCAAGCTCTGAGGCTTAGTTAGGAGCCTCAACTTCATCCAAGTCAGTGAGACTCCCAAGCTTAAGCTTTAAAGTTCTTTTATTTCATTAAAACTTTAGTTTATTACTCTTTTGTGTGTTTTCTTAAGTTCTATTATTTATTTAAGGTCATGTGTGAAGCATGATTACATGAAAGATTGAATATTTATTTGTTAATATCTATATATTTATTTCAATCTATGCTTTATTTACATAAGTTTTGAGTTTCTTAGAGTCTAAGAAATGTAGCCTGTCATTATCTCTGTTGAAGAGGTAACGCCTCTATGTGTTGAGGCGATTCCTAGTCAGGAGGTGATGCCTCCTAATCAGAACATGTATATGTTTGTTTTGTTTTTTTATATCTATTTTGCTTATTTTGCATGATTTCTATATTTGTCTTATTATATCTTGATTTTACGCATTATTATTATGTTATTCAACATTATTATTCTACGATGATTATTGTGATTTTGTGGATTATTTCATGTTTGTATCTATGATTTCTTTGAATATTGTTTGTCAATTATTTTTTAAATAATGTTATTGTCTTATGAGATGGGATTAACTTATATTTATTGTAAGGATTATTTAGTGATTTTCAATCACTAAATAAAATTTTCATTAATTAGTTCTTGAGAGGTTATTTGTATAATTAAGTGGTTTATTTTTTTTATTTATGTATAGTTTATTTTCTATTTATTTTATATTTTGTTTGTATAAAATATTATAATCCTTAATCCCTTGCCCTTATTTATTTGGAATGCATGGTTGTAAATTATTATTATTTATGTTATTTGTGATGTATATCAAGATATAAGCATGAAATAGGACTAATGTGCAAACCTAGACTAAAATATAAAATTGAAAATGATTGCAATCCACTTTAAATAAGGAAATAATTTAATAATCAAAGGTAATAAAATACAAAACACACACGGAGGCCAACCGTAAGGTTGGGTGGGCATTCTAAAAGTTCATACCCAGTTTCTGAACTTGATCTCTAATGATGGCTTCTGGGAACCTCCGTAAAATCCAGTTGTTGTACAATGTGTCTTGACTTTTATCTGGGTGGCGATTCCATCTCCATTTTAGGCCCTAAGTCCATCTTGTATTTCCTAGTAGGCCCTGAGCTCACACAGTGTTGTGGTCGCCAAACACTTGGGTGCGCATTTAACCTCGTCGCTCACAGTGGCGAATCCATTAGGGATAGAGAAACTAATTCCAAGTGTTTTATAATTTATCATCTTTGATCATTTCCTTATTTCCTTTACAAATTCTTGCATTCACTACACGTTTCCACACAATGCGCACACCAAGTCCTAAATAACCTGACAATAGTATTTGCTATGCTACCTGTGTTTCACTCAAACATGGTGGTGGAGTATTCGATTATTGTCACTCACAGCACATACTTATCCATGTCGCATAGACCCTTAAGTGGGGAGACATAATGGAGGTATATAGCTGTGGGAGTCAAAGCTAATTACCTGAGACTCAGCTCATATAATGACCTAGCAATTTCCACTAGAGTTTTTCCTAAATGCATATGTTTTATGCCATATGGTAATTCTTTGAATAAGCCCCAAGCCCATTATAAACAAACCTTGCCAAGATGGGCCTCTCATGCCTATTTTAGCCCATTACAAATGGATCTTGACAAGTGGGCCTTTGATGTCATTCTTAGCCCATTAAAATGGACTTTGGAATTATTTGAAGAAATTACCACTTATATGTACCATCTGGAGAGTTATCTTGGATTCATCGATTTTATTATCCCCTATTGATAATTAAAACCCATAAAAACAATCCTAAGGCAAGGAACTCACTAGCGAATACATGTGTGGGAGAAATAAGGGGTGGAGATACCATTTGAGAGCCCTTTTTTTTACATGAATATATGTTAATTTGTTTCTTTCAATTTTTAGTAAAATTTCATCTCATACATGCACACCATGCATATTTCTAATCCTCAGTGATTATAGTTATAGATCCATAACAATCTTTCAATTGAAAGCGATTTAACATTGACCGGCTGGTTAGGATTTCTATAGAGACCGAGAAGGCAGAGTTTAATGCTAAGGCTTTTAGGGATAAATTGAAAGCAAATATATCTGATCAAACTTAGGTAATTATAAGAGAGATGATGGCTAAAATGAGGGGACCAGTTAGATAGGAACCATCGACACCTCAATCACCGACACCTTAGCCCCAACCCTTTGATTTGGATATTAAAGACTTTGGAAGATAGGAGAGAGAGGATGATCAGGAAACTTTGATAGTAGAGCCTATAATTAGATAGAATGTGACTACAGACACTACAGAGAATGTAGAAAAACCTAAGTAGGCTAAAAAGCTAACCAAGACTATGGCTCAAATATAGTTGATAATGAAAGAAAAGGGGATAGATGCTCTGATAAGCTAATTTGATTTTAATTTTGATGAAGATTATACCCCCTACCTTGGAAGTTCAAATACCCTAATATGAAGAAGTTTAATGGCTTAGAGATCCTTATCTACATTTGAAGTAGTGTATGACCCACATGGAGACAAATGAATTAACAAATGCATAAATTGTAAAAAAATTTCCTTTGTCTCTGGAAGGAGCACCCATCATATGGTATTTAGCTTTAGAATCCCATATCTAAACTGACTGGGAGGGATTATATGTCATATTTATCAAGCAATATAGTCTCAACATTTAGGTGGAGACATCTTTAAGAGATCTGCGAAATGTGAAGCACAAATTTAGTGAGTCTTTTACAGATTATTTAATCAGGTGGAAAGCAAAGTTAGCATAGATGAAGCACCAACCTATAGAATCTAAATAATTAGGAATAGTAATAGAATGGTGCATGCTCCCACTCTCCAAAAAGCTAAAGGATTTAGGAATTCAAAATTTTGAGGAGTTGTATAGGTTTGGGGTGCAAAAAGAATCTAATCTGGCACATGTGAAGAAGTTCTTTAGCAAAAGATCTGCAAGTAGAGAAAGGATGGGATCTAGTAGTGGAATTGGGTCAAACAGTAATATACAGATCAAGAATGTCAGACAATCTTGAAGGTTTTCTAACTTGGGAAGACCCCTTGTTAAAGTCTTAGAGAAGTTGATAGAAAATAACCTATTGCAACCTTTACCCAAAAGACCTCCTTTCCCAAATGCCGACCCGAAACTATATTGCAAATACCATTAAAACTTCGAACATGATACTAAATGTTGCACTTTTTTGAAATATGAGGTTCAAGATCTAATTGATTTAGGAAAAATAATTGACCCTGAAACTAGAAAACTAAACACCTAAAAGAAGCCTCTACCCAACTACCGAAATGTCCCACCACCCAATCCACGAATCTTGATGGTCAACACCGGCTTAACAAAGGAACAAGTCCTCAATTCCTTTATTAATGCCATGACCACACCACCAAAACCTAAACCAAAAGACTTGAATATAAAAGAGCAGTCTATGAAGCTTAATGTAAATATTCTAGACGTTTGGAGTTTTAATGATGAGGAGGGTAGAGCAATTGATATATGGAGGAATAAAGGGAAGAAAGCCCAATTAGCTGAGGAATTTGAGAAGAAAGAAGAGGACATGTAAACTACTGAGCTAGAAAAAAAGAAAATTGACTCAAAGGAAAAACTAGAGAAAGATGAGAAAACTGAGGCACTTACTGAGACCAAAAGATATTAGAAAACTCTTGCCAGTATTTGGGACCTGCTTATAAACTCTGAGCCCATCAGGAAGCACTAGTTATGGCCCTGGATCATAAGAAAATTCCATTAATGCATAATCCCAAGCAAATGGTGGAATCATTAACAGAAAGCCCCCAAGGGGCAATTGTATTTACAGATGACGACGTACCCTTAGAAGGAAAGGACCACAGCAAAGCCTTATTCATAAAGGCTGAGGTAAAAGGGAAATTAACTTGCTGTGTTATGGTTGATAATGGATCTGCCATTAATATGTGCCCTTTAAAGATCTTACCAAAGTTGGGACTAACAGTAGCTAATTTAAAATCATATAATGTGGTAATTAAGGCCTATGATAATACCAAGAGGCCAGTTGAGGGAACTTTCAGAGCTCTAGTCAAAACTTGACCTATTAAAGTTTTGTTCAACTTATATGTCATCGATATTCCAATCACCTTTGCCATTCTTCTAGGGAGGCCATGGTTTCATCCTCTAGGGGCAATGCCTTATACTATTCATCAAAAGATTAAATTTTTGCATGAAGGAAGAGTAGTCACTATAACAGCAAAAACTAAAGCTGCTATCGCTTTTTTAAAGTTAGCCCCTAATAAAATTCTAGTTAGTCTGAGTTTTGAGGTCTGCATGATCTATAAAGATGAGCTAAACCTTAAAATTATGAGTTTGATGAAGAACATGCAATTCATGCCTAGAATGGAACTAGGGAAGAATCAGCAAGGTCCAACTGAGTTCATTAAACCTAAAGTGCCAATTCTGAAACACAGGGTAGGATATTTAGAAGTGGATGAGTTTAATGAAGAAAAATTTAGGGGAAAGTTTGGAAAGAACAGAGCTAAACTGAAGAATAAGACACTTTGGGAAACATTTATGGAGGAAGGTGCTAACTACCCCTACCAAGGAGCTCCTGAGCCTTTGATGATCGTTGAGAAGTTAGTCCCCAGGTTTGAAATCTTTGCTAAAAATGTGAATGGGATCAAAGAATCTATTATAGAGGAGCTGATAGTGGAAGAATTGGTGTTGACTCTAGAAATGGATAGGGACATACCTACTACGAAGCTAATGGATTTTACTGATCAGGAAGAAGAATTCAACTTCAAATCTTTTTATTCTTAATTCTATTATGTGTGTTTTATATAATGACCTTGACATTTCTCTTTCTAATTTATTTGAAACTAATGACGTTTTCTTTTCTAAAGTTAATGCAATAAAGTTTGATTATGCTTACTTGTGCGATGTTTTTCCTAATAGTTATTCTTTGTGTGATAATCATTTCATGCATATGTTTAACATTAATTTAATGAAAACTTAATCATTTAACTTAGGAATATGTGATAACCCTAAGAATAAACTTATTGCTTCTGACTTAACTCCTAATGAGAGAGAAAAAATGAAAGAAACTTTGAAAAGAAGATAGAAAGTATTTGCTTAGGCTATGAGGATATGCTTGGGATTGATAAAGAGATCACAGAACACAAGATCCCTACGTATTCTCACATCGCACCAATAAAATAGAAAAGAAGGAGATTAAGGCCAGAATAGGCTCTCTTGATCAAAGAATAAGTAGAAAGTAGCTGAAAGCAAAGTTCTTGGAAGTGGTAAATGACACTTAGTGGCTAGCCAATATAGTTCTAATTCCCAAGAAAAATGGGACAGTTATAATATGCGTAGATTATAGGGATTTGAATAAGGCTTGTCCAAAGGATGATTTTCCCCTACCACATATTAACACTTTAGTCGATAGTATAGCTTCTAGTGCCATATACTCCTTTATGGATGGTATCTTAGGATACAACCAAATTATAATGGCAATGATCGACAAGCTGAAGATTTCTTTCACCACTGAATAAGGCATTTATTATTACACAGTCATGCCATTTGGGTTGAAAAATGCAGGAGCTACTTATCAGAGAATGGCTACTATATTACTGCACGACATGTTTCATAAAGAGATAGAGGTATGCATGGATGATATGATGGTAAAATCTCCAACTAGAGAAGGGCAATTTGAGACTTTAAACAAGTTCCTTATAAGAGCTAAAAAGTATAACCTCGAGCTACATCCAAAAAAGTGTGTTTTTGGGGTAACCTCTAGAAAGTTGCTAAGGCATATTGTTAATCAGAGAGGCATAGAGGTGGATCTAGAAAAAGTGAGAGTAATTAGAGAAATGCCTACACCGAGGAATGAGAAAGAAGTCAGAGGATTCATTGGATGGTTACAATACATCAGTAGGTTTATAGCCAAGCTGACCACTATCTATGAGTCAATCTTCAAACTCTTAAAAAAGAACCAGTGAATCACCTGGGATGACAAGTGTTAGTGAAGCTTTGAAACTATTAAGCAGTATTTGATGAATCTCCTAGTCTTGCAACTGCTGAGGCTGGGTAAGCCTCTAATTCTTTACCTAGCAAAAGAGAAGGATGTGATTGGCACAATTTTAACTTAGGAAGGGGAAGGAAAAGTTAAGCATGCCATGTATTATATAAGTAAGAAGCTTCTACCATATGAAGCCAATTATAGTCTAATAGAAAGAAATTGCTTGGTTGTAATTTGGGCAATGAAGAGGCTTTAGCATTACTTCCAGTCTTACAGAATCCATGCTATCTCCAAGCATGATCCTCTCAGATATCTCTTATAGAATCCATGCTATCTTCAAGCATGATCCTCTCAGATATCTCTAGCAGACCCATCACTTACAGGGAAATTGGCCAGATGGTTAGTCCTACTTACTGAATCCAACATAGATTACATGGCTAAGAAGGTGATAAAAGGAAGAGCCATGGCAAACTTTTTAGTTAAGAATCCAATAAACAATGGAAAAGAATAGGAGTTAGAATTCCCAGATGAGCACCTGGGGGCAATAGAGATCCAGACGTGGAAAATGTACTTTGAGGGAGTAGTTAATAACAAAGGGGTTGGCATTGGTATGATTCTAGTTTTTCCAAAAGGAGAAATGATTCTTACGGCAAAGAGGTTAGAATTCGAAGTCACCAATAATCAAGTCGAATATGAAGCTTGCATCTTCAATATAGAAAAACTCAGGAATGTGGGGGCAGAAGAGGTTATAGTGTATAGAGATTTAATGCTAGTAGTGAAACAAATCTCTAGAGAATGAGAAGTAAGAGAAGATAAGCTGAGACCGTACTAGGATTATTCGACCATCATTCTATTATTTTTCAACCAATATAGATTCATGCACTTGCCACAAGAAGAGAATCAGATGGCAGATGCTTTGGCTATGCTAGCTTTAATATGGGAAGAAGGAAAACAGGCAGAAATGAAGCCTCTTATTTTGGTAAAGTCCTAGACTCCCTGCTATGAGGAAATCAGAATAATTACAATTGACCCTACAAAAAAGCCTTAGTTTCATTATCTATAGCAGTAACTCAAGATGGGGTAACTCCTTGATAATGCTAATAGAAAAAAAAAAAGAATGTCGCTAAGGATGCTATCTCGGTAGTTCATCAATCATAATGGGATGTTGTATAAGAGAATGCCAACCGAAGTGCGCTTGAGATGTGTTTATGAGGATGAGGCATGAAAAATCATGGAAGCATTTCATGTGGGTGTGTGTGGGCCGTATATGAATGGAATAGTCCTCACTAAGAAGATAACTCATCAAGGGTATTTTTTGTTGACCATAGAGGTAGACTGCGTGAAATATGTAAAAAAATGTCATAACTACCAAATGTATGGTGATGTAAGCCATTTACCTTCTATAAAACTTCAAGGATTGACTTCTCCATGGCCCTTCACTGTCTAAGGAATTGATATCATTAGGGAGATAAGGCCAAAGGCATCCAATGGTCACCGTTATACCATAGTGGCAATCAACTACTATTCTAAGTGAGTTAAAGCAAAATCATTTATGACTGTTAGAGTGAAACAAATGGCAAGGTTCATAGAAAAGAATATAATTTGTAGATACGGGTTTCCTCATTATGTCATAATTGATAATGGTATTCAATTCAAAGCAGAAATAGCCACATTGTTGGAGGAATATAAGATTGAACATCATAGATATACTCCTTACAAACCATAGTCAAATGGAGCAGTAGAAGTAGCAAATAAGAATGTGAAGAGAATCCTAGCCAAAATACTGGAGAACTATAAAGATTGGGCAAGTTACCTATAACTTGCATTATAGGGTTATAGGACCACTGACAGAACATGAATATGAGCTACTCCATATTCTTTGGTGTATGGATATAAAGCTATGTTTCCTATTGAGGTCAAGATTCAATCATTGAGGGTTCTTTTAGAGTCTAAAATCCTTGAGTATCAATGGGTAGAAAGCAAATTGGCATAACTGATCCTGCTAGATGAAAAGAGAATAAAAGCCATGTATCACTCTCAATTGTACCAAAAAATGATAGCCTGGGCTTATAATAAGAAGATTAAGCCAAGCAAGATCAAAGAGGGTGACTTGGTCTTGAAACTCACTAAGCCAATCATGACTGATCCACAGGGGAAGTTCAAGCCAAATTGGGAAGGTCCATGTCAAGTAAAGAAGCTATTTTCCAAAGGCATTGCTATTCTGTCTAATTTAGAAGGGAAAAAGTTTAGAGAGCCCATCAATTTGGATAAGCTCAAAAAATACTTTCTGTAAAGTCTCGTTAGGGAGAAACCTCAAAAGAGACTGCTTAGGCAAAAGTTAGAAAAAAAAAGAAAAAAATAAAAATAAAAAAGGGGTGCTGCTGGATTGAAAACCCGAAAGGGCGATCCAAGCAAAACTAAAGGACATGTAAAAGGAGAGTGAGGGAGAGAAAAATAATTAGTTGGAAAACTTGCAAGGGCAAGCCAATTAATGACAGGATGTAAGAACCAAAAATGTATAGTTATTTTGTGCTTAAATTAAATGGAATGGATTTCCTTTATTATTGTTGAATGTTGCATTAAATGCTTATTACACATGGTTTAACTAGAAAGGGAATTCCACCCCATGAAAAAGTAAATAAAAAGACTAATTTAATAAATGAATTTTATCTACTTCTCTTTTAAATACCATGGGCACTCAATGCTTATAAATCCTTTGTTCTTTTATTTCTTATAAATTCATCCTTCTCCATTTAATATTGTTGAATCCATGCCTTGTAATGGTCATCAGTAAACTGATCTTCGTCATAGTCAATGAACCTCTGAATGATTCTATGAGGCCAAGTAGTGACCAGGTTATCCAAAAAGTTCTAAGAAAGAGGCACTAGCTTCAATTCAAGTACTAGATCCACAATCCATTATTTCTGCCCGTATTGCCTATAAAGCCAAGCTAGATTGTATAAAGTGGCAAAGTGGAGACCGGCTAATGGAACACAGTATGTGTAGGACCAAATGGTCACATACTGCAACCTCCACTATAGGCATATCCACTAAATTAAAGTGTCAGGGAATGTAGATAGCCAGCTTTAAATATCCTCTAGAATAGGGTAAAGTCTCTTAGTACGACAATACTTGACCCTGTAATATGTAATGTCTCTAGGTGGTTTGAGCAATCTCAATTTTTCTTATAACCAAGCCTGCAATGATTATAAGTGGGTAAAAATGATAGAAAAGCATAAAAGGACAAAAGAAAAGAGAAGCTCACCTCCAATAGAAAAGGACTCCTAAAGAATTGCCTAGTTTTAGAGAAATTATCAAGACCAATAATGGTTTCTACCAGAATAAGAGGGAAACGGTTTAGGACAGCTTCCACTTGGTCGAGAATGTGAAGAATCTTTGGGTCACAGTTGCCAGAAGGGGAAACCAGTAGAAACTGAGCATATAGACAAAGGGCAATCATCTAAGGCTAATGAACCTCATTATTGTCTACAGTCATGATAGTTTCAAGAAAAGGACTCATCAAAACTTCATTAACAAATATATGGCAAAGAGAAGACTGAGGAGACATGTTGAATAGCCTAGCCATTTGGTATTGGATAGTGTATAAATCTGGGGTTTCAAACGAAGAAATTGCAATCCGATAAACAAAATCCATTTAAGAGCCTATGATAACTTTAAATTCTTCTTGCAAGGGGAAGAGCTCTACCATGTTGAATCTGAAGACATGCTTTTGTGAATCATATAATTGAGCAAGAATATGAAGAAATAAGAAGTTGATCTTCCTAGCATGCAGAGATTAAAAGACATATAGGTCAAATGGTTTTAATCTAGCCTATGATCTGCCATCTAGACTTTTCAGAATTGGTTGTAGTTGTTTCATACTTCTTTCAGTCATATTGCAGGGGTAGGGTACTGCCAAGATAGAGCGAATGAGTAGAATTTGCATGAATTGGAAATGAGGGATTATGGGGAAGATTTAGGGATTTTTATAACTACAAACTGAATCCGTAGTGGCAATCATCTCTATAATCAGGTGATGCCTCTGTATGAAGAGGTGATTCCTTATCACCTCTTCACAAAGAGGTGATCCCTCTATGAAGAGGCGATGCCTCTTGAATAGGTAGAACTAATCCTTATATCGATGTAAAATAGTTGAATTGTATATGCAAATTAGAAGAAAAGCTATTCAATAATAAAAACTCCTATGATCGCGTCAGAATTTTTCCAAAATTTGAAGTCAAATGTCATGCCCATTCATTCAGTGTAAGATATGAAAATTTAAAGTATAAGTCTATTTAAATAGTAATAAAGCAACCAGTGTAAAGCACCAAACATCTCTCTAGTCAAAATAATGTTATGCTAACAAGTCATCTTGAGTATCCCCCTACTCGTCGTCCCTAGACTCATCAACTTCATCATTAGCAGGATCAGCTCCCTCCTCAGTAGGATTAGCTCCATCATCATTACTGTTACCATCGACCTGCTCATTAGCCTACTCCTCCTCCTCATCACCATTAACCTAGAGAGTAGCAAGTTGATGCTCAAGGGTAGTGATCCTGGCCTAACTAGCCTCATCTCGGTCTTGTCAAGACATAATGAGAGGTAAGAATCATGAAAATATGCATACATGTAAAAGTAAAGTGTAGTTTCTTTTACCTTCCAGTACTACGTCATTTACATCAAGAAGTTCCGATGGTCCTCAATCAGTTGGTACATATACTCTCCTTGATCTTAAGGTATCTACATAATTAAGATATTGATTAGAACTAATAATGTGTTAAGTTGAACTTAAGAACACGACCTTGAAAGAAAGGAACTTACATATGTAGTGGCCTCTGAGAAGAATATTGTCTCCAAGGTCATGTTTAATGTCAAAAACTAATAAGAGAGCTCATTTGAAGGCACTCAGCACCAATTCAGCAGGTCAGGAGTGGTAGTAAGCCTATCAACTACTATTTAGGATTGAGAGCTAGAAGGCTCCATAGCAGGTGGTGTACTAAAAGAGGAACCCTTATCACTAAGTATGATCCGAGGACACTGATGAGGCCTCTCTTGCATTGTAGGCCTAGGATGAGGAGCCGATGCCCTAGCTAGTGCCTGAGGATGAAAATTAAATTAGGAATCAGCATCCACCAGCATAAATGTAAAATAATGCATTTAATTGAATTGCATGCTCACCTGAAGTGCAGGTGCAAGTAGAAGCACCCTTTATATGATATGAGCTCAGGCAAAATCCAAATAGCAAGACTTCCTCCTCTTGCAATGGTCCATAACATCATCTCCCGCTAAAGCCTGGTCAAGCTCTTCTCCCTCTAGCTCGTGTGCCCAAAAAATGTGTCGAGGAGGAGTGAGGGGTGGTCGTCTCACTTAAGCACCCATCCACCATTGGTGGACTCTCTTGCCTAGATACCAAACTCTATAGTTGAGTCGGTCCCTTGGAGTTATACCCTCTTCCAGGATAGTGGAATCGAATGAATTATGGCCTAGGACCATCCAACCTAGGGACCCCACAAGTCCAGGCACAGTTAAAAGAACAAATGGGTAAGTAAATGAATTTGATTAATAAATGCATTGCTAATTAGAACTATGTTTGCAAGTACTTACCTCGTCATGCCTGAGAGTGTTCAGCCGCTCATAATGGATGTGTACAAGAGTAATTGGCCTCCTCCAAGTACGACTCAAGCCCCATCTTGCCATGGTAGGGAAAGGGGTGTTAATAATGCAAGTAATCCCCACTATTAGCTCCAGCTCTAGAGCCTAATCTTATAAAAGATAAGAAGAATTGTTAGCAAATTTTGATAACAACAATTGGGGAGGAACTTAAGAAAAAGGAAACCAGAATGGCGTGCCAGAAACCACAAAGCTACCTAGCTCCACCAGTCATATGTGGCCACTAGATCTAGATCTCTCAAAGGCATCAGGAAGCTTAATGGAGCTCGCAGTGTCTGCAAATAGAGTGGTGCCTAGCAAGTAGACTAGAAATGCATGCACTACCTAATTGATCTATCAGTGTGTGACAGCTGCCTCAACTTTGGTATGGGTGTAGAAACTCCAGATGGAATCGACTTCACCGTGTAGGTCCCCTTCATGTCTGATACCATGTTGAGCAGACGCTCGATGAAAGTAAGATGGTTTAGAGATAGCTGGTGGAGGCTAGCATCAAAAAGGACCGAATCCCCTGTACAGGCTATGTTAGTAACTATAGTGAAAGCCACTGGGTCGAGCGTAAACTACCCAATAAAAGGTGGAATGTATGGGTAGTGTCGAGCCATCTCTCCATTAACACATGAAGAGGTTGGTAGTCTATGCGCCCCTGCTATGCTGGGAGTGCTAGGATAAAGTCAGAAAACCTTCTGTCATGAATACAAGTCTGCATCGCATATGTGAGCTTGTCGTACTAAATACACATGCCACTAAAGTTCCTAACACCCTTGAGGGTATGGGCATCAAGCTATAGGAGAAAAATAGGGAGTGAAATTTTTTTTTTAACAAATGAATTAGTTTTACTTAGACCTCTATCAAAGAGGCGATTGCTTCATTATAAAGGTGACATCTCTTGGCTAAAAGGCGATCGCCTCCATGTGACCGCCTCGATGCAAAGAGGCAGATGCCTCTTTATGAAGAGGCAATCACCTCTATGTGATTGCCTAGACACAAAGAGGCATCGCCTCTTTGTGAAGAGGTGATCACCTTATCAAAGAGGCGATGCCTCTTTGTATCGGGGATCTAATAGTATAATCTGAAATTTTTTATTTCACTTAATGAAATTTAATTTCTTTCTGTTAAATTGATAAATATACATTCATGAATAGTAACCCAATGTTATTAAACATTATTTGTAGAAAAACATTAAAGAAATTGGGTACTAACCTTGCCCATAGCTAATTTGTAAATGTGAGACCACATGTCCCTAAAAAGGGGGATCTCATCTCCGACACTGAGCTCAAAGCTCCACGAAGGGTGCACTATGGGTGCTACTGGTTCCTATGCTAGCAAATCTAGGGTTTGTGCGGTGTCTATAACAATAAAAGTTTGGAAAAATAAAAGAGAAGAAAAGATAATTTGGGAAAGAAAAAGAAAAGGGAATCTAAAAGCAAAAAGGTGACAGTGACTTTTGAAAGAGAAAAGATAATTTTATATGATGAGGGTGAAAAAGGAAGACTAGAGGGAAAAGAAAAGAAAAGATAGAAGGTAAAGCCCATTTGATAAAGAAAATACAAGTTGGCCAACGACCCATCAGAAGTATTTTTTTAATAAAAATAAAAATAATAAAATAAAATTTTTGCTTCACTATTTAGGCATATGCCAAAGTCGATGTTTGAGAATTAAAAATATTCTGATTAAAGTATCAATAAGAACAAGCTCTGGTTAGGTTTGAATCCATGAAGTGCGCAGAAAAATAAGCATCTGGTCAGGTTTGAATCCCCAAAGTGTGTAAAAGAACAAGCGTCTGGTCGGGTTTGAATCCCCGAAATGTGTAGAAGAATAAGCATCAGATCAGGTTTGAATCCCCGAAGTGCATGAAAGAATAAGTGTCTAGTCGGGTTTAAATCCTCGAAGTGCGTATCTCAGGAGGTGTTTAGTTAGGTTTGAATCCCTAAAGTGCATTCTCCACTACTGAGTGAATATTGGGCCATGCTTGAGATTCAAAAAAATTTATAATGAGTAACCGATTGGGCCATGCTTGAGGAATATAGTTACGTTTCATCTTCCTTTACTAAGTGAAGATTGGGTCATGCTCAAGATTCACGACAAATTTATAATGAGTAACTGATCATGTCATGCTGAAGGAACACAGTTATGTTTCATCTTCCTTTACTGAGTGAATGCAAGGAAAACCCAAAACACCAAATCCAAGCCTAAAACACTAAACTCAAGCCCAAACACCAAGCTAAAGCCTAAGCCCATCGCCTTTTAGTCTGCTAGGCCCAGAGCTGGCCTAGGTAAAGTGGCGGTCACCTTAACATAGAGGCATCACCTCTTTATCGTCATTGATGCCTCATCAAAGAGGCAGTGCCTTTTCACACACACCCTTTATAACATTAAATGGTAGCAGTTAAAGACTCACCTACTTTAGGTTTAGATATTTTCAAATGTAAAAAAGAAAGAGAAAAGCAAAGAGAAAAGGGAAAAAAGCTTAGGGAATGATGGAAAAGCAAAGGGGGGGTGAGAGTGAGTTTTTAGGAAATTAGGAAAAGAAAAGGTAAGAGAGGCTTAAAAGGAAAAGGAGGAAATAGAAGAGAGGGACCTTTTAGCATTTTTTTAGACAGAGAACGTTTGGCTGAACTTGGAAAATAGAAAGAAAATAGAGAAAACAAAGAAAATGAGAGAGGAAGAAGAGGAAGAAGGAAGGGATTTTTGAATAAAAAATATTTCATTTCTTAAGAAAAAGGAAGGCTCCTTTACATTACAAGCATCCAAGTAAATCAATCATGTTCTAAGGGCTTAGTTAGGACCCTCAACTTTGTCCAAGCCAGTGAGACCCCCTATCTTAAGCCTCAAAGTTCTTTTATTTCATTAAAACTTTAGTTTATTACTCTTTTGCATGTTTTTTTGAGTTTTATTGTTTATTTAAGGTCATATGTGAAGCATGATTGCATGAAAGATTGAATATTAATTATTGATATCTATATATTTGTTTCAATCTTTGCTTTGTTTACATAAGTTTCAAGTTTCTTAGAATCTAAGAAATGTACCATGTCATTGTCTCTGTTGAAGAGGCGACGCCAGGAGATTTGAAATTGCCTCTTGGTCAAGAGGCAATGCCTCATTGAAGAGGCATCGGCTTTTATTAGAACTTTTTTCTGTTTTGTTTTATGTCTATTTTGCATGATTTCTATGTTTGTCTTATTATATCTTGATTTTATACATTATTATTGTGTTTTTCACCATTGTTTTTGTACGATGATTATTGTGCTTTTGTGGATTATTTTGTGTTTGTATCTCTATTTTCTTTGAATATTGTTTGTCAATTATTTTGTAAATAATGTTGTTGTCTTATGATATGGGATTAACTTGTAATTATTATATGGATTATTTAGTGACTTTTAATCACTAAATAAAATTTTCATTAATTAGTTCTTGAGAGGTTATTTGTATAATTAAGTAGTTTATTTTTGGTCTATGTATGGCTTATTTTCTGCTTATTTTACATTTTCTTTGTACAAAATATTGTAATCCTTAATCCCTTCCCCCTATTTATTTGGAATATATGGTTGTAAATTATTATTATTTGTGTTATTTGTGATGTATATCGAGCTATAAGCATGAAATGGGACTAATGTGCGAACCTGGACTAAAATATAAAATTGGAAATGATTGTAATCCACATTAAATAAGGAAATAATTTAATAATCAAAGGTAATAAAATACGAAACACACATGGAGGCCAATCATAAGGTTAGGTAGGCATTTTAAAAGTCCATACCTAGTTTCCTAACCCATCTTCTATGAACCTTTATAGAATCTAGTTGTTGTACAGTATGTCCTTACTTTTATCCGAGTGGTGACTCCATCTCCATTTTGGGCCCTAAGCCTATCTTGTATTTCCTAGTGGGCTCTGAGCTCACACAGTGTCGTGGTCGCCAAACACTTAGGTGTGCACTTGACCTCGCTGCTCACAATAAGTTATATATATTTTATTTATTTCCATAAAATCTTTTAATGAATAAGGATTTTAAAACAATATGCATTTCCTTATATTAGCTTATTTAATGAGGTTTGACTCTTCTCAATTATTTTTCCAGGATTTTGGGAGTCTACATTTAGTTATACTTGTCTGCCTTGGACATGGTCTTCCCCAGCTAATTTATGTATGTCATGTTATTATTTATTGTCTTATATTTGTACTCTAGACACCGCAGTAGTATTTGAACATTTGGTAAATGTATTTATAGTTGTATTTTTATGATGATATATGTGCTAAGTATATATTTTGAATTGGAGATTGATATTTGTGATGGATTATTGGAGTTGTTGTGATGTAGCATTGTTAGGAGAATATTTTGGAAGTGCATTTCTTAATTTATAGGTTTTGAGTTTGTTTCCTGTATAGGGGAAACTCTGTCGCATTTTTGTTAAAATAAGAGAGTTGATTTAATTTTATTATGAAAAATTTATTAAGATTTACTATTGGTTTCAAAAGCTTCTCGCTTTCCCAGTCTCTAATACCGGTCACGTATCCTTTGGGTTCGGGTCATGATGGAAAAGTCCTACTAAAATTGATAGCTACCCACTATATTGCGATATTTCCTAGTTTAGCCACTTGATTGGACTCTCATTTTGAGCTATGCTTCATTAGGTCCATCTCCTATAGTATAATAGGCCTAAAGAAGGCTTCTAGCTAGAGATTGAGCCATTTAAGTTGGTTTAAACACAATAAAATAGATAACAAAATAGAGAAATTTACAAAATTAGGCACATTTTCTACCTTATTTATAGTCATTTACACTACCTTTTGTATAAATTACATGAGTGCCCTTTTTAGTTTTCACATGTGCCCTATTTTTGGTTTTACTTTCAAGAGTGCCTATTTTTCTTTTTCTTTTTTTATTCTTCTTTGTTTATTTTTTAGTTTTATTAGTTCGTTTTTGGTTTTCTCTTTCTCCTTTTTATTTTCTTTTTTCCTTTCCATTTTTTCTTTTTCTTTTTCCTTTATTTATTTTTTCTCTTTATTTTTCACTTTTTTTTTATTTTTTCTTATTTTTCTTTTCTCTTTATTTTTTTTCTTATTCTCTATTATCTTTATTTTTCATTTCTTATTTTATCCTTATATTTAATTTTAATTTTTTAATTTTTATTTTCATTTTCATTCTCTATTTTTCTCTTTAATTTAATTTTTTTCATTTTTTATTTTTTTCATATTTCCTGTTATCCTTATTTTTTTAATTTTTAATTTTAATTTTAATTTTATTTCTTTTTATTTATTTTTATTTTCTCCTTATTTTTTTTTATTCTATGTTACCCCTATTTTTTAATTTTTGTTTTATCATTATATTTGTTTTTTTTTTCTATTTTCTATTTTCAATTTTTTATTTTTATTTTTTGTTTTTAGTCTTGGTTTTGGGTATATATATATATATATATATATATATATAGGCAATGTGCTCTATTTTAAAAATTTTAATTAACATATTTAAATTATGTAACTCAAATTAATTTTAATAAACAATAAAAATTTCAGATATATGTATTAGTTTGATATTGTTTTTCCAACAATAAATACTTACTCAAATTATCATATTCAGATACTATTTTGAGTTTCATATACGAATAATATTCAGAAAATATACTAATTTTAATTGTATCATATACAAAAAATATTTGGAAAATATACTATATTTATGAGTTTGAGATACTATTTTTAATTTTCAGAAATTATTTTGAGTTTACAAAACTGTTTTGAGCTTCGGATACGAATAATATTTAGAAAATATACTATTTTAATTGTATCATATACAAATAATATTCAAAAAATATAATGTATTTATGAATTTGAGATACTGTTTTTAATTTTAAGATATTGTTTTGAGTTTCAGATTCTTATAATATTCATATAATATATTGTTTTGAGTTTCTTATTCTTAGATTCTTATAATATTCAGATAATATACTATTTTAAACTTCAAATACTTATAATATTCAGATAATATAATATTTTAATTGTATCATATATGAATAATATTCAAATAATATACTAATTTTAAGTATCATTCTTATTACTTTGTAAGCTTGTTGTGCAACAAAAATTATTAATCAATAATTTTTGTTAATTTTTAACACAATTGAACAATACAAACCCAACTTTTAATAATTTAACACAAAAATATTTCCTTTTTCTATTAATTTAGACATCTTTAACTTCTAAATCCAAGAAGCCTTCTTTATTTGTTAAAAAAATAGACCACTAAGGATACACAAAATTCTCAAAGAAAAAAAAATCTTCAATTAAATAATCAATAAATAAAAAACCACTAATTACCTTGACACAATTCCATAAACATATATATATATATATATATATATATATATAAATCACATGTACAAGAATCTTGGAAAAAATTGATTCTAAAAATGAAATAAAAAAAATGGGAAAAAAAACAAAGAAAAAAATGAACATAAAAATTCTCAACATTCCAAATTTTCAACATATTTCATAAATCTTATAGTTCCCAATTTGCTATATAAAATCAAAATGGGAAATACAATCACCCATATCAAATTATAGACCAATTCACAACTTTCCCATTAACTGCATCACCCCATGACATTCCCATGCTATCTCTCACCATATCACCTGTGGAATTATTATGAGAACAAAAGCAAGTGGAAAGATAAATGATATATAAAACAAATTAAATAGAATCCTGACCATAATACAAATGCAAGCTAGCATTTTTTAAAAAAATTGTGAGATAAATTTGTTGTCTGTAGATTTTAATATCCTTCATATTTAATCCTTCAGCTAGTGGAAGCCCATTAGTGTCAGGCGCAATCATCGTCAGCTTCACCATTTTTTTTCTTTTACTTTCTCTCTACCTCTATTCACGACATTATATTAAACATAGAAATCTCATATGCAAGAGGCAACAAACATGGAAATATGAAAAAAAAAAAAGAACTAGAATTATGCCTGTATAAACATGAAACGGCCTCAGTATAAGCATAGTTGGACAAGCATTTCACTTCATCAAATCATCTCATAGACATCTAAACTTATGCACGCATGCTTGGGTAATAGGAAAACAATGCTATATTTAATACAATACACATTTATCAGTAAAGTCAGAATTTCAATGAGTGTCAGATCATATAAACATTTAGTTGCTTTAAATCCATCCCAAAAAGGAAAAATAAAAAGATAATCTATTAACCTTAGTAATCATCAATCTTGATTTTAATCTTTAAAAACTTAATTTTGAGCATTTAATGTTCTTTGTTTAAGTGCGATTATGAGCATAGGTACAATAGTACTCTCATTGAAAGGCAAGTCATAATTCAGCTCAATAGAGGACTGTGATTAAAGCAAGGTTGCCATGGTGATAAAAAGCTTGTAATTCAGCTTAGCATAGGGTTGCAACTGAAGTAAGGCTACCATGGTGACACTCAGTAGAGGGTTGCAACTAAAGCCTTGCTTCCATGGTGACAACAAACCTCATAAATATTCAACGGACATATTTTTAAAATTATTGAAGGAAAGAGACATTAAAGACATTATCATTGGCTCCAACATCTATATTTTTGAAGCTTAATATATATATATATATATATATATATATATATATATATATATATATTTAGAATTGTGATAATAAGAGTATACATTACATTACTCTTTGATTATCAAAAACTCTCCAAGCATTCATTAAGCTTCATTTTTTCATTGTATTAATATTCTTTGTATTGGTGAACTCTTGTAAGAGTTGGTTGTGTGATAGAAATAGCAGTTCATCTTCATCTAATTCTTGGGATAGTTTAAAAAGGAAGTAAGGTGTATTCTAGTGGAATTGGTTTAAATGTTTCCCAATTAAAACACTTGGAAATTAGTTTATGAGTGAGCCAAGGAATTGCTTTTTGTTTGGTTAAAGAGTTAGCCTTAAAATCTTGTTTATGTAAGGTTGAAGAGTAAGCCTTAAACTCTTATAGTCTCAATCTTGTGAATAAGATTGTGGGTATTGGAAAATCCTCACTTAAGGATTAGTTAGGTAGAAACATAAGATTGTTGAGAGTATGAACTTCTTAAATTTCTATGTTCATTATTCTTCTTACTTTATTCTCTTTCAATTCCTGTTCATTCCTTAAATTTATTTTAATTTTTCTATAATCCTTCTTTAGCCTTATTCATCCCCCTCTAAGGCACTTTCAATTAGTATTAGAGCTTGAATTGTAGGAACCTCATTACTAAAATACAAGATCATGAGGAGTGAATTTCAAAATATTTCTTCACTTAGACCATTCTTTGATGGGAGTGATTACCCACATTGGAAGTTCAAAATGGAGCTATATTCAGATTGTGATTCCATTAAACTTTAGGAAGCCTTTCTCAAAGGTTAGGAACCACCTAAAGCTACCATTGATGGTGTAAAAACAACTCTTTCAAAAAGTCAATGGAACAATTAACAAAAGGAAGAAAACTATAAAAACAAGAAAGCTATAATCACTCTAGTCTCTTCCATGTCAAGTGAAAAAGGAGGCAAACTTCAATATTGCATTTTGGCTAAGGAAATGTGGGAGACCTTAAAAAACCATTATAAAGGCAATGTACAAGTAAGAAGCAAGAAGATTCAACCTCATATATATGAATATAAACTCTTTAAAATGAAGCCTCATGAATCAATTATAGAGATGAAAAACTGTCTCAATATTTTTCTCACCACTCTCAAGAAATTTAGAAAATATTTCTTTAAATAAGAGGTGAACAATAAGATTCTAAGAATTTTACCTAAGAAGGATTGGAAATCTTGAGTAACTTCAATTGAGGAAGCTTAAGACCTCTCAACTCTTTCAACCGATGGGCTTATTGGAAAGCTCCTTACACATGAGCTTACAATTAAGCAAAGAGAAGAAAAGTAAAAAGAGATGGAAGAGAAGAATAAGAGTATAACATTAAAAGCTTCATAAGAAGATAGTGAAAAAGAGTAGCATTAGAGATTCAAGTGATAAAGATGGTGATATTGCTTTGCTCATAAGAAACTTTAAAAAATTATTGAGAAAGAAAAATGTCTCAAAAATAAAAGACTTCAACAAGAAGTATGAAGGAGAAGGCAAAAAGAAAACTAAAAGGTTACTTGCTATAAATGTAAGAAACTGGGTCACATCTGAAGTGAGTGCCCCAAACTTAAATTCAAGAACAAATGAGCAAAGGAGAAAAGGAATGTCTTTAAAGCTACATGGGATGACTCCTTTGAATCAAAAATGGAAGAGGAGCAATAAGAAGTAGCCAACCTTTGCTTTATGGCTCTTAAAGATGAAAATGAGGTACCATAAACTTCTAACTCTTCTTATGATCATTATTATGAATATGATGATAATGACGATGATAAGAGCTCTATTATGAGCAAACTCTTGCTTAAATGCCAAAGCTTACTTTCTAAGAAAAAGTGTTATAAGCATGAGTTAACTAGATTAACCAATGAATTCAAAAATTTTTAAAATGAATTTTCAAAACTAGTTAAGTAAAATGATAAACTTGCTAGTAACCTAAAATCTTCAAATTCTTTGAAAAAGTAACTTAAGAAAGCAAGTGATAAAAATCATAAGCTTTCTAATGAGATATTAGGATTAAAGAATTCCATTTCCAAATTCTAAAAAGGAAAGGAGAGTTTAGATAAATTTCTTAACTCTCAAAAACTCCATGGAAACACTCATGGATTAGGATATGAGAATGGAATGGCTTCTTCCTCATCATCATAACATATTAAATTTGTTAAGCCATCATGTAATTTTATTCCTTCTACCTCTAAAACTATTGAGTCTCATTTAAAGAATGAGTCTTTTTTTATTTTTTTTATTTTTTCTCTTTAATTTTCACTTATGTTCTTTTCTTTTATTTTTTTTCTTATTTTTATATTTTTTCTTATTTTTCTTTTCTCTTTATTTTTTTCTTATTCTCTATTCTCTATTATCTTTATTTTTCATTTTTTTATTTTATCCTTATATTTTTTTAAATTTTTCTTGTTTTTATTTTCTTTTTTCATTTTCATTCCTTATTTTTCTCTTTTATTTATTGTTAAGGTGAATTACTATTTGCCTATTGTGGTTTGCTATATTATACTATTTGATTTCTGACATTAAAATTTATATTATCTCCTCGCTCTATTTTACAAAATTATACTTTTTACTCCTTCCGTCAATTTTGTCATCACAATTTCTGTTAACTAACGTGACAATTATCATGTAAAGACTATTTGACCCCTATATTTGAATATATTATACTATTTGCCCCCTCTAATTAGATATATTTTATTATTTACTCCTAAAATTTAGAATTTGTATTTTCTATTATTAAAATTAATTTTCTTAGAATTTAAACATAAAATGATAATTATATCATTTTACATAAAAATATAAAATGCTAAGTTTTAATTTTATATAATTAACTACCAATTAATAAGTATTTATTTTAAAATAATTCAACTTAAATAATAACTTAAAATATCTATGTTGCATTAAAAATTTAATCAAATCAACTCTCTTTTTAATTTTGATTCTTTATTTGAATTGTTAGTTTCAATTTTGGGTATGAAAATTTTATTCATAAATATAATTTATTTACTTAATAATCTAAACTAACAATTCAAATAAAAATCAAATTTTATGGTTAAAAAGTGAATTTACTTGGTTAATTTTTCATGCAATATAAATATTTTAAGTTGATATTTAAGTAAAGATATTTTAAAATTGAAAATAATTAATTGTTTTTTTATAAAAATTTTGATTAGATTAAAAATAAATTTCATTATTTATTTTTTATTAAAATAGTTTTAATAAAATTATCATTTTTAAAGTCAATTAATCATAATTGAATTTAGCATATATATTCTTAAATAATTAGTTTAATAATAAAAATATGTTTTGTAAATTTTATGAGTAAATAATATAATATATCTAAATAGAGGGAGCAAATAGTATAATATATTCAAATACAGGGCCAAATAGTATTTACATCATAATTGTCATGTTAGTTAATAGAAATTGTGACGAAAAAGTTGACAGAATGAGTAAAAATTATAATTTGACAAAACAAAGGAACAAAATATAAATTTTAAATGTCAAGGACCAAGTAGTATAATATAGTAAACCACAGGGAGCAAATACTAATTCCCACAGAGGGCAAATAGTAATTCACCCTTTTTTTATTTATTTTTTATTTTTTTCTTATTTCCTATTATCCTTATTTTTTTCATTTTTCATTTTTAATTTTGTTTCATTTTATTTATTTTAATTTTTCCTTTTTTTCATATTTTTTGTTTTCAATTTTTTATTTTTTTCCTTATTTTCTATTTTTAGTCTTGGTTTTGGGTATATATATTACCCTCTCCCCAAAAGAATAGCCTATTAGGGTATGCAACGTCCACATCTATAAGCCTAAGACCTCCCCTATAACTTTTCAGTATGGGATTTATGACATTCTACCCCACCCAATTATGCAAAGCCCTCATTACACCAGCTCCTTACCTAAGGGAGGAGAGAGACCCACCCGGTCCGGACCTACCTCGATCCTGACGTCTCTCGTGAGGGCCCCATATTGGAGAAGAGTAGAGTTGGCTCTGATACCACTTGTCACCGGACCATTACCCTCTCCCTAAAAGACTAGCCTACTAGGGTGTGTAGTGTCCAATTTATAAGCCCAAGACCTCCCCCACAACTTTCCAATATAGGATTTGTGACATTGGGTGTATATGTATATATATATATATATATATATATTGTTGACCTTATTAATAATTAATCTTAATTTTGATCTTAACAAACTTAATTTTAAGCATTTAATATGTTTATTTTAAGTGTGTATAAGTTAAGACTCAAATGAAAGCTAAGTCAAAGCTAAAATGAATAGTAAGCTATGACTGAAGCAAAAGCTTCTATGGTGACAAAAAGCTTAAATGAATAGTAAGTTATAATTGAAGCAAAAGCTTCTATGGTGAAAGAAAGCTGAAATGAATAATAAGTAATGACTAAAGTAAAAGCTTATATGGTGCAAAAAGCTGAAATGAATAGTAAGTTGAGACTAAAGCAAGAGTTGTTATGGTGACAGAAAGCCAAAGTGAACAATAGTTTACAACTGAAGCTCTGCTGCTATGGTGACATTCCAACTGTTATATTTTTTAATTTAAAAAAAAAGACATTAGAGATATGTTTAACATCTCCAACAACCATATTTTTGAGTGTTTATCTATATAAACACCTAATTGAACTCAATTAAAGTTAAGATACTTATTACAATTTTCTATCTTAATATTCATCAAAGCTCTCAAACTTTTAAATATTCATTATTTGTTTATATCACTTTTGTGAGAGTTGGTTGTGTGTTAGAAATAGAATTTCTCTTCATCTTAAATCTTAGGATAGATTAAAAGGGAAGTGAGATTTATTTCTAAAGGAATTAGTTTAAGTGTTTAGCCATTAAAACACTTGGGATTTGGTTTTTTAAGTGAGCCATGAAAACTCAAGTTGTAAAGTTGTAAGAGTGAGTCACAAAATTCTTGTGTAATCTCCATCTTGTGAATAAGATTATGGTACTTGAAAATCCTAACTTGGGGATAAGTTAGGTGGAGACATAGGATTGTTTTCAAATCTGAACTCCTTAAATCATTGTGTTAATTATTCTTCCTACTTTATTCTCTTTTAATTCCTGTTCATC
The DNA here is from genome assembly GCA_947683625.1 of Mallotus nudiflorus. NCBI lineage: Eukaryota > Viridiplantae > Streptophyta > Magnoliopsida > Malpighiales > Euphorbiaceae > Mallotus > Mallotus nudiflorus. The sequence goes on from CANTUR010000067.1 coordinate 1,107,717, forward strand.
CCTTAAAATTTTTTTAACTTTCAAAAATCAATCATTAACCTTATTCAACCCCCCCCCCCCCTCTAAGGCACTTTTAATTGGTATTAGACCTTGAATTCTATGTACTTTATTACTAGAATACAAGATCATGGGGAGTGAAAATCAAAAAATCTCTTCTCTTAGACCTTTCTTTGATGGTAGTTATTACCTAAATTGGAAATTCAAAATGGAGCTCTTATTTAGATTGTGATTCTACTAAGCATTAGGAAATTTTTCTAAAAGGATGGGAACCACCTAAAGATACCAAAGATGGAATAGCCACTATTCTTCTAAGAGATGAGTGAAGTAATGAACAAATGGAAGAAAATTACAAGAATAAAAATGTTATGATCACTATAGCATCCTCCATGACAACAAAGGAAAGTAGCAAGCTTCAACTTTGTATTTCAGCCAAGGAAATGTGGGAGACCTTGGAAAATCACTATGAAGGCAACATTCAAGTTAGAAGTAAGAAGGTTGAACTTCACATGTACGAGTATGAACTCTTTAAAATAAAGCCACATGAATCAATAACGGAGATGACAAACTGTCTCATAGCTCTTGTCACAATCCTTAAGAAACTTGGAAAACATTTCTCCAAAGAAGAAGTAAATAACAAGATTCTAATAATCCTACCTAAAAAGGATTAGGAATCTCTAGTTACTTCAATTGAGGAAGCTCAAGACCTCTCAACTCTCTCAACTGACATGCTTATTAGAAATCTTCTAACCCATGAGCTTATAATTAAGCAAAGAGGTGAAAAGCAAGAAGAGAAGGAAAATAAAAAGAAGAGCATTGCCTTAAAAACTTTATAAAATGATGAAGAAGAAAAAAACCTTGAAGATTCTTGTGAAGAAGATGGTGAAATTATTATGCTTACAAGAAACTTTAAGAAGTTCCTGAGAAAATAACACTCATCAAATACTGTTTTGAATTTCAAATACGAATAATATTCATAAAATATACTAATTTTAATTGTATCATATACAAATAATATTAAAAAAAACATAACGTATTTATGAATTTGAGATACTATTTTTAATTTTTAGATACTATTTTGAGTTTCAGATATTGTTTTGAGTTTCAAATTTTTATAATATTTAGATAATATACTATTTTGGGTTTTATATTCGTATAATATTCAGATAATATATTGTTTAAGTTTCAGATACTATTTTGAGCTTCAAATTCTTATAATATTCAGATAATATACTGATTTGAGATTTAGATACTTACAATATTCAGATAATATACTATTATGATTGTATCATATATGAATAATATTCAAAAAATATTTTTTTTTTCAATATCATTCTTATTACTTTGTAAGATTGTTATGCAACAAAAATTTTAATTAATAATTTTTGTTAATTTTTTTTTAACATAATTGGACAATACATACCCAACTTTTAATCATGTAACATAAAAATATTTCCTTTTTCTATTAATTTAGACATCTTTACTTCTAAATCAAAGAAGCCTTCTTTATTTGTTCAAAAAAAATAAACCACTAAGGTTATGCAAAATTCTCAAAAAAAGAAAATCTCCAATTAAATAATAAACAAATAAAAAACCACTAATCACCTTGATAATTCCATAAACATATATATAAATCACATGTACAAGAATCATGGAAAAAATTAATTCTAAATATGAAACAAAAAAAATGGAAAAAAAAAACAAAAGAAAAGGAACATGAAAATTCTCAACATTCTAAATTTCTAACATATTTCATAAACTTATGGTTCCCAATTTCCTATATAAAACCAAAATGGGAAAATACAATCACCCAATTCAAATTATGGATCAATCCACAACTTTCCTATTAACTACATCACCCCATGACATTCTCATGTTATCTCTCACCATATCACCTGTGGAATTACGATAAGAACAAAAACAAGTGGAAAGATAAATGACATATAAAAAAATTAAATAGAATCCTGACTATAATACAAAAGCAAGCTTACATTTTTTTGACAAAATATGAGATAAATTTCCTTAACAAGTAATACTTGCTATCTATACATTTCAATATCCTTCAATCCAATCCTTCAGCTAGTGGAAGCCCATTAGTGTCACGCACAATCATCATCAGCTTCACCATTTTTTTCTTTTACTTTCTCCTTTCCTCTATTAATTGCATTATATTGAATTTAGAAATCTCATATGCATGGGGCAACAAACAAGCTAATATGAAAATTAAAAAAAGGAACTAGAATTATGCCTACACAAACAAGAAACGGCCTCAGTACAAGCATAGTTGGACAACCATTTCACTCTATCAAATCATCTCATGGACATTTAAACTCATGCATGCATGCTTGGGTAATGGGAGATAAAACATGCCATATTTGACACAATGCACATTTATCAGTAAAGTCACAAGTTCAATGAATGTCAGATCATATAAACATTCAGTTGCTTTAAATCCAATCCAAGAAAGAAAAATAAAAAGATAATTTGTTGGCCTTAGTAATAATTAATCTTGATTTTGATCTTAACAAACTTAATTTTGAGCATTTAATGTTCTTTGTTTAAGTGCAAATATAAGCATAGGTATAATATTACTCTTAATGAAAGCTAAGTCATAATTCAGCTCAGTATATGGCTATGACTAAAGCAAGGCTACCATAGTGACAAAAAGCTTGTAATTTAACTTAGTAGAGGGCTATGATTGAAGCAAGGCTGCCATAGTGACACTCAGCAGAGGGTTGCGACTGAAGCCTTGCTTCCATGGTGATAAAAAAATCTCATAAATATCCAATGGTCATATTTTTGAAATTATTGAAGGAAAGAGACGTTAGAGACATAATCATTGGCTCCAACAACCATATTTTTTAAGCTTAATCTGTATATATATGGTCTAGAGTTGTGATAATAAGAATATACATTACATTACTCTTTGATTATCAAAAACTATCAAGGCATTCATTAAGCTTCATTTTTTCTTTGTATAAATATTCTTTGTATTGCTTAACTTTTGTAAGAGTTGATTGTGTGATAGAAATATGACTTCATGTTTATCTAATTTTTGGGATAGTTTAGAAGGGAAGTGAGGTATACTGTAATGGAATTATTTTAAGTTTTTAGCCATTAAAACACTTGGGAATTGGTTTATGAGTGAGCCTAGAAACTCTTTTTTTCGTTTGGTTGAAGAGTTAGCCTTAAAACTCTTGTTTGTCTAAGGTTGAAGAGTGAGCCTCAAACTCTTGTAAACTCAATCTTGTAAATAAGATTATAGGTATTGAAAAATCTTAACTTGGGATAAGTTAGGTAAAGGAGTAGGATTATTGAGAATCTGAACTCCTTAAATTTTTTTGTTCATTATTCTTCCTATTCTATTCTCTTTCAATTCTTGTTCATTCTTTAAATTCATGTTAATTTTTCTAAAATCCTTCTTTAGCCTTATTCACTCCCTTCTAAATCACTTTCAATTAGTATCAGAGCTTTAATTCTAGGAACTTCATTGCTAGAATACAAGATTGTGGGGAGTGAATTTCAAAATATTTCTTCATTCAGACCATTCTTTGATGGAAGTGATTACCCATATTGGAAGTTAAAAATGGAGCTACATTTAGATTGCGATTCCATTAAACTTTTAGAAGCTATTCTTCAAGGCTGGAAACCACCTAAAGCTACCATTGATGGCATATAAACAACTCTTTCAAGAATTTAATGGAATAATCAACAAAAGGAAGAAAACTACAAAAATAAGAAAGCTATGACACTCTAGTCTCTTTTATTTTAAAAGAAGAAGGAGGAAAACTTCAACATTGCATTTTGAGTAAGGAAATGTAGGAGACCTTAAAGAGCCACTATGAAGGCAATGTATAAGTAATAAGCAAAAAGATTCAAGTTAATATGTATGAATATGAACTCTTCAAAATGAAGCCTCATGAATTAATTACGAAGATGACAAACTATCTTAATACTCTTCTCACCACTCTCAAAAAACTTAGAAAACATTTCTTTAAGGAAGAGGTGAACAATATGATTCTAAGAATCCTACCTAATAAGGATTGGAAATCTCGAGTCAATTGAGGAAGCTCAATACCTCTCAACTCTCTGAACCAATGTGCTTATTAGAAAGCTCCTTACACATGAGCTTATAAATAATTAAAGAGGAAAAGAGCAAGAAGAGAAGGAAGTGAAAAAGATGAGTATAACATTAAAAGCTTCATAAGAAGATAGTGAAGAAAAAAGCCTTGAGGATCAAGTGATGAAGATGGTGATATTGCTATGCTCATAAGAAACTTCAAGAAATTCTTAAGAAAGAAAAATTTCTCAAGAATAAGAGACTTCAATAAGAAGTATAAAGAAAAAGGCAAGAAGAAAACTAAATAGGTTACTTGCTATGAATGTAAGAAACTGGATCACATCTGAAGTGAGTGTCTTAAACTCAAATTCAAGAATAAAGGAGAAAAGGAGAAAAGGAAGGCCTTTAAAACTACATAGGATGACTCCTCCGAATCAGAAATGTAAGAGCAGCAACAAGAAGTGGCTAACCTTTGTTTTATGGCTCTTAAAGATGAAAATGAGGTACCATCTACTTTTAACTCTTCTTGTGATGATTATTATGAATATGATGATGATGAGAGCTCTATTATGAGTAAACTCTTACTTAAATACAAAAGCTTACTTTCTAAGAAGAAGCATTATAAGCATGAGTTAACTAGATTAACCAAGGAATTCAAAAATTTAAGAAATGAATTTTCAAATATAGTTAAGTCAAATGATAAACTTGCTAATAACCTAAAATCTTTACATTCTTTGAAAGAGCAACTCAAGAAAGCAAGTGATAAAAATCATAAGATTTCTAATGAGATATTAGAATTGAAGAATTCCATTTCTAAATTCTAAAAAGGAAAGTAGAGTTTAGATAATTTTCTTGACTCTCAAAAACTCCATGGAAACACTCATGGATTAGGATATGAGAATATAATGGTTTCTTCCTCATCATCATCATATATAAATATGTTAAAGCATCATATAATTCTATTCCTTCTACCTCTAAAACTATTGAGACTCAAGCTTTCAAAACTAAGAAGTCTCATGTGCCAAATAATAAAAGGAAGTCTTATAAGACTTAACCTTATATAACATAAATAAGTAAGTTACAAGCTAGAAGAACATAACATAAACATGCTTATATGTACACTAGACACAACACTCCTAAGCATATTGCACAAACCTATCAAAATACACATTGCCATTGTCAGTGTATGTCACACTCTTCATATATGGCATAAAGAAATTTTAGGAATTATACACAACCACAACACCAAAGGCATGTACCATTTACTTGGAATTTGTATCATCCTAAGAAAAATAAATTTAAAAATGTTGTATGTTCATATTGCATAATCAAAGGACACATAAACAATGTGTGCTTTTATAGAAGATTACACATGAACTTGCTTCCGTTGGATTGTCTAAGACTAACCAACGTAGACCAAGAAAGGTTTGGGTTTAAAAGAACACTTAAATTATCTTGTGTAAGTGTGCTTGAAATCTATAAGAACAAAAAGCAAGTGGTATCTAGATAGTAGGTGTTCAAGACACATGACGAGAGATAAGGAACAATTCAATAAACTTAATGTAAAGGATAAAGGACATGTCACATTCGAGGACAATGCCAAAAGAAAAATAGTAGGCATTGGAGAAATTGGTAATCCTTAACTCTTATTTATACACCATGTGTTGCTTATTGATGGTCTTAAATATAATTTGTTAAATATAAGTCAATTATATAACTTGTTAAGTATAAGTCAATTATGTGCATGGGAAATAAAGTCACTTTCTATCCTAGAAATTGCTTTATTTGTAGTCTTCATGAAGACAAAATAATTTCTAGTGGTGAAAGAGTAGATAATGTTTATGTTATTGATTTGAATAAAATTGATAACAAAGACATAAAATGCTTAATGTGTATCTCCCATGACATATGGACATGGCATAAAATGTTAAGACATGTAAATTTTAAGCTTTTGAATGAACTTTGTAAACACAAGCTTATGATTGGTTTAACTAAGCTTGAATTCACTAAGGATAAATCTTGTGATGCTTACCAAAAGGGAAAACAATCCAAGTCCTTATTTAAGCTCAAAAATGTAGTGTCCACCTCTAAGCCACTTGAACTTATACATATGAATTTCTTTGGACCAACTAGAGTTACTAGTCTTGTTGGAATGCACAATGCATATGTATTGGTTAATGATTACTCTATATACACTTGGGAGTGTTTCCTTGCTTATAAAAAGGATGCATTTAAAGCATTTGAAATTTTTTCAAAAAGAGTTTAAAGAGAAAAAGGTTTTTGCATTTCATCTATTAAGAGTGATCATGGAACTGAAATTGAAAATTATTTAAAACCTTTTGTAATGAAAATGGTATTTCACATACTTTTTCTTCTCCTAAAACTCCTCAACAAAATGGGGTAGTTGAAAGGAAAAATAGAATTCTAGTGGAAATGGCTAGAACCATGCTTAATGAGTATAATTTACCCCTATACTTTTGGGCAGAAGCCGTTAACATGTCATGCTACATTGCAAATAGAGCATTTAAAAGAAAAATTTTAAATAAAACTTCTTATAAGCTTTGGAATAATAGAAAACCTAAAATTTCATATCTTAGAGTCTTTGGATGTAAGTGCTTTATATTAACACCAAGGATAATCTTAGGAAATTTGATTTTAAAGTCGATGAAGGAATTTTCCTAGGCTATGCCACCACTAGTAAAGCATATAAAGTCTTTAATAAAAGAACACTAGTCGTTGAAAATTCAATGCACGTTGTATTTGATGAATTAAACTCACTTAATTCTAGAAAGGATGTTCGTAGTATTGAAGATTTTATAGATAAGCATATGGATGTGAACACTCAAGAAAAAAATGCTAGTAAGCCTTTGAAACTTGAAGGTCTAAGCAAGAAAGATAATGAAGAGATGTTTAAACCTACCTTAAAGGATGAACTTTTAAAGGATTGGCAATTCAAGAACACACATCCTCAAGACCTTATTATTGGTGACACTATAAAGGAGGTAACTACTAGATCTTAACTTAAGACTATTGTTAATTTAGCCTTCATATCTCAAATTGAACCTAAAAATGTTGATGATGCTTTGAGTGATGAATTTTGGGTCCTTGCTATGCAAGAAGATTTAAATCAATTTGACAAAAAAAAGGTTTGGACCTTAGTTCCTAAACCTAAATCTCATCCTATTATAGGCACAAAAATCAGTGTTTAGAAAAAAGATGAATGAACAAGGTGTCATAATTAGGAATAAAGCTAGACTAGTAGCTAAAGGTTATAATCAAGAGAAAGGCATTGATTATAATGAAACCTTTGCCCCGGTTGCAAGGTTATAAGCTATTAGAATACTACTTGCATTTGCATCGTTCATGGATTTTAAATTTTATTAAATGGATGTTAAAAGTGCATTTTTAAATGGTTCCATTAAAGAGAAGGTATATGTTAAACTACCTCTGGGTTTTGAAAGTTTTTATTTTCCTAGTCATGTATTTAAACTTTCAAAACCATTATATGGATTAAAACAAGCTCCTAGAGCTAGGTATGAAAGGTTGAGTAACTTTTTATTAGAGAAAGGTTTCTCTAAAAGAAAGGTTAACATAACTCTTTTATAAAGAAATCCAAGCATGATTTTCTTAGTATTCAAATAAATATTGATGACATTATTTTCAGAGCTACTAACCATTGCTTGTGTGTGGAATTTTCTAAGTTAATGCAAGGAGAATTAGAGATGAGCATGATGGGTGTGCTCAAATTCCTTTTTGGACTTCAAATCAAGCAATATAAAGATAGGATTTTCATTAATCAAACTAAATACACTAGGGACATTCTCAAGAAGTTTGGCATGCATAGAGTTAAATCAAGTAAGACTCCTATGAGTACCACCACCAAACTCAACAAAAATAAGAATGGTAAACCAGTTGATGAAAAGCATTTTAGAGGTATGATTGGATCCTTTCTTTATTTAACTGTAAGTAGACAAGATATTAGATTTTCTACTTGCTTGTGTGCTAGGTTTCAATTAAGTCCTAGAGAGTCTCATTTGAATGTCATTAAAAAAATATTCAAAAATCTTTATGGAATAATGCATTTAGGACTTTAGTATCCTAGGAGTTCATCTTTTGACTTAATTAGTTATTCGGATGCATATTCATCCGAATCTACATTATTTGTAGAGTTATTAGGAGTTTACCTCCAAAAGAAAGGTTGACATAACTCTTTTATAATGAAATCCAAGCATGATTTATTTATTGTACAAATATATATTGATGACATTATTTTCGGAGCTACTAACCATTACTTGTGTGTGGAATTTTCCAAGTTAATGAAAGGAGAATTTGAGATGAGCATGATGGGTGTGCTCAAATTCTTTCTTGGACTTCAAATCAAGCAATGCAAAGATGGGATTTTTTTTAGTCAAACTAAATATGCTAGGGACATTGTCAAGGAGTTTGGCATACATGAAACTAAATCAAGCAAGACCCTCCTATGAGTACCACCACCAAACTTAACAAAGACAAGAATGGTAAACTAGTTGAGTAAAGCATTTTAGAGGTATGATCGAATCCTTTCTTTATTTAACCGCAAGTAGACAATAATTTATTTTTGCTACTTGCTTATGTGCTAGGTTTCAATTAAGTCCTAGAGAGTATCATTTGAATGCAATAAAAAAATTCATATATCTTTATGGAAAAATGCATTTAGGACTTTGATATCCTAGGAGTTCATCTTTTAACTTAATTAGTTATTTGGATGTGGATTTTGCTAGTAGTTTACTAGATAGAAAAAGCACTTCCACAACTTGTCAACTTTTAGGACCACGTTTAGCTTCTTAGTTTAGCAAGAAATAAGTCTCGTGCCTTGTCCACTGCTGAAGCCAAGTATGTTGTGGCAAGTCTTTGTTTTTCACAAGTTTTATGGTAAAAATAACAATTGTTGGACTATTGTATAAAACTTTATCACATTTCAATCAAATATGACAATAAAAGTGCTATTAACCTTAACAAGAATCTCATTCAACATTCAAAAACCAATCATATAAACATCAGACATCATTTCTTGCATGATCATGTTCAAATTAGTGATATCGCACTTGAATTTGTTCATACAAATAATCAACTTGTAGATATCTTTACCAAAACTCTCAATGAAGAGAGATTGAATTTTGTTAAGCATGATATTAGAATGATTGATAGTTATAGTTTGTCTTGATTTTATGCTTAATTGACAGTTGGACTGTTTTCATATGAAATCATGTTATGCTTATTAATTGCTTTGATTATTAATTTTGATATTGATCTTAACATTTTAAAAAAAAAAATTTTTGCTATTTAATACTTAATTATTGAAATTATTTCAATAAATTAATTATTCAAAATAAGCATAACATTTTTTTTAATTGTCATGCATTTATATATGTTTAAATTCAATATATGCACTATGATATGTTCATTCAATTTTTAAAAAAAAAACCTTCCTATTTTGTAAATTAGTAATTAATTATTTATTTTAATTTAGCAAAATTATTCTCTCTTTCCTCCTCAATAAGACTAGTTATTTTTATATGTTTTTGCTAGTTTCTGTTTGGTTTATTTTTAGTATATTTTCCATATCTAAGTTTTGAGCTATTAGTTTGTTTTATGGTTATTTTATGTTAGTTTGAGTTCATTTTATTTTTTGGATATAAGATATGGGCTGTTAGTTTTATATCTTTTTATGTTTCTCTCTTGTTTACAACTGGTATTTTAATATCATTGTAATTCCATCCTTTTCATTAATACAATTTTTATTTTATTAAAATTTCTTTTTGCATTTTGAAAAAGGAGGAGAAATATTTGAGTTTGAATACTTGAATTTATTTTATATACTTTTGTTTATGCATGCATAGCAACATTGTAAGTGTGACTAGTTTTGTCATATTTTTTAAATATGTCATAAAAAGCCTTATTTTGCTTACTTTGTTTTATACTTGTGTAATACTTGGCTAGATGGACATATGTTTTTAAGATTTGGTCTATCTTTGTTTTCATTATTTTGCTTTTTGGTCTTTTTTTTCCTTTAGAACTAAGCTCTATATGATCATGTGAAATATGTACTATATTTGTGATGTGTTAAGTGCTACTATTTTTTTTTTGTTTGGTCTCTAATTTCCTTTAGAACTAAGCTCTATATGATCATGTGAAATATGTACTATATTTGTGATGTTTTAAGTGCTACTATTTTTTTTCATATGCTTGAAATTATTTCCTTCCATGTTGTCTAGCATTAATGTTAATGATCATGTTATCATTTTTTATATTTTTAACACATTTATCATGTTAGGCCATATTTTTATTTCCCTCATGATATATTTTATGTTTCTAATTTTGTTAAGGGGAATAATTTCTAAATTTATATTTCTAATCATGTCCAAAAAGGAGAGTAATAAAGAATTATTTTACTGGTATCTTTTTCAAAAGTTTTTTCTTAATTTTTTTTCATAACAAAGCAGGGAAGATTCTTATAATTTCATTATTCTTTAAATTAATTCACACTCCATTGATATTCTTCATTATTTGTTTTCCTTACTCCTTAAATTTATTATCTTTATAATATGCATAAATTCAGGAGGAGAATAATTTATTTACTTTAATGAAATTCCAAACATCACACACTTGCACTTTATATTATTTTCTCAAACTCAAAATAAGTTTGTCAAAATAAAAAAAAAAAAGGGGAGATTATTGACCTTAGTAATAATCAATCTTTATTTTGATTTTAACAAACTTAATTTTGAGCATTTAATGTTTTTTGTGTAAGTGTGATTATAAACATAAGTAGAATATTACTCTTAATGAAAGCCACATCATAATATAGCTCAGTAAAGGGCTTCAACTGAACCAAGGCTGCCATAGTGATAAAAAGCTTATAATTCAGCTTAGTAGAGGGTTGCAACTAAAGCAAGGTTGCCATGGTGACACTCAATAGAGGGTTGCGGCTGAAGCCTTGCTTCCATGGTGATAGCAAACCTCATAAATATCCAATGAATAAATTTTTGAAATTATTGAAGGAAAGAGATGTTGGAGACATAATCATTGGCTCCAGCAGCCATATTTTTTAAGTTTAATCTATATATATGTGGTCTAGAATTGTGATAAACAGAATATACATTACATTACTCTTTGATTACAAAAACTCTCTAACCATTCATTAAACTTCATTTTTTCTTTATATCAATTTTTTTGTATTGATTAACTCTCTTGAGAGTTAGTTATATGATAGAAATAAGATTTCATCTTCATCTAATTCTTGGGATAGTTTAGAATGAAAGTACAGTATATTTCTATTGGAATTGGTTTAAGTATTTAGCCATTAAAACACTTAGGAATTGGTTTAAGAGTGAGCCTAGAAACTTTTTTTATTTGGTTGAAGAGTTAGCCTTAAAACTCTTATTTATGTAAGGTTAAAGAGTGAGCCTCAAACTCTTGTAATATCAATCTTATGAATAAGATTATGGGTATTGAAAAATCCTAACTTGGGGATAATTAGGTGGAAACATAGAATTGTTAAGAATCTGAACTCCTTAAATTTTTGTGTTTATTGTTCTTCCTACTCTATTCTCTTTCAATTCTTGTTCATTCATTAAATTTGTTTTAATTTTTTTAAAATCCTTCTTTAGTCTTATTCACCCCCCCCCCTCTAAGGAACTTTTAAAATCCCATTGTTATTACACTCAATAAATGAAGAAAAGATAGAATCGAGGCATATCCTTCATAAATTATATCATAGGGAACTCTCATCAACAAACTGGTTATTAAAAATGGAATTGGACAAGGATAATAGTATACACAAGTAACAAGACAATTGATCTGAAAATGAAAAAAATCAACACAAGTTGGATACTCACCATCCTTTTTAAGTACAGTGACACGAGTATCATTGAAAAAACATCAAACCAAACCAACATGCTCTTGCCTCAGTAGGTTAGGAACATATCTTAACTCCTAAAAGCACAAAATAAAATAAATTCAAATTCAAAACAACAGTAGTTAGACATCAATCAACAACTTAACTCTTAAATGTAATCCATTCAAAGAAATAAAAAATCAATGGAGCTAACTGAATATATCGTACAACCAATGACCTTAACACTAGATCATGAAGCAATAAAGGTTATAATCATGAAGCTACATAAGCAATTAAAAACCAAAATCACCTTGAAATAAAAATCAATATAACACACATATAAATATCCACACATCTTATGGTCAAAATTAAAATGAAAACATCTCAAAAGAAGTGATTACTAATAACCCATTAATCCAATAAACCTAGAGATAGGATCTAAGTTCAAAACAGAAGCTAATAACAACACTAATCGCCAAGTATAAGAAAGGTCAAAACTTGAAAACACCCAAATCGGATCACTATTTCTCTTCTCCTTTTACATAAATATTGATTGGCTTTTTTGCCACTTTAAGTTGTTGCATCACTTGCCTTGTTGGAGATGGAGCAGCAGTTATGTGAAGAGAAGAAAGAGGTGGAGCAGCAGAAGCAATAAGAAAAAAAGCAGCGAAAGTGATAGAAAAAAAAAAAGGACGCGCATGTAATTTATGGAAAACTTATGGTAATTGATGTTATTGCCTCCTCTTTTTTGGATATTTTTGTAAACATCCATTAACAAACATATAAAATAGCACAAATACCAAGTTCACTATATTAAAATTTTTTGTCTCATTTTTCAATAGTATTGATATAGCTTTTTTAATTTACAATTTAATAATTTATACACTAATAACTTTAATTAGTTATAAAGCGACTTTATTATCTTTAAATGTGTTTGATTACAAAAATATAAACGGCTTTATTATCAACAAAATTTTTTATAATGGATAGATATTTAAAATCTATAAAGGAATAACAAGTAAAAAGTTGTTATGAAAGATTCAAAAATTTTACCCAAAAGAACAAATATGTGAAGATATGCATTTACTAAATGCAAACAAAAAAATTAAAGAAAAGGAAATAATAAAAAACCAGAGATGGTCGAAAATCAAAGTTTTTTGATTATATTTATTCATTGTAACTTGTTCCATGAATTAAAAAATAAAAAAGGTCTTAAATAAGAAGAAGCCAATGGATGCTTGCATTTGCCACAGCACTATGCTTAATTAGCAAAATGTGCAAATTGAATCTCATTTTACCCTAATTGAATTCTTTCTTTTTTAAAACTAAATTGGAATTTTTTTTACCAAATTGGAACTTCCTTTTTTAAAAAATTAGAACATATTAAGTACAATTAAATTTTATAATTTTTTTTAATATAATTAAGTTTTATAAATTAATAAAAATTCATTTTAATTGTCCACTAATTAATAAAATTGATAATTATTTTTAAAATATATATATAACCTAATTATAAAGTTTACCAATAAAATAATTTGTACAATTTTTTGAATTTTAAAAACTTGACAATCAAGTGATATAAAAAATTATCAAATTTATTAATCAATATAAATAGTAAATTGATAGCTGACCTAAAATTTAATTTTAACAATTGAATAAAATTAATTTGTATAAAAGTTTCAATTTTACCCATTATAAAATTAAGGTAAAATGTGAGGTACAATTTACACCTTTGACCTACTTAATAACCCAGCAATAGTGTCTGGTTGAGAAGGAGAAAGATACCTTTTATATTCAAAGCTTCATTCATTAAAAATACATCATAAAAATAATAATTAACAACTACGAAAATATATACATATACAATCTCTTCTAGATAGTGATAATGTTCTTTAATAATCTTTAATCGGTTGATAAAATTATTGTAAATTATAATTCGAAGGATATTGTATTTATTTCATATGATTTTATAGTTTTTAAATGAATCTGGTTACAAAAGCATTAGCGTCATATTTTTTATTACCTTATTTAATATTTATACACAAAATATTTCATATGACTTTTTTAAAAAATATATATATCTTCATATAATCTATTAAAAGAATTAATAACGCCTCAATAAAAAAGATTCTCACAAATTTTATAAAAGTTATGGAAATTCATAAAAGAAAGTTAATAACATTTAAAATTTAAATGAAAAGAACAACATAAAGTTTAAAGGAAAAGACCACGAGAGCTGCTGTTACTAAATTAAGAAAATTTAGATGAAATCAAGCCAGAGAATAAAGAAGGAGAAAGCGGATAGGATTATTTTTTCCTTTTTTTTTTTTAATCAACATTTAAATTACTTTTCTTTTGCACAATTGTACCGACACAAAAGGTTTTGCTAGATATTTTGTTTCTATTTTTAAGGGTAATATGGTATGTTGCATATATAAAAGTTTTATTTAATGGCAAATATACCCACATTGATATTTAGAATTTTGAGAACACTATACTTAAAATTACTATTTAAATATGGAAAATAAATATTGAAAAACAAAAATTTAAATGAAGTTAATTTATTAAAATTTTCCTATCATTAAAAAAGGATTTTCATATATTTATCAAATAAAAATCTTTATATTGCTTATAAATATATTTTTGTTGACATATATGTATTATATTTGACTTTTATATTTTCATAGCAAAGGAATGCATTAAATATTTACACTAAAAAGGAAAAGGAAAAAAAAAAAACTGTTGATGATGGTAATGACATTCCTTATCCATTTTGAGGGGAAGAAACGTTTTATGAGTGGTTTTGATATATAAAATTTTTTATTATATAGTGAAAATAAATACTTAATAAAATAAGTAATATATTGTGTTTTCAATTTTTTAATAAGTGGTAAATATATATATTTTTTTTAAATAAGAACAATTTATATGTATTTTGTTTCAAGTGTATAATTGATTATATATATATGTGTAGCTGCAACAGCAGCAACAATAATAATAATAATTCTTTTTTTTTGTTTATATTTTTTTGGCATTTTTTTATCACATGATATTTTCTTATATAATAAATGATCTACAACACTGAATGTTTATATTTTTTACACTTTTTTTTTTGTGTTCTATTGTTACAAAAAAAAAAATTTGAGAAATCAAATATGTAAGAATTTTTGTTAATACAAATAATATAAAAAAAAAATAAACAATACATCAAAACTTCTCTAGGGGAGTGGCTCTTCTCAAATCGAATTTTCCTCAAGTTTCCTCCAGTCTATGCTAGATGATTGACACCTCATTAAAAATTAATCAAACAGCTTATATTTAATTTTAACAATAAAAATAAAAAAATATATATATATTTTGAATGTTCATGTTCATAAATTTTGAATTAAAATAAAGATTAATAAAATGGAATCGATTTTAATTAATTTATAAAATTGATCACATTGTTTGTAGGAGTCTATTATGGAAGAAATGCTAACAACCTTCTTACACCAGATAAAGTTGCGCAATTTGTTCAACAACAAAACATTAAATATCTTTCATTTATTTTTGGTTTATTTTATGTATATTGTTAGTTTATTTTTGACATATGAAACAATCTCTAATACTTTATTCAAAATTCCTTAACTATATACAAAATTTTTTCAAACTTTCTTTCTTAAATACAATGTATATAGATATTCAAATAACAAAATTAATATAATCATACACAAAAAAATCTTCTAAGAAAATGCAAACATATAAACAATAAATATATTATAGTATACAATGAGTATACTTTGGTATGTTATACATATATTAAATAATTAAAATACATAATAAAAAAAACATCCTAAATAATTAATCTCTATGAACTGTACATCTTGAAAACAACATAAACTTTCTACATTCAAACAAAAAAATTCACAAACATAGACAATAAAAAGATGTACAAAACTTAAAAAATACATGAACAACAATTATATTATAATATACAATGAGTATACTATTCGTATATTTTTGTCTTCTTATATCCTTCAAAACATATAAAAAAATTAATAATTTGAGCTCATTGCACACTGTTAATGTATACAATTAAAACAACAAAAATCTAATATGTCATTTCCTAAAGAAAACCTAGTTTTTATACTATTCAATTTCAAATACTTTTGGTTTATTATAAGAAGTTTTTGGTTTATTATACAAATATGAAACAATTCAACTACATAATAAAAAAAATCTTCATAATAATTAATCTTTACAAAATTAATGTCTTCAGAAAAAACATATGTTTTTTATATTCAACACCAAAATTCTCTCTCTCTCTCTCTCTCTCTCTCTCTATATATATATAACAACTATATTATAATATACAATGTGTATATTATTCGTATATATATGTGGTTTCTTATACATTCAAAATATAAAAACAATTTTGATAATTTGAGCTCATTGCCCAATTTCATCTCTCAATCTTCAATCTCTAAGTATATGTATGCAATTAAAATATATACCATTAAAACAAAACAAATCTTGAAAATATATGCATTTTCAAGATCAAATTCAAAATCTATGTCTTGGATGATCTATTTCTAGCTACAAAACCCACAATCTGCGTTTTTTTTTTTTCCTTAATCCTATATGTACAATTAAGAAGTGATCATGTACAATTTTAAAAAAAGCGTGGGCAATGCATGTAAATAATGCTTATGCTTGCAGCTCACCTTGCGACTACTGCTTTTCTAGAGTTATCTCCAATTTCTCTAGAGGTAAAGTGTGTTTATGTTCAGACCCCTCCACCTGGTAACTTGTAAGGCTTGTTAACCATTATCGACAATAGAACCGATAAGAAATACTAAATTTTTGTCTGGCATACGACACTATTAAAGCCTTTGATATCAAATTTATAACCATTAAAACATGAAAACAAACAAAAATCTAATTATAATCTTTTAAATATTTTGCAAATATATATATATATAACGTTAATATTACTTACTAGGCCAAATTGGCAGTAAAAATATTAGTAACAATTAAGTCTTAGAGTACAAAAGGCACCTATTTTTTTCGAAGGAATGAGGTACCTCTTTCATCCAAATAAAATGTATAGATTGGGACTATAGGTAATCAAATTCATTGACCAAACTTTTTTTAAAAAAAAACTAACAGAATATTATTTTTTATTCTTGTGAAATATAATTAGTGCATGAATTCATGAAATTATAATGACTATAAAACACCAAATATTGTTTTTTATATACAAATAATATATAAATTTAATTTTCTAAAGAATAAAAGTAAAAATTAATATTTTATTAGTATGTATTGTCATGGTTTGTGAAGGACTGTATCATGTCATTGTCTTGAAGTGTGTATTATATACAATTTTAAAAAATAAAAAATGAAAAAATAGCCATTTTTTTTAATGTATATACAACACAATTTGGAAAAGAAAATGCATTAATTACTTAATTAGCAAAGAACCAAATATGTCATAATACATTTATCAATCTGTAGCTAAAAATTAAATAAATTGTTTTCTATAAGTTCTTAATGAGTGAAAACATATTTTTCTAGTTTAAAAAATAAAATAGTAAAAACTAATATTTTATTAGTATAACTTTTTTTATAATGTATAAAAATTCAAACATTTGAAAGAATAAATATCAATCAGTCCTATAATTTTTTTAATTGAATAAAATTGAATCATTTATGAATTTTGAAGGTTTAATTTTTGTTATTTATTTAGTCAAAGTTTCTCAAGTAAGCATTCAAAAATTGCACAGATTACAGTATTGAAATGTTAAGCGACTTTTTTGGTTGACCGTAAGGATAAGATTTGATTCATTTCTATATATATATATATATATATATATATATATATATATATTGGCTTCTAAATATTTGGTTCCTTTTAGAGCCAAATCTGTACTTAGCTTTAGAGCCAATGTGCTTAAGGGTACATTAGTAATTATAAATTGCATTAAATGATTTGTGCCAAATTATTTTAACAAAATTTTTGCCGAATATATTTTCTCTTTACGATATATGACATTTGGAAAGCAAATGTTCAAATTCTATTTTATTTTATTTTATTTTTTGAGGAATGTTCAGTGTATGATTTTGCATTGTTTGATTTTTGGAGATTCAGTTCAAAAGAACAGCATATTCTTTTTCTTTGTTTTCATTATTATTTTTATATAAATTAGGTAATTGGTTTCAATTTATATCAAATTTTAAAACATAACTAAAAATATTTTTTTTGTGAATTTTTTTTTTCAGTGGTAAAATACACCTTATAAGTTATTAAGCATTTATAAGACATACATATGCAAAAATTTAAGTTTCTATGAAAATTTTAAATAATTTTTCACAAATTCTTTTATTAGCTTTTAGGTAAATATTCGGTTCAATACACCAAAATTACAAAATTTGAACTTAAAATACTAAAATAAATTTTTTACATATACTTAAAAATTTTTATGGTTTACCCTCTCAATTCTATCTTAATATTCTTTATAACTTTAAAATGCTTTAGATATGCAAAAATTAAAAATTAAAAAATTAGAATTGAAACTAATGTTCTTTTCAACAATTTTAATGATTGCTTAACTCCGAATGTGAATACTATTTAGATATAATATTTTGGTTTGTTGAATTTTGGAAATAAAAAAACGAAAAAACTGAAAAGCAATAAAAAAAAAAAAAAACTTTTCATCTAATGAAGGAAATATAACTGGTTTGGCTGTGTTTCTATATTTTTAGATTATTTATATTTAGGAAAAAAAAGATTTTAACCTATGCCAAATTTAATAATACATTCAATGATTAAATATTTTATATTTAACTTACGTAATATTTATTTACAAATAATGTAGACAATAATCTCGTATTGTAGAAAAAATCCAACTTAATAGATTGTTTTCTTTATTTTATTTTACCATTTTATGTGTGGCCAAGAAAGTCAAAACAAACATAAATAGTGATTTACACCCATTAATTTTTAAGCAGAAATTTACACCCATTAATTTGTTTTTGGAAAGGAGAGATTTACAACCATTAATTGAATCTATAAGTAACGTAAAATGAATATTTGGAAATTAAACGGTGAATCTCAAATCACACAAATGTTTGATCCGCTAATGGAGGTTAGCCTTTGTTGTTCGTTATTATAAAAAGGAAGACGATCTTGCTTACAAAAACAGGCCAATTCAGAGCGCATAATGAAAAAAACAGAGTAAAAAAGCGCACGTCCTTTACACTTGTATCTGTATACAGAGTCTACAAGTAAAGAGTTTGTGTTTTTGTGTTTGTGTTGTGTGTGAAATTATTTTGAAGCAAACCCAAAAGCAATGAGGCTTTCAATTACCTCTCCTTTCTTTCTATCTGCTTTTCTTTTTTTCTCTCTTTTGCATCCACCAACTTTTGCTATAAAAAAGGTAAGCATATGTTTTTGCTTTTTTTTTTTTTCTTTCTTTTTCCCATGCTCTGTTTTGATCATACTGATGATTATTATAATCAGTTCCAATGTTTTCTACACAATTCTGAAACAAATGTTGTTTCCAATGTTTTTCTTTCTTTTTTTTGCCAAAAAACTGATGTGGGTTCTTCTCCATCCTCTTGAATTTTCAACTTTTAGTTACCATTTTCAAAATTTAGTTTAATGTTCCTGAACAATGAACTGGTGATGATGGTAAGGTTCTTTTTATGCAGACTTATGTAGTGTATTTGGGATCACATTCACATGGTCCAGACGCTCAGCTATCTGATTACAAGCAAGTAGAAAATTCTCACTTTGAATTGCTTAATTCATTGTCCACAAGGTATATATATATTTTCTTTGTTTTGTTGTTATTATACCATAATCAACAATATATTTATTCATGGAAGTGTTTCGTTGGCAGCAAGGAGAAGGCAGAGAGCAAAATCTTATACTCATACACTAAACATATCAATGGCTTTGCTGCAGTCCTTGAAGAGGAGGAAGCAAATGAACTTGCAAGTAAGAAATTAAACTTCCCATGCACTATAAACACAATTATTAAATCATCCCTGTTTTTTCTTTGCTTTTTTTTTTTTATTTATTTTTAAATGAAGAATTTGTATGAACTCTACACCAATGCAGAGCATCCAGGTGTGGTATCCGTGTTTTTGAATAAGGCAAGAAAGTTGCATACAACACATTCATGGAGTTTTCTTGGATTAGAAAAAAATGGTTTGATTTCTGCTGACTCTCTTTGGACCAAGGCAAAATTTGGTGAAGATGTAATTATTGGTAATCTTGATACCGGTAAGTGTTATATCTCTTGAGTTTTTTTTTTTAATTTCTTTATTTTTTGTTCTGGAACTATTCAAAAAATTAATTTCAATCATTTAAATTTTTTGTTTCTAAAACAATGATTGTAATATTATTATAATAATTATTTATTATCTGTATAAGTTTTGATAGATTGATTCTATGATTTTTTTTTTTTTTTTGCTGTCTTTAGTTTTTTTTTTCCCTGTCGCAATTGACCAACAGATAATGCTTATTGATTTTGACTAGAATATGAACATTCTTTAGAATTTTTATGACAGAAAATTATAATATTTTACATTTTATTTTAATTTTACCAAATTAAAGTCTCAATGCAAATCCCTTAATCCATTAATTTTTTTTGTACCAATTAGTCCATTAATTTTAAGGACCCAAAAAAAAGTTGTATTAAATATGTAAAGCCTAGAAATCTGATTCATGGGTTTATCCACAACAAAACAAGAATGATTCAAACCCTTTTTGTATATAAAATTTTATGTAAAAAATTGGTGGGCATTTAACATATTTCTTGGAGCATTTAAACAAACAGTAAGAATATGGGCAGAGAGTGGTAGGGTCAATTACAATATAAAGTTCAAATGTGCATACCAACTTTTTTCTTTATGCATAGTATAACAATAATAATAAATTTGTGGTGCTACTATTGCTTGACATTTATTTTTTTTTGTTTTTGCTTTTGCCAATTATTTCTCTTTTTCATCATTTGTCATTTTTATTTTATTGTTGGGATTTTATCAGGTGTTTGGCCTGAGTCTAGGAGCTTTAGTGATGAAGGAATGGGTCCAATCCCATCGAGATGGCGAGGAATCTGTCAGAATGAAACCAGTGGATTTCGTTGCAACAGGTTTTTTTTTTTTTTTTTTTTTTTTTTTTTTACAATCAAATTTAAGGGTTTTACATTTTTAAGCCCAGCAACATCATTCTTCTTAAATTTTTTTTTTAAAGAATTAGTGATTGTAATAATAATAATTTGTCAGTGTTTCAATGTATAATCTTTCATATCTATAGTGCAATATTTTCTATTCACTAATAAAAATATTAAGTGTCCAAATATATTTAGTCTTATATATCTTGAAAGATAAGCAATTTTACACAGTTTTAAGAGACATTTTGCCTAAAATTATTTGGTAATTCAGGAGCATGAGATGTAAAAGATGGAAATGTTTGCATTTTGTGCTTGGGATTAATTGTGTTTGCTATGCTCAGGAAGCTAATAGGAGCAAGGTATTTTAACAAGGGGTATGGTGAATTTGCTGGACCTCTCAACTCAACCTATAATTCTGCAAGGGACAATTCAGGACATGGAACTCATACCTTATCAACAGCAGGTGGAAATTTTGTTCCAGGAGTTAGTGTTTTCGGCTACGGAAATGGAACTGCAAAAGGTGGATCGCCAGGTGCTCGGGTGGCTGCTTACAAGGTTTGCTGGCCACCAGTCAATGGTAGTGGTGAGTGCTTTGATGCAGATATCATGGCTGGTTTTGACGCTGCTATAAGTGATGGAGTTGATATACTATCGGTTTCACTTGGTGGTGATGTGGATGATTATTTTGACGATGCAATTTCAATTGGTTCATTTCATGCTGTCAAGAAAGGGATTGTCGTGGTTACTTCTGCTGGAAATTCAGGACCAGAACCAGCTACAGTGTCAAATGTTGCACCTTGGCTAATAACAGTTGGTGCTAGCACCATGGACCGTGATTTCACTAGCTATGTTGCACTTGGTAACAAGAAACATCTAAAGGTATTTATTCTCTAAATTGTGTTAACCCCTAGCTGATGCATTGAATTATCTTTAAAATTCTTAATCACTAAGGTACTCAACTGGCATTTGATAGGGAACAAGCCTTTCACAAAAGGGCTTGTCACCTCAGAAGTTCTATCCCCTGATCACTGGTGAAGCTGCGAAGTTGAATGATGAGTCCGCTGCAGATGCGTGAGTAGCCATAAACTTCAGATATCTTACTTATTAAGAAACATATGAATCATTGCATGGTTGGATTAGCAGCTCAGTAGTTGAGTTCTTGCATATGATATATGGTCACGGATTTGACTATTAGTCCTCTCCTTCTTAGAACAGCATAATGCAGCAGAAGGTTGAGTAGCCAAATAATTTTCTTCAATGCATTAAATAGGTCATGGGTTGAATTTCTGACAGCGTGGGGTGGTAAAATTCCCCCTACTATATTTAAAAAAAAAAAAAAAAAAAAGTATATGGGATCATGAATCACGGTTTTCTTATATCAATTGCACAAAATTTTGCAGTGGGTGTTGTATGCCTGGAACAATTGACCCTGAAAAGGCTAAAGGAAAAATATTGGTCTGCCTTCGAGGCCAAAATGGTAGAGTGGACAAGGGGCAGCAGGCTCTTCTTGCTGGTGCAGTCGGAATGATTTTGGCTAATGATGAACAATCAGGCAATGAAATCATAGCAGATCCTCATGTTCTTCCTGCTGCACATGTCAATTTCACCGATGGGGAAGCTGTTTTTTCCTACATCAACTCTACCAGGTAATAACAATATTTACATTAATTAATTTAAACCCTTTCAAGATTTACTTTGAGATACAGTTATACAATTAAACTTGCTCCTATAATGTATAGAGCTCCTGTGGCATTCATGACACGAGTAAGAACGCAAATGGAATCAAAGCCAGCTCCATTTATGGCTGCTTTCTCATCAAGAGGACCTAATAGCATTGACGAATCAATCCTGAAGGTCCATTTTTGAACTCTATTAAACTTGTGCTGTGTATAAGAGAAATCTAAAAATTGATTGTTGCATATTTCAGCCTGATGTTACTGCTCCTGGAGTTAGTATCATTGCTGGTTTCACCTTAGCAGTAGGGCCGACCGAAGAAGAATTTGATAAGCGTAGGATTCCCTACAACTCGCAATCCGGCACTTCAATGGCATGCCCTCATGTCTCTGGCATCTCTGGCCTTCTCAAAACCGTCCACCCTGATTGGAGTCCTGCTGCAATTAGATCTGCACTCATGACATCTGGTATATACAACTTTCCCCTCGTACTCTAATGTAAAAAGCTTTCACAGGTTTAGCTCAGTGGTATTAGAGTCGTCTCCATAACAGTTAGTAAATATTCGAGTTTGAACTCTAGTTTATATATATATATACACACACACACAAAATTGACACCCTTTAATTAGTATATAAAATTTTGCATTAAAAATTGATGCGTTGTTTTGTGGCTTTGCAGCAACAACACGAGACAACAACATGATGCAAATGCTAGATGCATCAACAAATCTGAAGGCCACCCCCTTCGGCTATGGAGCAGGACATGTACACCCAAATAGTGCAATGGATCCAGGACTCGTTTATGATTTGAATGAAACTGATTACTTGAACTACTTATGTGCACAAGGATATAACCAAAGCCAAATTAAACTATTATCAGGCAGACCATACCCATGTCCCAAGTCATTCAGCTTGACAGAATTCAACTACCCTTCTTTAACAGTTTCTGATCTTAACAGCACAGTGACACTCACTAGAAGAGTTAAGAATGTGGGTTCTTCTGGGAAATACTGTGCTAATGTCAAAGAACCAGCTGGGGTTGAGGTTTTGGTTGAACCTGAATGCTTGAAGTTTAAGAAAATTGGTGAAGAAAAGACGTTTAAGGTTACTTTCAAAGCTGAGAAAGCTAATGGACCTGTAGATTATGTTTTTGGAAGGTTGATATGGTCAGATGGTAAACATTATGTTAGAAGTCCTTTGGTTGTGAAGCATATCTAATATTTAATTTGATCAAGTATAGGACAATAATTTGAAGATGACCATTTTTTGTTACTTTCTGCAACACTCATTGATTGCCTATGTAGAAATCAGATAGACAATTTGTTGGACCATCATTTTAATTCTTTTCAATAGAAGATAAAATATTCTTAGTTATAAAATGTTTAGTTAGTTTATAAAATGAAATGTGAATAAAGAATGTATTGTTCATTATAGTTATATAGTTTTTGTTTTATTTTTTTATGAAAATTTTTAAATGGTCTGATAGTTAAAAATAAAGGAAGAAAGCCTAATTTTAGATGTAATAAAATTATCTCAAGTTTTTTAAAAAATATATTCTAATTAGGCTGTTATGATAGTAATCAGAGTGCAAAAAAAAAAAATCGAATTTGATGATTTTTTTAACAATTTTAATGCAACAATTAGAATTCCAAAATACATGACAATTCATTTGTATTTTTATGTAATTTAATTTCTCACTTTAGAATCTAGATAGTTGAACTTTTCATAAAAAAAATTTTTTATGAATTGTCATGGCAAGACATCAGACGGGCGTACTCAGCCATTTCAGCTATACTAGCACTCCCTTAGCGCTCCCACATCACACACCCTAACCATAACCCTTATTAAAGATAAAAAAAAAAAAAATAGAAGAGTACAACTATTCCAAAATGGGCAAAGAAAGTTATAAGTCATGAGAAATAAAAATTTTCAAGACCCATGGCATCATGAACCATAAGGTCATTACATATAGAAGGATAAGAATCCCACCAAAAAGTTGCACTTAACAAAATAGCCATGGAAGAGAGCTTATTGGCTATCGCATTGTCTTTTTTAAAAATGTGACTAGCATAATATTACATAGAATCCAAATAGTTCAAACACTGCTATCACTATTTATGAACACTCCAAGGAACCAAAAAACTTTTGCTTTGAAGAATCCAGACAATAGAAACAGAGTCACTCTCGATCCAAACTAGACTATGGTGCAAATACCAAGCTCTTTCAATTACTAAGACCACCACTAAAATCTGAGCTTCAAATGCAAATATGACCAAGTGGAATAGCGAAAAAAGTATTGGTTGAGCCGTTATGGAGCCAAAAAATCCCTCTTACACCAGCCTGTCCAGGAGTTCCTTTAGCAACACAATCCGTATTAATCTTAACCCACCTGATCAGAGGAGGGATCCAAACCACCAAGAAAATACGTTACTGAGGCTTAGAAATTGCAATAATACTAAGTCTTCTTAAAATAAGCAAATCAAGCTAAGATTTATTCATATAACAAACCTTAAGCATTTCTACATGATACTATTACAAAGCTTGCCAAATAATAAAGTTAATTGGAGTAAAAATATTTTTGAAAGTTGCTTTAATTCCAACATTCCAAATTAACCGAAAACAAGAGAGAACACCCACTATCCATAAGACCCTGACTTGAGAAGAAAATTGGGCTTTAAAGCTTCTCGAAAGAGACTAAGAGGGCAATCAAAGAGGCTAAAATGAACTAAAAACAAGTCCATAAGAGCATACCACACAACAGAAGCATAAGAGCATGAAATGAAGTCAATACCTGGGTTACAAAGCCTACGTCTTGAAACAACAATCATTCCCTTGCGCTACAAAAGATCATCAATTGGAAGAGAATTTAACATGATGCACTAGTCAATAAAGGATCTAGTGGAGGGAAGATAATGCCATTAAATTCCTTACTCCAGGCCACTTTGGAACCTTTAAAATGATAAAAATTATAAGCCCATTTACACGACCAAACTAAGTCTTATTGTCACATACGCTCCATTATTGACGATAGATATATCCCTCCTCGAACTTAGGCCAACAATCTGCCTTTTGCATAAAGAAAAAATAATATATATATATATATATATATATATTTTACCTTGAATTCCTCCAATAGAAATTCTTGAAGTCAATGGGTACATTACTCCAAGTGTACCCAACCTCATATTGCCCATGATGTATCTTCTTAGTTATGGTTTAAGTGTTGTCTATTAAAACATTTAGAATTTGATTTTTTAAATGAGTTTTGAAAATTTAAGTTGTAATACTGTAAAAGTGAACCATAAACTATTGTGTAATCTCAATATTATAAATAAGATTGTGGGTAATTGAAAATTCTAATTTATGGATAAGTTATGTGGAAACATAGAATTATTATTGAATCTGAACTTTTTAAATTTTTGAGTTCTTTATTTTTCCTTCTCAATTTCCATTCAATTATTGTAAAGAATTTTTTTAATTTCTCATTTTTATTTGATAGTTCTATTTCCTCTAGGACTCTTTTCATTTTTTCTACTATCTTCCTTTTTTTTTCTCAATATTTTTTTTTGTTAAACATTTTTTTTTCAATTTTTATGGTATTATCTTTATCTTTTTTTTCCTCAATAATTTTTCTATTGTCTTCATCTTTTTTGCTCAACTTTTTTTTTTCAACATTTTTTTCTATTTTTAAGGTACTATCTTTATTTTACTCTCAATATTTTTTTTTCACTCAATTTTCTCTTAACACTTTTTTTTTTCAAATGAATAATTATAAACTAAACATTTTCAATTGTTGGTATACCAAGCAATAAATAACTTCAAATGTTATAACAACAATAAATAAATAAAAATTTCTCATTTTATATTCTTAACGTATAAAGATTTTATTTTTTACTTTAATTTGTTTATTAAAATTTTTAACAACTTTGTTTTAAAGAAAATTATTTGATACTTATTGATCATCAATATATAATAAGTTTACAATACTTATGATATTTTTGTAACATCAACAAAAAAAACTAAAAAAAATTAAAAAATCAACAAATCGAAACAATTAAAAACAATAACTAAAACAACAAACAACAAAAATCAACAAAATTTTATAGTTGTTGATTGTTGTTGTTTTTTAAATTATTTTTTCATTATTAATAATAAAATTAAGGCTATAAATAAAATTTTTACTTTTATTAGAATAAATGATAAAAATAATAATTTTTTTTGACATATTTCATAATTTTAATTTTTTTTGTTGTTATTTTTTTATTTTTACAACAATCAACAAACATCAACAAATATAAACAATAAAAACAATTGAAAACAATAACTTAAACAACACAAATCAACTAAAATCAACAAAAGAAACAAAAAATTATAGTTATTGATATTTGTTGATTTTTCAATTTTTTCATCATTAATAATAAAATTAAGAACATAAATATAATTTTTCCTTTTATTTGTAACAATAATAAAGATAATAATTTATTTGATATATTTCATAATTTATTTGTTATTTTTATTGAAAAAAATAATTATTGAATACTATGAGTAATTTTTGTTTTAATCAGTTTAATTTTTAAATTCTAAATAATTATGAAAAAATAATTGTTGAAAATTATGGATAATTTTTAGTTTAATTAGCTTAATTTTTATATTTTAAATAATAGTAAATTTTAAAATTAAAACAAAAATTATTATTTCAATAAAATATATATGAAATAATTAATTAACTAATATTTTCCTATTAGAATAGAATTACATATTGAATGATTAAATTTTTTATTTTATTAATTAATGATAATGCTGTCCTTTTTAAATGAAGGGATTAGGTGAAATTTTAATGAGCATTTCTGTGTGTAGGCTGAAGTAGCTGTGTGCCCCATGAATTTAGATGCAATGGTCAATTAGCTCATAAATTAACTTCCTACCTGATTATTCTACTAATTTGGTGAATTCAACTGTATAAATCATAAAGTATTATTTTTCAAATTTTTTTATTTAGTTAAATTTAAATTATATATTCATTTTAAAGAAATTAAAAAATTCAAAATTTAATTTTAAAAAATTTTTAATTTTAATTTTTAAAAATTATATGTGTCTTATATATTTTATAATTTTACACAAACTGAAGCTAATTATTAAATTTATAACATATTTTGGTGGAATTAATTAAAACTAATGATTTAACAATAAATTTAGTTTTACTATTTTAACAAAAATATATCTTCCACATTTTTTATGTGGGTAGGCCACAACGTTTTTTTCTCATCTAATTCGCTCAAACTATCTTATAAATTAATAATTAGATTCAATTTAATAACATTTAAAAATTCATAAGAATTGGAATTTTAATGGTTGAACTTTTCAAAATTTTTTAAATAGATCTTCTTATAATTTTTTTTCTTTGTTTCTTAACATATATTTAAAATTTTAATATTTTCAGTCTCTTACTCTTACTCACATACTTTTATGAATGAAAAATTAAAATAAAAAATAATTGATAATTTTAACTTGATTTGTGGTAAAAAAAAAAAATTGGAAAGTTGCATAGATAATAAAATTTTAAATTTTGAAAATAGTTGACAATTTTTATTTGGTTTTAGTAAAATGATTTAAAAATAAATTATATTTAAAATTTTCTCTATTTTTAAGGTGATTATATGATTTAAATTTAAATAAATTTCAAAATTTAAATTTTCAAAATAATATTTTAAGATTTACATATAATTAATTGTTTTTGTGTTTTCAATCTTTTAATTTTGTTAACATATTTTTTATATCTTTTAATTTCTATATATCTAAAATTAAAAAAATTAAAATTAAATTTAAAAACTTTTTAAAACATACATTCATAATTGTTTAATTACATACAGAAGCACCATTCATGTAATTAAAAAGTTGAATAGATGCAACTTAATTTTTTAATTTTTAATTTTAAAAAATAATTTAAAATTCAATTTAAAAATTTTAATTTTTTAAAAAATAAAATTTTAAATCTAATTTTCATGAATATTAATTTTAAATTATTATAAATTAGACCTAATTAGTCAATATATAAAAGTTTTGTGATGAATTGTTAAAAATATTTTGAAGTAAATTGAATTTTAAAAAAAAAACTAAACTGATCCAATTGATCCAATGTATTGTATATTTTAAAATTTAACAAATTAGACTAATTAGTTAAAGAAAATGGTCCCATTTGTCCTTAATTATGTGATAATTTTTTAAATAATTTTATATTTTTATTTGTATCAATTTAGATAATTAATTGTCTAATTTCTTTCAATTTTATCCAACATTCAATTGACATGTATAATTAATGACATGGCTTGCTAATGTGTCAAAGGCAATGCAGAAGATGCAAGTAGGGGTTAGCAAAAATAACTGAAAACTGAATCAGTTCGGTTCAGTTTTAATTGTAAAAAAATTTAGTTTGATTTTTACTTTAAACCAAAATATATTTTGGAATAACCAGTAATTTGCTCTCTACACTTTCATTTTTTTCTCAATTTACCCCATCAACTTTTATTTGTATAGATTGAATCCTCACACTCTTATTTTTATTCACATTAAACTCTTATACTTTTATTAACCCCTTCAATAAATATAATTATGAAAATTTTGATAAACTATGTTATAATTTAATTGTTTATATTTTATTTTTAATATAAAGATTATAAAAATACTATTAAATGCCAAATACTCTTATGAAAATAAAATGTAAATTATATAATTGTAATATATTAGTTAAAATCAACCTTAAATCATGTAAATCACTCAATTAACTAACAAAATCAACTAACAATCAACCTAGATCAACCAAGAAACCAACCAAGAAATTCTAACTAACAACTAAACTATTGTTTCCACCGAGAATGGGAGCCAAGAACAGAGGAAGAAGGAGCTGCTGAAGGAGCTACTGTTACCAGAAGCTAGAGCTGCTACTGTCTTTGGTGGCTGCAGGAGGCAAAGGAGCTAGTGTCGCGCGATAGAGGACTGGAAGGAGGCGCTATTGTCCCTCGCGCAAAGGAGAAGAAAGGGCTGGATGGTGGTGGCTTCAGTTCAAACTGCAAGAAGGGGAAGAAGCTAATGGTGGTGAAAATGGCGATTATGATGGTCTAACCTAGGTGGGAAGAGAAACATAGGAAGAGGAAGCAGGAAAGAAACGGGAAAAGAGATGGGAAAGAAGGAAATGGGTCTGCATCTTTTTATTAAACATTTGCTTTTTGTTTAATAATAATAATAATAATAATAATAATAATAATAATAATAATAATAACACCAAAATTACTCAACCACACACTTTAATAATTAGTCAACTATCCCATAAATAAATAAATATCTAAATATATATATATACCATCGCAAGTCCCCTGGAGCAAAGCTGATGAACTTAGCAATCCACAATTGTGCCTGGATACTCCTAAGATAGATCTTCGTTGAGCTCCACTAGTTGAGGATGAAGTACGTGAGAAGGATCAGGAATATGTTTTCTTAGTCTAGACACATGGAACACTTGATGGATTCGAGATAATTCAGGTGGTAACACCAGTCTATAGGCCACTTCTCCAACTCATGACCGTATCTCAAAAGGTCCAATGTATCTTGGAGCTAACTTACCCTTCTTACCGAACCTCATAACTCTTTTCATTGGAGATACCTTCATAAACACCAAATCTCCCACTATCAAGGAAACATCTTTCCTTATAGGATCATCATAACTCTTCTGCTTGCTAAAAGCTGTCCTCAACCTTTGCTGAATGATAAGAACTTTCTCAGAAGTAATATATACCAACTCTAGACCTGTCAGCTATCTCTCACTAATTTCCCAATATAAAGGTGATGCACTTCCTACTATACAGCCCTTTATACGAAGCCATTTCAATACTTACATGATAACTATTGTTATATGTAAATTCAACCAGTGGCAAATGGTTATCCCATTGACCTCTAAAATCCATCACACACATTCTGAGCATATCCTTTAAAATCTGAATGGTCCTTTTTGACTGACCATCAGTTTGAGGATGGAATGTTGTATTGAAGTCTAACCTTATACCTAAAGCTTTATGTAACTCTTGCCAAAAAACTGATGTAAAAATGGCTCCTCTATCAGATATCATGCTCATTGGAACTCCATAAAGATAAATAATTCTACTGACATATAATCATGCCAACCTGTCTGTGGAGTATGTCTTTTTTATCGGTAAAAAATGAGCTAACTTGGTTAACATGTCAACTATCACCCAAATTGCATCAAATCCACCAGTCATTCGAGGCAAACTAGTCATAAAATCCATGGCAATCGTATCCCACTTCCACTCTAGGATAGACATGGGATGTAACAATCCTGAGGGCCTCTGATGCTCTAGCTTCACATACTGACATACGAGACACCTAAATACAAATTCTGCAACATCTTTTTTCATTCCATTCCACCAATATGTATCTTTTAAATTATGATACATCTTAGTAGAATTGGATGAATACTGTAAATAGAAAAATATGCCTCTTCCAAGATCTCTTTCCTCAGATCATCAACGTCTGTCACACACAACTGAGTACCCAAGCGTAGAACACCTTCACTATCAATCACAAACTCTCTTGATTGACCCTATTGTACCTCAAACATGATTTCTCTGTAGTTATGGGTCCCTTCTTTGAGCTATTTTAACTCTATCCAAGTGTACTGATTGTACCTTGAATTGAGCTAAAAGATATTTCTTAATCACTTTCCACTGCAAACCCTGATCAATAAGCTCATGCAACTCTTAAATAATCGGCCTTCTTTCAGTATTGATATGGGCAAGACTGCCTGCTGATTTTCTGCTCAACGCATTTGCTACTACATTCACCTTGCTTGGATGGTAAAGAATCGAATAATCATAGTCCTTCAGAAGTTTCATCCATCTTCTCTGCCTTAGGTTCAAATCCTTTTGCTCGAAAATATACTTCAAGCTCTTATGGTCGGTGTATATTTTACAAGTGACACTGTATAGGTAATGCCTCCAAATCTTCAGTGCAAATACAACTACTGCCATCTCCAGATCATGAGTAGGATAATTCTGCTTATGCTTCTTTAATTGCCTTAAAGCATAAGCAACTACTCTACCATTCTGCATTAGCACACAAACCGATCCTACTCAGGAAGCATCATAATACACCATGTATCCATCTCCTTCAGAAGGCAATGTCAACACTGAAGCCGAAGTCAATAAATCCTTAAGCAACTGAAAATGCTACTCACATCTATCTGTCCACACGAACTTAACATTCTTCTAGGTCAGTCTGGTCAAAGGCGCAACAATTTTGGAGAAATCCTTCACAAATCTCCTATAATAACCTACTAAACCTAAAAAACTTTTCACTTCTGAAATTGTTATAGGTCTTGGCCACTCAGTGATCGCCTCTATTTTCCTAAGATCTACCTGAATGCCACCTTTGGATACCACATGGCCTAAGAATGCCATTTGGTCTAACTAGAATTCTCATTTTGAAAACTTGGCATATAGCTAGTGCTCTCTCAAAGTTTATAGCACCAATCTCAAATGCATCGCATGCTCTGCCTTATTCTCAGAATATACCAAAATGTCATCAATAAACATAATCACATATCGATCCAAGAATGGCTTAAACACCCTACTTATCAAGTCCATAAAGGCTGTTGGGGCTCTAGTCAACTCAAAGGACATCACTAGGAATTCATAGTGGTCATACCTAGTCCAAAATGCTAACTTGGGTACATCCTCACTTCTAATTCTCAACTGATGATACTCAGATCTCAAGTTGATCTTAAAGAAATACCGAACTCCTTACATCATCATCATCATAACACGCCTACTATAGGTGCCATGTAATGGATAGGATGTCATAAGGAATATTACACCCTTATGAAACCCTCAATGTGGATGCCCTAAGAGGCATACTAACAGTTGCGCACATGTTTTATCATGTGCATCACAGTCGGAAGTTGGTCCTATTTATTTCGTGATGTCCTCTAGTTTTAGAGGAGTACTTGTCTTCTGATTGTTCTTAATAAAGCATGCTTTTACTATCTATCTATCTATCTATATATATATGCCATGTGACTTTTTATTTTCTAAATGGCAACTTTAATGCAATGTGAGGAAGCGTGAGAGTTTCCATCTTTTTTGTCACACTATATTATTATGATACATACTTTTTTTTTTAATCAAATTTGCAAGTTTGATTCAATATATATACATCTGCGCTTGACGCAAAGGCTTTGAACTAGTATACGCAAAATATGAGTTAAAAGTATATTTATCTCAAATCTTGCCTAGTGTCTTAACTGCCTTAACTGATAGAAGTTGATATATTTACACTTCAAATTTTTTTACTCTCTATTAGACATTTATTACTACAATTGATAATAAATTTAAATTTTTTAAATAAAATTTTAAATTTAAGTTTTATATATAAAAAAACAGATTTTTTTTTTCTATATTCATATTAAATATGAATAACTTTTCAAGGAAAATGAAATTATGACTTTGAAAAAATTGAATGAATTGTACGAAGTGAAAATCTCATATATATTTAAAGAAAGAGTGCTAATATTTGTAGCAGATTGCAATGTAGCGGATCATTATAGAAAAAAAAAATTAACAATATTGCCCCATGAGTAAGGGCAATACATAAAAATATAATAATAAACTAAGATTAAATTAAGATTTTTTTTTTTTATCATAAATCAAATGATTAAATCTCAACACCACGAGGAGAGAAGATATGGGTGGAAGGTTCAATTCCTGATTTACTCAAATGGATATCCAACCTTTTACTATTTGGTCTATTGGTAGGGCGACAAGACTGAGTTATTTCTCTATCATAATTAACTACAGGAATTAATTTGTTAAGTGATTAAGATATCATCAATAGTTTTATTTAAAAGCTAATAATGTATTGCATTATATATTTCCTAATCAGAGGGAGCAGTATGGATTTCCTCATCAGAAACTGGCTGAAGTAAAGCCTCGTAATTTAATCTACTGAAAGGAGGGAAGCACTTGGACTCATGATAATACAAGAAATCTGAGTATAAAGGTTTTTAAAGAAACTAACTGCATACTTCATGAGGATATTTGAATCACCACACCATTCACCAGCAGTAGTCAGTCTAAGAAGTTTAGTTCAGTTAGACTTTGCTTCGGTTCTAGCTCTAGCATGAAAGTACACAGTGTTCTCCGAGTCATAAGCTTTTATATATATATATATGTATGGATTTTGGACAATTTGTTAGTCGCTCCCTTTACAAGTATAAATGTAAACTAAAGCAGCTCAAATTTATTGGTTCATTATTTTATAACATATTTCATTGCTTTTTTAAAAAAAAAATGTTTAATAATTTTTCAAATAATATTTTTGTCTAATCTCGACTTGAAATCAACATCATAACTAAATTAAAAATTTATGAAATTTATAAAATAATAGATTATATAAAATTCTTTACGGTCCATATAATTTATAAATTAATAATTGTTAATGTATCAATAAATGAAATATAATTATTTATCTTTTAAAATATAAGTCAAGTGTTATTATTATCATTATTATTTTCTTAAAATTGTGCTATATTATGATTTTATTTAAATAGACTTTTTCATGGTTAAATATCTATAAAATGAAATAATATAATATATTAAACAATATAAGATATTTAAAAATAAATATGTTTAAAAATAGATAAATTTTGTAAAAAATATATATTATACATAAAATATAATAATTTTTAAATTAGTAACTTATTAATTTATTGATTAATTAGTAACTAGCTTAATTAATATTTTTTTGCAAAGTTATTAATTTATAGAGGTTCCACATTCTTACCTTTATTAGATTATTAATTGTTAAAATTAATTAATTTGAAATTTTTTATATTTATTTTAATGAATATAAAAATAAATTTTCTCATTATTGTGGTTAAATTACAATTAAATTAAGATATTGTTTTCAAAAAAGGATTTAAAATATAACTTTTTATTTATAATTAATTTTTCACAATAATTTTTTTTTTCAATTAGAAGAAAAGTTAAATGATCTAAAGATATAAATTTTTTATTTGAACCCTAGACCCTGTAATGTTATTTAATTAATTAATTTTATTTATATATTAAAACAAATTAAATGAAATATATATATATATATATATATATATATATATATATATATATATATATATATATATATATATATACACACATTTAGATTCCGAGTTGATTTTGGGTAGGATGGTCTAATTTTTCTTAGCCACTAGTTCCAACGAAGTTTGGAAATTTTCAAGAGGGAAGGATGATCTCCATTCATTCATTCAGTGCATATGGCAAGGCGCAATCCATCAAAAAAAAAAAAAAAAAAAAGAGAGAAATGCTTGCTTGTTGTAGCCCTATTGGGTAAGCAAAAGCTATTTGAAAAGGCTCGAAAAGGGTAGGCTCGCAACTTCATCAGCAGAAGAGCCTTACTTTTTTTTTTTATTATTATTATTAGTACAACACTAGCACTCAATTTATGGGCTTTGAAAGGATAGGAGAAAGGAAGAAAATAAAGCAGGTTACATTATGTGAATTTAAATTGGGATAAGTACCAAAAAAAAACGAACCTTTGGTTTAGCGCTTTTTCACATTAAACCATGTGGTTTTTTTTATGACCCATTAGTACCATGTGTCTTATGCCATTAGCACAAAAGGGCCAACATTACCAATTCCATTTATTTTCACATACATGGATGCTAACATGTACAGCACCTGCCTCAGATTAATTTTGCCAGTTGTCATTCTATATATTTAAGAAAGTAAAAAAAATTGACTAAAGACAAAATTTTATAAATCCCTAAAATATACAAAATTCTAAAATCTAAATGAAAAGGAGATTCGAAGCGAAATCCATCTCCATCTTCAATTGCTCTTCATCAAGTGAAGATGAATTCACAATCTTTTCAAACAAGCCTGATGGTACAGGATCAACAATGCAATTGTGGGCTACCAACTTTAATGAAGACATCAAAAACACCAATCAATCATGGAAGGAAATTTTGGGGGTGTTCAAGGTTCAATACACCTTACAAGTGTGATTTATTTTGAGTGGATTGATCCCCCCATTGTTGTACAAGTTAATGAAGTTATTCGATGTTTGCTTGACAAAGTAAATTCTTGCGAAGATGAAATTGCAAATTGTCATGCACGAGAGATTCAATTAGCTTATAAGTTGATAAAATACAAAGAGATTGTTGCAAGTTTAGAGCAACAAGTATACTACTTAAATGAAGAAAATAAGGTGCTTCAGGCTGAATTGGAAAAATATCGTGCTTCAAGGGGGTTCGGGCATATGTTTGTTTTTAGTGTTTTTGTATTGTTTTGTGTTGTGTTGTATTTTGTGTATATTGAGAACAAGTTGAAGATGAAAGTAGGTAGGCAATTATATTTGCCATGAAATGTCATTGAGAATAGGATTTTAAGTGTTTATTATAATTGTCATTTAAGTGTTTGATGCTTAAAAGAACTTTGGCAATGAATGTGGTTATTGTGCATTTATGTAAGTGTAAGTGTTCAATCATCAATTGAAACCTATACACTTGCTTCGCAATTATGAAAACCTGTGTATATTATGGCATTACACATATGAACTAATTACACAACATAATTATATGAAAACAACGATTGAACAAATTACATCAATTTTGGCATTACACAACTAAAATAGCATATTCTATGTACAAAAAAAAAGTGTGAGCCTCTTATATTTGGCTATACCACACATATGAACTAACTTGTATAAAATTAGTTCACATGAGTGCAAAATTCTATGTTTGCATTATGCCTTTTACAAAAGATTTCAAGTATAATAGTTTAAGCAACTTAGCATCCAACCTAAAAAAATTAGTCAATTACAAAAAGAATTTGATGTCATATTATCCAGAATGTCACTGAGCCTTTCATTTAGTATTTCCTTGAGTTTGTGATTGATTAGCTTGACTAAGAAATGCTTGTAATTCATATTCCCTTCTAAATTTATTATAACTTGAAGGTGGTCTCTCAGTTGACAATTTTGCAGAAGTAGGTTTGCGAACCCTTTCCTTAGCTTTTACTATTGTAGAGATAGTATGTCACCTGATATTTGAGCTTCTTGCACATGCTGAAGGAAATGGTTGGGTTAAACTTCTAGGAGTTGGTGGCACCTGATTGAATTCGCATTATATCAGTCATCTTGTATTTTATTACTTGCACAACATAAAAATAAAATAAATTATGAAGTAACACACCTGGTCATACACATTCGAGGTAGGTTGCGAAGCTAGTTCTGTTACTGAGTGTAAGGCTTAATGTGAAGCTTGTTGAGAGGCAAGCTGTGAACGTAGTTGTAGGACCTAATCAAAGAAAAAAATTGTTAGTAATTATACAAATTCAATTATAATGTATAAGTGACTGAGTGTTTTGAACAACCTTTGCATAAACTCTTGTTGATGTCTTTCTTGTCTTTTTTCCTCTTGAAGGACCTGTAGAACTCTAATAGCAACATTTGCACCAATATTAAACACACAATCACACAAATACAACTTACTTTTAAACACACAAATACATAAAGACACAAAAAAAAAACTAAGTTACTACTATCTTACATAACCAAAATACCTCATTTGGTCTTTGTCTCTATAGCCTCATTCTTGTATGCCATGCAGTTTCTCTAATTACTACTACCTTACACCCTCTCACATTATGCCCCTCTTTCCCATAATTACCACAAACTACATAGCCTCCAGCTCTAGATACTTGATTAATTGGTTCATCCTTATATCATATTTTTTTTCTTAGGCCTACTAGTTGGCTTTCAAGGTATATTTGGCTAAAAGTCATGAGTCTATAATCATTCCTATTCATCTATGCTTGGCACATGATTAATAACTTGCCTGTAAACAACCAAGTAAGTGTCTTTATGAAAACACTTGTGAACGTAGGCTTCTGGCAGCTCCTGATTAGTAAAAATTGCTGAAATGGCCTGTATGCATGGCAATTCAATAATGTCCCACATGTGACAACTACATATGTGGTAAGCTAAGTTCACAGAAGCTTGTGTGTTGAAATAATCAACCTCATACATGCTTTGACCTGTTGGAGTGCAAAAATAGTGTCTGCTTTCAAATTTCAGTTTCTTTAACTTATCTTGGACAATATGACATATCTCACCTTTATAACTCAACATGCCACTGTATTTAATGTACAACCTCTTCATCAATCTTTTTTTATATCCATTTCATCATGCTCAAAATCGGCATGTCTCTTACTTCTATAATGTATGCATTGAATGACTTTCCATACTGATGTTATTCTAAATAGCATCACACTTTCCATATGTTGAGAAAAAACACATAGCCCAAGCTTTAGGATTTTTGCTCATTAACCAGTCATAGGCCTTTATATCAACTTCTTTCGATTTTGACATATGCCCTTCAAAATCTTCTTTATGCTTGCACCAGCAGGTAACCACATAAGCTGTTTATCAACCTTTTTGAATTAAGTCTTGAATTCTCATGCATATATTTGACACAATACTTATGTTCAACATTTGGCATTTTCAGATCAAATGCTTCAATAAATCCCTAAAATATATCAAGAAATGTCATTATTTTTGTTAGAACAATTAGAAAATAAATATTTAGCAAGTCTTAAAGAAAATAATATTCAAATGAAACATACTTACTTTTTATTTATCAAACATAAAAACCCATCCCGTTTCAACCAGATATCTAAATCATTGAACAATAAATCTAAAACCCACATCCAAGATTCTATGCATTCAATATTAACCACTGCATATGCTAATGGAAACGTGTTCTCATTTTCATCTCTTACAATAGCACAAAGTAGTTGTCTACCCATTGATGTCTTCCAAAAGCTTCCATCTAAGCCAATAAGGGGTCTCAAACCTACAAAGTACTCATGCTTTTATGCAGCCAATCTAACATACATATAATGAAACATAATGATCTCCTTTGGCCTTCTTATCAGGTTCTCAACATCCTTACCTTAGTCTTGTTCATAATTATCATCATAAGTTAATTTAATTTTTATCTTTAATAAGCTACCAGGACTGGTGACTCTGACAATTTCTGCATAATCAAATAATTTTCTATACTGACCTTTTATATCACCTTTAATTTTTTTTTCTTTTCTTTTTATTTTGCTCTATAGTATTTGGAAGTACTAACCTCACCCCCCCCCTAAATTTTCTTTGTAAAGTTTTTTGCATTACCGCCACTTTCCATTTTGGATTATCTCTCATTTCTTCTATGAACTTATTAACTAAATAAGTTGAAGTCACTAAAGGGTTATGAAATTCTCTTGGATGATTATGAGTTGCTTTGAATGTATTTATTTAGAACATATTTGAGTCCCTTAGCTTTGATGCATGCACTCTGGAGCCATATTTTTTATAGAGAGCCATTATTCATTGTGCATTATTCTTATTAAGAACATACTTGTACCCTTTTTTTAATAGCCCATTCTTTTAATGCTTTCCTGAACATATGTCTGTCCTTGAACTTTATTCCTTTACACAATTGAGGACCACTCATAATAGTCAACTTATTAAATTTAGGATACACATCTAAACCTTCATCATCAAAACCTCTTGAACTATGCAGCTCATTAGAATCGACTGTAGGTTCATAGAACTCTTGATAGTCTTCTTCATTAAGATGTTTGGATTTAGTATTGTCCATTTAACTTGGTGTAGTTTTTCTTGCTTCCTTTTTAGCATGTGCCGCATTAGTTGTGTGTGTTGCATTTTGAGGTTCTCTTCCCTCATCTTGTGCTTCATTACCAGCTTCTTTGGTACCACTTTCAGTCTTAGCTATATTTTCTCCTTGATGTCTAATATATCATTATTACTTCCTTCAAGGTCATCATACATGCAACTAACTTCACTACATCCTAACTCTTCGTCAATTAAACTATTATCCATTTCTTCACTTAAAAGATACTCGGTGTCAGAATCATCATCCACTTTAGAAGCATGTGGCTCATCAACTGCATTTAGCTTATTAGTAGGTGTCTGCTCTGCATCTGCCTTCTCAGATGTGTTCTCTTCAAGTTCACTACTACTCCTATTAGGCATATAAACAAACATATCAGCATCTGCGTCATTTAATTCATCTAACATTTCGTCCAAATTAATATCTCCTCCTTCAACATCAAGAGGTTCAAGATTTTCAACAAAGTACAACTCCATTTTTGCATAATCTTTATTGTATTGTATTATATAAGCCAAATGTTTATTGTTCAATATCTTATCAAAAGCTTCACTACTAGATAAACCCATAATTTGTACCACATTCTACACAATCTTTTATACCCTCATTGCTTACCATACCTCTGCAACTTAAAGAAAGAAAGCAAGTCCATATCAAAAATTTCCAATCGATTTATTGTCCCACCAACATATACCATCATTAGATTCTCTTCCCAATAACCCTCATGGTGTATGACTAAGTTCACAATCGATATATCCTAATAGCCAAAAATAATTAAAAACTAATTAAAACATTATCATATACTTTATGACCAAAATAATTTTATATTCAATAATCAAATATTCAAAACCCCAATTTCCCCATACCCATATACCCTGACCCTAAAACCCTAAACCATAAATTTGTCTTTCTTTATTATGTTTCCACAAAGGACTGTTTAAAGATTGTATTTATATACCTTGTACCTTAAGAAATGAAGTGCCCCTTTGCACCCTTTCACAAGTTTCAAATGAAAACCTTCAAATCAGCTTCAAATTCAATAACCTTCCTCTAAGGAGCTTCAAATCTTCAAACGTCACACTTCAATTGAAAGAAAAAAATGGATTCATCATTTCATAGTCAATAAGCGATAATTTTGGGTTGATTTAAGCATCTTTTTGTTTACAAAGAGAGGTTTTGAAGTTTGATTTTTAACTGAGAATGAAAACCTATTTTTGTGAATTAGGGTTTTTAAACTAAGCTAAAAAAATGTTGCATTTCATGTATATGACAAGTATTGATAGCTAGCAAAATTTTTCTGATGTACGCACAAGTTCTATACATGTCAGCATCCATGTTTGCAAAAATAAATGGAGGCTAATGATTTGTCCCTTTTGTGCTAACGGCATAAGACACAAGGTAGTGATGTATCACAAAAAAAACCACATGGTTCAAAGTGCAAAATCGCTAAACCATAGGGTCCTTTTTTGTACTTATCCCATTTAAATTTTTAAATTTTGGGATGGTTACTTGAAATGTCAATTTTGAAAAGTTGTATCATGATTTTGTGCAACTAGGGTATATAACAAGAAAAACACT
The DNA here is from genome assembly GCA_947683625.1 of Mallotus nudiflorus. NCBI lineage: Eukaryota > Viridiplantae > Streptophyta > Magnoliopsida > Malpighiales > Euphorbiaceae > Mallotus > Mallotus nudiflorus. The sequence goes on from CANTUR010000067.1 coordinate 1,148,824, forward strand.
TTTAGATGGATACTTGAAATGTTAACTTTGAAAATGTTTCAATTGTGGAGAGTAATGTTCAAACCCATTCCTCCTTACTTTCTCCCTTTATGGTAGGAAATTAAATCACTTGTACTAACTCTAAAAAAAAATTTCTACCAATTTAACTGGCAAATAATTTTTTTATTGTCACTAAACTAAAATATTATCATATATTGGGAATATTTTGGAAACTATCATAAACCAAGAATTATTTTTTAAAAAACTACCATATAAAGAGAATATTTTTTTTATTTATCTTAAAGTGGTAAAAAGCCTCTTTCAAGTACAGTACCCTGGGCTCAAGCAAAATGGGTCCAACAAAGCCATTATTCAAGAGAAATTCTCGAGTGTGTTCTATTATAAACTTGAAATGTAACACAATTGATTAACATTTTATTATACTTATAATCTTAAAAACTAAACATCTACCATGATTATTTCAACACAATTATGAATATTTTAAAAAAAATAAGTTTTTTTTTTAAAATATCACATATTGTGAACTTTTTTATACAAAATAATAGATTATTTTTTAAAATAATAAATAAGTGGTATAATTTGTTGATTTTAAAATTGAATTTATTATTTTTGACACATTTTGATAAAATTTACTTCTAACTTACTAAGTATTAAATGTATTTAATTAGACTATTTTTAGCTATAAAATTTTTAATAATTTTTAACTATTGAAAAATATTACTCATTTATGAAAAAATATATTGAGATTATTAAAATTATTAAAAAAATTAAAACAATCAAGTAATTGTTTTCTTCTTAATTAATTTTTAATGACCTATATATAGGATGTTGTGAAGTTTATGGCCAAGTTTGCTTCTCAACCACATAAAGGATGTATAGAGCCTATAGAGATTGACATGAGCCAGAGATATATATGTAGGTTGCTGGAGGTGAGAAAAAGAGAGGAATTTATAACCTTGGGTCCCCAATATCTGCATTTTACCTCGAGACTTTTAACAATTTTTCTACAACTTCAAATTATGATTTTGTAATAGATGAGCTTTCATGCAACATATGGATGAAGTGGAGTAAACAGTGGAATTACGAGTGCACGAGCTTTAATAAAAGATGGATGAAGATATAAAATTGTAAGGAAAAGGTACATTTTTGCCATTAATGTTTACTTTGAAGTTCGTATATGCCCCTCAACTAAATTTAAAGCCAACTAAACTGAAAATTAACATTTTTTTCATCCATGCCCCTTTATCAACAATAGTTTATTTTTCAAGTATAACATTGTTAGCTTATCAAGTCGTTGAATCTAGATGATTGCAACATAATGAATTCTTATTGAAAGGAGGTGATAAGAGAGGATATGTCTTAGGTTGGCTCATCTTTGAGTCGTTAGGTTATTTATGTTTGTTTTTCTTTATAAAAGCAAAGAAAAATGTTTGTTTCACATCGTTAGGTTATTTATGTTTGTTGGTACAACTGCTCATGTTTTTGTTGGTGGTGAAGAGGAGACGGTTTGGAAGAGGAGATCAATTTGTTTTTGTTGGTGCAACTACTAGTGTTTTGTTGGTGGTGAAGAGGAGATAGTGTGGAAAGAAGACTGATGACAATGAGGAGTTTTATTGATGAAGTGGAAGAGGACATTGATGATAATACTATTTTTAATTAACAGTTAGGTTAATTTATATGTGTTTGAGCTAAATAATCTAACGTTAAGAGGTCGTTTGGTTCAAAAAATATTTCCAAGGCCCAAGTATTCTATGGCCCAAACATCAAGAGCCTAGATGCACCTTTTCCCTTAAAAGTTTTGAGGGAATTTATTTTTAAAAAGGTCATTTTTTAAAATGTTTTCAACTTAAATACTCATATTTTTTTTATTAATTAGAAAATTAACCCAATTTATTTACATGTATGTCTCTTTTATTTACAAGTGTACCTCTTCTTTCTTTTACTTTATTTTTTCCTCCTTCCCCTCTTTTTATTTTTATTTTTATTTTCTCTTTATTTTCTCTTTTTCTTTTTCTTTTTTCATTGTTCTCTTTATTTTTAAATTTTTATTTTCTCATTTTCCCTATGTTTTTGCTTTTTATTTTTACTTTTTTCCTACTTTTGTTATTTTTTATTTTCTCTTTATTTTTTATACCTCTCATTTTTTTCTTTTTCTTTTTTTTTAATTTTATTCTTTTTTCCTTTTTTTTTTCTTTTTATTAGTGAAGCATTAGATAATATATTTCTTTTTATTTTCTTTACATTTTTGTCCATTTTTATTCCTTAAATGATTTAACTTCTTAAGACACACTTTCTTAGCATCCCATAAATAAAGGATGAGGATAGATTAGATGAAAGTTAATTGTTCAAGCAATGGCAACTGAATGTGGATTTTCTTTTAATGTTACCGAGATAAAAATAAAATGAAGAATTAGGTAAAACTCTATAACTGACCAGGGTCAAGTCCTTTAGACTCCACTAGGCACATGGATAACATATACACAAATTCAAAAAGAAAATTTTTAAGAGAATTTATAGCGCAAATGCTTTTTAAAAAGTAGATAGTCTCATGAGTCCATCTTTTGAGTGTATAGCCTAAAATTATATCATTTCAATTAAAATAAGTAATTATATAAAAAAAAGTTGTTGTTATTATTATTATTATTATTATTATTATTATTATTATTATTATTATTATTATTATTATTATTATTATCAATGTTCTTAAGTAATATAATATTATTGATATTATTTAAAATTGATGAGGAAAATTATTTTATTTTAATTATTATTTTTATTGTATACTAATATGTATAGATAGAGTTGCAACCGAGTCAAGCCAATTCATGAGTTACTCAGGAAAAACTTGAAATTGACTCGATTATTTTCAAATTGAGCTTGAGCTACTATAGTAGGTTACCGAGTTAAGTTCGAAATCCTAAATATATGACTTGATAGGCTCAGAAGTGTAATTGAATTTTTATATATTTATCATTTTACCCTTTTTAAATATAATTATAAATATATTCTATTAAATCGAGTTCAAGTTCAAGTTTGAACTAAAGTTAAGTTTGAATATTATATATTTTTAAAAAGTTACTACTTTATCGAGTCAAAATATTAGGTTTTAGTTTATTATGATGATATTTGTAGATCAACATGTGTATGGTAGAAAGAAAGAATTTAAAAATATATTACCACCTGCATGTAACTATAAAATAATATTAGCTTTTGAGTTTTGAAATTTTGATCGCTTGAAAGTCTTGATAAATTTTTTTTTGTTGCGGTTTTTTTAGCGGAAATAATGACTCCTGGTCACTATAAGAATTTGTGTCCTTCACTATATATATATATATATATATATATATATATATATATATATATATATATATTTCAAATTTTTTATAATTAATTATTAAAAATTTAATGTGTACTCAACATAAAAATTTAATAAGTTTACATTTGAAATAAATAATACTGCTAACTATTATTATCCAACAAATCGTTATACTTTTTTTATTTTCAAATATCAATTATCTCAAATTTTTTAATGTTTCAAGTTTATTATTTTAAAAAGTTAAGAAAAATAGTTAACTATTTTTTTTAATCTAATAAACATGCATCAATTTGAATAATTAATTAGCTCTATTTTTTAATGATTGATAAAAGAATTATGCTTTTTACACAAACAAAAAATTAAAAATAAATAGAACATGTATATGTGGCATTTCCATAGGTAAAACCAAAGACGGAAAAAAGGTACTATGTATGAGGGCCACAACAATCAATTTTGATAATTTCTTTCTCTCTCTCCTTTTTTTTCTTTATACTCAAGAGTTCTGATGACCATTTGCATGATTGAACTCTAAATTTTGGACTTTAACAAATAATTTTTATATTAATAATTTCAATTAAGTGTGTAGAAAATTGTATATAAAAAATATATCAAGCATATACACTTTTGGATAAATAGTGACCTTTCTCTTCACATTTGAAGTAGACATCTTGGGTTTTCTGAATTGAGCTTATTTGTCAAAATCCAAGTTCATTTGGTTATGTAATTTTGAGTTGAAATCCACGTATACATCTGCCATCTCAGACTGCACATCTCTTATTATTTTTGACATATATTGAGTTATAAAAGTCCAATTAACGTGATTCAAAATTCTATGAAAATATAAGTCAAATATCTACAACTTTCATGAAGAAAATATGCGCAAATTAAAATTTCTTCAAGATTAGATCATGGCTTCAACTTGTGTATAGCTGTCTGATAGTATTCTGCATTTCAGATTGCACAACCCTTAGTAATTTAGACATATCCTGGGCTACATAAATCAAATTTAGGTGATTCAAAATGATATGAAAAGATAATTCAAATATCTATAGCTTTTATAAATAAAGTATTGCAAATTCAAATTTCTTCAGGAGCAAATCACGGCTTAAATTTGGGTATAGCTATCTGACTGTAGTCTGTATTACAAATTGTATAACCCTTAGAATTTTAAACATATCTTGAGCTACAGAAGTCCAATTTAGGTAATTCAAATTGATATGGAAAGCTAATTCAAATATCTACAGCTTTTATGAAGAAAGTGTGGGCAAATTCAAACGTCTTGAGGAGCCAATAACAGTTTCAATCCATGAATAGTTTTCTGACAACATTGGTCTCAATAATTCAAAATATAAACGTTAGACACATCATTTGCACCTCCAAAAGCTATATTTTTTTAGTATAAATACATCTAAAGCTAAATGGTAGTTAAGAAACTTATTTATTATTCGTTATTTCTTAGGCATTCATTGAACTCTCAAATTCTCTTAAATAATTCTTTATTTGTATAACTCTTGTGAGAGTTGGGTGTGTGTTAGAAATAGAATTTCTCTTCATCTTAAATCTTGGGTTAGATTAGAAGGAAAGTGAGATTTATTTCTAAGGAATTGGTTTAAGTGTTGTCCATTGAAACACTTAGGTTTTGGTTTTTTGAGTGAGCCTTGAAAACTCATGTTGTAAGGTTATAAGAGTGAGCCATACAACTCTTGTATTGTCTCAATCTTGTGAATAAGATTGTGGGTGATTAAAAATCCTAACTTAGGGATAAGTTAGGTAGAGACGTAGGATTGTTGTTGAATTTAAACTCCTTAAATCTTTGTATTCTTCATTCTTCCTTCTAACTTTTATTTAATTCTTGTAAAGAATTATTTTAATTTTTCATTTTTATTTGATAGTCCTATTCACCCCCCCCCCTCTAGGACTCTTTTTAATTGGTATCAGAGTTTGAATTCTAGGTACTTCATTGCTAGAATATAAGATCATGGGGAGTGAATCACAAAACATCTCTTCTCTTAGACTATTTTTTTATGGTAGTGACTATCCACATTGGAAATTCAAAATGGAATTATATCTTGATTGTGATTCCATTAAACTTTGGGACATTATCCTAAAAGGTTGGGAACCACCTACAACTATCATTAATGGTGTGGTAACTACTCTTGCAAGAAGTCAATAGAGTATTGATCAAAAGGAAGAAAATCATAAAAATGAAAAGGCTATGATTACTCTAATCTCTTCAATGACAAGAGAAAAAGGAGGCAAGCTTCAACATTGTATGTCAGCCAAAGAAATATGGGAGAGCTTAGAAAACCACTACGAAGGCAACATTCAAGTAAGAAGTAAGAAGGTTCAACTTTATATGTATGAATATGAACTCTTCAAAATGAAGCCTTATGAATCAATCGAGGAGATGAAAAATCGTCTTAATGCTCTCCTCACAAACCTCAAGAAACTTGGAAAACATTTCTCTAAGGAAGAAGAAAACAACAAGATTCTAAGAATCCTACTCAAGAAGGATTGGGAATCTCGTGTTACTTTAATTGAGGAAGCTCAAGACCTCTCCACCCTATCAACCGATGTGCTCATTGGTAAGCTCTTAACATATGAGCTCACTATCAAACAAAGAGGTGAAGAACAAGACGAGAAAGAAGAAAAGAAAAAGAGTATTGCTTTAAAAGCTCTTCAAGAAGATAGTGAAGAGGAAAGCATCAAAGATTCAAGTGATGAAAATGGTGACATTGCTATGCTCATTAGGAACTTCAAGAAGTTTTTGAGAAAGAAAAACTTCTCAGGAACAAGGGACTTCAATAAGAAGTTCGAAGGAGATGGGAAGAAGAAAATAAAAGAAGTTACTTGCTATAAATGTAAGAAACTGGGACACATTAGAAGTGAATGTCCTAAACTCAAATTTAAAAGCAAAGGAGAAAAAGATAAGAAAAAGGAATTCAAAGCTACTTGGGATGATTCCTCCGAATCCGAAAAGGAGAAGGAACAATAAGAAGTTGCCAATCTTTGCTTCATGGCCATTAAAAATGAAAATGAGGTACCATCCACTTCTTATTCTTCCTTTGATGATTGTGATGAATATTGTGATGATGATAATGAGAGCTCTATTGTGAGCAAATTACTTGTTAAATGCAAAAGTTTGTTATCTAAGAAGAAATAATATAAACATGAGTTAGCTAGCTTAAATAAGGATTTTGAATGTTTAAAAATTGATTTTGCTAAACTTGTTGCATCAAATGAAAAACTAGTTAGTAATGCTAAATCTTCTAATTCTTTGCAAGATCAACTTAAGAAAGCAACTGATGAAAATCATAAGCTTTTTAAAGAAGTCTTAGAATTAAAAAATTCCATTGCTAAATTTAAGAGAGGAAAAGAAACTTTAGATAGTATTCTTAACTCTCAAAAATTTCATGGAGATACTCATGAAATTGAATATAAGAATGGAATGTCTTCATCATCTTCATCACATATTAATTTTGTAAAAGCTTCACATGATTCCACTCCTTCAATCACCAAATTAAATGAGACTCAAGCTTTCAAAGCTAAAAGATCTCATGTGTTAAATAGTAAGGAAAAGTCTCATGAGATTCATCCTTCATTAACACAAAGAGGTAAGGATCAAACTAGAGCACCTAAACCCAAGCATGCTTATATGTACATTAGACACAATTATAATAGGCATGTTGATCATAAATATGTTGCACAAAATTATCGAAATACACATCACCATTGCCAATGCATGTCTCACTTAATGACATAAAACAATAGGAGATACACACAATACCAAAGATATATTGCACACACGAGGAAAAAATTTCATCCTAGGAGGAATAAATTTGAAAATATTGTATGTTCTTATTGCATGATCAAAGGACATACTAATAATGTGTGCTTTTATAGAAGACTGCATATGAATTTACTTCCTACGGATTATTTTGAAACTAACCAACCTAGACCAAGAAAGGTTTGGGTCCAAAAGAACACTTAAATTGTATGGTGTAGATGTGCTTGAAATCCACAAGAACAAAAAGCAAGTGGTATCTCAATAGTGGATGTTCAAGGCACATGACAAGAGACAAAGAGCAATTCAACAAACTTGATGCTAAGGATGGAGGACACGTTACTTTCAGAGATAATGCAAAAGGAAAAATCATTGGCATTAGAGAAATAGACAATCCTCAATCCTTATCTATACATCATGTGTTGTTTGTTGATGGTCTTAAACATAATCTACTTAGTATAAGTCAATTATGTGACATGGGAAATAAAGTAACTTTTTATTCTAAAAATTGCTTTGTTAGTTAAAATTATTTTTAGTGGTGAAAGAGTAGACAATATTTATGTCATTGATTTGAATAAAATTGATAACAAAGACATAAAATTCTTAGTGTCTATCTCTCATGACACATGGACATGGCATAGAAGATTAGGACATGTAAATTGTGAGCTTTTGAACGATCTTTATAAACATGAACTTGTAATTGGTTTACCTAAGGTTGAATTCACTAAAGATAAACCTTGTGATGCTTTTAAAAAGGGGAAAACAATCCAAGTCCTCATTTAAGCTAAAAAATGTAGTGTCCGCCTCTAAGCCACTTGAACTTATACATATGGATTTATTTGGACTAACTAGAGTTGCTAGTCTCGGTAGAATGCACTATGCTTATGTATTGGTTGATGACTACTCTAGATACACTTGGGTGTGTTTTCTTGCTCATAAGAATGATGCATTTAAAGCTTTTGAAAATTTTTCAAAAAGAGTTCAAAAAGAAAAAGGATTTTATATTTCATCTATTATAAGTGATCATGGAACTGAATTTGAAAATGAATTTTTCAAAAACTATTGTAATGAAAATAGTATTTCTCATACATTTTCATCTCCTAGAACCCCTCAACAAAATGGGGTATTTGAAAGGAAAAACAGAACTCTTATGGAAATGGCTACAATAATGCTTCATGAGTATAATTTGCCTTTATACTTTTTGGCAGAAGCCGTTAACACATCTTGTTATATTTCAAACTGAGTTTTCAAAAGACTAATTTTAAATAAAACATCTTATGAGCTATGAAACAATAGAAAATCCAAAATCTCATATCTAAGAGTATTTGGATGTAAGTGCTTTATATTGAACACCAAGGATAATCTTGAAAAATTTAATTCCAAAGTCGATGAAGGTATTTTCCTAGTCTATTCCATCTTTATCAAAGCATATAGAGTCTTTAATAAGAGAACTCTAATAGTTGAAGAGTCAATGCATATGGTATTTGATGAATCAAACTCACTTGATCCTAGAAAGGATGTTTGTAGTGTTGATAATCTTGTAGGTGACAATGAGATTATGGAAACACAAGAAGAAAATGCTAGTAAGCCTTTGGAACTTGAAGATCTAGGTAAGAAGGAAAATGAGGATACATCTCAACCTACCTTGACGGATGAACTTCCAAAGGATTGGCAATTCAAGAAAGCTCCCCCTCAAGACCTCATTATAGGTGACACTACAAAAGGGGGTAACTACTAGATCTCAATTAAAGTCTACTGTTAATTTAGCCTTCATTTCTCAAATTGAACCCAAAAATTTTGATGATGCTTTGTGTGATGAATTTTAGGTCCTTGCTATGAAGAAGAGTTAAATCAATTTAAGAGAAATAAGGTTTGAACCTTGGTTCCTAGACCTAAACATCATCCTATTATAGGCACTAAATAGGTGTTTAAAAATAAGATGAATGAACAAGGTGTCATAACTAGGAACAAAACTAGACTAGTAGCTAAAGGATATAATCAAGAGGAAGGCATTAATTATGATGAAACCTTTGCCCCCGTTGCAAGGTTAGAAGTTATTAGGATGCTAGTTGCATTTGCATCATACATGGATTTTAAAATTTATCAAATGGATGTTAAAAGTGCATTTTTAAATGGTTTTTATTGAAGAGGAGGTATATGTTGAACAACCTCTGGATTTTGAAAATTTTAACTGTCCAAATCATGTTTTTAAATTGTCAAAAGCATTGTATGGATTGAAACAAGCTCCAAGAGTTTGGTATGAAATATTGAGTAACTTTTTACTAGAGAAAGGTTTCTCTAAAGGAAAGGTTGACACAACTCTTTTCATAAAGAAATCCAAGCATGATTTATTAATTGTTCAAATTTATGTTAATGATATTATTTTCGGTGCTATTGACCATTACTTATGTGAGGAATTTTCTAAGCTAATGAAAAGAGAATTTGAGATGAGTATGATGGGAGAACTCAAGTTCTTTCTTGGACTTCAAATGAAGCAATGTAAAGATGGGATTTTCATTAATCAAACCAAATATGTAAGGGACATTCTCAAGAAGTTTGGAATAGATGGAGCTAAATCAAGCAAAACTCCAATGATCACCGCAACCAAACTCAACAAGGATGAGAGTGGCAAACCGGTTGATGAAAAGCGATTTAGAGGTATGATCGAATCCCTTCTTTCTTTAACTGCTAGTAGACCTAATATTATGTTTGCTACTTGCTTGTGTGCTAGATTTCAATCAAGTCCTAGAGAGTCTCATTTGAATTCTATTAAAAGAATTTTCAAATATCTTTGTGGTACAATGCATTTAGGACTTTGGTATCCTAGGAGTTCTTTATTTGACTTGATTAGTTATTCTAATGCTGACTTTACCAGTAGCTTACCAGATAGCAAAAGAACTTATAGAACTTGTCAAATTTTAGAAAATTGCTTAGTTTCTTAGTTTAGTAAGAAATAAGTTTCGGTTGCCTTGTCCACCGCTGAAGCATAATATATGGTGGCTAGTTGTTGTTACACCCAAGTTCTATGGCAAAAATAATAGCTTTTGGACTATGGCATTGATATTAATCACATTCCAATTAAATGTGACAATAAAAGTGCTATAAACCTTAGTAAAAATCCCTTTCAACATTCTAGAACTAAGCATATTGACATTAGACATCATTTCTTATGTGATCATGCGCAAAATGGTGATATTTTTCTTGATTTTGTTGATACTAATCATTAATTAGCAGACATCTTTACCAAGCCTCTTTATGAGGAAAGATTGAATTTTATTAAGCATGAACTCGATATGATTGATGGCTCGAGCTTGTCTTGATCACTTGTTAAATTGATGAATTGATATTTGGATTCTTATGTGATCATATGCTTTAAAAAAAAATTATTTTCAGTGTCATGTATATATTTTGTTTTAAAAGTATTTGCTTTAGAAAATTTACTTCATATACATGACATATTGTATTTTCCATTTGCATGATCTTTGTATTAATTTTACTTGATTTGAATTTATTTCACAAATTTTTTTTATGCATATGTAAGTGTGGCCAGTTTTGTCCTTATGATAAAAATCCTTGTTTTGCTTATTTTGTTTATATATGACATGAATTTTTTTTATTTATGCATGACTATCAATTATGCTTTTACATGAAAAATTCATTTTCATATATAAATTCTTCTTAGGAAAGGTTTTTATCTTTAAAAATGAAATGACTTTCATAAAGATTTTAAGTATCTTTGCTTTCATTATTTTGGTTATTGATCTTTTATTCCCTCTGGTATTATTGGCTCCCTTAGGTCTATTTCCCCTTATATTTCTCTCTTTTCTTTTTGTCTTTGACAAAGGGGGAGAAGAAGCTATGTGCTTAGGGGATAAATAATTGTGTTTGTATTTAAGATATGCTAAGTACCACATGATTATGTATGATTGATTGACTAGCTAATCTTTCTATAATCATATGATGTTTCAATATAGCATATGTACTATTTTATGATGTATTATAGAAGCACTATATGCATATATGTTTGAAATTATTTCCTTCATATTGTTTAACATTTTTTAATGATCACGTTATCATCATTTGTTATGTTAGGCCATGTTCTTGTCCCTCTTGCTATATTTTATGTTGTTTATATTTTTTTTATCAAGAAGGATAATAAAATTTATTTATATTTCTTATTATGTCCAAAAAGGAGGAGAAATAAAGAAATATATTTTGTTAAAGGAATAGATTTGTTAAACCCTTAGACATTCTATGATAATTCATTTATATACTCTGATACATGATAAATATTGAAATTATGCATATGTTAAGGGAGAGCAAAATACTTTCTCATTTTGTATCTATTTAATTTGAAATGGGGAGCTATTTTAATTAGCAGGCTTATAAATGTTATTTATTTTTGTCACACTCACACACATTATTTATTATCTTTTAAAATTGGTTGTCAAAGCCAAAAAGGGGGAGATTGTTGACCATTTGCATGATCAAAATCTAAATTTTGGACTTTGAAAAATAATTTTTATACTAATAATTTCAATTAAGTGTGTAAGGAATTACATACCAAACATATACCAAGCATATACACTTTTGGATAAATAGTGACTTTTCGGGCAAATTGAACCGCTAAAATTCAAGAAGGCTTTTGACATCTTTAGAGCTCTTAAATGAGAAAATGAGATTCTTCACATTTGAAGTAGACATCTTTAGCTTTCTGAATTGGGATTATTTTTCAAAATCCAAGTTTATTTCTTTATGAAAATTTTGAGTTGAAATCCACGTATACGTCTACCATCTCAAACTACACATTTCTTATTATTTTGCACATATCTTAAGTTACAGAAGTCCAATTAAGGTGATTCAAAATGATAAGAAAATATAAGTCAAATATCTACAAATTTAATGAAGAAAATATGGGCAAATTCAAATTTATTCAAGAGCATATCATAGCTTCAACTTGTGTATAGCTGTCTGACAATATTCTGCATTTTAGATTACACAACCCTTAGTAATTTGGACATATCTTGAGCTACATAAGTAAAATTTAGGTGATTCAATATGATATGGAAAGATAATTCAAATATATACAGGTTTTATGAAGAAAGTATGGAAAAATTAAAATTTATTTAGGAGAAAATCACGGCTTAAATTTAGGTATAGTTATCTGACCGTAGTCTGCATTACAGATTGCACAACCCTTAGTATTTTGGATATATCTTGAGCTACAGAAGTCCAATTTAGGTAATTAAAATTGATATGGAAAGATAATTCAAATATCTACATTTATGAAGAAATTTGGGCAAATTCAAACGTTTTAAGGAGCCAATAACGGTTTCAATCCATGAATAGCTGTCTAACAGCATCAGTCTTAATAATTCAAAATATAGACATTGGACACATCATTTGCACCTCCAACAGCTATATTTTTTAGTATAAATACCTCTAGAGCTGAATGGAAGTTAAGAAACTTATTTATCATTCATTATTTCTTAAGCATTAATTGAGCTCTCAAATTCTCTTAAATAATTCTTTATTTGTATAACTCTTGTGAGAGTTGGGTGTGTGTTAGAAATAGAATTTCTCTTCATCTTAAATCTTGGGTTAGATTAGAAGGGAAGTGAGATTTATTTCTAAAGGAACTGGTTTAAGTGTTGTCCATTGAAACACTTGGGTTTTGGTTTTTTGAGTGAGCTTTGAAAACTCATGTTGTAAGGTTATAAGAGTGAGCCATAAAACTCTTGTATAGTCTTAATCTTATGAATAAGATTATAGGTGATTGAAAATCCTAACTTAGGGATAAGTTAGGTAGAGACATAGGATTGTTATTGAATTTGAACTCCTTAAATCTTTGTGTTCTTCATTCTTCCTTCTAACTTCTATTTAATTCTTACAAAGAATTCTTTTAATTTCTCATTTTTATTTGATAGTCTTATTCACCCCCCCCCCCTTAGGACTCTTTTCAAGTTCTTGATTAGTGTGTAGAGTAGACCAATTTTTAATTTCGCATTTATTACTAAGAAATGGAAGTCATCCATTCTAAATTTTTTAAAAAGGATATTATTGGTATTGCACTTTTGTAATTTTCCATAAGTAGCCTTCATTCTCTACCTAAGATGACCCTTTGTAGCTAAAAAACATGGCTAAAAAAACCAAAATAGGGTTTCACAATCATCTTCAACTACTCCTTGCTCACTTTATGTTTGTTGGAATACTTGTTTCGTTGATTTTGTATGATAAAGCAAGTAGACTTCATGTTTCTCAATGAGATATTAGCATGATTAAGATTCATTGCTTGAAGCATACTTAAGGCATCCTCAATTAAAGCATAGTCATTTGCATTGTCCAATATGGCTTGTTTCTTTATAGTACTTTTCTTTGCTACTCAATTCTCTCCCAACCTCTAACTCTCGAATGCAACTAGCATTCAACATATTAATACTCTCGTTAGTGCTTAGCTTCCACATTTCAATAATTTATTGGCAGCTAAAGCTCCTAACCATGTTTCATAACTCATTCTTTGATTCAAAAGAGGTAGTTGGAAAGAGTTTTGAATCCTCCATAAAATTGAGTAATATGATATATTATGCCACATAAAAATAGAATGCTTGAAGATTTTCATATTGAAATAAAAACTAGATGCCTTTACCTACTTACTAAATTTAAAATCCTTTCGGTAATGGCTTTGTAAGCCCATCTCCAACCCAAAACACAAATTTGGTGTAAATTTAAAACCAAATTTTGTTGTATGTACAGTATTTCATCTCCAACCCATAACATCAATTTTCACACCAAAAGGAATATTCTTTGTAGATTCTTTTATATCTTTTATTATTTAGTACTTACTTACTTTTTATTATTTTTACAAATTACACTTATACTTTTTATTTTTTATAAATTCATTCAATTTAAATATTTTTAATATTTATTTATAAATAATTATGTTTATAAATAATAATATATTGTAGTTAATATCAATTAAAGTTGGTCTAAAATATTACAAATGTAAAAGTATAGGACTATTATGTAATTTTTTTAAAAAAAGAGGAATAGTGTTTACTGCTATGAACAGTGTCCAACAAATTTGCTAAGAGGAATAGCATGTTCTTGGAGCTGTGTTTTGAACCAAAACAATAAAATTTGTGTATGGTTGGAGAAGCCCTTATCGATCAGAATTCTTACTTTCATTAGGGACTCTCCTTTAGTAGTATTCTCAGTGTGAGATGTCTTCAGTTCAACAAAGTTATCTTTCAAGTTTTTTAAAAATTCTAGTTTGTCAAAGAGTTTGCTAATTCTCCTTTAACATGACCCTAAAGCTATTCTTTTATTAAAGTTGATTTTATCTAGCTTGGAATTGTTTGGCTTTTCTTAAAACATAGTAAGATTATAATGGAATAGCCACGAAACATCTTGCAGAAGGGAGAGTTTATATTCTTATTACATCAGCCTAATTAGATAAAGATTGTATTTTCTAATTTTTAATACTTCCATATTTCCTAATTTGAATAAGTGCTTTGTGAAGTATTGCTGAACTTATTGACTTGTAAATGCTCTGTTGCTTCTAACATGACCCATAAATGATGGATTGCTAGATTTGGGAGAGAATAATCCATTAAGTTACTAACTTTATTGGTTAGAACTTGGATGAAGATCATTACTAACTATACCCTTTTATACTCCCCTATTGGCTGTTCGGTTGCTTTAGACTTCTTTAAAAGTAGAGGTTGTATTGACTCTTTTTACTATACCTTTTATTCTTCCCCAGCTGTTCGACATCATGATCGGGAAATGAAGAGGCTTTTGCTTATAGGATTAGAGATTTGAATCAATAGTTATATAGAACTACGTTGCACATATACTTCAATTAGTATGTGCTTTTCTGTATCCATATCCCCGTATTCGTATTACCTAAATACTTTAATTTAGAAGGAAAACACTTCAATGAAGTCATTTTCCCATATCCGTATCCCCATTTTTTTACCGTCTCCGTGCAACATAGATCTAAAATATCTTACTACTATCTCTGTTCAATAAAGTTATAACATGTATTTTATTTAATTATTAAATCAAATTGAGGATTTAAAGTGTGAGTTATTATTTTATGAGATTATTATTATTTGTGTAATTTAATAAATTTTAATAATTTAATAAGGAGGAGATATATATAAATATGTTTATGTTGTACTAAATTTTATTAGATTATATACATATGTACATGTACTTTATATATATTGGGTGTACTTTATTTTTTTTAAATGTGGCCTTTATTTTATTTTATTTTATTTCTTCTTCTTCTTCTTCTTCTTCCAACATCACCACCACCCTCAATGCCAGCACCACCCAACCACCGCCGAGCAGCCCCCACATCATCGTTCAGCTCCCCCTCTCTCTTTCTTCCTCCTCCTTTCTCTTTCTTTCTCATTTTTCTTCTTCACTTGATAAGGAAGGAGCTCACCGGCGTCAACTCCGACCACCCTTGGACGTGCCGCCAGTGTTATTTGAATCCTCTCATCCTAGGCTTCATTTCCCCCAAGTCAATTTGATCGAGTAACACCGGAAACAACTTTAATTTCGGGTAATTTGGATTTAAAGGTTTTATATTTAAGTTGTTAAAATTAAGTTTGAATTCGATTAAATTGAACTGTGTTGTAGTTATATGATATGAAATTAAGGTTGAGGTCTTGCTAAATATGATTTTTATTTATTTTTTTGAATTTTTAAAATTTTTTAGGCGTTCGGTTACTGTTCACGTTATTGTTCCTAACTCAAAATTTTTTTATATTTTTAATAAATTCTATTAATGATTATTATAACCCGAATTTTAATCAATTGTTAAATTAAGTGTGGGATTATGTAGTGTTAATGATTATTTAATAATTTATGAGATTATTATATTTGGTGTAGTTTTATTTAATTATTGATTAATTGTTAAGTATAAATAATTTAGGGGAAATTTAGATTTTTAAAAAAAAATTAAAATATTATTTTAATTTAAGTTATTATTATTATTATTATACAAAAACCAAAATTTTCTTTTTCTCTTTCTTTCTTTCTTTCTTTTTTTTCTTTTCTTCTCCCCTGCACACCTGACACCATCACTACCCAACCACCACCATGTCGCCACAACTTCCACTTGATAGTACCAACAATAGTAGCAGCAGCTTCACCTCCCCCCAGCGACGTCCCTCTCTTCCTTTCTCTCTTTCTCTCTCAGTGCTAGTTTACTCTTGGACTTGCCAACAACAATTTCGACCACTCCAACTGTCACCATCAGTTTTGATTGGAAGCTCTTCCTCCGAGTTTCATTTCCTTTGACTCAATTAGTTCGGGCAACTTCAGTAATGACCTCAATTTTGTGAAAATTTTTCTAGGTTAATTTTGATTAATTTGTGAAATTGAGCTTGAATTTGATTTAATTAGACATAGTTGCTTTGAGATTATACGTAATTGAGGTTGAGATCTAGCTAATGGTGATTTTTCAAAATTTTAAGGTTTGGGTTACTGTTCACATAACTGTTCCGACTTAGAAAATTTTATTTTTTTTATTAAATTCTATTAATTATATAGAGTAAACTTTGTTAAGAAAGTTTTGTGAAATTATGTATAGAATTTTTAATATGAATTTTTAAAGATTTATGTGTAAATATGTATTTTTGAGAAAATATTAGAAATTAATAAATTATTTGATTTTATAATAATGATTCACTCAGTAGGTCTGACCCCCCTCAATTATTTTTCAGAATCCTTTTCATCAGACCTCCCATAGTTGTTCTCTTTGTCGGACTATTTCTTCTTCAGCTGACTTATGTAAATTTTGAACTATCACTTTTTGTATTGTTAGACGCTGCAGTAGTAGTGTGTTTTGTTGTAGTATTTTATATTGTTATCAACTAAGGTTTTGTATTTGAATATTTGTATGAAAATTTTTTATTATGGTATGAAAGTTATTATGATTTAAAAAGTTTTAATTCCGATCAATATTTATGGTTATGTTTTGTATGAGTTTTATATTTTTAAAGTTTGCTACGGGTTCTAAATTCTAGCGAATTTTCATTCCCTAGTGCTGTCATGACTCTCAAATTTAGGTTGTGACAATAATGTAGAGTAAACTTTGTGAAGGAAGTTTTATGAAATTCTTTATAGAATTTAAGTTATGAATTTTTAAAGGTTAAGTTTATATATGTATCTAAAAATATTAGAAATTAGTAAATTATTTAATTTTAATTAAATTATTATTATTTATTCTATTTTAGATTATTTTAAAATAATAAAAATATTTTTTTTATAATTAATTTTCAATTATTAGTTAATTAGTAGTAATTTTGGGGAAAAATAAATGAATAATAAATTTATTTATTATTTTCAAGTTTAAATGAGTCTTTTATTATTTTTATGATATAATTGAGTGATTTTAATAGTTATTTATAATTAATGTTAATTTGGTTATGAAAATGAAATTTTGATTTCCTTTAGCAATATTTTATTTATAAACAAGAATTTTTACTATTTATTTGGAAATAAATTCTTTTATATTTTTACTATATAAATAAATTAAATTTTGGTAATAAACTAAATTTTTATGATCTATCGGGATTTGAGAAAAAAATTATATTGTTTTTATATGCTTTATTGTGTTGGTTCTCAATTGGGCATAATGTGTAGTTTGGGGGGCCCAACCCGAGATGTGAAGTTGTGAGTGGTATTAAAGTGTATTTTGTGCAAGAATGACTATACTTTTAGTAGAGAGATGTTCATTGTACAGAGGACACTATGCTGAAGTTTCGGTAGATTTCTCATAAAATATGACATCGGGTTTGTGTTGAGTTTTGAGTTTTATTAGAGTTGTGTCTTAGATCGAGTTTTTCTTTAGAAATTCAAAACGTTTAAGGTTAGGGTTTTTAATCCTAATTATTTTTATTATTTTCCTATAGTGACACCAAGAGCAGGGCCTTCAGGTCAGGGCCAATCGAGTCAATATTGAGGAGCGCATTTTATTTTTTATATAAAATTTTGGAAGATAACCGTAAAATGTGCTACCTAGTAGGCTACACTAGGACTGTTGCGCAACAGTACGCTAGTTACTAGGTTATGATATATTGATTGATATGAAATTATATGGTCTAAGATACAGATAAATGATTATTGAGATTTGTGGATAGAAAGTGGTGTGGCTGTGAGAACTCAATTGACCTTTCTATTTTTTAGGACTAGTCCACTGCTAAATTAGAAAAGGGAAATATTTTTGGATTCAAGAAAGTCTATTCATTAATGAGGTATATAGATTAAGGTTACAGAATTGTTAGGGTTTTGCTCCAATCCTCCACTTATTGCATTGATATGATACTTTTAAGCATCTGTATGAAAATGCATGTATAAATTAAATAAATATATTGGTGCTTGGGTGCTTGTATGCTTAGGTTGCATGCATATATGTAATAATAATTTACTCAATAAAGTTTGATCCCCCTCAATTATTTTTTTCAAGATTCCTTTCTTTATACCTCCCCCAATTATCCTCTCTGTCAGACTCTTTCTTCACCGGCTAATTTATGTAAATTTTAAACTATCATTCCTTGTATTTATTAGATGTTGCAGTAGTAGTATGTATTTGTTACAGTATGTTATATTGATTGTGGTCGTGTACTGGACTCTTGTAAAAATACTTTATTGTGATATTATTTATGAAAATCCTTTATGTTATAAAAAGTTTTAATTCTTTGGTAAACTTATGTTTATGTTTGGTGTGTAAGTTGTGGTTTAGGC
This sequence comes from Mallotus nudiflorus, assembly GCA_947683625.1. NCBI lineage: Eukaryota > Viridiplantae > Streptophyta > Magnoliopsida > Malpighiales > Euphorbiaceae > Mallotus > Mallotus nudiflorus. The sequence continues at coordinate 1,167,684 of CANTUR010000067.1, forward strand.
TTGCTATGGGTTCCAGATTCGTGTGAATTCTCATTCCTTAGTGCTGGTCATGACTCCTGGGTTTGGGTCATGACAAAGTTGGTTTTAGAGCCTAGGTTTAGTATTATGTGACCTAAGTTAGTAGAGTTTGAGTTTTCTTTTAAACTACTGCAATAATTAGGTTCGATTATGTCCTTAAATAGTCTTCCTTGCTTTTAGATTTCCTTATAATCATTAGGATATCTATTATTGTCTGAATTACATGTTTTTTTTATTCTTTTTAGAATGAATAGAGCACAAGTCGCTCCACCAGTCGATGAGTTCAAAGATGAAGAGTCTTACCAGGATTAGATTCTACCCCTTGTGCTGCTAGCTAGGCGTAGGGGTAGAGGTACAGGTACAAGTAGACCTAGAGGAGCGACAAGTTATAGTAAATAAAGAGAGCTACAGGATAAGGAACCTACAAACCAGGATTTTAAGAAAGTTGCATATGCACTAGGAGTTCAACAGGGTGCAACAACTTATGCAACCTTTTTTTTCAATAGGGATTTCAAGGTCTATTAGATCTAGAGGCAACATTACTTTATGCTAAAGTCAATAGGATTTATTTTGATAGGACTTTAAACCCTCTAAATTTTCTCCATGTGATTGAGTCAAGGACTTAGAGTACGCACAACAAGTATCAGAGGATACTCATTATCGAGTTATCAGTTGAGGGGCCAGTGTTGGATTGGTTTGTTCAAGTGATGTTTCTCCATATGACTACATTCACTTAGGCTCAGTTCAAAGAGCAATTTATAAGATGATTCTGCCTAGAGCTGATAAGGATGAGTTACAGACTCTAGTTGACCAATATTTCCAGAGGTAATAGGTTAGTAAAGGAGTATACCATAGAGTTTCTTAGATTGTCCAAATATGCCAAGGATATGATGAGGGACCAGTACTTCACCATCACCACTTATGTCACTAGTTTAGGTTCTACATTTGCTAGGATGTTTACTGTAGGCTTAACTCTTAAGTCAGTTACTGAGTTAGCTAAAGAGATTGAGCTCAAGCTCATCAGGTAGGGAGTTATACCTGACCACTATCAGATTAGAGGTGATGGAACATGAGGATGTCATAGTACTCCTTATATGAAATTTCTAATAGGCTCCAGTAGTCAGCTTAGAGGATTTATTTAGTGGGGCTAGAGTTTTCACTCTCATACGATAGGATGCTCAGGCATTTAATATAGTGGTAGCAAGTGCACTCCCGGTATGTTATTTTGATGCAAGAGTTTTGATTGATCCGGGTGCTACCCATTCCTGTGTATATCCTATTTTTGCTTTGAAATTGGGTTGGCAAGCTATGAGGATGGCAATTCCTTTATCAGTTGCCACACCTCTAAATGATTCATTGGACACCAATATTATTCTTCTTGGGTGTCCAATGTTGGTAGAAGGTAGAGAATTGCCAGTAGACTTAGTGTTACTGGATGTGATGGACTTTAATGTAATCCTAAGAATGGATTGGTTGTCTCAGGATTATGTCACTATGGATTGTCGTAGCAAAGAGGTGATTTTCAGAATTCCAGGTGAAGAGGAATTCAAGTTCGTGGGTGATAAGAGTTTTGCACCTCAAAATCTTATCTCCGTTATTACAGTAAGAAAGATGCTGAGAAAAGGGTGTCAAGGATACTTGACATTGGTCAGGGATATAATAGCATAATAGACATCCATTTCAAATGTTCTTATTGCATGTGAATTTCCTCATGTTTTTCTTGATGAATTGCCAGTTTTACCCCCTTATAGGGAGATAGAATTTTGCATTAATGTGGTTCCAAACATAGCTCCTATCTCTATGCCACCTTATAGGATGGCTCTTACCGAGTTACTGGATAAAGGTTTCATAAGACCCAACACTTTTGCTTAGGGTGCACCAGTCTTATTTGTGAAGAAAAAGGATGGCACACTTAGACTGTGTATTGATTGTAAAGAATTGAACAAAGTAACTGTTAAGAATAAGTATCCCCTTTTGAGGATAGATGATTTGTTCGATCAGCTTCAGGGTGCACAGTTCTTCTCTAAGATCGATGTAAGGTCAGGCTATCATCAATTGCGGATCAGAGAAGCTGACATTCTTAAAATGGCATTCCATACTAGATATGGTCATTATGAGTTTATTGTGATGTCTTTTAAATTAACGAATACACTAGTAGCTTTTATAGATATGATGAATATAGTGTTCAGACCATTTATAGATAACTTTATAGTAATATTCGTTGACAATATATTGGTGTATTCGAAGAGCATGTGTATCACTTGAGAATAGTGTTATAGACAAAAAAAGAGCATCAACTTTATGTTAAGTTCTCAAAGTGTGATTTTTGGCTTGAAAGTGTGGCATTCCTTAGGCACGTAATATCTAAGGATGACATTCAGGTTTATCCATAGGAGATTGAGGCAGTATTTGAGTGGCCTAGACCAACATTAGTCATAGAGATTTGGAGTTTTTTTGGGTTTAGCAAGATATTATAGGAGGTTTGTTTAAGATTTCTTGAGGATTGCAGCACCTATAACTTATTTAACTCAAAAGAATGTGAAGTTTGTATGGTTAGAGGCATATAAGAATAACTTTCAACTACTAAATGAGTAGTTGACTACAACCCCAATATTGACATTGCCTAATGGAGAAGACAAGTTCACTATGTATTGTGATGCTTCCAGAGTTAGCCTAGGTTGTATATTGATGTAGAATTATAGGGTAATCACTTATGCTACCAGACAATTGAAGAAGCATAAGCAGAACTATCATACTCATGACCTAGAGATTCCCATTGTTATCTTTGCTCTCAAGATTTATAGACATTATCTATATGGGGTGATATACAAAATGTACACTAATCACAAGAGTCTGAAGTATATCTTTTAATAGAGAGATATGAATCTCAGTTAAATAAGATGGCTAGAACTTCTGAAGGATTATTATTGTGACATCTTATACCACCCAAGCAAGACTAATGTGGCAGCATATGCCTTGAGTAGGAAGTCCTCAAGTAGTCTTGCTCACATTACTGTATAAAGGAGAATTTTGATCTAAGAGATGCACAAGTTAGTGGACCAAAAGTTAATGATGAAGATAACCAGGTCATGAGAATTGTTAGCTTAGTTCAAAATTAGATCGATATTGAGGGATAAGATTAAGGCAGCTTAAAGTCGAGATTATGATTTGCTAAAGCTTATGGAAAAGGTCCTTGAAAGGAAGTTTTCTGATTTTAATCTTAATGATGAAGGTGTTCTATGGATTAGTGGAAGATTGTGTGTTCTTAATGTAGATAATTTGAGAGAACAGATCTTAGAATAAGCTTATTATAAAACTTATAATGTATATCCTAGTTCTACTAAGATGTACCACAATATTAAGGAAGTTTTTTGGTGGGATAGAATGATTAAAGATGTAGCAGAATTCATTTCCAAGTGCTTAGCATGTCATCAAGTGAAAACAGAGCATCAAAAGCCTTCTGAAAAACTTCAGCCTCTTCTGATTCCTGAGTGGAAATAAGAGAGAGTCACCATGGATTTTGTGATAGTGTTGCCTTGTTCAAAGAATATATACGATTCTATCTAGGTGATAGTGGATACGTTAACTAAATAAGCTCACTTTATACTAGTTAAAGCTACTTTTTCAATGGCCAAGTTGGTTAGACTATACATCAAGCATATTGTGTGTCTTCATAGGGTGCCTGTTTCTATTCTTTCAAATAGAGGTTCGATGTTTACCTCTCAATTTTGGAAGAAGTTACAAGAAGCAATGAGTACCAGGCTTGATTTTAGTACTGCTTTTCATCTTCAGATGGATGGTCAATTTGAGAGAACAATCCAAGCACTTAAAGATATGTTGAGAATGTGAGTAATGGATCTTGGAGGCAATTGGGATTATCATTTTCCATTAGTAGAGTTTTCTTATAACAACAGCTACCATAGTACTATTGAGATAGCACCATATGAAGTTTTGTATGGAAGGAAATGTAAATCCCCTTTGTATTGGAATGAAACTAAAGAAAAAGAGCTAACTGGATCAGAAATTATTTAGGGTGCGTTTGAGAAAGTTATTTTGATCAGAAAGAGATTGGAAATAGCAGCTAGCAAGCAAAAGAGTTATGCAAACACAAAGCGCAAAGATGCGGAATTTCAAATTGGGGATTATGTATTTTTGAAGGTGTCACCAATGAAAAGTGTTATAAGATTTAGCAAAAAGAGAAAGTTGGCACTGACGTACATAGGGCCTTTTAAGATTTTAGAGAGAATTGGCATGGTTATATATCAGTTGGCTTTGCCTCTGAATTTTTCTCAAGTGTGCCTAGTGTTTCACGTGTCGATGCTCATGAAGTATATTTCAGATTCTTTGTATATTTTGTAGCCCCAAAGTGTGGAAGTGAATGAAGATTTGACTTATGAGGAGGAACTAGTTACAATTTTTTACTATCAAGTTCGTCAGTTGCGTTCTAAACAGATTTCGATGGTCAAAGTCTTATGGAGGAACAACAATGTGGAAGAACATACGTGGTAGACTGAGATAGAGATGCGGGTGGCATATCCATATCTTTTTCCTCGATGAAACTTTGTACTCCTTTTTATTTGTTAAAATTTGAGGATGAATTTTTGTAAGGGAATAAAATTGTTATAACCCATATTTTATTTAATTATTAAATTGAACTGAGAATTTAAAATGTGAGTTATTATTTTATTATTTTATGAAATTATTGTTATTTATGTAATTTAATAAATTTTAATAATTTATTAAGGAAGATATATATATATATATATATATATATATATATATATATATATATATATATATATATATATATATATGTGTGTGTGTGTGTGTGTGTGTGTGTGTGTGTGTGTGTGTGTGTGTGTGTATGTTGTATTAAATTTTGTTAGATTATATACATATATACATGTACTTTATATATATTGGGTGTACTTTATTTTTTTTTAAAAGCGTGGCCTTTATTTTTATTTTTATTTTTATTTCTTCTTCTTCTTCTTCCTTCCTCACCTGACACCATCGCCGCCCTTACTTTCAACACCACCTAGCCACCATCGGACAACCCCCACGTCATCACTCAACTCTCCCTACCTCTTCCTTCCTCCTCCTTTCTCGATTTTCTTCTTTATTGGATAGGGAAGGAGCTCACCGATGTCAACTCCGGCCACCCCTAGATGTGTCACCAGTGTCATTTGAATCCTCTCATCCTGGGCTTCATTTCTCCTAAGTCAAATTGATTGGGAAACACTAGGAACAACTTCAATTTCAGGTAATTTGATTTTAAGGTTTTATATTTAAGTTGTTGAAATTGAGTTTGAATTCGGTTAAATTTGACTGTGTTATAATTATATGAAATGAAATTGAGGTTGAGATCTTTCTAAATATGATTTTTCTTTATTTTTCTGAATTTTTGGATTTTTCCAGGTGTTCGGTTACTGTTCCAAGCTCAGAAAATTTTTATATTCTTAATAAATTCTATTAATTATGTAGAGTAAACTTTGTGAAGGAAGTTTTGTAAAATTCTTTATAGAATTTAAGTTATGAATTTTTAAAGGTTATGTTTAAATATGCATCTTTGGAAAAATTATTAGAAATTAATAAATTATTTAATTTTAATTAAATTGTCATTATTTATTCTGTTTTAAGTTATTTTAAAATAATAAAGGTATGAAAAATATTTTTTTATAATTAATTTTTAATTATTAGTTAATTAGTAGTAATTTTTGGGAAAATAAATGAATAATAAATTTATTTATTATTTTCAAGCTTAAATAAGTCTTTTATTATTTTTATGATATAATTGAGTGATTTTAATAGTTATTTATAATTAATGTTAATTTGGTTGTGAAAATGAAAATTTGATTTCCATTAGAGATATTTTATTTATAAACAAGAATTTTTTTTATCCATTTGGAAATAAATTCTTTTATATGTTTATTATATAAATAAATTCAATTTTGGTAGTAAACTCAATTTTTATGATATATCGGGATTTGAGAAAAAATTTATATTGTTTTTGTATGTGTTGGTTCTCAGTTGGGTATAATGTGTAGTTCAGGGTCTCAACCTGAGATATGAAGTTGTGGGTAGTATTGAAGTGCAATTTTTTTATAGGAATGATTCTACTTTTAGTAGAGAGATGTCTATTTTACATAGGAGACTCTACTGAATTTTTAGTAAATTTCTCGTAAAATATGACATCGAGTTTGTATTGAGTTTTGAGTTTTATTAGAGTCATGTCTTAGATCGAGTTTTTCCTTAGAAATTGAGACTGTTTAAGGTTGTGATTTTTAATCCTAATTATTTTTATTATTTTCCTATAACCGCACTGAGAGAAGGGCCTTCAGGTCGAGGCCAATCGAGTCAATATTAAGGATCGTATTCTACCTGTGAGTTATTATTATATGTATGTATTGCATGTAAAAAATATTATTGACATCCATATTTTGAATAAATATGAATTTTATTATGCTATATTACATTAAATGTTAATTGTTATTGTTATTGTTATTATATATATGTTTTCATATATATAAAGGTGAATGTTAATTGTGATTATTGGATGCTGTGTATATTTTTAAGATGATTTCATCATTTTATTTTTGATATAATGTTTTGAAAAATAACCGTAGAATGTGTTACCTGGTGGGCTACACTATGACTGTTGTGCAACAATACACTAGTTGCTTAGTTATGAGATTATATGGTTTGGGATACGGATAAATAATTATTGAGATTTGTGGATAGAGAATGGTGTGGCTGTGGGAGCTCGGTTGACCTGTAGTGTCTCTGGGCCAGTCATGCTGGTAAGGAAACTGTAGTAGTTCGGTTGACCTTTCTATGTTTCAGGGCTAGTCCACTGCCAAAATGGAAAAGGAAAATATTTTTGGATTCAAGAAAGTCTATTCATTAGTGAGGTATATCGATTGAGGTTATAGAATTATTAGGGTTTTGCTCCGATCATCAACTTATTTTTCATTTATTGCACTGATATAAAAATTGATTTTGAGCGTTTGCATAAAAATACGTGTATAAATTAAATAAATATAAAGATAAATATATAAACATTATATTGGTGCTTGGTTGCATGCATATATAATAATAATAATTCAGTCAGTGAGGTCTAATTCTCCTCAATTATTTTTTTCAGGATTCATTTCTTCAGACCTCCTCTAGTTATCCTCTCTATCAGACTCTTTCTTCACTGACTGATTTATGTAAATTTTAAACTATCATTCCTTATATTTATTGGATGCTGCAGTAGTAATATGTATTTGTTGCAGTATGTTATGTTGATGTTGATTGTGATCGTGTATTTGACTGTTGTAAAAATACTTTATTACGATATTATTTATGGAAATCCTTTATGTTATAAAAAGTTTTAATTCTTTGATAAATTTATATTTATGTTTGATATGTAAGTTGTGGTTTAGGCTTACTACGAATTACGAATTCATATGAATTCTCATTTCCTAATAATACTGGTAATAACTTCTAAATTTGGATAGCGAAAAATAACTTTTAACGCCACCAAGCGAGCACCTAACCTCCACAAAGAGATCACAGTCGGCCCACAAATGAGCCCTATCAATTTTAGTTACGTAGAGAAAATGACGATCCAATTGTATCATTATTCTATACTTTTATTGATAATTCTAGTGAAGAAATGAAGTCCTTTATGCATCCTTTAAACCATGTTATTTATAAAATTATTAAAAAATACTAGATAAATTTTAATCTAAATAATTAATTAATTTATATAATTTATATCTAATAAATTAATAATATATATTTATGTAAATCAGTTATATTTAAAACAAGTATAAATCATAGACAACAAGCAAACAACAACTAGAAAACAATCAGCAAAAGCCATAAAACATCAACAAACAATCCGACAACAACATGATAACGATCAAATATTATATTATTATTATTAATATTTAATAAATTGAAAAGTTTTATTATTTTAAATAATTTATATTTTAAATATATTTTTATTTATATAATTTAAATTTATATAAATTAGAAAAAAAAATAAAAAAATTAAATTAATAAAAATAAATAAACTCAAATTATTAGATAAATTAATTTTTAAATTATTTAAAGAAATAAAACAACTAGAAATAGAGTAAAAAAAATACAACTTAAAACAAGAATGTAACATGGACATAGAAAAACAACTGGAAAAAAATAGCAAGAACAACACAACAACTCAAATATAACCACTAAAAAAAATATTAAACTAATTAATTAAAAACCGACATATAAAAAACAGAATTTAATTCAAATATTCACTAAAAAATAAAGTCATTAATTATTTTTAAAAATCTCAACAAAAAACTTAAGTTGCAATTATTAAATTCTTCAAACAACTCAACAACAATTTAAGAATAAAACAAAAACCAAATAACAATTATAAAATAACTAGAAAGAATTTAAAAAATAACAACAATCTGACTAAATAATAAACTAATGAAAAATTTTAAATTTATATAATTTCTATTGATATAATTTATATTAATATTAACTAATTATACGTGGACAACATCTCATAACAATCAAATGATAATCAGATAAAAAAAAAACAAAGCAACAATAACCAACAACTCACAACAACCAAATATCAAATTATTAATAATTTAAAATTTTTGTTAATTAAATAAATTTATATTTATTTAATTTAAACTATAAATGAATTATATTTATATAAATTAATAAAAATAGAAAAAATTAAAATTATTAAATAAATTAATTTTGAATTTATTTAAATAAATTAAACGACTAAAAATAGAACTAAAAAACTCAAAACGAGCATAAAACATGGACGACAACTATAAAAAAATTTAAAAACAAGATAACAGCAACAACTCAAATACAAGCACTTAAAAAATATTAAAAATAAAATAAAATAAAAAAATGAAATATAAAAAATATAATCCACTTGAAGTATTTATTAAAAAATTAACCAAAATAAAATTATTAATTATTTCCAAAAATCTAAACAAAAAATTAAGTTGCAACTACAAAATATTTTTAAAAACTCAAGAACAAAGCAAAAAACATAATTTCATAAAAAAATGACTATATTTATTGAACTTAGGGATTTTTTCTAAAATAATTCAAAAACCAAAAATATCATCAAAATTAACTAAAAATAATTTCTCTAATTTTTTTCTTTTAAATATGTATCACTTCCCATTCTTTCCTTAGGGTATTATTTTTTTTATTTCAATGTTTTTTTTGGACTAAAATAAAACCTGGAATGACTTGGGCTATACAACCCAATGGTCATGGGTTTCACTGTAAACTTATTTTTTAAAGCCTTTCAGTCGTGAACTATTACAATTGTATAAAAAAAATTTCTAAGTGATGATGGCTTTTTTTTTTTTATCAATCAAAGATCGATATGACTGCATGCATTGAGAGTGATAAGCGCGCGCGCACACACACACGATCCTTCACAAAAACTAAAGAAGTTAATATCGACAATGAGGTCAGAGTCCAAATTAGGTTAACTCTATAAGAGAAGCAATTTAACAAATGAGATTAAATGGACACACAAAATGTATGGTGAAAAATAAAAGGGAAAATTTTATTGTTGGTTGCAAATCGAACCAACATAATAGCAATGGACGAGAGGACTCAAAAGTGAGCGGACTTTCATGTGCATGTGTGCCCTTTAAGGGTCTATGAAAAGTCTCTCTTAAGTTTCTTAAGTAGAATTATGTACAAGTTTATTTTCTTGGTTAAAATCTCTAATGCACATAAATGTTGTCTGACTGCCATTTCGCATTTCAAAAACGTATTGAATATGAAATTTCAAAAAGAATGTCTTCAAAACGTTTTAGGACTGTTCTTGTAAATAGATAAAATTGAAAATGTGTTTCACTTCTTAGAAACGTATTTTTTATATTAAAAAGCTGCAAAAAATCATTCTTCAATTAAGAATTCAAGATAAAATAAGAAACTACTACTCTTCAATTAAGAATCCAAGATAAAATAGAGATAAATAAAGAGAAAATCAAGATGAATAAGGAACAAATTTAAGATCTAAGTAAAAAAGAATTAGAAAAATGCTTCCTAAATTAAGATCAAGAGAAACTTTTTGAACACTTTCAAAAAACCTTAGACTTGTCTTGTCAGAAATTGAACTCTACAACAACTCTTCAATAATTTTTGGCTCCTCAAATACCATTGTATCATCTGTTGTCGTTGATCAGTGCAAGATCTACATGCAACAGACTTGTGATACAACAGATTTGTTTCCTACAGGAAAAGAAAAAAAAAAATCTCCGGGGAGTCCTCTCTCTGATCCTTTTGCAAAATTGTATTTTAGTTTGGACCATGTTTTAGAGAAATAAAAATGTCTTATTTTTTAAAAGGTTTGTTAGGTTTAGTCTTTTTATTGTTTTATTTTTTAATTGATTATTCTTTTTTTTTTTGGCATATAATTGATTAGTCTTTTGTCGGGATTTGTTTTCTTGAACTAATTATTATTGTTGATGCTTATTATTATTAAATTATTATTTTAGTAATAAATTAACATTATAATAATAAATAATAAATAATATTATATTATATTATTATTAATTTTTAAATTATATATATGCCTTTATATTTTTAATATTTATATAGTTTTCTATGTTTTCATTTTCTATAATTATATAAAATGCTATTTGGCCAAATCCGTTTCTACATTTTTTTATTTTACGTATCCATTTTCGTACATAATAAGTTAAAGTCTGTCTCCCTCCCCAGTTATTTCTCATCTACCCACAACGTTCTTCTTTCTTAACATTAATTACATCCATAAAATAACATCAAACCTCACTTACCCCATGTCTCGCCATCATCAATGCAAACACCTGAAGACTTTCTACAAATAGAGCTTTCCATTATCCCAAACCCTTTGTTAAAGAAGCTTAGGAATCGACTGGTTCGTAAAATATATAGCACAAGGTTTTTCTCTTCAACGCTGGTTCACTAGATCCTCTCCATCGTTTGGGCTTTCGTAGCTCCATTTTAAGTGAAAGACCTGAAAGAAAAAAACCAGTTTGTGTTTATCTTCTCCAGACAGGAAGACTGTGATCGAGTAAAGAAAGGAGTGCGACGGACAGTCCATAAAAACTTGCTAGTGCTCAAAGATTGGGATCCCACACTGGCAGAAGAGGATCTCGATTTCAACTCAGAGAGCTTTTGGGTCTAAGTGGATGGTCTGCCTCTAAACAAAATCTGCTCGGAGAATGCACAAAGAATTGCGGAAGCCATGTTCATAAAGCTTGAAGATATGGATGAAAATATCTACACTGGTTTGGATTTCGATCATATAATGTGAATCAAAGTAAGGATTGATTTATTAAAGCCTCTCCCAAGAGGTTTTCAAAACAAAAATGGTTCAACCAATAAATGGATTATGTTCCAATATGAAAAGCTACCAAGCATTTGCCAATCTGTGGTTATTTTGATCACAACACAAGAAATTGCAACAAGTTTACTACTCAAGGGGAAATCAGGCTCAGAGTTACAAACTGCCTTGACTATAGACTGTGGTTTCATGCCAGTTCGAAGAAATCATCAGCTTTCCGAGTTAGTCAGGGATTCCAAGCAAAAAAAGTCCAGTGGAGCTATCAACAAAGCTCGGTAGCCTCTACCTTCTAACACCTTCTATGGAGGAGCCTGAGGAACAATCAAAAGGAAAAGAAAGTGTCACCCAGTTGTTGCTTCTGGGTGCATCTTTAGTGTCAGGGACCAGGAAGCATGCGTTACCTAACCAAGAGATAGAGATCTCCCAAAGACAAATTACCCAAGATTCGGTGGAACCCAACGCAAAAGGAAGGAAATAGCTCCAGACCCTATGGACACCTCTGATCACAACGAAGGAAAAACCTCTCCAAAAGTCAAACTTCTCAAACAAGATGAGCTCCCAACAGACCAGGACAACAAATAATCAAAGCCGGCCCAGATTCAAGTCTGATGGAGCACACGGAAAAAGCCATGTCCTTCGTCGGCTTAGGCAGTAAGCACATGGACAAGCGAAAGGAAGTAAAGCCCAACCTTAGGAAAGTAAGGAAGTTTAAAATGAAGAATTTGGCAAGGGCCAACCCTGCAAGGGCAAGCATGGCAGAATCTGATACTCAAGCCACTAACCAAGCTGTCACCAGCACTCCCCTGCTTGACCGAGAGCCTCATGAAGAATGAAGGAGCTTGGATGGGCTCAGGAGTCACACATGTTACTTCTAATTGTTAGCTTATTAGTAACTTAGGTGACTCTTTTGGTTAAGTTTTGGTTTTGGACACTTTTATTTATAATCATAGTAGTTATTAGTCTTGATGGCTATATTAACTTTACTATTGAGATGTTTTATTTTCATCCATTTTATTTTGTTCTCTAACTTGGTGGAGTTTGTATTCCCCTCTTCGAGGGTGCCTATTGGTTTCAATGAATTCAACCATTTCAAAAAATAGAATAAAAGGTAAGCACTAAGCCTAATGTCGTTAAGTACCGTTAATAAATTTTGCTAAAAAAAATCACAAATGTCAAAAGTGGACATGTAATTAATATATATAAAAAGAACAGATTATTAACAGATACACATTTATCGTTCCACTTCTTCATTGTGTTGCTCCTTCCAGGCATCTTTGTTACATTGCCGCTTCCACTAACACTTTCTGACATGAACTCCATAACAGAATTATGAGTTTTACGAATGTTTGGGCTCCTCTTGATCCTCTGAATTTGATCTGCATGGCTTACATCTACAGGAACTGATTCATTAATTCTTCTTTTTCGTACAGAAGAATTTTTTATATCTTGTGCAAAAGTTTCGCCATTGGAAACTTGGAATTACAAACGGCTGTTACCATCATCAAGTCTATTGAAAGTGGAGTTTGGAGACAGAATACTTTCCTCAAGCAAGCTAATATGTAATATATATACAATTCTTAGGGTGTGTTTATAACATCAATAAAAAAAATTGAAAAATAAAAAAAATAAAAAACAACAATACCGAAAAACAAAAAATGTAAAAAAGTGACAACGCTAAAAAAAACAACAAGATTAAAAAACAGAAACAACAAAAAGTAACAATACTAAAAAATAAAAAAAGTAGCAAAAAAAACACTAAAAAGTAAAAGTAATAAAAAATAACAATATTGAAAAAAAAACCAACACCACTGAAAACAAAAGTAATAAAAAAAAAATTGAAAAACAACAAAAAACAACAAAAAGAAACAATCGAAAAACATCATCTTACATGCATCATCTATTAATTTACACTTTGCATACATTCTAACAACCATAGTTTGAATACACATTCTAACAATCTCAGTTTGAACATGTCCATTTGAAAGAACAATTTCACTTAAAAGAAAATACAATAAAAAAAAATTCACTTAAACAAAATAAAGTAAAAAAGCACTTTAGTAAAAATAATCAACAACAAATCTAGTACAAATAAGGTGTAACTTGATAGAAGTGAAATGAGTTATCAAAAATGAAAAAGTAGAATGTGAAACTAATTTAATGCCAAATGAAAATGAAAATAGAAATGACAACTAAGGATAGAATGTAATGACTTAGCCCTTAACAATCATAAAAGCTCCCATAAGCCAAATTAAATCAATCAATCAAGAATTAAGTTGAGACATAAAAGGCATATCTAAACGCTCCACAACAAAAGGCTAAACAAACTTTAGGTAAAAAAAACGCATTCAAAAGTATCATTTCTAAAATGAAGAAAAAATAAAACTAATATGTGGAGCATTTACATCATGAGATTGTTTTTGTTAATATGATATCGCATTAAATTCTTGAAATTTTTTTTATTATGTGATATCCCATATTAGTAATCTATTCTAATAAGGGTTATATTTCCCCTAAAAAGGAGAATTACTTGAATAAAAAGAAAACTTAATAGTGAAATTTATTTTAATTAGGAAAATTTCTATACAAAGGAAGTCTACTCCTCTCATAAATAAGGAAATCCTACAACACTAAGTAATCATATTTCACTCATCTCTCCATTCTCAAAATACAATATCATCAAGACATCATTCCATCACTCCATCACCATATTATCTAAGCAATCACTCTTTATTCTCTATGCTATTCTGCTTATTTGCTGTATTATATTTTTTCTCATACCATTACTGACTTAAGCTTTAGAGTGTTTATGAGGGAAACCCCGCCCCTTTACCCATTCTACTCGTCGATGCAGATTCCATGGCAAAATATCAATTTGGAGTTATCAAATGACGCCGTCTGTAGGGAACCTAGCTTTTTTTTTTATTATTATTTTTAAGAAAATCAAGAGTTAGGCACAATCAAATTAAAATTCCAAATTATCATTGCTCATTGGAATCTAACTCGACAACTCAAATATTCAACAAAGCTTGCCTTTTCCCTAAACCATGTCCATAAAAAAAGAAGTATATGTTGGTATGAGCCTACCTCGTAAAAATCATCAAAGGATAATTTTTTGTTATTTGCAAGTATCATGGAATTACACTTGTCAGTTGCTGATCACATAGTTGATCCCGCTTTGAACAACATAGCCTTCCTAGCAATCAATTCTTAACAACCTCGACAAAGTGGCCATTAAATTTCCTTGACCTAGTGTTATCAATGCATAGAAGTTATAATTGTAGTTAACACTAATAAAAGAAATAGAAAGTTATAGAAAGCTCAAGTTTAAAAAAAAAAAAAAAGGGCAACAATGCCATCAAGCATTGAACACTTGAAACCCAGAGATAGTCAAACATCTGAGTTTGACCTCAACTTTATTTTCATTCGAAACCAGCAAAGCTTTTCAGCAAGAGTCTGACTTTTTTGTTAACCAAAACTGTGCATAACAAAAAAGAGGAAGGAGCTAAGTGTTAGTGATATGCACTAGGTCAATCATTTGATTATGCATTGACTTTCTTATTTTATTAATAAAGAGGTATTTTATTATCATTTGATTTTATGATAATTATATGAATAGTTAATTTTTACTAAGGCCATCAAGTGTGTGACTTGATAGTAAAACCCTTATATTAAAATAAGAGTTCTATTCTAATTATCCCTAGCCATTTATTAATTATATAAATGTTAACGTATTAAGGCTAGTATGATGTTGACTGATGGTTATGTTTTACTAATCATGAATATGAGATATTAAGTCAACTCATAGGTACATGATGAGAGATCATGTACTGGATTGACCCACTATGAGAATACTGCATAGAATATTGTCATAAGTATTTCTCATCACAGTAATTTTATTTCAATCCTTTGACCTTGAAATCATCATGGATTTCTACATAGTTATTTTATGTTTTGACACATTATAACATCGTCTTTAACCGAACAATTAGATAGGATGTTGTTGGATATGAAATTAGTTATGTGAGAAATGTGAGTAATTTAAAAGGAATTTATCCCTCATTAATATGAGAAAGATATCTATGGGCCTCTTGATGAGATAGACTGAAGGAAAATGCATGGCCATGCTGAAATGAATTGATAAATAGTTATCATTTTCAGTCTACTTGGAATCAAGTCATAATATTAAACTATATAAGGATGACATTCTATGCCTTATGTTCCATTAAGATATCATGTGATAAAGGGACGATAAAATTCACTATAATTAGGTTATGTCGGATTATTAATTTCACATGACTTAGGTAGTCATAATGTCTTGCTAGAGGCCACTTATGACTTGTAAGCCTCAATAGAAATTTAGGCCTATTGCCAATGTTATGTGAACCTACAGGGTCACAGACTTTGAACAAACCCAAAACGATTATGGGTTTAATAAGGCCAAAATAAACTCTATGAAAATAAATAATTAAAGTGTTTTATTTATTTATTTATTTGTTTGTTTATTTAAGATAAATTTTATTTTAAATAAATAAATAAGATATTATTTTCGATTTATTTTTAAAACAAAATCAGAATATAATGGGAAATTACCAAAAAGGTCATCGATAGGTAAAACCCTAATTTGGAGTCTATAAATATGTTATATTCTCTAGGGTTTAATATATTTTTGTTTTCCCTACCTCCAAAAATAGTTTTCTCTCTTCCTAGAAAATAAACATAGAGTTTTTCTTTTGCTCTTGATTTGTGAGACAATCAAGAAGGTTGCTAGCACACACTCCAATTCATTTTGTGAAGGGTTATTCATGTGGATACCTATAGAGGATGCATCCTTCTGGAGATGTCTTGATCCGAACAACCAAAGCAAAAAGCTCGAGGTAAGGTGTCACCCGTGTGAACCTCCTCTCATCCTTCCAGAAAATCTTACCTCTTTTGCATTTTGGTGAAATTCTTGAAACTCTAGATTTAATTAAGTAGTCAAATTACATGGATCCAGGTTTGGGAATGTGATAAAATTTTAATTTTTTCACTGCTTTTGTATCACGAAACCCCAACACTAAGTATTAAAGATTCCATTCTAGTGGTTTAGATATAATTCTAAAAGGGTAAGGATCAAGGAACTCAACTAAAAAAAATCCTTTGGCTATAAAGGTTAGTATAGTTGAGGAAAGAAAAAAAAACTTCCAAAGTTGGTGCAAATCGAAGAAGAGATGACAGAGATAATTAGAAATTTGAGATTGCCAATGATTAATAGAGACGTGTCAAGCAACAGCTACAAGACTTCTACCATTTTAATTAATAGATTGCAATTATATATCAAATCCAGACATTAAAAGAATGAGAAATCATGTCTCAATGGGCATCTTGTATGCAGATGGGACGATAATGGCTATTCTTAGGCCATTAGCAGTTGCAAGTGCCATGAAAGCGTGATCACAAAGCATTTAGGCAAAAAAATCTTCAAACTCCTCTAAGCAATATGATGTAAATATTTCTTTTTCTTTAAATATCATCTTTAGAAGCAATTGCAGCAGCATTAATATCATCAAAAGCAATTTTGATCTTACTCTGCCTGAACTAAAATTCTATACCAATGTGAAGTGGATAAGCATAACAATAAACCAGCAAAAGTAGATTGAACACAGGCATGCAAGAATTGGTAGTTCTTCCATTAATCCACATCTAAAAAAAAACTAGAATCAGTAGGTGCATACTGATTGCACTTGAAACTAAGAAAACCACAAATGCTACCGCCATAATAAAAAAAAAGCTTGGTATTGCACCTAATCAGACAAGTTGAAGTGGACCTATTATTGTCAGGGTCATAGGGCCATGTTTAATGAGGAAATTAGATCTTAAAATGAAAAAGATCATTTATACACATGGTAAAATACGAAAGCTACTTAGTGGATGGATGAGAGGGGCAATAGTAATTGGAAATAAAGTAAAAGGGGTGATAGGTTTTTTATGGCAATCAAATTAGGATACAAAAGAGAACTATATATTTAGCATTGCTTACATATACAGTATAAAAAGCCATAAGTGTGACGATCGACAAGCCAAGATCAAGTCTTGAAAGTTAAAAAAAGGCACCATTCCTAACAGGGGAATCAGATAGGGTCACTTTGAAACTTGGAATTCAATGGAAAAGAGCATGATACTATCAAAATGAAAAAAACTTCAGAGTGTCAACTCTATTCGACACTACATTTGATTTAGTGATTCTCCAACTTATTATTACTCAAAATAAAAAACTAGGAAGGTCAGAAGAGTAGAAGACTGTCAAATGAGATTGATTCTTTAATTAGTCAACAAGAACCAAAGGTAATGAGTTAAGCTCTTAAAGTGCCAACATTTATCAAGTATCAACTATTAGACTGTGATTTTTTGAACATCCGAGAATGATCATTGGTGACTAAGCATTAAAGCCTTGGATATCTAAGCATCAACTAGAAATGAGCATCCTCTACCAAACATTAACTTCACAAATGTTTAGACTCTGAGCAATGGGTAGCAGATTCTAAGTTAAATCGATTACCCAAACTGATCATCCTCTAGCTTGCAGGATTCCTTGGAGCACCCAGTTCTCAGATGCAAGTTATCTCATAGCATTTGGTTCTATTTCTTATCAAATTCTAGTTGTTATTCTTTTACATAAAGTTTGATAGTCAAAAAAGTCATACAAAGATCATTAAGCAATGGTTCTATTACTTAGAGACACTGAGTTATGGACACAACTATAATCAAATAAAAAAAAGATAGGGCTAAAGAGTTGATACAAGTGAAACTTTATCCCTTAACGAAGCTGTTGATTTTGAATGGCCAAGGAAGTCAGACCCAATCAAAATGCCAAAGGTTGCACCAACATAGTTTAGTAATTCCAACAAGAATATAACATTGCCCTTTAAAAGTAGTTAACTTTAGAGTTAAAACTTAAGGGGGAAAGAAACACTAAAGCACAACTTTAAGCTCAAAAGTACATGACAAGACCAAATGAAGCATGGAAAAAGCTCGAGAATTGACCATTCAAAATTCTCAAATGATGAATTCAAGATAATACAAGATGCCAAGGAGGTGAATATTCATAAACTCGGATAAGGATGAGCACATCAGAGATAACAACAATGCTCGAAATAAAGCAATATTGATAATATTCAGCTTTGGCATCAAGCAATACTTTGGCAAGACTCAATGCAGACAATTGTTAAAAATCATGAACGAGCAACATTGATGCATTCAGTAAAGCGTCAAATGGATCTTCTGCTTTTTAGATTTGCATTTTAAAACCATATGGATGTTATTAACGAAAACTATGATCATGGCACTCAGACACAACGTGCTAAATAACTACTGAAGCAAACAAAGACGAACATAAATATTCGTTAAACTCAAAGGCGGGATAAGAGGTCATCAGAGATAAGTTTTCTCTTCTTTCTTAATAATTTATTTTCACTTAATTATTTATTCTTATGTGAATATTTATAGCCTTTCACACAAGCACGCTTACACATCTACACATAGATGCTCGTCCATATATACATTATTATTATTCATACAAAACATACATCAATTACATTTGATATATTTATTAAGGACTGAACATTAAATGAAGATAAATTAAATAATTCCAAAAATATTGTTCTTTTATCTATCACTACAGAGAAGGAAAATGCATTTACTGAAAAAGCTACTTTAAGCACCAATCAGTCTAAGTAGTTAGACATTTTGATAATCTCACTCAACATCAACATGCAAAAATTGTCAAATGACATTTGACACACTATTGAGCATATAAGCCCTAAGTCCTTGCACTGAGCATCTAAGCCTCGATCATCCAAAGTCTAGTGACTGAAGCTAGCACCCTCAGGTCGCTTTTATAGTACTGAGGTTCCGAGCATGTAAGCCTTGAGTCATAGAACCGAGCATTTAAGCCTTAGGCATTTAAGTCCAGTAACTGAAGTTGGTACCCTCAGGTTGCTTCGATAGCACTGAGGTTCAACACTCAGGCCACGCTTTTAATGTATTGAGATTATTTGGCACTCGGGCCACGCTTTTAATGCACCGAGCATTAAAACTCCAATGACAGCTGGTTCCGCCAAGTTATCTCCATACTGGTGATTTAATCCTTTACACCAAACATTTTTATTACAGGTTTTGTGCACTCAAGTCCATCTGGCACTTCAACAATGTTCTTATATGATGATTTTAAGACTTGGTACCGAGCTTCATCTTTTTCTGTGACTAAGGCTGGCCACCTTAGCTCACCTTTCCATATCAAACATAGTGATTCAAGTAGTCTCTCTCTAGATAGAAGAGATGTTTCCATCACCTTACAGACCTGGATATGTCAGACATAAATATCTAAATAGACTTTCAAAGGGGACTCTTGATATCTCATGTGAGTATCTTATTCTAATAAGGGTTATATTTCCCCCAAATAGGAGGATTACTTGAATAAAAAGAAAGCTTAATAAAGAAGTCTATTTCAGTTAATAAGATTACTCTATAAAGGAAGTTTACTTCTCCTCTAAATAAAGCAATCCTATAAGACTAAGGAATTATATTCCTAAGAGGTTTGATAATATGAACCCTAAAAGGGATTAAAAGTGCCTGAATATGAAGAATTCAAGTTAATTAGCTTAATTTCGTATTTTGAAATTAATTAGCTTGATATGGATGAATTTTGAGTTATTTTCTTATTTTGGAGTCTATAAGGAAGATTCAAGAAGATTCTAGAAGATGTGAGAAGATTTAAGGATATTCCAAGTCAAAGTCAAAGTCAAATAGTCAATAAGTCAAAGTCAAGAGTCAATGGTCAACATATGACATGGCATGCTTCACTGCTTAGTTTTTATAAGTTGTCATTTTACTTAGTTGTTATAAGTTGTAATGAGTTGTCAATTTTGACTTTTCAAAGATGAGTTATTATGAGTTGTTATTAGTTGTCATATTTTAAAGGAATCTCCTTAATTAAGAATTTTCCTACATAGGCATCTTTAGGGATAAGGAAGAAAACCTTTTCCTTCAAGGGTTAGGTTGTTTATATGCCTATATAAGGGCTAAATATATTATGGACGAATTTGGGATGTATTTTTGACAATTTTAATCAGTTAAGTGAGGTTTTTCCTTAAACTTTGTTCTTTTGAAACTTAGCAAATTTACTTGAATTGTTTCACATCTACCTTTCATTATAATTGCTAGGTTAGATTTAGGATTGTGTGATTTTTCATCTTTTAATAGCTAAGTATCTTGCTTCAAATTAATAAACAAGGGGTTTAGTTCCATCAACACAACCTATCCTTGATGATCCTTGGGCTAGATTTCAAAGTTGGATGCGCGTTCTATCTCTATTATAGGTAGAGTATGTATCATCTGAGCAATACCTTCTCCTATAAATATATCTCATGCCATTTATTCTCACATTCTCATTCTCATATTCACTCATCTCCTCATTCTCATCATACAATATCATTAAGACATCATTCTATCACTTCATCACCATATCATCTAGGCAATCACTCTTTATTCTTTATATTATTATGCCTATTTACTTTATTATATTTTTTCTCATACCATTACTGACTTAAATTTTAGATTATTTATGGGAGAAACTCCACCTCTTTACCCATTGATGCAGTTTCTATGACAAAATATCAATTTGGACTTATCATTATGTAATAGAAAAACTTGTTCAATAAAAGCAATTTCTTAATATAGAGAAATATCAATAGTTCTTTTCCATGTTGCGACCTCCATTACTAAAAAACTAAGTTTATGCCACATGGCATCATCATCTTACATGTACACTATCTTTGACATATTTATGCAAACAAACATGATAAAAAAAGCAATACCCTATGAATATGATAATGGATTTTGTGTATGCAAGTGTACATATCCATAAGTATAGAATACATGGTATAAAGATCCATTATCATATTTTTTTGAGCTTTTTTTACTTTATTTTTTGGCTAAAGGTCCAAATTAGACCCTTAACTTTAGTACAAAGATTGAATTGGACCTCTATAATTTTTTTATCCCAACTGAAACTTCATGTTTCCAAAATAATGTATATTTGACCTTTAGTTAACAAAGATTCAAAACTACCATCAAATTTGGCTTACGTGGACTTGTGGGATCCACTTACATGTTATTAAAAGAATACATGTGGCACTTTTCCAATTTTTTATTCTAAAATAAAAGTGAACAAAACATTAAAGAATGAAGGAAAGAACTCTTTCTTCCTTCTTCTTCTTCTTCTTTAACTTAATGTCATTAATGGCAAGCAAGAGAGGTGGTTATTTACACGGGCACTTTCAAAATTTTTTTTTAAAGCAGGCTCGGTCATGATGTTGCATCTCTATTGAGAAGGATAGGACTACCTTATCAAGGGAATGAATCACAGGGGAAGGTTAGAATCAAAGGGATTTCATTAAGAAGATGGTTGCACCCAAAGCTTGCTTCCTCAACAGAAAACTAGAAGTGTTGAGCTTTTCCCTGAGGAATAACTCATCAGTAGCACAATATACAAACTAGCAATTTGTCTTTGGATTAAGAGTAAGGATAAATATTACTGATGATAGAGAAAAAGCTTTAGAAGAATGAATTACATGAAGAGTTTTCTTTAGCATGGGTTGACGATGCTTTTACGGATGACGTAGTCTCATTATTCTGCTATTTCTTATCTGTGATCACTTCAAGTGATGTCTAAAATATAAGAGCACTAAAATAGCCAAAAGCACTCCAATCACCACCCCTATTGAAATCTTAATGATCAATCTAGATGACTCCCCTTTCATCTGCTTATTTTTTGCTATTTGCTATAGAAACCTTTGTTTCATTGATTGAATTGCAACACAAATCAAAGTAAAAAACTATACAAAAATTTGCATTCTATACACAAGTCAAACTAAATTCTATATTTGCATTTTGTTGCACCTGTACCTACTACAGAAACCAACTTCCTGAAATTGACATTTATAATTGAATTGTCTTTCTTGACATTTAATTGTTGCTTGTTAATGCTAGTGACATCCTTTTTTTTTCCTTTTCTTTATAAAGTTGTGTCATCTTTGAATTTGCAGCAGGTGAAATTAAAGAAAGGTGAAAGAGATCTCAAAGAGGCATAGGTGACAAAAAGGAAAGAAGGATGGTTGGTTCTATATCAAATAGGATTTGCTTTGCTAATCCTATTAGGAAAAGAAGCGTCTAGGTCTTAGGAAGTTTTGGGATGGCAAATTGATTTTTTTTTGGGTATTATTGCGGTTAATTTTGGGTTTTGCCATTATATTTAGGGATTTTAATGAATTAGACAAAAGAGTGGGCCCTATACCTCCACCTCAGCATAATTTAACATTTGTTTGGAGTTCTGTTGGAGGATTAATCTGATTGGGATAAATTGAAAATATAAAATTCCAGTTGAAAATATATATATATATATAAAAAGATCCAATTCAGTCTTTGGACTAAAGTTGAGGGTCCAATTTGTACGTTCGGCCTTCTTTTTGTCAAGATGATATGATAATAGACTTGAATGGAATACTACTTGCTTTACTTAATCTTGCAAACTTAATGAATTCAAGTTGTCAACATAACTTAGCAACAGTGCCAAAAAAAATAACTATTTGCAATATTTAGTTTTAAGAAACTTTGCAACACAATCCATGTCATCAAGTTTACTAAACAATGTTCAGATCAGATTTAATCTAGAGAATACAATCATATGTTAGGAGCCCATAATTTCTAGAAGCAACAAAAGAACTCCCCCACAGAACAACATATATTATGCCACCATCAAGCTCGAAATTTCTCAAATGTGTTTTTTTTTTACTAAAGGGAATTTTCGAGGGGAAGAGGGGAGAATTTAACCCCAACCTTCAACCCCTACCCCTAACACCTTGACCACCAAGCCAAGGGCTGGGGGCATTTCTTAAATGTTCATGATTGCCATATGATTCATCAACATAAGACAACCGTAAGTGTTAAGTGTCAAAACTACTCCACTCAGCTCCTCAGCTTGCATCAAGCATTTGAAATAAACTGCTTTTTAAAACACACATCAGAAACCAAGGAATGATAGAAAGCTGTAGGTCTTTGCATTTGAATTTCAATCAAGCATTAAACGCCTCGATTTCTCCAACTAAATTTTTCATTAAACAAACACAAAAACATAAATGACTGTTGTGATTTATATAAAAAAAATAATTGAAATCAAGGAAATCGGCATAACTTAAACAAGGACATCACAAAAAATTTAAGAAAAATGTTGTAATAAACAAGTTGGAAAGTAGCTAATGCTAATAGCTAAATCATGACTCAAAATGCAGGTATATCAGTTTGTATTTGCAATATACATAATCTTGCATTCAACAAAAATCTTTACTTTCCAAAGATGTCACTGCCTAACACTTAAATTATCATAATAAATAACATGAGTCAATCAAAATCAGCAAAAACATTCGAACAATAGATTACAATAACGAACAAGGAAGACCTTGCATGTTTGTAGCTACAGCCATTTCCAGGAATAAAAAGTGATTTTTGCCATTTCCAGAAATTGAACGCACTCTAAGAGGGACATGCTCCTCAGCAGCAAGAAGAGAAGATCGGATGACGATATTGATCAATTGAGGAGAGATAAGAGGAGAAGCGAATCTCCTCCCTTCGTGTCTCAGAGCAGCCATCGCCATTCTTGATGCGCAGAAAATATGGAAAGTTCGAGGAGAAGAGTGAGGGAGAGTTTGTGTGGAACGAGTGAAGATGAGATTGGGGTTTGGTGGCAGAGAGAGAAGAAGTTTGTAGTGCAAAAGAAGTCCAAAAATGAAAACATAAAATTATGGAAAACACCAAAAAGCCAAATTTAAAAAAAAAAATACCCAAAAAAAAGGGGAGTGGTCAAAATAAACTCATTGATAATATTTTCTCTTGAACTTATTTAGTAAAAAAATCGTATGTTTCACTTTTAAAAATTATAACTTACTCATTTACTAAAAAAACATTTGTAATATTTAAAAACATCAAACAACTTAAAATGGAGTAAAAAACAACTTAAGAATTAAAATTTTTAATAAATTTATATTTCTATAAATTAATTCATAAATTTAATAAATAATAAATTAAATAATACATTGAGCGTAATTTCCTCTAAATGTTGTAATTATAGAAATCCTTACAAAAGTTATCTTGAAGAATTAAAATTCGGGCCATCATCCTTGTGAACTTTTACATTAGGAATTTTTACATAAATATATAAAAAATAAAAAATCTTTAAAAAAAAAACAGTTAATTTTAAAAACTTTCAAAATTTTTTTTAAATATAGCTCATTTCCCTTACCTTTTTTTTTTCCAACATTTTTCCTTTTTTACTGATTTTTCAACTTTTTTTTACTTTATACTTTTTTTAACAATTTTTTTGCTTTATACTATTTTTATTTTTTTCAATATTTTATTAATCAATATTTTTTTATTGTCTTTATATATTTTTTTCTCGATGTTTTTTTATTCAATATTTTTTTCTAATGTTCTTCATTTTTTTCTTAATATTTTTTTGTTAAACATTTTTTTTTTCTATTTTTGTAGTACTATATTTATCTTTTTTTAATAATTTTTAATATTTTCATTTTTTTTGCTCAACGTTTTTTTTTATTGTTTTTAAAGTATTGTCTTTATTTTTTTAACGTTCTCTCTCTTTTTTTGCTCAATATCTTTTTTTGTTTTAAGGCCTTTTTTTTCTTTTTTTTTTCAAATGAATAATTATAAACTAAATATCTTCAATTGTTATTAAACCAAGTAATAAATATTTTTAATTGTTGTAAAAATAATAAAGAAACAAAATTTTCTCCTTCTATATTCTTAAAAAATAAGGATTTTATTTTATTTTTTCTTTAATTTGTTTTATTACAATATTTTTAACTTCTTTTTTTAAAAAAAATTATTTAACACTTATTGATCATCAATATGTAACAAGTTTACAATTCTTATGATATATTTGTAATATCAATAAAAAAAAAAGCTGAAAAAATAAAAAAAAATCAACAAATCAAAACAAAAAAAATTAAAAACAACTGAAACAATAAAACAACAAAAATTAATAAAATTTTACATTGTTGATTTTTGTTATTTGTCAGTTGTTAATTTTTGTTGATTTTTTTATTTTTTACTTTTTTAAAATTATTTTTTCGTTATTAATAACAACATTAAAGCTATAAATAAAATTTTTACTTTTCTTATTATTAATAATAATTTTTAATATACATCTCATAATTTTTATTTTTTTATTGTTATTTTTTATTTTTAGTAAAAATCAACAAATATAAATAAAGAGAAATAACAAAAATAATTGAAATCTACAACTGAAAACAACAAAAACAATAAAAAAATTGCAATTGTTGATTTTTGTTTATTTGTGCTGATTTGTGTTGTTGTTTATTATTTTTTCAGTTTTTTCATCATTAATAATAAAATTAAGACCATAAATATATTTTTTACTCTTGTTAGTATCAATAATAAAAATAATAATTTTTTTGATATATTTCATAATTTTTTTGTTATTTTTTATTGAAAAAAATTATTGAATATTATGGATAATTTTTACTTTAATTAGTTTAATTTCTAAATTATAAATAATTATTAAAAATTAAGGGTAATTTTTTATTTAATTAGTTTAATTTTTATATTCTAAATAATAGTAAATTTCAAAATTTTAAAAAATTATTATTTATAATATACAGTTAAATTATTTAAAGTATACAAATAAAATAAATACATACAATTAATTTACATTAAATATGCATTTAAAAATAATAAATATATAAAAAAATTATAAAAAATGAAAAAAATAAAACAAAAAATTCGCCGAAAATATACGCAAGTTTTCAAAAGTGGACTAAAATAGTTACATAATTTAAAAGGAAGAAAACACAAGTGAAAATGTCACTAACGAAATAAAGGCTGTTGAGCAGTCTATGGGATGAAATTTCTCCTTTACATTAAGCCATTGAGATCTTTTGGTGATGGATCATGGGCTTTCACGACCATACCAACTTGTTAAGAAGACTATCCACTCGACAAAAGAGCAAAACTCAAAAAAAGATGCCAATAATATTCCCTCCACATCCTCAAATTGATGAGTATACAATCTTATTGGTTGCCACCATTACCTTTTTATGCCCACAACTGCGCATTCCTGCATCCAACAAGGAGCGCTTGGGTTCTTTACATCGTTATTACCAAGAGCAAGACATTTTCTGAGGTTAGTTAAATACTGGTCTTGTTTCTGTTTTGGTTAGCATTAAGTTTTGTGTTTGGAGTTGGTCATTTTATCCAGAGACCTTGTTTGATTATACAGAAATAGACTGCCGTACTGACTCACGCCGAATACAGTCTAACCAATGATTGTGCTGCTTGCTTCCTTAATGATTTCAACTGTCCAACCGAACTTTGAAAAACCTGAGAAATGACCAGAAATCAACTCATGAATATGGTATGTGTCTCTGTGTCCGTGTATGTTCGCGAGCGCACAAACCAGATTAGATTAATCATTGGTATCCTGAGCTCTCGAAGTTTATGTAGCTTAAAGAATAACTTAAAAAGACATCCATTTACATTTGTTATCCCTAATAATTTGACTATCATATCATTTACATTTCATCCAATCAAGCATTCACATGACGAGTACTTCACCATCTTAGACTAAGAAAGTCTGTCATTGAATCCAATATGTATGTACATGAGGAAAAAAAAAAAAAACCAAACAAACAAATTCTTTTCGATCAAAGAATAATGTTAATGGCAAACAATCATGCACGCTGATATATCTAAGCACCCACTTTTGTGGATATGGTAAAATGGAACTGACTTGAACACCCTTTCTTTTTCTTGTAATTGCCAGATTTCTAGAATCCTTTCCAGGCATTAAGAACTTCATGGAATATTTCAGCTATCAGATCCCTATCTGCACACTGCATGAAGGCAGTGAAATCATCTTTAATATCAAATATCCTACTGAACTTCACGAGGTACATCATGCAGCTCGTCTTCAGTTTCGGCAACTGATACAGGAATGCACTTTGTAGCCTCTCGAGGACATTTTTGGTATCTATATCCTCCAAAAGACTCTCATGGCATGCCTCTTTCAAGTCATCAATATGATATTTATCAGCTGCTTGAAGAAGTGCAAGACGGTGAGCAAGAAATTCTTCATGTTGGATGCTTCCATAAATATAATTAAGAAAAGCCTGGCAAACTTCAAGTGACATGTCAGATATATTTATGGTGGATAGTTCTTTCTCTTTCAGGTCATGAGCAAACATGCTTCGGAAAACAGGTGATCTTGCAGCAAGAACGGCACGATGGGCTCCAATGCTTCCATCAGAAGCATTAATCGTAATGTCTGTATGGATGCTTTCTGTTAACATTCGACCAAGACATGCAAGGGCTGTTGCATTTGATTGTTTCTTGGTGACTCCTTCAGCCCAGATGGAAGAAGGCTCTCCACCCTGCATATTTCAAACGAATCACTTTTATTAAGTTAAAGGTAAGCACCCCTACTTCTTACTAGATCTGAACAGTGATAAGTTTTCTAATTGATTGAAATAAGGACACACTAGCCAATTGTCTTTCAAGCAAATCATACTTCTAAATCAGCCCAAAGCTAGAGATATAATACAAATGGGAAATAGAAGCATACGTCTGGAGATGCTGTCTTCAAATCAAGAAACTCAACGTCAATGATGAATTTCCCTGTTAATGGAACCTCAACTTGCCAAACAAAGTCGTCGTTATTCTTGAGTTGCTTGTCAGTTATCTCTGCAGGCATATTAAACAAGAATTAGCTTAAAATTGGACCGAGAAATAAATGAGTTGCTCCTTTTGTAAATAAATAATAAATATGCAAGAAATCTGAAGGAAAAAGAAAAAACATCAAGCAACTACTATAAAAGAAACTTGTAATGTACCGGAATTATCTTTTTTATCTTCTCCAAGGGAAAAATTGATTACTTAAAAGGTAACATTTTTTACCTTTAACAAACACAAATTAGACATTAATCAATGAACTCTCATCAAGTAGTCATACTATGGTAGATGAGCTCCAAGTTTGGCTTGAAATTTTGACTGACAGTCCTTAAATAGAGAATAATTTAGGTTTACAAACTTCAAAATGAGATATTTGTTCCATTTTCCACTTCACAGTCATCAATTCATGCACTCTAATACATTTTAGATTAAAAAAATCATGAAAAATTCATTAAAAATAGCACTCTTCTTCCTAGCACAAATATTGTAACATTGTTGAAAAAAAATTAACAACACATTGATGCAAATTAGTTTCAACTAATTACCTGGATGAGTCAAAGCCTTGCGACCTCCAGCAGAACAAACAACTCGAATAATGAATGATGCAATAGGAGGATTGTCTCTCGTAAGGTTTGATATCTCCGGGTACAATTTAACAAGTAATATCCGGTTCTTCTCCACTGATAAATGCCTTCAGTCCAATTAGGTAAGGTAAAATCAAAACTTATATCAGATTCCAGACGAAATAGGTAGAAATCGGGGGTTAATAATAAAAGCTAAAAGAAAGAACAACTCAAATGCATTTTCTTTTCTCTGTTTTAATACAAAAATTTATCAGCAACCAAACAAAAGATCAAACATGCAGGAAAATGTCAAACTATGGCCATCCCTTCTCTGTTAAACACCCAAAAAAGTTCACACCCTATCGAGAGCTCCAAGTAAAAAGAAAAAGAAAATCAAACTTTCATTTAAAATCTAAAGGACCCATTTCATAAATATCAAACTATGGCCATCCCTTCTCTGTTAAAATCAAACAAAAATTACACCAACTAATGGCCAAAACTATGTAATTACAATAACATATGAGACAAAAGAAACAACATACATAGCAGAAAATCGTTAGGCAGAATTTGCAAAAAATCATATCAACTAAAATTGATGAGAAAGAAACAAACCAATTCCACTTGCCGATCTTGAAAGGATCTGATTTGCGATAAGTACAAGAAGAAAGATTGTCTATCCTCCATTGAGCAAGACGAGAAGTAGTTTCAACTTTATAAGCAGAAGAATCAGTCATCCTCGCGAAAGCAAGACCCAGAGTGATCTCATGGATACAATCCAAAATCCTTCCGTCCAACAGATACGCACTTGCCTTTCCCAGATTGACTGCTCCCTCTGATAATCTCTTCACTGTTCCTCATAAAAATCATAACCCACCTCACGAAAACACAAACAAAGCAAAACCCAAATCCTCAATTTCTTCACTCTTCTCAAGTCTCAACCGTTACCTAGAAAAGAAAAAGGGTCGCTTTTGTTTGTTTACTGATCAAGATTAATTATACGAACATAATTGGGTATGTTCGTTCGCTTTCTGCGGTTTCCAGTACGCAAGGGTACTACTGTACTGGAGTTGCTTTACGCCATTGATGGTGAAGTTTGTTCCTTTGAGAAAACAGAGAGAGAAAATGACTTGGTGATGAGTTGCGTTTGTTGGCTTACACTGCACTTCGATGATGAAAAGGAATTAAAATTTATTGGAAGATTTTATAGTATTTTTTTTCATTTGAAAGATTTTTATTTTTGTAATGTTATTCATTAAGAGACTTAAATTTATTTTTGTTTACGTGTTGAAGAGGTTGTGTTTGTAACAAAGAAATAAAGAAAATAATTTTATGTTTGTGTATTTTTATGTTATTTTTAGCCTTGCTGCTTTGACGCAAAGTATCTAATTCTTGTTGTACCAAAAAAGAAATAATTAATTAATTAATTAATTAAAAAAAAAGAAAAGAAAAATAACTAAATAAATAAAGGTATCAAATGCTTGTGTTGGTTGTTTGCTATTGCAGACAAATATACTTCAATTATACAATTCCAATTTTATTTGACCCCTAAGATTGGATTTGGCTTTCTTTTCACCCAATTCAACCCCATATATGAAAAGAAGAAAAAAAAAGAAGGAGAAGACATCCAAGCCTTCAATATCAAATTATGAATCAAGACCTGCTCAAAAAAAAATAATAATAATAATAATAATAAATAAATAAATCAGTACCTTCTTTGATCTTAACCACAAATTAGGGATGACAAATGCGAGATTTTTTTAATATATATTTTCATAAGAGATTTTTTATAAAATTAGAGTGATAAAAAAGTAAGTTTTGAATCAAATTTATAATCTTCAAATGTGAATTGTGATTTCGAGAAATTATCTTTAAATTATTTTTAGTAGATCTTACTAGGGTACGTATATGTATATTTGTAGTAATAAAATAAAAATTATTATATATATATATAATGCTGAATCTTAAAATTAAGCAAATAATTTGACAAGTACTTATCTTTATATTTGATTATTCAACTTAAAATCTAATGCGTCAATTTTTAAAAAATTCTAATTTTATTAAAATAAATATTTATTATAATTTTTTAATATTATTTTTAATTAAAACACTATTATACATATTTTAATACTATTCAAATTAAATAACTCAATCATTTTCCTAAACCATTACAAATTCTATTTTTATAAATTTTCTTAGCTATTATACATATTCCAATAGTAATTTAATAGTCTCAAAATAAATTCTACTATATTTTAAAAAAAATGACAATAAAAAATTAAAGAAAATAAAATTAATGTTATATATTTTATTTTTAATTTATTTAGTTATCTTTTTCTATTTATAAAAATTTTTATTTTAAAATACATATATTTTATTCAATATAAAAATTTTAATTATACTACATCTAAAATACTACTCTTATTTTTTAAAATATTACTCTTATTTTAATTTATTAAAATTATTTCATAATTATATTAAAATATGTACATTATTTAAAGTTCATACAATGCGCGAATTCACAATCAATTTTTATTTAATTATAATTATCAATTAATTTTTTATATTGTTAAAATTAAATAAAAATTAATTTATTGATTTTTATTTTTCATTAGATAAAATAGGTACATCAATGTATTTTTCTAATTACAATTATAATAATATATTCAAAATAAACTACTTACATCAATTCATATATAACAAATTTTATAAATGTTTACTCTAAGAATTGAATCTCAAAGTTACTCCTTTTATGGACATTTTGTCATAATAATAATAATAATAATAATAATTACTATTATTATTATTATTATTATTATTATTATTTCTCTTCATATTTATTTCTCTCCTACTTCACTTTACCATCACACTTTCTCTCCAGTTACTGGTCAATACCAAACAATTTAGTTCATTACATTTTTCTCCTCCAAACCAATTTCATTTTTCATGTTTGTTGTGCTTAGCATTCAACCATTTGTCCTTCTTTTTCTCTTTTACTTTGCTATCCAAGTGCAACTCATTTTCCAACACAAAACGAGTCCACCATATTGCTACAGTAAAACTAAAAGATATTTTTATTTTTCCAAAAATAAAAAACAAATTACTGTGACTCTTCTAACATCTGATATACTAAATACTTCTGACTTTCTTGAAATTTAATAAATATTCTGTCGACATTCAAAATTTTTACTTCTATATTATCATGACACGATATCTTTTAACTTTTAGATTTATTTAAATTAATTATAGAAAAAATTACATTAATTTTCCTAAAGTTAGATTTAATTTATATTTTAAAATTTTTTATTTTAAAATTGAATATTAACTTTCATACAGTTTCAAAATCGAATATTTAAAGACTTTCGTTGATTTTTTTTGCAAAAAAAAATGACTATTATACTGTTGTTTTCTATAAAAATAAATGATATTAACCTCTCTAAAATTAGGCATAATTGACATTTCAAAACCTTTTATTTCAAAATCGAATATTAACTTACATATAGTTTCAAAATCGAATATTAACTTACATATAGTTTCAAAATCAAACACTTAAGTACTCTTATTGATTTTTTTACAAAAATGACCATTATACCCTTATTTTAACATATATCTTCTCTAATCCTATTATATATAATTCATAGCATTTACCCTAAAGTTTATGTTTGAATAACAATGAGAATTGATGAAATTACTTTTAAAATATACATTTATAATTTTTTAAATTTTTTTTAGCTTATAAAAATCATTTATTAATATTTCTTAAAAAATTTTAAAAAAAGTTTAAAATAATTTTTATGGATCTAAAAATTTTACAATCAATCCATATACATTTAATAAAAAAAAAGAAAAAGTTTCTATACAAAAAAAATTATTTTAAAAATTAAAAGTTAAAAAATTTTTAGATTTACCAAAAATTAAAAGGAATTAATAATTAATAATTTTTAGGTTTATAAATAAAATTTTAACTTTTTAAATTTTTTTTAAAAAAAAATAGATTATATGTAATGAGATTAGAGAAGACATATGTTAAAACAAGGGTATAATGGTCATTTTTTATAAAAAAAGTTAATAAGAATTCTTAAGTGTTTGATTTTAAAATTATATGGAGGTTAATATTCGATTTTAAAATAAGAGGTTTTGAAATGTTAATTAAGTCTAATTTCAGGGAGGTTAATGTCATTTGTTCTTATAGAAGATAAGGGTATAGTGGTTATTTTTTGCAAAAAAGTTAATAAAAGTTCTTAAGTGTTCAATGTTGAAACTGTAGGAAGGTTAATATTCGATTTTGAAATAGAAGGTTTTAAAATATAAATTAAGTCTGACCTCATGGAGGTTAATGTCATGTTCTCTTAATTATAACTATTCATTAAAAGATTTACAACTTCTAGCCGCATTTTTCTGTCAACTTTCTCTTTTTTCTTTTCTACTCTCTTATCTTAAGAAATGATGAGTATTTTTTGTCATTATTGACCTCAAATCATCTCTTTACATATTTTTTATCGATTTATTTTTTAAAGAAGTAGTTATTCCACATGAATCTGAATTTTTATTTTGTTTTTCGTAATTTCGTTAATTTGGTTTTTCATCATTTTATTGCAACATTTTATTTTATGCCATCTTGTTACGACTTTTTATTTGTATCTAGGTGATTTAAACGAATAAAGCATATTCAATCAGACAAAAACAACAAATCAAATTATAATCGTCAGTAGGTTGTAGAACTGGAGTCATAAGTATTTTAGTCACTACAGTATTATCAAATTTGTAAGCTTTGAGCTATTTTATTATGCTATACCATTTTATTGTGTGTTGCTTCACCCTCTATAGTTTTTGGTGAATTTGTATATGATGCGGGTGTTGAAGAAATTGCAATTCGGTTTATGAAAAATTACATTAGTGACATTTTCATAATTTTTAGCAACTTTAGAGTTTTAGATTTTGACGTGACAAGAGCCCAATTTGATTGAAATCGGCTCAATGATTCCAAGTCATAAGCTTTACTTGTCAGCTACGTTGCTTTTTGGGCAAATTTTATTGTTTAGGCCTCCAAACTAGCAATTTTATATTTTTGGTTGTTTTAGGGTTTTTGTTATTATTTAGGACTCCTTTTGTTTAGGGGTTTTCCCTATTTAAGATGTGTTTTGGACTTTTGGCCATGTTGTTGATTAATAATAAAATTTGAATTCCCTTCAATTCCCTTCAATTCTTTGAATTTTGATGCCTATTTATAGGTTATAGAAGATTAGTGTTCGGCATTCGTGCGCGATTCAACGAACATTAATTCATTATTATCATTCTTCCGCTGCGTCAGTATATGTGTTTCTATTGATGTATTGCTAGTTTAAATCAATAATATTATTTTTCTTTAAAAAAAAAAAGATTTGCAACTTGAATAACTAATTTTTACACTAATTAAAGAGAGTATTGGTAATCTTTTAAAATTGTATTATCTTTTAAATTTTTTAAAAATATAATTCTATTTTCTATTTTAACTTTATATTTTTCTCTTCAACTCATTGTTTCTTTCTTGTATTTTTAATTTTTTTCATCTTCGAACCTTCTTCTAAAATATGCATATCACATTATATATGTGTGTGTGTGTGTGTATATATATATATATATATTCAAAATTTGTAAATTGCTAATGTTGATTATGAGAAGCCTCTAACTCTCCATTAGCACTAGATGGTATTGTTCAACTTGCCCTTGTGGCATGTTGAAGTTTTTAAATTTTACTTGATTGTTTTTTCTCAAATTTATCACCATTTGTTGATTTTTATTTTGCATCATCTCAAATTCTTATTGCTAATTTTTCAAGTGTGCTGTCAGAATTTCATACTTAATTATATTATAGTAATGCTTTTAAGTTTTTTCTGCTTAAGATATGGTTTCAAATGTAAGTAATGGAGTTTAGTTGACTAAGAAAAAATTTTATGTAATAAAATTATCATGTTTCCATGTATTTTTCATACTCAATCCTATAGTTTATGTGTTGGAATTTTTTTGCAAGGATTTTATTATGGTATGTAAAAGTTTGTTCAATAAAATTAGAATTCATCTATTTAATTAACAATTGGATGTTATTAACATTATTATTAATAAAAGAACAATGGCAAACAATGTTTTTCCTAAAATGATTGAATTTCCTAACACAATTAATTAAAAAAGACATCATTATACAAAACAAATGGCAAGTGAAAAATTGTAACTATTGTGACATATACTCTGTCAATTGGAATTAGAAGTTACACACAACATTTTAAAAGTATCACCAAAAAGCATCATGATTTTAACATATAACTGTATTTTTTTATTAGTGTTGCCAAATTTCGTTTATTATTGCATAGCCTTTCTGTCCTCATTTGTTGTTTGGATGACATTTTTAGTAATGTAATTAAATTTGTCCCTAAGCATAAATTTTCTTCCTTGCTATATATTTTTTTAATATCTTGGCTCATCTTGTTTATACCTCAAAGAATGTTCAATGATAATATTGTGCATTCTCAATTTTATACCTTAACCATTCATATGTCAATTGTGTTAGTTTTTAGGCTGCTTTTGAATTAGAATTAAATTATTTAATTAGATAGTAAGCTTTTTAATTTTTATTTTATATGTTAAGAGCATTTAGAGGATGCAAAGAAGAAGGTTTAAAGCTTTATTTGAGTTGATGTTGTCGTTACCATCACAGGGAAACCTGTAACTGTGGGCTTATTACAAATATTACTATATGAGTTACTGTTGTAATCACAGTTTTAGTGTGAAGAATGGCTACCTAATTTGGCCTGTGATCACAGGTTGCTCAAGTGCTGCAGAACCCACTTAAAAAGAGGAGCGATTTAATAGGATTTTAAGGGTAACTTGTGAATACTATTTAAAGGGATTTTTGGGATGCATTTTGAAAAATAAAAACACCATTATCGAGGCACAAGAAACCCTAAGGAAGAGAAAAAAAATGGAGTTCGTGAAGATTAAAGAGTTCAATTATAAATTTTATGGGGTTTGGTTATAGATTGAGAAATCATAATTCTAATTACTTTATGAACATAAATTCATTTGTTTATAATTGGAGACAATATGAATAATGGAATCCTTAAATGAGTAGTGCTTCAAAATTCATAATTTCAAGGTTTAAATTATTATATTGCAATGAGTATTAGATTTGATTGACTTTAATTTTGGGTTATGAATTGAATCTATTTAATTCTTAAGAAAGGTTAAGCATTTGCAAGGATACTTAAGGTAAGCTTAATAGATTCATTGACTAGGATAGCTTAATGATTGTAATGGAACTTAATTCCTAGCAAGTTTTAATTATTCATATTTACATATCTCAATTATAGTAGTATTATTTATTTTTGCATTAAGCCTTAGATTAATTTGTTATAATTCAGAACCAAAGCCTTAAACAATTAGGAATAAGTTAATAAGTGGATAATTCATAGATTTTGAGGTAATGATATCTATACTCTACTACTTATCGATTTCATTCACTTGTGGATTAAAAATATTAATCTAACATCATGATTAATCTTGTTTCTATTGGATTAAGGGAACAATTTTTTATTTTTATTTTTATTTTTGAGTTTTTTTTTATTTTGGTGGAGTTATTTTTTGTGTATGCATAATAATCGAATGTTAGGAAAGGAACTACTCTTATAAAATTTTAGAGCTCGCCAGGTTTAAAGAAGAAAACTATAGGTGTTTAAGGGAAGAATCAATCACAATGGCAAATCAAGGAGGAAGTGACACAATTGATACAAAGATTCTCTTAAACACATCAGTATCGGGTTTAAGAGGAACACAATAGAGCATCACAAGGTTGAACATTAAAGCTAATAATTTTAAGAATAAATCGGCCTTGTTATAGATGATTTGACTAATTTTTTAGTTTTATGGCATGATAAATGAAGACCCAAATGATCATATTGCCAATTTCTTAATAGATCCATGATACGCTTAAGTACAATGGAGTGTCTCACGACACACTTCGGTTAAGGTTATTTTCATTCACTTTAAAGGATAAAACTAGAGCATGGTTGAAGTCTCAACCCCTAGGTTTTTTTACTAACTAGGATTATCTTACGAAAGCATTTCTAGCAAAGTACTTTCTACCATTTAAGACAACAAAGGTTATTAAGGATATTCTCACATTCCAACAATTTGATAATAAGCCATTAAGTAAGGCATAGGAAGATTCACGAAGGTACAAAGGAGCTACCCACATTATGGATCACTACAGGATGTGTTGATAAGGACTTTTTAAAATAGAGTGACTAGCTCTATAAGAGACTCCATTGATGCTAAAGCTATTGGATTTTTAATGAGAAAAATTATTAATAAGGCTACACAACTTTTAGTGAGAATGGCATTATCTATAGCCTTCAAAGCTTGCTAATTTAGAA
This sequence comes from Mallotus nudiflorus, assembly GCA_947683625.1. Classification (NCBI taxonomy): domain Eukaryota; kingdom Viridiplantae; phylum Streptophyta; class Magnoliopsida; order Malpighiales; family Euphorbiaceae; genus Mallotus; species Mallotus nudiflorus. The sequence goes on from CANTUR010000067.1 coordinate 1,204,820, forward strand.
AGTAAGTAGGAAAGCTAGAATTAAACACAATGGTAGCTCTTTAAGCACGAATTGTTGCATTTTCAAAGCAAATTGGAAACCTTGGTCATAAAAGCTAATTTGACCCTTATATTATTTTTAGGTGAGTCTTATAGTTTATTAGGACATGCTTATGATGAATGTGGTATGTGTGATGCAAGTATAATGGGGAAGGCTACATAAAGCAAGCTAACTATACAGGGAATCAATTCTAAGGTAGACAAGCCAATAATCTCTACTATAACACGTACAACCCAAGATCACTTAATCACCTAAACTTTTCTTGGAATAACAATAATAATTTAGTTGTGTCGAATGTCCCTAATAATAATAATAATAATAATAATAATAATAATAATAATAATAATAATAATAATAATAATAATAATAATAATAATAATAATTTTATAAGTCAATAAGGACTCCTATGATTTCATCAATCTTAGCAATATAGGATGGCTTCAGTTTAGAGCAACTTAGATAAATTATTGGATGTCATTACCAATAAGTTATTAAATCAAGATGAGAATCAAAAGAGGATGGTTTAGTGGAGGCTAAATTTAATCAAATTTTAAAGAACTACAAATCTTTGATTCAAAATATTAAATTTTAGTTATGAAAACTTTCCAACATAGTAGAAATCAGAAGAAGTGAAAGCTATCACTCTAAGGAGTGGAATAGAGGAAAAATATTAAGCTAAAATCTTTAAGGAAGCTAAGAAAAAGGAAGATGATCAATATGTAATTATTGAGCATTAAGGATATCAAAAAGTCAAGCAGAAGCTTCGAATCCTTCATCTTCGACATATGCAACAAAGATACCATTTCCCCAAAGGTTGAGGAAACAAAAAGAAGAGGAGCAATTTTTCAAAATTTTAAAAAGTTGCAAATCAACATACCTCTTGCAGATGCCTAAGTATGTCAAATTCTTAAAGGATTTGATCATTAACAAGCGTATATGAGAGTATAATGAGACTATGCTTTGACAGAGAAATGCAACTCAATTATATATCTGAAAATACCAACCAAATTAAAATATTTAATTTGGAGTTTTACTATTTCTTATATTGTTGGAACTATTTAGTTTTTTATATGTTTATGTGACTTAAGAGCTAGCATTAATTTAATGCCCTTGTCTATTTTCATGAAACTTGGACTTAGAGATATAAAAGCTACTAACATATCATTATAATTGCCAGATCATTTAATCAAGAAGTCTTATAGGGTGATAAAAAATGTACTTATGAATGTAGACAAGTTTATTTTTCCTATTAATTTTGTTATTTTAGATTTTAAGGAGGATAGAATTTGGTAATTGATTTTAGGATGTCCTTTCTTAAATATTGGTGTAAAGCTTTATTTGATGTGGATAGGGGTATGCTAACTTTAAGAGTAAGGAGGTGAGAGTATAGAGTTTGTTATGTTAAAATTGATGAAATTCCCTTTTAGAGGATAAGTGTGTATGAAAATTATTATAATTAAGGAGTGTGTGAGTGAGGTGCATTTTTTAGCAATGAGAGTGATAATGAAGAATTAAAAGAGGTTGAAATAAAGGGTGAGATTGAATAGAAGCACACATTCACTAAACCTAAGCTTTTGGTTAGGAGTGATAAACATGCACCTCTTTTAATTGAAAAACCATATAAGCTTGAGCTTAAATCACTACATAGTCACTTAAGATATGCCTTTATAAAAGAAGATAACACATTAACTATTAGCATTTAAAATAAATTGACCATTGAGTAATAAAAGAGGGTGTGTAAGGTAGTAAGGGGTAAATTTCAAGCTATGGGGTGGTAGATTTCTGACATAAAAGGAATTAGTCCCTTTATCTTCATACATAGAATTCACATAGAGGGGGCGCATAAGCCTATAACTAAGCGACAATAAAGGCTAAACCTAAACATGAAAAAAGTAGTGAAAAAGAGAGTGAGTGGGTATGTCTTATGTAGTGTGTGCTTAAAAAGAGTTGGATGATAGTGGTAGAGAATAAGGAAACTGAGTTAATTTCAAAGAGGTTAGTTGATGGGTGGCATGTATGTATAGATTATCAAAAGTTGAATAACATTACTAAGAAAGATCATTTTCCCCTTCCTTTTATTGACTAAATGTTAGAAATAATTATAGGTCATATTTATCATTATTTTCTTGATAAATAGTCTAGTTATAATTAAATTTTCATATTTCCCGAGGATTAAGAGAAAATAACTTTTACATGCTCGTATTGTACTTTTGTTTACTGATGAATGTCATTTAGGCTATGTAATACACATGTAAAGTTTTAAAGGTGTATAATGATAATATTCTCTAATTTGATAGAGGATATTATAGAGGTATTTATGGATGATTTTTTTCGGTGATTCTTTCAATTTGTTTTTAGCTAACCTTAAAAGGGTACTCAAGCATTGTGAATAGATTAATCTTGTGTTGAATGAAGAGAAATGCCACATAACGATGGATGATGAGATAGTCTTAGGGCGTAAGAAATTAATAAAAAGGAATTAAGATTGATAGAACCAAAATAGAAATCCTTAAGAAATTGCCACATTTTACATCAATTAAAGGAGTTAGAGGTTTTTTAAAGCATGTTGGTGTTTATAGGCATTTTATTATAATTTTTTTTTAAATTTCTAAACCTCTAACTTTTCTATTGATTAAAGATGTGCCTTTTGAGTTTAATGATGATTAGTTGTGTGCTTTTAATAGATTGAAAGAGGCACTTATTCCAACACTTATCATTACACCTCCAGATTAGTTTCTACCTTTTGAAATCATATATAATGCAAGTAATTACACAATTGGAGCTTTTTTCAGACTAAGTAAGGATAAAAGACTTCAAGTCATTTATTATACAAGTCAAATATTGACAAATGTACATTTGAACTATACTAATAAGAGATGTTAGCAGTAGTTTTTGAAGTGGATAAGTTCTATGCTTATCGTCTTGGCTCAAAGGTCATCATCTATACTAACCATTCGATAATTTGGCACCTACTTACTAAGAAAGATACCAAACCTTAACTTATTAGGTAGATGTTGCTATTACACGAGTTTGATTTGGAGAAAAGGGATAAGAAAGGTTCAGAGAATTTAGTGGTAGGGCATTTTTTATGATTAGAGTGAGATGGGGATAATAGTAAGCAAGTTACCATTGATGATAATTTTCCTGATGAGTTTATTCTAGCCCTACAACATTTTTTCACACCTTGGTATGCAGACATAATAAAGTATTTAGCCAAGGGTATTTTGCTTGATGAGTTAAATGCATTGAATTTGATTTTCTTGAACATGTGTTATAATCTCCCTTTAATGCTTAGTGTGTAGCTTTTAATCTAGATTAATAATTTGAAGTTACGAATTTTTAAACTTTTAATGAACTTAATACTTACTTTCTTTTTGAGTAATCGAATTTCACGTATTGATGCTTTAAGGATGGTGAATTTTTTATAAATGTGCGTATAAAGATAGTCGAGAAAGGAAAAAATGAATAAAAGATGAGATGAGCATAAACATAATCACCATGTGAACAATAGCATGGAATGTAAAATGCACTCGCATGCAAAAAGGAAAAAGATAGTTAATGTTATCTTATATATGCTTAATTTGTGTATGTTTTATTTATTTATTTTTTATCATTTTTGGATGTTAGCATATGAATTTTCATAAAATTATTTCGAAAGTTTGCTCTTTGCTTGGTAATTTACATATCCTTAACTTGGAGTTATTTGTTTAGTTTTAAGTTATAAACTTTGTATTAATTAAGAGGAGACTATGTTCAAGTTAAAATTTATCAATCTGTTTAATTCTTTATGTTGATGGGAGGTCCTTATCACATTTACTAGAGGACAAGTAAAGATTTAACTATAAGGGTGTTTGATTATGTGTAAATTGTGTTAGTTCTTAAGTTGTTATTTATATATTTTTAGGTTAGAGTTAAATTATTTAATTAGATAGTAAGGTTTTAAAAATTTTTTTTTTTTGTTTAATGGGCAAAGAGCATTTGGAGGATGCAAAGGAGGTTTAACGCTTTATTTGAGTTGATGTTGTTGCTCCTATCATAGGGAAACATGCAATTATAGGCTTGTTGCAATAACTGTTGTATGAGTTACTACTGTGATTGTAGGTTTGGTGCTAAGAATAACCTATTAGCTTCGGTTGTAATCACAACTCTAAACTTATGATCTTAGTTGCTCATGTGTTGTATATTCCCATATATAAGTGGTATGATTTAATAAGATTTTAAGAGAAACTTATAAAGAACATTTAAAATTATTTTTGGGATTCATTTTTTTTGAAATAAAAAACAACACCACAATGGAGGCATAAGAAACACTAAAGAAGAGATCAAGAGTGGCGTCCGTGAAGATTAAAAAGTTCAATCATAGATTCTTTTCCTTTTATTTCTCTTTTCTTTTGTAACTACTCATGGGTTTAACTTATGATTTTATAAGGATAATTTTCTTTATATTAGGTTGAGTTTTTTTAATTGTTACGAATTGTTTATTAGATCATGATTTAAGTTTTATAGTATAATGAATCTATGAGTTTTCTTGCATATTATGTTCATTAATGAATCTATCTTCATGCTTGTTAATGCTTGATCATCATTAACATGATTTGTGGTTAGGCTATAAATTGAAAATCATAATTCTAATTGCTTTATGAATATAAATTCATTTATTTATAATTGGAGATAATATGAATAAAGGAATCCTTAAATGTGCAGTGCTTCATGATTCATAATTTTGAGGTTTAGGTTATTAGATTGTAATGAGAATTGGATTTGATTTATTTTAATTTTGGGTTATGAATTGAATCTATTTAATTCTTAAGAAAGGTTAAGCTGTGCTTAAGGGAACTCAATGTATGCAAGCTTAATAGATTCATTGACTAGGGCAGCTTAATGATTGTGATGAAACACAATTCCTAGCAAGTTTTAATTATTCATATTTACATATTTTGATTATAGTAGTTTTATTTATTTTTGCATTAAACCTTAGATTAATTAGTTATAATTCAAAAATGAAACTTTAAACAATTAGGAATAAGCTGATAGGTGGATAGATTGTAGTCTCTAAGGGAACCATATCTATACTATACTACGTATTGATTCCGTGCATTTACGGATTTTATACAATATTAGCTTGTAATATTTTAAACAAAAATTAATTTTTTATACATATGGCTAGAATTGTGTGAAAATAATGTATCATATAACCTACAAAATAAATAAGCACCCATGAGGGTGGAAAGGGTAAAAATAAGTATTACCTTGCTTAATTAAAATTCAAGCAATAATGTCTAAATCTTGTTTTTGTATTATTAATAAATATTATTTAAATGCAATCAACACTTTTTAGTACAATTAGATTAAAAAATATTAAAATTATAAAGCTTTTGTACTTTTAATATAATCATAGTGCTAACCAATATAACAATAAAAGGGACATTCAAATTAGTCCACTTATAGAATTAGTTATTGCATAACTTTTAGCCATAGCTCTTTTTAAGGAAGAATACATTTTTGTCCACTTAACTCTTTTTTTAACTAAAGCTCCTAGTTTTGAATTATTAGATTCTCCATAAAATAATATTTTTCTGTAGCTAATATTCTGGCACGACCAACTTTGAGCTATTATAACCCAACTCATGCACGATTACAAGAATTTGGTCCTATAATATGCATTCCATGGAAAACCTAGAAATGTTGGTGTAAGATTATTAAATCTTAATAAATGAAGATGTCTGGTACTAGCATATATGAAAATCCTTCACCATTGTGTGGATTCACATAGCCATTAGTAATTAATGCATTAACTTGACCATTAAGTGTTTGTCTAACTAAACTTTGACAATTTTGAAAAATAATAGGTCCCTCCTAAAATATAAAATCCATAGTTCCATATATGAAACACTCATGAAAATGTTATGGACCTTGTTCAAATATATAAAGTATCTTGATATCTTTTAAATGTTACCCAAAAAGATGTAGAATTTACAAAATTTGAAAGAAGAGCAATAACTTGCTCATTTTTTTGCTCTAATTGGATTATAGATGGTCACACTTATTGCTAAAAATCCATTTTCATAAATTATTACAATAGTAGAATCTATTTGTCAAAAAATGTGTTTAATTACTTTTGTTGTTGGTAATGATAGTCTCATCAATGTTGTCATCAACAAATGTAATTTTAGTTTTCATAACATGAATTTGAAAACCTTCTTTATAGATGCCATTATTCATATGTATCATAAAATGAGACAAACTACCATTTAGGAAACTTTTAAGCCTCATTTATGCTTTTGAAATTATGAGAGCCATATATGCCTATAGTGATATTTTTAGTAAATTGTTAAAAGTATCCCATATATGAAATATAAAAATAGTTTAAGTGGCTTATAAGTGGTGTAAATTGGGGTTTAACGGAAGCCAACTGATTTTGTGATAGAGAGGTCCAATCCCATTTCTAGGTTAATATAGGTTATGAGTGGGCTAACTCTTGGCCCATGGAGTTTTTTGATATGGTAACCTTGGGTTTGATTAAGATGTATGTGGTATGTGGCAATTGGACCAAGCCTAGTTGCACTTAAAGGAAGGTATTGGAGATATCCCATATTTGAAATATATAAAATAGTTTAAATGGCTTATAAAGAGAGTGGTAGACACAATAATATATAAATTTTTCAAATTGACGATGAAGTAGAAGAGGAAGAAAAATGAAAAATGATTTTGAGAAAAAAGAGAAGGAGAAAGAAAAAAAAATTGAGATAGAAAGTGGAATATAACTTTGTCATTGAGAAATTGAATATCCATTGTTTCTTATCTATGTGCAAGACTTGGAACAAACAAAATAAAATTCATGGCTTTTTCCAAATGGAGAGATTTTTAAGATAGGAGGACAAAGAAAAAGGATTTTGAGATAGAAAATGGATTATAAATTTGTCAGTGAGATATTAGATGTTCATTATTGCTTGAATATATGCAATAAAATCCATGGTTTTTTTTTCAAATAAATGATGAAAAAGAAGAGGAGGAGAAGGAATTTTGAGATAGAAGAGGAGGAGAAAGAAAAGAGATTTTGAGATAAAAAAAAAAGGATTAAAAATTTGTTCTCAAGAAATTAAATGTTTATTAATTCTTATATATATGTAAAACTTGGAAAAAAATCATGAATTACGAGCATCATGTCTTATAGATATGTTTAGAGATGAGTATACCCCAAATTATCCATAAAAAAAAAAAAAAATCTTTTCATAGTTATTTCCAATGTAGCTAACCTTGAGTATTTACAATCGAAGTCATATAAGATTGCACGAAATTTTTCTTGGATATGCTTTCCATGGGCGACCTAAATGGTTGGTTGGAGATCTTTAGATTCCAATAAATCTTAATAATGAGTAACATTGAAAAATTGAAATGAGAATCTTTCATTCTTTGTTTTTTATACTCACATGCATTCACGGTTAATGTGTTGGCTTGACCATGAAGAACTTCTCTAGCAACAATTTGACACTTTTAAAAAAGTGCAACTCCTTCTCAAAATATAGAATCTACTATTACATGTATTAAACACTTTCGATAAAATAGAGAATCATATTTTACATATAGCCAAGTACTATGTAATCGGTATCATATATAATGAATATTTTCTAGAACTTAAAAAAAGAGTGATAATTTGCCCTCCCTTTTTTTTTCACTCGTAGTGTTTTTTATGGTTAAATCCGTACCATGTCACTAAACATTTACTATGGTAGAATTGGTTATTGAAAACTTTGAACTATTACTACTAGAGATAATAGTTTTGTCAATGCCATCACAATTAATGCGTTATTTATTTTTTGAGGAAGTACAATAATGAACTTTGCATAAATGTCTTGCTTAATGTGTATAATCAAGCAAGATAAACAATAGTTGGAATAGTTTAGCAAGCCCTCACCTATAGTTTTAAAATCACCAAAGCGTCCTAGGCTATGATTGCACGTGAAGTAAAGGCTTTTTCATGTTGTGCATAAATATACACCAAACTATATATATATATATAGGTTTACACCAATATGCTTATATAGCCCCCCTAGAAATTAAGCTTGCAACATTATTTTCGTAGCTACAACAAAGTTGATAACTAGTAAAATGTTTTATATGTAATTTAATATTGATGTAAATATCTGGAATCTTAAAAATAATATAAATTTATCATTAAAATGTATTTATTATTTAATTAAAAAATAAAATTTTAATAAGGTAGAGTTTGGTCAGGTCAATTTTTCCCCACCAAATAAAATTTTAAAATGCTTAACCTAAATTCGTCTATAAATAATCAAATTCATAAAAATATGTATTTTAATATTCTCATATAATATATTAAGGATAATTGCTATTTTATCTGTATTTTGGCCTATTACACTATTTCATTTCTGATATTTAAAAAAATATCTATTCATTCCTAAACAACAGTTAACCTTCATTAGTCCTTCTGTAGGGATAAAATAGTACATAAATTTTATAAATGTCAGAGATAAATACATTTTTTTTCAAATGTTAAAAATAAAATAGTATAATAGGTCATAAAATAGAGATGAAATAATAATTCTCCCAATATATTAAATAAAGAAAATTTTAATTAGGTTGGAGAGGATCAGGTGAGGTCAAGCTTGACTTGGTAACCTATAACCAATTGCGACCCAAAACTTTAATCAAAATCATAAAATAGATTGAAATATAATAATATGCAATTCATCCAAGTGCAAAATTTTTTTTTCTAAAAAAAAAATTTTAAGAAAAAATAAATTTAACGGAAAAATTCTCTCATTTATAAATGTATTATTTTCATATGTTAGACTATCTTCAGCCCATAACTTGAAAATATAGTTTCTACAGTGCATTTATTCCAACTCATTATTTCATATTACCTTTAAATTTTTTTTTTATATATTCCTTTTTATATCTAACGTTATATTTCATTTTACTAATATTATATCATTTATACATTTAAATATTATGCCTATTTTTACTTTTGGTTTTCATATATGTCCAACAAAATATTTGCATCAATTATCAATTAATTTTATTAAAAATAATAGATTAATTATTTCTTATAAATTATAAAATAAATTTACTATTTATAGATTAATTGAAAATAAAAACTTCAAAAATAAAGTTAAATATTTCATTCAATAACTAAAAAAGGACAAATAAAATTTTTTATTGCATAATTATTTTTTATATTTCATATTTATTTTCAATATTATTTTTCAAGTTTAAAAAATAATTATATTATTTAAAATAGAAAATTAGACTAAATTGTATATACAGGAATTTGGATTAACATGTTTAAAGAACTTATAAATACAAAAAGATAGAGGATGTATTTGTAAAAAAAAAAAAAGTGAAAATGCCGTTTTTAGCTATAGTATATTTGGACAGTTCAGGGCAAGGGAAAATTGGCCAAGGAAATGGAGTGTGATTGGAGGTGAAAGCGTGCAATAGATTATGGTCATAAGAACAAAAGAAATTTAAAACGAAGATTAAAGGGTTACTATAATATATAATGGAAATGAATAATTTAATAAAATAATAGGTTGGACCAATAATTATATTCATCTAATAATCAAGTTAATTAATTATTTTGTCAAAAACAGAGTACTTTAGTTTCAACATTTTGACTCATTAGAATCTCTTAATTTCATATCCAAAATTCAATTTTTTCTAATGATCCCACCTAACGTTCAAGAGTCAATGCTTCCAGAATAGTATGTGGAAATCAGAAGTTAACACGTAGTTCAAAAACACAATCAACTTACAACTACTTTCTACTTATTATTATTATTATTATTATACTCAATAAATACATAAATAATAATATATAAAATTAATACAATAAAATAAAAAATAAAAACTTAATAAAAAAATTACTATAATTCAATAACTTAAAAATGCATTTCACCTTCAAATAATTGTTTTTTTTTTTTAGTTCTATCGCTGTAAGTATTTGACAAAAGTAGGGCGAAAAATTCCAACCGGATTAGTCATTAAGTGGGCTCCATGTGCCAATGATTCACACTATGAAAAAAAAAAAAAGAAGGGCGAAAAGTATTGTACAAGGTGGAAATCTAGATACGGAGTTGGTGGAATTTGGTGATTGAATTTGATGGCCATCACTTCAAAACCTGCAAAAATCAACAACATGCCCAGATAATTAATGATTAACTGCCTGGGGCCCAATCCACAAATTTTTTACAACAAATCACAACTGTAGAAAAAAATTACTTTTTTTTTTTACTGTTTTGCTCAATCTCTGTTTCTGATTGCAGTAAAAAGAAAGGTAAAAATGTGTAGGAAATTAGTATACTTAGTAATGGGATGAAAAGTCCTAATTTTCTATGAGAAAAATAAAAGAAAAGTAAAAAAAGATAACAATTGCTATATATATTGAGCCTTAAAATCATAAATAAAAAATTTAATAATTATTTATCTTCATATTAAAATATTTATTTTTAATAAAATATTTATTATAGTTTTTTAATATTATTTTTTAATTAAAATACTATTATAATATTGCTCAAATTATAAAAGTTTTTATATACTATGTATTTTTTAACTTCAAATCACTCAATTATTTTTCTAAACAATTAAAAATTCTATTTTTAAAATTTTTCTTAACTATTATACATATTCCAATAATAATAATAATTTAAAAGTCTCAAACTAAATTCTATTACATTTAAAAATAATGGCAATAAAAATTAAAGAAAATAAAATTAATGTAATATATTTTATTTTTAATTTATTTAGTTACTTTTTTCTTTATAAAAATTCATATTTTTTTTAAAATACATATGTTTTATTCAATATAAAACATTTTAATTATCCTACATCCAAAATACTATTCTTTTTTTCATTAGAAATTATGTATTTTATTCTAATTAACACATCTAGATTTTATTCAATTAAGAACATATTTTTATTTTTATTTAATGTAAGTAAAAAAGCGTAACTTATCAATTATTTTTTATTTTTATTTTATTTCTCCAATTATTATTATTACTATGCATATTAAAAATATATTTATGTACTTTTAATAAAATTATTATGATAACTTTATAAATTTTCATTTTTATATTTAATTAATTTATAATTTTAAATTTATTTAATAATTATATTTAAATATTTATATTCTTTAAATTTCGTACAACACGTAGATTCATAACTAATTATTTTTAAATAAAATAACATAACAAGTGTAGTTGTCAATTTTTATTTAAAATAACATTCTTTTTTGATAGAATAATGTAATAGTTAACGGAATCAAAATGAAAGGAATATTTAATTTACTTTTAAATATGTAGGGTCAAAGTAATAACTATGACTTAAATTCAAGAGATAATAGTAATTATTAGTTTTTTTTAACTTATAACGGTTAAAATTGGGATTGCAATTTTTTTATAACTATTTAGAAGTTATTCTATAGAGTCCTTCTTCATTATAAACGTATGTATATATATAAATAAAATTATAATCGTTAGATTAATATTTATTTAATTATTGTCATTGATGCATATTATAGTTATTAATACAAAAAGATAATCAATTATTCTAATTAAATACAAATTAATATAATAGTTTTAATTTCATTTATACAGATATAAATATTTACTCTGTAACAACAGTCAAAAAATAAATATAATTATAAGAAGATAGTACCGTAGTCCTTTCTTTTGAATTGAAAGGACACATTTATTGGGTGTACTATATTTAATGTAACATAAAAATAAATATTTCATTTTTATTTGTTAAATATAAATTACTTGATTAATGTTTATAAATCCTACCATAAAATATAATATACTTACAATAAGTAAGAATCTTCTTGTATAATATAAAAATAGGCAAAGAGAAGTTAAATAGTAAAAGTTTGTTGAGATTTATTATTATGTATACTTTGATTTATATTTTTTAAAAAATTTGGGCAAATTTAATTGTTATTATAATATTTGTGGTTTGTATTTTTAATTAAATTAAAATTTATTCATATTTTTATTATGAAAATATGGAATATTTGCACAATTGGTATGTGATCTTTTAAATTTTTACTGCTTTGGTGGTGAGACTTTTTTTTTTTTTTTTTTTTTTTTGCAATCAAGTTTTTGAACTCAATATTTTGTCTCAAATTAGTGCTTTTGACCAATGAGTGGTGGCTTGATTGTCCAGTCATCACATGTGAGACCCACCCTTAACTATGTAACTTGCCACATCAACATTCTCTTATGAAATGTCATATTAAATGACTAAACTGCCCTCATCTTCTCCTTCCTCATAACCCACACCCAAATATTGAAATTAAGGTTCTTCAATTTCTACAATTGAACAAAAAAAGAAACCTTCTCTTGCCTAGATCAAATGGCAAGGGAAGGCCCCATGAGGGTCATGGGTTCAAGACCTAGCGGGTACCAAAATCAAGATTCTTAGATCTTGATGTACCCAAATAGGTCAATATTGCTAATATATATATATATATATATATATATATATATATATATATATATATATATATATACACACTTTGTAATATGTTGTAATACTCCCTTTGGTCAAAAAAAGAAAAAAGAAAGGAAGCAGCTATTTTAATCACAAAATCAAAGTACATGTTGATTTAAATAAGGTTGAGCCTTTAACTATAGTTGTGATGCTACCCCAACTTTCACTCTGGCATGTTCAACTCTTCAATCTCCTTTCTTTGTCATCACCTCTACCAAAAAAGGAAGGGGGAGGGGGATATTACCTAAAAAAATCCCAATCTTTGGGGGTATTTTCAAATAAAATCCAATCTAATTTTTCCTTTCAAATCAAACCACAACCTTTAAAATGTTATTAAAAAAAATCCTCCTTGGATGACTACATTGGTAATAGGAGATGAAACTATTTTTTTTCTGATTCATGGGGCCCACTTGGATGACCGTATTGGTAACAGAAGATGAAACCAATGTATTTGCCCCCAAATTGATAATTGTATTTGTCTAAACAGTTTACTAATTCAAAATGAAACACTCAATTGGAGAGGAGAAAATATCAATTTAGGGGCAAATGTATTGGTTTCATCTCCTGTTACCAGTACAGTTATCCAAGTGGGCCCCATGGATCAGAAAAAAAGTTTCATCTCCTGCTATTAGTATAGTCATCCAAAGAGGACTTTTTTCTATAATGTTTTAAAAGTTGTGATTTGATTTGAAAGAAAAAATTAGATTGGGTTTTATTTGAAAATACCCCTAAATGTTAGAATTGTTTATGTAATTTCGAAAAAAAAAAACTGTTTTTACATTCTTAGTTGCACATCTCTGTATCCCTCTTAACCTTTTATATCAATCGAACTAGGCCTTGCAATGCAATATTAAAGAACCAATTTCATTATTGTTTTAACATTTGTGGGTTCCTTTGTCTTAGTAAGATTAAGGAATGTCTTATATTTTTCAGCAAGAGTTATTCTTGTAGTCTCTTTTTAAGTGTATTTGTGTCTCTATCAACCGCTTTTAATGGAGCCTTATTGGTGACCCACTACCTCTCAGCCTCTCAAAGTTAAAGCAGTGGTGATGGATGTTAAGATTTCTTTTTCCTATAAGTCCTCCTCTGATTCATTGCCTTTTCCTCTCTACCTCATTAATGCTCTTTGCTCCACCTTGTTGTTTTAGGTTGTTTATTTTCTCCTCACTCACTGGCATGAGAAGATGCACACTTCCACCCCTCTTCACGTCATTTCCCTCTCTAAAATTGCCTCTGCTTTTAATAAATCAAGCAAATTTTCAAGGCATCAGAGCATCAAGTGTACTCTTTTCTTTCAGATTTGGAAAGAATATGTATTAGAGATTTTCTTGTAGCACTGGTAATGTCATGGGTGAGCTTTTTTCTTCAAAATGCTTTTCCAGACATGGATGATATTGGCATCTTTGGTGAGCTCTTTTCTTTCTTTCTTTCTTTGTTCATTTTCTTCTTAAAAATCTTTTATCTAATGTTGAATTGTCGAAACTCAATTATAGGTAACTTCTATTTAAGCTGTTGTGAACTAGATTAAAGGAAGGGTGAAGTCAATTGTATGCAAGGTGATTATCAAGGTTGAGGTAGTGAAAAAGGTTTTAAAGATGAGTGTTAAGACATTGGTTGAGCTTAATATGCTTTTGGTTCTGCCATGGCTGGAGCTCTAGGGGCTTCAATGCTTATGCTAGTAACATTATGACTTGATCCATCTTGAGATGTCACAATGGTATGGTTATTTTTTTCTTGGAAAAGTCTTAAAATATGGTGATAGTAGTGAAAAGCTTAGCTAATTAGGTGTTAAATATAACTCTAAGATTCTTTTGAGTCATGTCTTAATTGAGGAGAGCAAGTCTTTAAATTAGGAGTTAAATGCTGACGAACAAGAGACATAATGAGGGGTCATTGCCAATCGAGGACTTTGAGATTTTTACTGGTGTTAGTTTTGCCTTATCTTATGGTTAATACACATTATATATCTTCATGTGAAGTGTTGTTTGTGTTTTACAAAAGAGGTTGCTTTTTCTTTTATGACTTTTCTAGGTAAATTAACATCTGATACAACTCTTGATCCTTCTGGTCTAGTAGTCGTTGTTGTTTGCCATGGATTTACTATTTTTGTTACACTCAAACATTGGATGTACAAACATCTCTGGTGGCCATGTTAACCTTGCTGTCACTTTTAGGTTGGCTCTTGTTTGTGACGAAGATATATAATATGTACTTCTTTAGATTATGTTTTTTTATTGAATTGTAGAAATTGAAGAATTCTAATTTCAATGTTTGGGTGTGGGTTATGAGGATAGAGAAGATGAAAAGCTTGAAATGTTATTGTTCTTCTTCTTTAGATTGTGTGTGTTTTTTTATTTTGCTCACAAAGAAATCAATAAAAGTTATGAGGGCATTTTTGTCATTTAATATGATATTTCATCAGAGTATGCTAATGTGGCGAGCTACATAACTGAAGATGGGTCACACATGTGTTGACTAGACACTTAAGCCACCACTTTTCGGTCAAAACCACTTAAATGATACAAAATTAGTGAGTTCAAACACTTGATTGTAAAAAAAAAAGTCCAACCACCAAAATAGCAAAAATTGAAAAGTTTCCACACCCAATTTGCAATTTTTCCTAAAAATATTTGTTATTGTAATATTAGAGTTAAGCACGAGATAGAGAAAATACCAAATTAAACTGAAATTTCTAATTGAAAGGCTTTAAAACTGTACCATACCAAATAATTTTAATCCCGAACCAAATTTTATGATTAATTTTGTACATTGCTAGATAGTTACAAAAAAAAAAAAACCAAATTGAGAACTGTACCAAATCATATTAGAATTATACATAAATTGAATATAGCACCGAATATTAATTTAATAAGTAATACATAGATATTAATAAATAATAGTAAGTAGTATTTTAATTATGTACTTTTAATTATATTGTCAAGTAACATACATATGTATAATAATATATGATAAAAATTAATATGTTTTGTGATTAAAATGTAATAAATAAATTGTTAACAAAATATTTTTATTAATTTTATTATTATTAATATTATTATCATTGTTACTACTAGTACTAGTACTACTATCATTATTATTATACAATTAACAAGTAAAAATATGAAATGTCTATTATATTGCAATTTAAACTTAAAATATAAAAATACAAATTCATATTGCATAGTAAAAATAAAAAAATATATTATTTCAAAAATAAAGAAAAATGGTGTAAGTAAAAACATAAAAAAAAAAAAATTAAAAGTTATGATAAAAAAAAAGAAACTTCAAGGGTAAAATGTGATTGATATGGGATATGAACAATCAGGCTTTAAAGCCCATAAGGAATGGATAATATCCAAGATGCCCAAATCCTTTAGGTATAAGGCTCCGTTTATTTATGAAAAATATTTTCTATTTTCTGAAAAAAATATTTTCTAAAGAAAATATTTTTCAATGTTTGGCTACAATACTAAAAGACAATAAATGATGAGAGAATGCATTGGAAAATAAAAGAGAAGGTAATGAATGAGAAGAGAAGACATTGAAAAAGATATTGGAAAATGATTTTCCATCCTTAGAATGAGAAATCATTTTCCTTTATTTTGAAGTTATTTTCCTTTAATTTATTTTCTTTGGTAATCTAAACACTGAAAAACGAGGAAAAATATTTTATGCAAAAATATTTTCCAAATATTATCCACAAACAAGTAGAGCCTAAATGTTCTATTCAAACTTAAAATTTTTTGGAGGCATAATCCCACTTCATTGAGGATCCTCACATAAGAATTAGTACTATATCAATTTTGTACTCTTTATCACTACATATGCATATCATGCCTTATTATATAGTTGTAAGATATACATGTGGAATCTAACTTAAGCATTAAAGCACCTATGGATAAAAGATTCCAAGGTCACTATAGATTTTCTTATGCTTGCAATTTCTAGCATCATTGAAATTATTAAATGGCATCATTTATAGGAAGCAAGATTTTACTTTCCTAAGTCTTATGATATTTAGCATTGGAGAACTCTTCTCAAGAGATGACAAACACCTCAAAATCCCCCATCTACATATAAGACACTCACGACCTCTAGAATAGATAAAATGTCAACTCCCTTTTTGATTCCTAACCTTTAAATTATATCTACTCCCATAATCAAGCCAAACAAGATAAGACATTTTCACCACATCTAGTTTATTATGGTAATTTACCTAACCACTAAACTTAGCTAGCTTTCAAAATCCATGGCTAGTTATTTCAAGTTATGTATCTCTATTATTGCCACCTTATTTTGCATCTTTCTAGCATGTAAACTAACCTTTACCTTCATTTCCTTTTCTAACCCTATTCGAATATCCTATTGCTATAAGTGCTATTCCAATAAACCAAATTAAGATGCCACCCATTTGTCACCTCAATATAAAGATGCTCACCTTCATCATTTTGAACAAAGGATGAACCACCTTGAGTTTGATGTCCACTATTAAAACTTTTGATGCCAATAGCCTCCTTAACCTCCTTAAGATCCTCAAGGCCATGGCGATAATCAAGATGATGCCCTTTAAGCTTAATTTTTATGCATTTGTATTTAATGGATCTTGTGGACTACATGTCTTCTCTATATGTTTTTTTAATTAATTACTTAATATATATATATATATATATATATATTCTTCTTTAATTAATATTGTCCCTTTCTTTGTTCCTTATTCCTTGTTTTCTCTTTTTTTTCTCTTTGAAAAAATGGAAAAATAGTTGAATTTTAATTTCATATTGATTATTATTAAATGTGCAAGTGTTATGAATTTGATATCAATTATGATTATTATTGATTGTACAAGTAAATCATATATAAGTGCTTAACATGTATTAGCATCAATTGATTTTACAATTCCTTGTAACACCTATGCACACATTGAGGGGGAGCAAATACTAAAAAATTCACTTAATATAAAATTAAGGGGGAGTAGTCTTTGCTAAACACACTCACACACTTATATGTATTTATCAATTATTTAAATTATTTGTCAAAGTCAAATGGGGGGGGGGATTGTTGATCATTTGTATGATCAATCTTTAGTTTTGACTTTAATAAATGATTTGAAGTTACTAATGATTGTTGGTAAGTGTGTTTATTAGAGTTATTAAGTCTTGAAGACTTTTAAAGTTTAATTAGAACTACCTTAAAGTCAAGCTCAAAGATCATACTGCAATTAAGGTCATATAAAGCTCATTCAAAGCCCTTGAGATCAAATTTTATATCCCTTAAAGTCACACCAAGAATCATGAATCAAAAGAGGACTTTTTGGAGGTCAAGAAGTTAAAGTTTTACGACTTGAATTATCATGTAAATTCTATGAGAGGTTAGCAAACTTTACACTAAATTTTATTTTAGTTTTATTACTTTAGTTTATATCTTTTTGGTTACAAAATATTGATATTAATTACACAGAGAAGTCACCTAAAATAATTAAAGCTAATTTAGATTATGTGGCACACTAAAATTGCCACATTATAATCCAACTCAATAACATTATCATGTTACACTATCATGTCACCTTCTTCAAGAGACCATTGATCATAATTTTAAAAGGTTAACTGTAAAATACAAAAAATAAAAAAGTGAAACAAAAATTATGGTTAAAAATCTCATGAAGAAGGTGGTATAGCAGTACAACATGTAATTTTTTTTTAGTTGGATTATGATGTGGTAACTTTGGTGTGTCACATCTTCTAAATTAGCCATAAATATTTTGGTTGACTTCTTTATGTAATTAAAATCAACATTTTATAACTAAAAATATAGAAATTAAAGTTATGGAACTAAAACAAAGTGTGGTAACCTCCTTGCAATTAGCCCTGAAGTGTCCCTCATGAGTGGGTCTTATGACCGTGAGGAGCACTCATAAGCAAGACCCAAAAGAAGCCAAGTTTCAACCCCTAATCTTTGCCCCCCTCATGGTCTGACCCTTTTAATCATGAGGAACTTAATTAAAGAGCACTCATGAGCAAGACCCAAAAGAAGCCAAGTGTCAACCTATAATCTGGGGGCCTCTTATGGCTTGGCCCTCATGATCGTGAGGAACTTAATCATGATCATAAGAATGGATTACCATAACCTCCAAGTAGTTTACCTCCCACTATCTCCCTTATGATTATAAAGAGCTTGATCATGATCATGAGGAGGGACTCATGTTCATAAGGTTGATCTGACTCAGCTCCAATGGACACTTTTAAACCCCAATGGCTAGTTTTTCAATGCTTACAATTATGAGCATCTATTTCTCTATAAAAAGATAAAATTTCATTAAATGAAGTTGAGGGAGATAGAAGGCAAGGTTAATGCACCCCAACAACCATCTTTTAATCACAAACTATATAAACATCACTTAAAACTGCATTTAAGAAGTTAGATAGTTGGTTGAGCAAATTTTTCTTAAAATTCATTGTGCATTCAAAGCTCTAATTGTAATTTCAAATTTCACTAAATTTCTTGAGTACGAATTGTGTGTTCTAACTTTAGGTCTTTTTCATCTATTTCTTAGGATAATAAAGGGAAGTGAAGAACCTAAGTTAAATAAATTGATTGAAGTGCTATCTATTAAAACACTTAGAGATTTGGGTTTTTTATTAGAGCTTAAGCCATGAAAAGCTCATTTGTTGTAAATGTTAGAGTTAAGTCTTAAAACTAAAATGTACTTAATCTTATTGATATAAGAATGGAGTGAAAGATTGAAAATGCTAACTTGGGGGTAAGTTAGATGGAGAAGTAAGTTTATTGAGGAACTGAACTCTTCAAGTTGCCTATCTCAATTACTTTTATCACTATTCTTAAAAATTCTTCTTTATTTCTTAATTACTTCCTAATCTTTCTTCAAAATTTTAATAAGTCCTATTCACCCCTTTTTGGGGCCGTTTTAGTAATCTAACGTAAGTATCAGAACACCTGCGAATCAAAGATTCCAAAGTTATTATAGGTTTTATAGGCTTTTTGCCAATTTATGGAAAAAACTTAAAACTTCTACCATTTATGCTATTTTACAAAACAAAAATTCCCATTTTATAGTGGAATGAAAAAATATTCCCAATTTTTGGTGATTTTTGCTAAGGTGGCATGTGAGTTAAAAGTCAACTTGCATGCCAATTCAACAAAAATAGCACAAATTGGTTTTTTTTTTTTCATTCCATGAGAAATTTTTTGGTTGAAATGCATTATAAATTAGTAAAAATTTTCAATTTTTGCCATAAATTGGCAAAATGCCATAGGTTTTCTTGTCAGCATTGAAGTTTTTAGTGATAAGTCTAGAGTAATGTTTAATAATTAATAAAAATATATAATTACAAGATATTAGTGTTTATAAATTGGTTGGGATAATTTTTAAAAAAAGTTTGTATGGTGTATAGGAAATAAATAGAATCAAACAGAGTTATTCAGTTTAGAAAAAAAAAATCATATTCGATGGAATTGATTAATCTTTCACAAGAAACTAAGACAACTTCCAAATTAATTTTTAAGTTAAATTAAATACTTATATTCAAAAAATAATTTATTAGACCTCAGATTAATGGCTTGTATGCTTCAAAGTTAATAAATACTTCATTCGTTCTATTTCAATTGTCATTTAAGGTAGTGTCACAAAGATTAAGAACCTTATTCAATAGACATAATTATAGACACAAATGATTAAATAACCTTTTTTAAAAAGACCAACAGTTAGTGTGAATTACAATCACTCCAATAAAAAACTTACTTTAAAACCAAGATATGGGTAGAATTGGAAAGAAGAATTTATTTTTTATTGGTAATCTAATAACATCATTTGGAGTGGAATAAATTTTGTTTTCTTAAAATACAATTGGAATAGAATGGAGGGAGTATAACTTTTTAATTAATATAAAACTATATTATATTAAACAAGTATAATATACTAAAAGAATTAAGAAATTAAAATTTTAATTTTAATTTTAATATTAGTTTGATATATAAAAGAAAAATTAATTAAATGCATATAATACTAATAGTTATTATGGTGTGTATATATATGCACAATATTATTAAAATAGATTGAGTTAGTTCAGTTTGATTTTTAATTTTTTTAAACTGTATATCAGATTAAAGAAATCAAATTTTGAATTTATCTAAAAATTAAATTAAATATATGTACAATTTTTAGTTTGATTAATTGATTTTGGTTGCCAATGACCCATAGACCTGTGAAGCCCTGGGACATTAAGGTCTCAGGTTCAATTCATGACAACACCAAGGCTTAGCCTTAGTTAATCCCATGGGTAGGACTCACATTTTTGGGTCTTACACCCTTAGTTAGGATAATACCTCTCTCCCACTAATACTAATAATTAACAGTCATGACTCATAGAGTACTAATAAGTGACATCGTCTGAAAAATGATTTTGGTTGTGTAACCTAAGCTGTGTGAGCATTGATGGGGAAGATTTGCTCAGGGTCTTGGATTCTTCATTAAAATAGAAATAATAATAACAATTCAATGCATAAAAAATTGGAGAATTTTTCATGGATAAGAAAAGGATCAGTGTGTAGGGCATTTGCAGGTGGAATCTTTCGAACACTTCCCAAAATTGTAAGTCACCTTAGAAAATGACATTGAAATTGATCATGACCCTAAACCAACATAGGTAGCCATTAAAGAGGATCCAACTAATTCTAATATTTCATCATAATTGGGTAGGACTATTATTAGGAATTTTAGAGTCTTTCATGAATTATCATTGCATTCTTTTGTAGGTACTAGTTTCAGTCATCATTTTTTTAACACATAATTTCATTTATTTATTCGTTATTTTCATAGTATTTATTAAATTCTAGATGAATGATAGAATTGGTGCATTTTAAAAATAATTATAAGAAATTTTTCAAAAATAATTATAAGAAATTAAATGACAATGTTTTTTTTTTTGTTTATCAATTTTAAACTAAACTTAACTAGTTTCACTTTTTTTCCACCACTATAATTTTTAAAATTTTATTGCTATAATACTTTTTAGGTCCACTCTATTAACTTAATTAGGCATTTACAATGGTTTATACTCTTTAAAACATAAACAATAACCCACATCATCATTTTATTATCCCCTCTTTCGTTACACTTTTTCTTATGATGGATTACATAAAAAAAAGTGTAAGAGTATGGACCCATATTTATTTAAGGGCATCCACAACGGGGTTGAATGAAGGGTGTAATACCTTTCATTACACCACTTCTATTCAACCCACTTCATAGTGTGGGGTTTAATGTCCATGATATGTGTCATGGGAATGATACAACAACCTTTTTGCAATTTTTTTAACTTAAGGAAATTTTACAAGGGTAATATTGACAGGTAACTATTGACAACAGAATCGATTGACAACAGTAACTATTATTTTCATTTATTTTGAAGTTTTACTTTTTTAAATTTTATTGGTTAAAAATTTTGGATATAAATATGGATAACATTTTTTCTTCTATCACTCTCTATTTCTTCAACATCTTTCTATAATTTCACACAATCTAAAATTATTTGATTTATGTTTCCTTATCATGAATGAGAATTTTAACAATTTTAATCCCTGTTTTAATGCTCTA
Source organism: Mallotus nudiflorus (assembly GCA_947683625.1). Taxonomy (NCBI): domain Eukaryota; kingdom Viridiplantae; phylum Streptophyta; class Magnoliopsida; order Malpighiales; family Euphorbiaceae; genus Mallotus; species Mallotus nudiflorus. The sequence continues at coordinate 1,226,982 of CANTUR010000067.1, forward strand.
AATATAGAAAATTCTTCCTCTTCACAAAAATAAAACCATTAAAATTTTTAATTTTATCCAAAATTTACATATTCTAATAATCCTCTAAATATGTAAAATTATTCATATCCCCCACCCAATTCGAATTATCTGCCAAAATTTTTTTATCTATTTCCCATGTAATTGGTGCCGGGTTATTTTCCATCTATCTTAAATTTTCAAAACCTATAAACTCCAAGTGAGTTAAGGAAAAATGTCGATTCTGACACTAAGGAATAAAATGCAACACAAACAGATTCTATTTCAGACTCTTAAATAGTGCCATATTCAACACAACAAGGGAATGGAAATATTACCCTTGCCATTGAACCAGCGAAAGAAACCGATAGCAAATGTGCTCCATGGAGTATTGATGATAACAAGCTGCTTGCAAGTTCTTGACTCATAATTTCTAATTGTAGCATTACAAATAACTCCTATAGTGAAAATAATTTCTAAAAATGAGTCATTGACTACTTTAATGAAAATAAAAAAATCTAAACCATCAAGAAAGGATAAGCCATGAAATCACATTGACATTGATTAAGTAGGATGGATAATGAGTTCAACTAACACTATAACATTTTGGTTGGAGAACATCATATTGGGTAGAATGATGACTAATTGAAACAACATGCCTATAAGATTTTCAAGAAGAATAATAGGAAGCATTTTGCATATAAGTATGTCTAGGTGATGCTAAAAGATGACTCAAAGTGGAAAACCAATAATCCTTTACAACTTTTTTTCAAAAAAATAAGGATTGATGAAAGTGGGACATATGCTCCTTTATCTAATTTAGATACAAGTCTTGACATCAATAACAATGAAGTAGAAGTTCATCCTATTAGTAAAAAAAAGCAACAAAGAAGGGTAAAAGAAAAGGAAAGTTAAAGGTGAATGAAGAAAATAAGAAAGAGGAACTTGAGCAAATCTGGAATCTGTTAAAACAATACAAAGAAGAAAAAAAAGCAAGCTAAGGAAAGTTTAGCATACAAGTTGGAAAGTTAAACTTTTCAAAGTGATTATGAAATCTTGCTCAAGATACAATAGGAATGGCTAAGCAACAACTTCAAATTCATGAGCATATGTGTTCCATCCTTAAAGCTAGATATAATATTTTGTAGTTTAATTTTAACATTAAGTATTTTTACTTTAATTATACTTTCATGTAGTTTTCTTTGTAATTCTAACTTTATTTGTAATTTTATGTAGTTTTTTTTATTAGAGTAGGTAGTTGTATATATATATATATATATATATATCCAAAATGTCTCAATATCTTGATCCCTCCCTTATAAAAGAAATTTAATAAATTTTTAGTCAATGAAATGATGGATGATAGTGATGGGAAAATTATAATATTATTGGAACTATCACAAAGGAAAACAACATGCAAAAGTTCTAATGTCCATCCACACAAGTGTAGGTATTTTGATCGAAAGCATGAAGTTGGACATGTTCGACTTTTCAATGACTATTTCTCTAATGAACCATTTTCTCTATTTATTATATTTCATTGAAGGTTTCAAATGAAAAAAGAGTTATTCCTTTGTATAGTGAAATTTGTTCAAAATAATTTGGAATATTTTCGTATGAGGATAGATGCAGCTAGGAAAAAAGATCATTCTCCATTTAAAAAATGCACTTCAATTATTCAACAATTAGCTTATGAGCATCGACTGACCTGTCACGACCCGAACCCGAGGGCACGTGACCGGCACTAGGGAATGGGTAAGCATAAGGCCCCCGAAACCCTTAGTAAGCCTAAAGGAAAAAAGAAAATAAAACCATTCATATATTAAACTTTACTTTAAAATAGAACACATTATCAAACTGATTTTTCTCAGAATACACAAATTCAACTGCTTAAATAATAATGTATTTCAACATCTCATATTATAAATCAAATTGAATCTTATACATAAGCGTGGTTTACACAAATAAATTACATAATTATGTTTAAACCATACAAATCTTTAATATATATACTACTGCAGCAACCTAGATTAGCACACAGTACAGCTTATAATGACCTACATAAAATAGTCGGTGAAGAAGAAACCCGGTGTGGAGGTAGTCTGAGGTCGAAATCCCAAGCTCCTGAAAAAAATAAATTGAGGGGAATCAGACCTCACTGAGTAAGTCAATAAAAAGAGCTGTACGGTTTGAAAACCTTTTTGAAAACCATATATGTTTATAGTGAAAATAATTTATAATATATATATTTATAGCTTTTGAAAAATCTCGGTAGAACCCTAAACCCAACAATCTACATGGCCAACTGGGCCCACTTATTCCAACTAGACTACCGATCCCTGAGAGCAAGGGCATCAACCGAGGCATCAAGCCGTAGTCATTCACTTAATCCAAATATATGGCACTGGCGGTCCCCAAGAGCAAAGGCTTCTACCGAGGCACCCATCCCAGTCCATAATTAACTTCCCAATCACTGGCGGTCCCCGAGAGCAAAGGCTTCTACCGAGGCTCCCGTCCCAGTTTAACATTCATCAATCATACAATTTATCAGATCCATCTCTCAATCTCTACAATGTGCACATAGTCCTGGTGAAGCCCACCAGGTAGCCCGTTCTACCAAAATTTCTCAAATCGATTTTAAATAAATAAAAATGTATTTAAATCGTAAATAATAGCATTAAATTAAATAAATCATATAATCAACATAATAGAAATACGAGCGCATGCATTCTTTAAATAAACACACGCACAGATCGTTCTATTGACTTACAGGATGAATACGAAGGCTGACGACCACGTGCCTGCCTCGGTCTCACAGCTTTTGCTCTGATATGCTCTAAAAGAAAAATAATGAATCGACTTTTAAAACATGACTAAGGAATCGAAATCAGAAATCAACAAAATAATAAAATTCCAGATTGACTCGAGGAAAACCGGACAAGACTCGATTGACAGAATTTAACCTAACTAACGGTAGAAATTTTACGAGTATCATGTTTTACGAGAAAATTTATCGAAATTTCGACAGAGTCTCCTCTGTAAAACGGACATCTCTCTACCAAAGGTAGAGCCAGACCTGCATAGAAAATGCACTTCCAATATACACAACCATTCACACTCGAGTCGGGCTTCCAAAACTACAATTTGCCCCTACCGAGATCACAACTCAAAAAAATATCAAAATTTAGTAATATTTATTTCTCCAATTATACACATACTAAAATAAATAGCATATATAAAATCTTAATTATCCAAAGTTAAACAATTAAATTTGTATTCCATCACCAACAATTATAATTATAATTATTATCCAAATTAAAACCTTTGTAATGTATTATATATATATATATATATATATATATATATATATATATATATATATATATATATATATAATATCATATTTAGGGTAAAATTACATTTTTACCCCCTTAAAATACACAATTTACATAATGTGCTTTTAATACTAGAATAATTCCTTAAAATTCTTTAATCATGCCAAAAATTTATTTTCTTAAAATAAACCTCTCTAATATAATTAAAATATTTAATCAACCAAAAATTTTCTCCCAAAAATTATAATTTAACCAAAAATCAAATTTGGCATAAACTCAAATATAATTATAAAAAAAAAAATAGTATAAAAGTCTCAAAAATTATAGTTTGAGTTCTAAAATTTATATTATTCACTAATAACCTCATTTATTAAATTTCATAACCTTTTTAACCAAAATTTTCAAAATTAGTCTAATTATTTAATTTTGACATAAAGTATAGAAATTCCTAAAAATTGTATAATATTCTAAAAAATTTATTTTCTTTACCCTAAAATTTATGTCAACTCATAATAACACCAAAATACCAAATATTATTACTATTTATTATTTTTATAATTAATTCCCGAAAATTCCTAAAATATTATTAAAATATTCAAAAATTCACCAAAAATCAAAATAAATTCCAAAAATTATACAAAAATTCCTAGAGGTAGATTGAGCTACTAGGAATCACATTTGTAAAGGGAGTTTTCATGAATCAAGCTATATTAAGTTAAAAAAAATTTGAAACCCTAGAGTTCACAAAGTGAAAATCAACCAAAACTCAATCAATTCATGACCAAAGCTTAAACAAAGCTTAGAATGAGCCTCACCGGTGCAAGGGGAGGAGATTGACACCTGAATGGAGGAAAATGGTGGCTGGACGAAGCTTGGGTGAGTTTGGAGCAAACTCTCGGCTTCTCTCTTCCAGTGGCTTTCGGCGGCTCTACAGGTGACTGGAGGCGGGGGAGAAGGAAGAGGAAGCAGCAGACGGTGGCCGGAGGTGGGGGAGACGCAGTGATGGTGGTGGTCGAGGGCGTCACGCATATATATATATATATATATATATATATATATATATATATATATATATATATATATACATACACATACATATAATTAGATATACATATACATAGATATTATATACATATATACACTTAACCTACTAATATACATACACATATAATATAATAATTAAACCCTACATCCATATTTATAAATATACATATATGCATATATTTATAAATATATATATTCATATATTTATTTGTTTATAGACATACATGTAGCTAATAACTTTAATATAATTTAAAATAACACTAATAGCGATAATGAAAATAATAATAATAATCACAATAATAACAATCATAAAATAAATAAATATAATATGATGGAAAAATAACTATTTATAGTATAATTTGATGAAATAAAATAAAATAAATAAATAAATAAATAAAAATACCCCTATTTATTTAAGTAATATGTAGGGTATTACATGACCATTACGATGAGTATATAAAATTCGGTGAAATGACTACAATCGAGCATTTATTCTAGTTTTGTTAATTTATTATCGAGATTTATAGAGCATAATACTTGAGAAGGCCCAATAGTAATGATGTTTAACGTATACTTTGATTGCATAAAGAGCTCCATGGCTTTCTTGTGAAGCTATGTAGCATTGATTGTAAGCACTAACATTGGCATAATTGGCCAGTTGTATGGAAATATCAATTTACTCAAGGTGATCAAGGAGTTCCTATAATAATGTTAGAATCAGTCACATTAGTAGACCTATGGATATGGCATGCAATTTTTTAGTGTTGTATGGTTTAACAATGACATCAATGTGCTAAATCAATCTCCATTATTTAATGACATATTTCATAGATACACTTTCGATGTTCAATTTACAGTAAATGGAACATGATACTAAAAAAGTATTATCTAGTAGATGGTATATATCCCAAGTGGGCAACATTTGTTAAAAGTTTCAAGTTTATGCAAATGCAGGAGGCTGCAAGGAAAGATGTTGAGTGAGCATTTGGGGTGCTCACATCTCGTTGGGCTATTATGTGTGGCTGGACTTGCTTTGGGTATAAAAACAAACTAAAAATATAATGTACACATACATCATATTATGTAATATGATTGTCAAGGATAAAGGAGATGAAATAACAAACTGGAATGATAATGATGAAGAGCCTACAATACCACTGAGTATAGGTTCTATCTAAAAATTTCAAAATTACCTTCAAAGGAATGCATAGCTACATGATCGTGAAGTACATCATCAACTTCGATCAGACTTGGTCAGACATATTTGGGAACGATTCAGGGGCAATAACAATTAAGACAAGTGTTAAAAATATTATTACTTATATTTTTAATTAAGGATTATTATGATGTAATTTTCAAAAATTAATAAATTATTTTTAAGAAATATTTAAATTATTTAAGGTTATAAGTTTGTTTTTTTGAAAGATTTATTTATTTGTGAGCTATCCAAATATGCTCGACCAAGTTCGATTGAAGTTTATGATATACTTCAAGATCACATAGTTCTATGTTCCTTTAAAGGTAATTTTGAAATTTCTTGATGGAATGGAGAAAGAGGTTGAAGAAATAGAGAGTGATAGGAGAAAAATTGCTATCAATTTTTATGATGAAAATTTTTAACCAATAAAATTTCAATAAATAAAAAATTCAAAATAAATGATAATGATAATTACCGTTATCAATTGCAACTATTGTAAAATTAAACCAAGTAAAACAAAAAAAAAAGGCTGCAGAAGTAGTCCATGATGCGTGTCATGGGCATGACACGCATCATGGACATTAAACCCATGTTATGAAGTGGAATAATGAAAGCACTTAGGATGGAGCCCAAATCACGATAAATTATTAGTTTAAGGGAAAAGGTCCAATTTGCACCCTAGTTTGTGCCCTAATCCGACATTGGCACCTCGATTTTTTTTCCTCAATTGGAACTCCACGTTTGAAAAGTAAAGCATATTGGAACTTTACTAATTACAATCAAATCCTATAACCTTTTTTTTTTTTGTATAATTAAGTCCTATAAACTAATAAAAGACTAATTTTAACAAATCCTAACAAATTAAATTGATAATTTTTTTAGAAATATATAAAGAACCTAATTATTAAAATTTAAAAGTTTTTCAACTGATAAAATAATTTTTTTACATTTTTCTTAAATTTTTAAAAATTACAAAATTAAGTGATATACATTTCAAAAAATGACTAATTTTATTTGTTAATGTAAATATTAAATTGATAATTGACCTAAAATTTAATTTTAATGGTTGAATAAAATTTTTTAAATTTTATTCATTAGTTTAGATTTTTAAATTTACACAATAATTTTTGAACCTACACAATAATTGATAAATAACATCTTTTTATTCAACTATTAAAATTAAATTTTAGGTCAATTATCAATCCACTATTTATGTTAACAAATAAATTTGGTCATTTTTTTGAAATTTATATCACTTGATGTTAAAATTTTTAATAATGTAAGAAAAATATAAAACATGTATTTTATACATTAAAAAACTTTTAAAATTTACTAATTAGGTTATATATATATATATATATATATATATTTCTAAAAAAATATCAATTTAATTTGTTAGTATCTTTTAAAATTATGTTTTTATTATTTTATAGGACTTAATTGTACTAAAAAAAAGTTATAGGATTTGATTATAATTAGTAAAGTTTCAATATGTTCCACTTTTTTGTTGAGTGATAAATGGGAAATTCATGGAAAGTTACAAACCCCACCGCGAAATAGTGCACTGGCACATCTTCATCGATGTTGTTTTTTCGACCGAAAGATTGAGAAATGTGGAGTTCCGATTAGGAAAAAAAATATGGTGCCAAAGTGCTCTTAGGGCACAAACCTAGGGTGCAGATTGGAACCATCTAAGATCCCATGAATAAATAGTTAGATTCATATTAAATTTTATATGAAAAAATTGCACTAATGGTGTTTAATTTTTTTTTTGTTAAAGCATTGTATGAATTTTGTTTATCAATTAAGTGTTTGAACTAACTAATTAGTGAATGTAAAGAAAAACTAACTAATTAGTGGTAATTTTTTTTATCAATTAAGTGTTTGAACTAACTAATTAGTGAATGTAAAGAAAAACTAACTAATTAGTGGTTAAGTGATTGCTTTTAATTTTAACTCATATGACATGCTGACTAGACTGACGTGGGATCAAATTCTCTCTTGAGGGTTGCCATATCATAGACCACTCATACGAATGTGTTGATTTAACTAAAATGCCCTATAAAGAAAGACAAATTAAGGATTTGAGTTTTAAAAAGAAAAAAGAATGAAGAAGAAGAAAAAGCTAAAATTCTAGTGAGTCCTTTTATGGTATTCTTTATTGGGAAAAGGTATAAAAACACCCTTATAGTTTTTCCTTAATCTGACTTAACCCCATAACGTTTTCAATGGTTCAAATACACCTATATCATTACTAAAATGACACAAAACATCCCTCTAATTGACACTGTTAATAGTTAGTTTAACACTTGTTAAAAGTTACTGGTATGGCATATGGGGCCCACCAACATGGACATGGAGACAGATTAAAGTTATTAGTGTGGCATGTGGGGCCCAACAGCTTGTACATGCATAAAAAAATAAGAAAAAAACTTACGTGGGACCCAACAGTTAAAAAAAAGTGGTATACAATCTTAAGTGGGAAATCCCATAGCAGCCAAAATCTGATTCCTAAAAAATGCATTGGTAAAGGTTATTGAAGTCATATACTGGACAAAGCTGGTTTAAGGAGTTTGTGCATTGAAGGTAAGCTTTCTTTAATATTTATATTGAATCTTTTGGAATAAAAAAATATATTCTTGGGTTGAAATTTGTGGTTGAATGCGTTGCTATTAGTTTAGACAAAACATTATTTAATGGTCATGCATGGATAACTTTTATTATCGTTTAGTGTGTGTTAATGGAAAGGGACAACATATGAGGAAATTATTTTTTTGTTTTTATGCTGACATGGATATGAAGTGGTCCTAATCGTGGGGGACTTACATGTTTAAATTTTAGGAAACATTTGCTTCTTCTTTTTTTTTTTTTATATGCTTGCATGTTTGATTTCAAAAGATGGCATTTTTTTTATGTAGTTTAATAATGAATCATAATATTTTTGCTTTGTGGCATTTTTCTGCAGCATGTCTGTCCTTATGAATTTTCATTTTCACTATGGGGGTAGATGGGTTTACCATCCTGACATTAAGTACCTTAATGGGGAGATGGAAATTTTAGAAAACTTTAATTGTGATTACCTATCATTGCTAGATATTAGAGCCCGATATATAAAGACTTATGGGTATTCATATGTGAGCACAATATTTGTGCTTGAACTTAGAAAGTCAATGAATGATGGACTTTTTTGCTAGATGATGATGATGGAATTAGGAGATTGTTAGGATATATTCAAAAATATAAATAGGCTAAATACTTTGAAGTTTTTGCAAACTATAATGTAGATGTCACTATCAATAAAAGCAATAATCTGTCAAATGAAAGATCTAACAATGAACCAGTTTAGCTAGGAACACAATTAAGCATGAATGTTGCAATGAACAACATTAATGTAGATGAGGAAATTGAAGGTGAAAAAGAGGATGAATGTGGCAGGGAAGATTATGTTAGTAGGGAAGAGGGTGAAAGTGAAAGTAGTGCCCTACCAAAAGAGAGGGTTTCATATGCCAATGATAGTGGTCCTTTCTTTGTGGTTGGCATGAGTTTTACCAATGTAAGTGAAGCTAGAGAATGCATTTATAGGTATGCAGTTGCTAGAGGTTAAAGTTAAAGCTTGTATAAAATGAACCAGGCATAATTAGAGTGAAATGTGTGAACGCTGACGACTATAACTTTGTGGTTTTTATTTCTAAGGATGGAAATAACCCTGGACTTCCTGTGAAGACATTACAGCCTGACCATGACTATTTTAGATCATTTGAGATTCCAAGAGCTAATGCTAGATATATAGCAAATTATTTCAGAAAGATAACTATAAAAAACCTTGAAATCAAAGTCAAGGATTTACATGCAATTATAGAAGGTGAAATCAAGTTGAATGTTTCTTTGGAAAAATGTAAGAGGGAAAAAAATGGTTATTTCAAAATTAGATAAGAGCTTCAAAGTTGAGTTTGGATATCTAAAAGCATACATTGAGACTTTAAAAAGAATGAACCCTAGTACCACTGCACATATATACTTGTGCAAAGACAGTCTAAAAGAGGGAAAAAGGGTATTCATGCATATGTTTATTTGTTTTGGTGCCTTAAAGAAAGGTTGGATGATTGGTTGTAAACCCTTAATAGGTCTTAATGGCTATTTCTTGAAGAGGGTATGCAAAGGCCAATTATTAGCTGTAAATGGGTTGGATGCCAATGATCAACTGTACCCGATTGCATGGGCAGTCGTAAATAAAGAAAACAAGATGAATTGGTTGTGGTTCTTAGAGTGGTTGTCAAATGAACTACATATACAAGATGGTTCAACACTTACTATTATATCAGATATGCAAGAGGTAGTAATTTATTTAATTAAATTATTCTTATTTCTAAATTATTTTCTTAATTCTATTTACATGTGATAATGCATTGTTTGTCTTATATGATTTCCATGTATAATGTTTTGTGTTATTAATAGAGTGATTCCTCAAGCCGAGCATAGTTGTTGTGCTGGACATGTGTACTCCAATTGGTCTAAAAAATTAGGAGGAAGGGAATTTAAGAAGCATTTATGGACATGTGCATATAGTACATATCCTAAAGAATTCAAAGACAATTTAAAGAAACTAGGCAGTGTTAGTAAGAAGGCAGCAAAGGATGTCCTAAAATACCCTCCACACAATTGGTGTAGAGCTTATTTTAGCAGCCGGTGTAAATCCTACATGGTCAATAATAATATTTTTAAATACTTTAATGCATGGATTTTGGATGCAAGGTTTAAGCCTATAGTCAGTATGCTTGCTGACATTTGGCTGAAAGTTATGCACAGGATTGCAGAGAATAAAAGCTTATATTCAAGATGGGTGAATGAATGGAGTCTTAATTGTATGGAAAATTTTCAAGATAATAGAGAGAATGCTTTAGGATTCCAAGTGGTTTTTAATGGGGATGTGGGATTTGAAATTGGAGAGGATAAAGACAAGTGTATTGTGTACATTGATAAGATCTTATGCACATGTAAAGGATAGGAACTCACTGGTATCCTATGCTCCCATGCAATTCGAGCCCTAGGTTACCTTAAAGTTGATCTTGTATCTTATATCTTTGCATGGTATCACAAAGATAAGTACAAGGTAGCACATCAATATGTTTTACAACCTATTAGAGGTAAGAAATTTATGAAATGTGATGAGTTTTAGCCTATTGAGCCACCACTTAAGACAAAGCTTGCTGGTAGACCACGAAAGAAGAGGATTAGGACAACAAATGAGCCACCTCCATCTAGTAGACATTTGTTAGGGAAAGGTCAAATCCAAAAATGCGGACTTTATTTTCAATAAGGACATAATAAACTGAGTTGCCTAAATAAGGGAAATTAGGTGATACACTAATCTTATTTGGCTTTTGATTTAAAGGGGTTTTTATTAACTTAGCAACCTATATTGAAATAGGTTTATGGTAGCCAAAATGTAAATCAAATTGAGGGCTCATCATCACAACAAACTAATGCCACAACTAGAGTAGCCATTACAAATCAGAGGCAAAATTTAAACTACAAACAATTAGCATATTTAATTGTTTTTATCATTGATGTGCATAATATTTACATATCTCTAAGTTGAATTTTAATGACTTTTGAATTTATAAATAATGTTAAATGGGTAGATTTTAGGTTAATTAGGAAATATTTTTATTTTAGAGTCTTATTTGGGATTTTATTATTTTTGGTTTAATTCTAGTCAAATTAGAAGTTTATATTTAAGTACTAATTAGTGTTTACCTTTTTATAGGAAAGATTAGAAAGGAATTCCAAAAAATCAAGGATCTGTATGACATGGCTATGTTGCTGCTGGTGCATCATTCTGTTTAAATTGAAGAAGTTTTGAAAGTGCGACACGATTTCATGCACGACCATGTTTGAAAAGTGTGCAACCTTATGGAATCTGAATCTGAGCTCATGCACGGGTGTGCTAAAGATTGTACCGAAAAGTTTAACATCACATCAGCTCAACACGGTCATGCGGTGGGTGTGTCGAAGAAAAGGAGACTTTTTCCTAAATAAGAAAGGAAGATGAATTTATGGGTTAAAAGATCTCCTATTAGGTTTTCCTATATAAATGGATGCTAAGAGGTATTTGGGGGAGTTCATTATACTCAAGAGGCAACAAATAAGGAGCCAGAATAGGGTTGAAGACAATTGATTCCAGAATTCAAGAGTTTTATTTCATGATTTCTTTCTTCATCTTTAATCTAATAATTATGCTTGTTTGCTTCGCCACAAGTATGTGTGGCTAAATTCCTTTAGGGTTTAGGTTAAGAGTAGCTATCCTATGATGTGATTGAACATAAGTTTCATTAAGTTAATTTTCAGTTAATTTTATGAGTTGCTCTTCATGTCTTATATTCAATTAAAGTCCTAATTGATTGCATGTTTATGAGTAGATTCACCAATGAGAGTTAGGAGAATTTATTGGCTTTAGACTCATAGGACTTAGACCACTCGGCCACGAGAGTAGGCAAACTCTTCGGAGATAAAATAATTATTAAAAAACTTAATGAGTTAGGATTACTTTCTTAATCATGAGAGTAGGTTAAATTTTAATCTTAGCATGCTTAATTGAACTCGAGAGAGTCTTTAGGTATTTTAGAATAATTACCCTTAACTAAAATCAAGGTGTTTAATAATTAAGTGTTCATGATCGGATTAGAATAGTGAAACTAAACCTAAGCTCTTTCTTTTTTGTATAATTTGATTTTCTCTTAGTTTTAATTATTTAGATTTATATTTTGATTTTCTAAATTACTTTATTGATTTGCTAACTAAGAACATAAGTAGAGATATTAGTACTTAATATACAATCCTTATGGGAATAATATCTTTTATGCTACAATTCATGATCCATGAGCTTGCGGGTTTTGAACACAAGTTTTTGGCGCCATTGCTGAGGATTGACAATATTGATATTAATTTAAATTTTTACTTCTCCTAGACTAGTATTTTTCTTTTCTATTTACTTGTTATGTTTATTGATTTTTCAGGTAGTTCTCTAGTTTATTAACACTTTATCTAAAGGAACAAACTTAGAAAAGATCAATCCTGAAATCGAGAAGTCATGTAAACAAAATCGAAAGGAAAAGTGCACAAAAGATAAGCAAACTATGGCTAAAGATCAAGCAGCTCTATCGAAAAGGAATTATGCTCTGTAAGAGTACATGATGCCTAATCCTGGAGACAACCTTAGTAGGATAGTGAGACCAATTGTGGATGCTAACACCTTTGAGATCAAACCTGTGATCATTCAAATGACTTCTTAATTTTAGTTTGGAGGTCTCCTAAGTGAAGATCCTAACACCTATTTAGCTAAATTCTTGGAGATTTGTGACACTTTCAAGATGAATGGGGTTAGTCTGGATGCCATAAAACTTAGATTATTCCCTTTTTCCTTAAGGGATAAAGCCAAGTTATGGTTACACTCTCTTACACTACAATCCATCACTTCTTAGGATGTATTGTTAAAGACGTTTTTTAGCAAGTATTTTCCATCTGGAAAGATAGCAAAGTTCAGATAAGAAATCATAAGTTTCATTCAATGCCATGGTGAATCCTTATATGAAGCTTGGGAATGTTTCAAAGACTTGCAATGTCAATGCCCTTATTACGGAGTTCCATAATGGCTACTCAATCAGTTTTTTTATCAAGGACTCATTGAGTTAATGAGAATCACCATAGATGATACAACTCAAGGCTCATTCAGGAGTAAAACACCAGACGATGCATACAATCTACTTGAGACTATGGCATCTAATAACTATCAATGGAATGGAGAAAGAAGTGCACTAAAGAAAGTTGTGAGAATGCATGAAGTAGATAGTTAGAACCTTCTAAATGAAAAAATTGACATGATCACAAAGAAATTGAAAGCTTTAACGAAGGTTTTTAATCCAATGGTTATATATTCTTGTGAATATTGTGGAGGGGGTCAATCAACTTTAGAGTGTCAAATGAATTTTCACTCTTAAGATCCTTTAATTAAGTAACTCAAAGCTCTCAAAAACTTCCAAAATAATTAAGAAAATCCCTACTCTAATCAGCCCAACATTTCATGGCCAAATTAAGGGGGAATCCAAAACATAAATCAAGGATTTAGGCAGCCCCCACCTAATTTCCAATAAAAGGCTACTTTCCATTAACACTATAAGAAGAAACCTAATCTTGAAGGCATAATGGAAAAATTTCTTAGAGTTCAAAAAGAACTAGAAACTGAGTTTATCTAATAAATAAAACCTGCAACAATCTATTAATACCCATACCTTAGATCGTCCAAGAAATAAGTTGGGTGGAAACTAGAACTCTTAATTATTTAACAATTAAGAACTCTAGCTATCAGGAAGTCACCACAATTAGATATGGATGTTCTAATTGATGAGACAAGTAAACTATCAAATAACCTATTTTGTTTAGAAAGTTCAAATAATAAAACTCCAACTAATTTGAAGCAAAATTCGTCACTTTATGTGATTGACAAAAAAGATGCCCACAATAGGCTACAAAATAAGCTATTTATAAGAATTCTTAATCCTAAACCTAAACTAAAACAAATCCTTAAAAGATAAGGATAATAAATCCCTAAAAGATAAGAAAACAAATCCTTAAATGTAAGGAATTATTTTGCTTGTCAACTAAGCTAAAGAAAAGTATTCCTAATTAAAAACAAACACTTTAAAAATGTTTTGGATAAGTAACAAATCCAAAATTCATTTTTAAATAATAATTAAACTAAATAACACATATTTGGGCTTCATCTTAGGCTTGGAACATATGTAGTTACTCCTTTGGCTTAATACATCTAAATTGGACCCAATAACACTACTTGGGCCTAAATTTTCAATTTCTACCAAATGAAGATGCTTTTGACTAGATTTAATTCCATGTGCTTTAAATGGATTAGATTGATTTAGATTTGTACTTTAAGCCTATATTGCTTCCTTCATCTTCTTAACACATGCCTATACGATTGGACTTCCATTATAAGTCAAAGGGTCTTCAATCCTCATTGGATTAGGATTCCTTGTTACACCTTGAATCCTTGTTAGGTTTGGATTCCTTGTCAAATCTTGAATCCTTATTGGATTTGGATTGCTTATCACATCTTGAATCCTTATTAGATTTTGATTACTTGTCACATCTTGAATGCTTGTTGGATTAGGATTCCTTGTCATACTAGGATTCTCATCATTCCCCCTTTCCTCAAAATGATTCATCCTTGAATCATGCCCATCTTCTAGAGTTGATATATTAATAATTCCTCCAAGGTCAAACACAAACTTCTTAGCTGAAAATTTCTCCTTTGAAGTAAGAATCCACATAAGCAGCTTCAAAACAACTTGAACTTGATTCCATACTTGGAGAATAGAACTTAATTTCGTAAACTTGTAGGAATTGTATTCTTGTGGCTTCCTTCTAAACTTAAAACATGAATATCTCATGCTCTTCTTGCTTCGAATGAAGACTCCATAGATTCTATTATAGGCATAAGATACTTTAATAACTTCATCAAATGGATCTTTATATGGCACAAAATTCTGTAAAAGAACTTTCAAAACACTAGAAAAAGAAGGAATAAAATTATTAGTATAATAATGATGAATAACTAGCTCTTTATCCTTCATGATACTCTTAAACTCTATCTTTTTCTCTTCACTCATGTCTTGCTTATTTTCTCTTACCAAGTGTTTCCCATTTTCCTCACTTTGCTCATTCAACTCAATTTCAACATTCAGCTCAATTTTTACTTTTCTCTTAATGTCATGTGTTTCCCTCCCTAAAGTTATCCCTTTTGAAGATTGAAACTCTTCAATTTTCTGTTTAATGCACAAATCTTCAAAAATTGCCTATGGTTCTTCTATGTTCTTCTCCTCAACTTTTCTTTCAACTAATTCAATGGTTTCAACGCTTCCATTCTTCTCAAATTCACATTCTATTTCAGTCTCCTCATACACAAACACTTCTTTTCCACACTTCTCTTTATGAATAATGTTCTTCTCTATAATTTGATCACATAATTGATATTCTTATTTCTCCTCATGATCACTTAACACCACTTTAACATTAGCAACATTCTCACTATCAACCTTATTTCTCCAACTCTCTCTCTTCAAAGCAAGTGCAATTACATCCTTCAAAGATAAAAATTGATTCCATTATAAAACTAACTCAAAATCTTGTCTAATTTCACTCTTAAGCCCACTTATGAACCTTTCAATTTTTTTCCCTTTAGATTCTCCTAAATCACTTGCAATTACAAACAACTTAAACTTTTTAGCATAATATTCAACACTTAACTCATCTTCTTGTTTAAGCCTTTACAATTTAAGATAATATTTATCCCTAACATAAAAATGAATAATATGTCTAGTCATTAACCTCTTCATTAATTCCCAATTCTCTCTCAACAATGCTATTAAATCTTTCCATAAAAAATAAGCATGATCTTTGAATTAACGAGAAGCAAGTCTACACTTTTGTACCTCACTCTATTCTTCACATTCAAACACATCCTCTATTTTTTGTACCCAACTTAAATAAGCATCAAGATCATTCATACTACAAAATAAAGGAATCTCCATTATGATACAAATTTGTGCTTAACAGCCTCAAGTTTGGTCATTTGGATGAATTTGGCAAGTTTGGGTGAATTTGGCAAGTTTGGGTGATTAGAAATAAGTAAATTAGGTTTAATTCACACAAAAATAAAAGAAATAGGAACAAAAATGAATTTAATCCTAATAGGTAAGGAAAAGGAGTTCTAGATAAGATAAATGAGTTATAGATAAGGAAAACAAGATGTAGATAAGGAAAGGAGTTGTCTAATCCCTTTAGGACAAGGAAAAGCTTTAAGATAATATAAGGATTAAGACAAAACAAGATATGACTAAATGTAGAAAGATAAGGATATAATCTACTTAAGATTTAATCTTAACCATAAAGATATCCATAACAAACAAGGAAAAAAATGAATTTGTACAAAAGAAACCTAAGAAAATGAATTTGTAACTTAAAATTTCAAGATCTAAACAAGAACTTAAAGAACTTCAAGATTCCAACGAACTTAATTAAGAATTTTCAAGAAAATGATCAAGAAAGTCAAAGATTTTTAAGAAGACTTGCAAGAACTTTAAAGATTTTAAAGAAACAACCAAATTCTTCTTTTTTTTTTTCTTTTATATTCTTTTTCTTTTTTTTTTCCTTTTCTCTTTTTTTTTATGGTTGAAACTTGATACAAGACTTTAAGGAAATAACTAAATGAAATTAAAAATGATAATGAATGATGAAAAAATGAATTTGAATAAAATAAAATAAAATAAAAGATGATGAACAAACAAGAATGTTGATGAAACTAATGATAAGGAGTAGAAGAAGAAAACACAGAGAATGATAAACATTAATAAAATAAGTAGGGATACATAACCTGATTCTTGTAGCCAAAGCTTTGATACCAAAATGATGTGAAGTGAGTTTATCTAACAAATAAAACCCGCAACAATCTATTGATACCCACACCTTAGATCGTCCAAGAAACAAATTGGGTGGAAACTAGAACCCTTAATTATCTAACAATTAAGAACTCTAGCTATTAGGAAGTCGCCACAATTATATATGGATGTTCTAATTGATGAGACAAGTGAACTATTAAATAACCTACTTTGTTTAGAAAGTTCAAAGAATAAAACTCCAAGTAATTTGAAGCAAAATTCGTCACTTTGTTTGATTGATAAAAAAGATGCCCAAAATAGGCTATAAAATAAGCTATTTATAAAAATTCTTAATCCTAAACCTAAACTAAAATAAATCCTTAAAAGATAAGGATAATAAATCCCTAAAAGATAAGAAAACAAATCCTTAAATGTAAGGAATTATTTTGCTTGTCAACTAAACTAAAGAAAAGTATTCCTAACAATAAAAAAACACTCTAAAAATGTTTTGGATAAGTAACAAATCCAAAATTTGTTTTTAAATACTAATTAAACTAAACAACATATATTTGGGCTTTATTTTAGGCTTGGAACATGTGTAGTTAACCCTTTGGCTTAATACATCCTAATTAAACCCAATAACACTACTTGGGCCTAAATATTCAATTTCTACCAAATGAATATGCTTCTGACCATATTTAATTCCATTTTCTTTAAATGGATCAGATTGATTCACATTTGTACTTTGAGCCCATATTGCTTCCTTCATCTTCTTGACATATGCCCAAAGTCAAAGGGTCTTCAATTTTTATTGGATTAGGATTCCTTGTTACACCTTAAATCCTTGTTAGGTTTGGATTCCTTGTTAAATCTTGAATCCTTGTTGGATTTGGATTACTTTTCACATCTTGAATCCTTGTTAGATTTTGATTGCTTGTCACATATTGAATCCTTGTTGGATTAGGATTGCTTGTCACATCTTGAATCCTTGTTAGATTTTGATTGCTTGTCACATATTGAATCCTTGTTGGATTAGGATTGCTTGTCACATCTTGAATTCTTATTGGATTAGGATTCTTTGTCATACTAGGATTCTCATCAGGAGACCAGAAAGAACCTACAAATGGAATAAAAGGAGGTTATCATGAATCTAACATCTAAAGTTGCATCTCAATTTGCATCTTAAGCATCTCAAATTAATCAACATTTTGCGCATGGAAAGATGTTAAATAATCAAATTTCTTTACAATCTAGTGCCTCTAATTTTCAACAACTGGGTCAACTTCCTAATCAACCTGATAACCCAAAAGAGCAAGTGAATGCAATAATACTTCAAAGTGGAAGGTAGCTACCTAAGGTGGGGATTAAAAAGGAAGAATATGAGGTTACAAAGGATGTTCAAAAGGAAGAGAGATAGATAAAAGAGAACATTGAAGAAAAGGAATAAAAAAAAGAAGAAGTGCCTAAAACTATCACTCCACCACTACCCTTCCCACAAAGGTAATAAATGAACAAATATGATAAGAAATTTGAGAAGTTTTTGAAAGCATTCTAGCAGCTCAAGCTCAATATAATAATTTTGGATGTGATCAACACAATTCTTGCCTATGAAAAGTTCCTAAAAGACATCCTTACACATAAGTGAAAGTGGGAAGAGGAGTGTAGTGTCATCATACAAAATAAGATTCCATAAAAGCTTAAAGATCCAGAGAGTATTACTACTCCTTGTACTATTGAAAATGAATTTATAAGTAGTTCTTTATGTGATTTAAGTGCAAGGATGAGCAAAATGCCTTTGTCTTTTTGCAAGTGCTTAAACATTGGTGAGCCACAACCAACAACGGTGTCACTACAACTTGCAGATAGATCCATCATCTATCCCTATAGAATTCTTGAAGATGTACCTGTTAAGGTAGGAGACTATTATGTGTCGGGCGATTTTATCATCTTGGAAATGAAAGAGGACCTTCAAATTCTAATCATCTTAGGGTGTCCTTTCCTTGCTACCATTAATGCAATTATTGATGTAAAATGTGGAAAAATTACTATGGAGATGGGAGAAGAAAAAATGGAGTTTGATGTCTTTAAGGAGCCACGAAAATCCCTATCGATGACTTTTTATTTTCGGGTAGATGTGGTTAATATTTGTGTTGAAGATGTTCTTCTATAAGTTCCTAAAGAACCACTTAAAACATGCCTCATTCATGATGCCAAAGAGGTGAAAACAACCAAAAAGGTTAAGAAGAAAAAGGGGCTTTTAGAGAAAGCTAAAAAAGAATGGCAAATTAAAAGTGTTGTGAAGGATATAAATTTTAAGAATTTTTCATCTTCTTTTCAAGTATCAAATAAGTGAGCTCAAGTGGGGGAAGATTATTCCTTAATTAATCCTCCCTAAGTGAAGATCCAACATAGGGTCAAGCTAATGACCTTAAATTAGCACTTGTTGGGAGTCAAGCCAACGTGTTTTAATTTATTTCTTTTGTTTACATTTATGTTTAGTTTGATTTTTTCTTTTATTTTTCTTGGTTTTTATTATTTTATTTTGTAGGTCATCCAACATTTGAAGCAAGCATAAAAGGAGGATAAAAACTTACTAGGGAAGTCCTCTTTTTCTTATTTTAATTTTTATCATTGAGGACAATGCCATAGATAAGTGTGGGGGAGGATGATTATGTTTTTATGTGTGTGTGTTTTATTTATTTTTGCATGCGTATTAATTAAATTAAGAAAATAAAAAAATGGCAAAATTCATTAACTTTCAACTTGATTTCACTACATTTATGGTAAATCTTGTCCTTAAAATTTTTTGTTTTGGTTTTATGCAAAATTGATGTTCAATTACAATTAGAGGGGGATAGTGGATAAGTGTGCATTCTTGATTCAATTATCAAATTATCGAATGGTTTATTAATTAATATGGTTGTACATGGTTATTATGTATGAAAACTTTAGTTTTTATAACCTAAGCATGAATTTGGAGATTGAATTTGAGCATGATTTTGGGAGAGAATGCATTTTGGTTTGTAATTCTAGAAAAAAAAATCTCTCTTATCTCTAATTTAGTACTTAAATTTTCATTTTTTATGCTCTAAATCTACTTCAATGCTCTAATTAGAGTAAGAGTATCCAAAGGACATACTTAGCGGTATCCAAGCTTTGTAATACGGGAACGACGGGGGATGACTAAGAGTGGGAAGATTTGTTTAGAGAGAATAAAAATTGTGAGATAAAGCGTAAAACACACTCATCAAATAAAAGAAAAGATGTTGTGAAATGGAGCATAAAACGCATTCACAACCAATTTTTATTTTCAAAGAAAAAAAACTATAAGCTTAAATGCTCTTCTTCTAGAGTTATGTTCATTGGATTTCAAAGAGTTATATGCTTGGATTGTGATTAGTAAATTGTTCATATATGATGTATTTTGTCTAATTATCTTCTTTAGTAAACATTTTTCAGTCTTAATGTTGTTGGCTTGCATATCTTAGAAATTGTAACTCTTTGGTTGTAGTTGAGTTGGTCTTTAAATTTAAAATTTGATTTTTGCTTAAGGACAAGCAAAGCTTTAGTGTGGGGGAATTTGATGTGTGTAATATTTACATATTTCTGAGTTGAATTTTAATGACTTTTCAATTAATAAATAATGTTAAATGGGTAGATTTTAGGTTAATTAGGAAATATTTTTATTTTAGAGCCTTAGTTGGGATTTTATTATTTTTGGTTTAATTCTAGTCAAATTGGGAGTTTATATTTAAGTACTAACTAGTGTTTCCCTTTTTATTGGAAAGATTAAAAAGGAATTCCAAAAAATTAAGGATTTGAATGACATGGCGATAATACGGCTGTGTTACTACTGATGCATCTTTCTATTTGAATTAAAGAAGTTTTGAAAGTGCGACGTTGTTTCATGCATGGTCGTGTTTGAAAGTGTGCAACCTTTTGGAATCTGAATTGGAGCTCATGCACAATTGTGATAAAGATTGTGTAGGAAAGTTTAACATCACACCGGCTTAATAGGTTCATGCAGTGGGTGTGTTGAAGAAAAAAGAGACTTTTCCCTGAGCAAGAAAGGAAGAGGAATTTAAGGGCTAAAAGATGTCCTATTAGGTTTTCCTATATAAAGGGATGCTAAGAGGTATTTAGGGGCATTCATTTAGCACTCAAGAGGTAACAAACAAGGAGTTAAACTAGGATTGAAGATAATTGATTTAAGAATTCAAGAGTTTTATTTCATGATTTCTTTCTTCACTTTTAATCTTTTAATTATGTTTGTTTGCTTTGCCACAGGTATACGTGGCTAAATTCCTTTAGGTTTAGGTTAAGAGTAACTATTCTATAATGTGATTGAACACAAGTTTTATTAATTTGATTTTCAATTAATTTTATGAGTTGCTCTTTATGTCTTATATTCAATTAAGGGCCTAATTGATTGCATGTTTATGGGTAGATTCACCAACGAGAGTTAAGAGAATTTATTAGCTTTAGACTCATAGGACTTTGACCACTAGACCACAAGAGTAGGCAAGATCTTTGAGGATAAAATAATTATTAAGAAGCTTAATTAGTTATGATTAATTTCTTAATCATAAGGGTAGGTTAAATCTTAATCGTAACATTCTTTAATTGAACTCGAGAGAGTCTATAGGTACTTTAGAACAATTACCCTTAACTGAAATCAAGGTGTTTAATAATTAAGTGTTCATGATCTGATTGGAATAGTGAAACTAAACCTAAGCTCTATATTTTTTTTTATCATTTGATTTTCTCTTAGTTTTAATTTTTGAGATTTATATTTTGATTTTCTAAATTACTTTATTGACTTGCTAGCTAAGAATATAAGTAAAGATGTTAGAACTCAATATATAATCCTTGTAGGAATGATATCTTTTGTACTATAATTCACAATCAGTGCGCTTGTGGGTTTTGAACACAATAATCATGAATTAATTTTTTTAATATTTGTGATATAATGTAAAATTTTACAATAGAATAAAGGAAGTCAACCACCAGCTGAGGGCTTGAGGTAGCAAAATAATGCCACCAGAAGTGTAGGAACTAGAAATTAAAGGCAGAGTCAATAAGGCAACAATGCTGGTAGAGGAAATACAAATCTTAGTAGAGGACATGGCTGCTATATTGATGTGACAAGTGAAATAATGGTTTTAAATGTAAGAGTTTAAAATTCAGCTTTCTGTTGATTTCATTTTAAGTTGATGTTGAATTTGATGCCCAATTTAAGTAGTATAGGAGCTTATTGAAATGATTTATGTATTTTTTTTAAGAATGGATTGCCAATAGAGAGGGTAATTGCAGCAGGATCTCAAGAGGTAGTTTTTTGAAAGAACTTGATCCTAATTATAGATTCCCTATTCCTAATTAGGGACAACTGAGGAGAAGCAAAAGTCATTCTCATATACCATTTTGTATAAGGAAGATAACCTTCGCTAGAGATGGATATACTATGAGTCAAGCCACAGACCTTCTTTTCATAGCTCCAGGTTTACGATGGAATGGAGGCCCTTTGATATCTTCGACATAGCTACAACAGTAAAGGGATCAACTGATTAGGAAAAGGCAGTAAATGGAGACTGGAAAGCAATAGAACATCAAGTGATAATTTGGAAATTGATGCTAAATGGTGTTTTTTGGTTTAATTTGCTCAAATGATGCTGTAAATGATGTACATTTTCAGTTACAACTTTTTGTTGAGACTAATTTTGCATATAGGGCAAATCTATATTTCTTGCTGGGAATATATGCACCTATCCTGAATGGCTATTCCAACTTTTTTTTATGATTAACCTTGCAACTAAAAATGTTTTCAGAGACATGTGTAAAGTGCAATATGCACAAATACATGATATATTTTGCATTTTTAGTTGCATCTCTATTTTTTTTTCATTTTTGTCATTAATTTTCCATGCTTAGTAGAAATTTACATACATAACTCAAGTGATATCAGAATTGCAACAAAGTTATATCTCATAAGTGTCACGACCCAAAACAGGGGCCATGACCGGCGTTAGGGAATGGGAATTCTTTCGAATCCGGAACCCGTAGCAAGCCTAAAAATAAAATAAATCATGCCATAATAACAGTAACAGTATAATATGCAGCGGAAATAAAAATCATAATATCATAATATTATCCACATCAACTGGATTTAAATCAAAATCTCATCACATATATAATAATCCTTTTAATACAAATCCAGTTTCAATATAATACATTTCTTTAAAATAAAATACATGAAATCCAACACTTTAATTCACAACTACTGCAGTGTCTAGATAAAATAAATAAGACTCAAGTAGATAATTTACACAAAGAAGCCGGGGCGGAAGAAATCCGGCGTATCGACCTGCTACTGAGGTCTGAGGAAGTTGACTCTCCTGAAAAATAGTCAACGGAGGGGAGTCAGACCTCACTGAGTGAATTACTATAATATATATACATACACACTAAATGATAATGCATACAATCAACAGTATATGCATATCTAATATATATACAGGTAAATACACACAAATGCAGAAAATCATTTTATATGTTTTATTGAAAATCATCTTTTATGAAGGATCAAATAGAACCCTAGAATATCGCAACCTCGGAAAACAGTGTTAAACAACACTCTAGCCATACAGGCTCACTTAATCCAAATATATCCACTTAATCCATTTGGACAGTAGACTGGCCCCGAGACACTAAGTCAACCGAGCTCCAGCAGTCTGACTGCCAGTGTGATTGGCCCCGAGACACTTGGTCAACCGAGCTCCAGCAATCACACCCAAACCACATCTCACACATATCAATAATCATATCAAATCAATATCCACAAATAAGTTAGTATTATAGCCTAAAGCTATAGGCGTACCGGTACGTACTCGGTCCTAGTGCTGCCCACTAGGTAGCACGTTCTATTGATATCCTTCATCATTAATAATGTAAAACATTCATTCACAAAAATAAATGATGCATGAATGTAAATGAAATAACAATATAATCCATATATATACCGGAAATATACCAAAAGTAAACCAGGTATATTTCGAGTATATATATATCAAATACATTCAATCAAATTATAAATTAAACTGGAAATATATTTAAAAACATTTTAAATATATTTTATTCACAAAATATGCATATAATTTAGTATATACCAAAAATAAACCAAAAATATACTAATATAAACTTAAGAAATAATCAATTTATTTATGCATATTTAATCAACATAAAATGTATATTTCTAAAATCATGCATCCTAAGCATATATATATAGTATAGTAACTCACCTAATGCGCTCCACGAGATAGGTCCGACGGGCCTGGTCCACTAGCCCTCGGTCTCGGCGCAACTAAACAAGCAATAAATAATCGACATCAGAATAAACCCTAACAGAAATCCTAGAATTCAATCTAGAGTATTTAACACAGAATCAGAAATTAGGGTTCGACTGGACATCACGTTTTACGAGAATTCTACAGAAAATTCGACAGAACCTCCCCTGTAAAACGGACATCTCTCTACTCAAAAGAGTAGAGCCGACCCTGCAAAGAAACACACTTCGAAAAACTACACAAGGCATAATCAAAATCCCACGGTCGGACTCCAAACTACAGTCCACCGATCGGGATCCACAAACACATAACATATTCCAAGTATACCAAAAATATCCTCACAACATAGTAATACATCTCATAGGTAAAAATTACATAATTAACCTTAAAACACTGTAAAAACCGATAAAAACTCATTTTATTAGTAAAACCGTATATTATATATATAATTGAAAATAATTCACGAAAAATAGTTTTAATTAGTTAAAAATACTAAATAATTTATAGAAATCATTTTTATACCTTAAATAATTATTAAAACCAATTAAATTACATTTTTAGCCAATTTAGGGTAAAATTACCAAAATACCCCTATATATATAAATATACTTAAATTACTTCAAAAATTCACCAAAATTCATACAATTATCCAAAATTATTTTTCTCAACATATTTATCAATAATATTAATAATTAAACTCAATTAACCAATTAAATTCAAATAAAAACACATTTAACCCTAATTTCTCAAAATCACATAAACTTCAATAATTCAAAATAAATACTTAGAAATTCATAAAAATTTCCAAATAAATTCCTATAATTCATTTCAACACCTAATTTAACCATAAACTCCAATTTCATAATTTAAATAATTAATTCCCGAAAATTAGAAAATAATATTAAAATATTCAAAAATACCCAAAAATCCAAAAAATCTCCAAAAATTCTAAAAAAATTCATACATGTATATTGAGCTACTAGGAACAACATTTGTGAAGGAAGTTTTCATGAATCAATCAATTCGAAGCTCAAAAAATCAAAAACCCTAATAGGCCGAAATTGACAAAATCGAAACCTAAGCAATTCTAGACCATTTAAGCTCAAACCAAAGCTAGAATCACACTCACCGGAGCTCAAGGAGAAGAAAGAGACCAGAGGTGTCGAAAACGGTGGCCGGAATCGACGTGATCGACGGTGGATCGATTTTCGGCTTCTCTGGCCAAAATCGACTTCCAGGCGCCGGAAACGGCCTCCTCAGGCGGCGGAATTGGTCGGGGAAGACGGTGGCACACTGGACGGCACACCCACGGTGAAGAAACGGCGTGACAGACGCCCGGACGGCAAAGAGAAGAATCGGGAGGAAGAAGGAGTAGTCGGGGGCAAAATGGTAATTTTCCAATTCTTTTGATTTTTGATGTATAATGTGTATATATATATATATATATATATATATATATATATATATATATATATATTATACTATATATTAAAATAATATTAAATCACACACATTAAATATACACCACACACATAAAATTTAATATTTTAATAATTTATACAAAATAAAAATAATTAAATAACAATAAAACTAATAAATAATTAATATAATATTAGGGTAATAATAAATCCTAATTAAATAAATATACACACACAGGCTTTATTTAATAATTTAAAAATACGTATGAGTTCATGTAAGTCCGAAAATATATTAAAAATAATTAATATTACATTGTTTACGTGAAAATTTCCCCGAAAATGCAAGTCCCGGGAAAATTTTACGTAAAACACTGAAAATAATACACAGTAATTAAAATAGATTTTAAATACATATTAACTCGTAAAAATATCATATAATATACAGAAATTATTAACACTGCATATCCCGGTACAGTGTAAAAATATTTTAAAAACACGAGATATTACAATAAGCTAATTGTATCATAACATTACATAACTTTCATTATAAAGCAAACAAAGTGGCTGAATACAACACTTAGCAAAATCAAGTTGCTTAACTTAATTACATCACAACTTTCATTACTTAGCATCTCTTACTAAGAACAAAAGAGGGTAATTACTAAGCTAATACATGGTTGATTCCATTAATATAAAACCATAATTTCCTAACTACTTATTAATATATATACTATGTACAACAATAACATCCAAGATGTTGCAATAACTACAAATGCTAGTTTTATCTCCTTTTTGGCAATTTGAACTTCTGAATGCTCATCTATATAAGCTATCTTCAATTTCTTAACTCACACTAAATTGAAGTCATTTCATCATCAATAGTCATAGTGTCGATCTTCATCATTCGTAAATTCATGTTTTCCACTATTAGTTCATCCCTCTATTTTTTCAAGTCATTCAACACCTCCTTAGCCCTTTTATTCATTGGCATATCATGCCACTCAAAATAATTGTAGCTTGTATTGGAGCCACAGTCCTTCTGCTTTTTTTTTCCATCTGATTCTCACCCAACCAATCAACAAGCAAAAATTTTGAAAAATTACTTACCTCATGATAACTACAACTGTAGAATCTTCGGCCTGGATTTCTTTCAGTCCATCAAGGAGCCTTTGCCCTACGCCCTTTTATTTTGTAATGTAATATTTTATTAGTTTGATCGGTTTCAGTTATGATACAAATAAATTGAAACAAATTTATACACAGAAGATAATGGTGGCTTATTGGCAATATGTGCCTTCTCAACATTGGAGGAGCTTGTTCAAGTCTCAACCACAACATTTTTTCACACATCCTCCCATTTTCAGCTCAAAAAGCAAGAAAAATTAATTAGTCACATATAATATTCGAAACTATGACCAATTATAATGAGAGGAAGACACCTTCCATTTTTTCCCTTTTTTAGCTCACTCAATGTTTGCTTACACCTAAAAAAATTCCATTTTATTTTTAATAAAAAGTGTGGTCTCAATCTCAATTGGACTGAAAAAAGGGGCAAATTTCATATGCAATTCCCATATTTTTAATTAAATACCAAAATACTACCCAAGTTTTAATTCATCACATAAAACCCCCTAACCTTTAATTTAGATTCTATAATAATTCCTAACCTATATTATGCTAGATAGATTGTCAAAATACTGATATGACATCTCGATATTATTCTATGTCCATTAATTTTTTAAAAAAATTATTTCAATAGAGCATTTTGCCCATATCAGGGCCACATATCCTACTTTTTTTTTTTACTTTCTTTGTTTAATTTGTTAAAATTATTTTAAACACAACAAAATCATTTCAGAATGTCAAATTAATTCTAAAATTGGAAAAAAAAAATCTAAACCAATCAAATTTGAAGTACTGCATATCTATACTTTTTATTTTCTTTATTTTTCCTTTAATTTTTCACTAACTGAACATCATTTTTTCTTAATTAAAAATTTATTTCCTTTCAATCTCACCTTCATCTTGCCATTATTATTTCTAGCTTTTAACTTACATTATTTCCAAACTTCACTATCAACCATCATCATCACCAAATTTCATAAAAAAAAAAGTTACCAACTTATTTTAAATATATAAATTTTTAGTAAAACACAAGAGTAAAAAAAATGGAGAAGTTGAGAGGAAAGAAGAAGAGTTGTATATGTCAAGAGGATATAAACTTCATGGCTAGTCATCTCTAATTTTCATTAATAATATTAGCAATTTATAGAACTTAAGCTAATTAAGAACAATACTTAGTAACTTGCACAATCAACTAAAACACATTAAAATTGAAAAGTAAACTTGCCAACCATACATTGGCTTATAAAAGAGGTCATTTAAGCATGCTTAAGAAAAAGTATTATGACTAATTATTTATAATTATCTAGTGCTAATTATACAATCTCCATGTCATATGAAGATAAAACAAAAGATATATATAGCTCCATGCTGAAATCATGCAAATTTCATAAAAAATTATCATGCTCCTTGATGAGATTTTTATTGGAGATGTGAACTTATGTTACCTTATCATCTAAAAGATAAAGGATAAAAGACTACTTCTTTAGATGCATTCTCAAAAATGATCTTGTTAGGATTTAGTTTCTTTTCAAAATTATTTTTAGCTTCTTCCCTTTTTGAGTTGTTTTTAATGTACCCTCAGTGACCTTATCAAATTTTATAAAGACTTTTTGCTCTTAAGTTTGAAGCTTGCTAATAAGCTAAGCAATTGTGATCTTTTAAAGGTTATAAAATCCTCAATTATAGAAATCTCTGCCTCAAATTGTTTTTGGGACTAAAAATAGATTTTTTTTAAATAACTTGCTGATAAAAATAAGTCTTTTAATGGCCTACATTATTTAACAACCTTCAATAACCTACTAAAGTGTATTCTTTGAAATTCTCACTTTCTCTTCATTTTCATAAGCTCAAACTCTCCTTTTCAAAGTGAGTAGCCTGACATCTTAACTCTATTTCCAACTTCATATTCCCCTAAACTTATCTCATACATGTTTAGGTGTTTCTAGATCCATAATCTTTGTGATAATATGAACTACATGTCTAATAGATAGGTAAGAAAAAGATTTATCTTTCTTAAGTTTCTCACCTTCATAAGCTCTTATTTGACTTAATAAGAATAGCCCTTAATGGTGGTGGTTCAGTGTCTATCTATATTACTTGTTAGAACTATTGAGATTTAAAATGCCATCTTATCTTAACATCCTATATATGGTCACATTCATTATTGAACAAATGAATAGGAAGTAGAAGTATTAGAAGACAACATGATTTATAATTGGCACAAGTTGCTCAATCCTCACAAGTTTTTTACTCTTAACCACACAAATATTTGACACTTAAACTCTTAGGTGTTTGACACTTAAAACTCTCAAGCTTCTAACACTCAAGCTCTAAGGAGTTTAACCATTAATTCTCTCAATCAATAACCTAAAAAAAAGGAGTGTTGGGGCATAATAAGATTTTTATTGAATGTGCAAGATTTTGACATAAAGCTATAGATGTCTTTATGTATTTTGTCCTTTTATGGCATAAAGGTTGTTTAGTAAGAACTTAAAGAATTATTAATCATAATACTTTTTCTCAAGCATGTGTAGATGACCTTTTTTTCTAAATTTGTGCATGGTGCTTGGCAAATTTACTATTTTTTTAAAAACTTGTAATTAGTTTTTAGTTGCTTGTGATAGTTGCCAAATATTGTTCAGCCTTAACTTATAAATTGTATAAATAATTAGTATTACTAATGAAAATAAAGATGAGTAGACAACTCTCATTATTTTCTCTTAACTTTCCCATTTTCTTACTCTTCTATTGAGCAAATATGTTTACCTTCTAGCCTTCATTAGTAGGCATAATTATTGGTTTTTATAATGGTATTAGAGCTCTTATCTCTTAGGGGTTGTGAGGTTGAGTGATTTGAGAGTTTAGCCATGAAGAAGGAAAAATTGTATCATCATTCTCTAACACTCCTTCATAATGAGATTTGTGTTGGACATGTGAGCTTATATAAATATATCATTCAAAGTTAAAAAGACTTCTCCTATATATTTTTTTCTAATGAAGACAAGAATACATCAAGAAAGTTGCCTAAGATAGTTATATGTATTAAGAAGACTTAAACTTCATAGCTAGTCTTTTTTTTAAAAAATTTATTAATAATACTAGATATTTATATAACTCAAGCTAATGAATAATACTTGAAAACTACCAAAAATTATTGAAATATATTAAAAGCTAAAAAAGTAAACTTGCCAAGCAACATGCATTGGCGTAGAAAATCACCTAATCATACTTAATTAAATTATCATTACTAAATACAATTACTTAGTATTAACTAAGCAATCTCTATACCATATAAAGACGAAACACATAAAGGCATCTATAGCTTCATGTTGAAATCATGAAAATTCAATTAATAACTTTAATTTTCATAAGATCTTATTATAAAAAAAAATAATTGGACAAGAAGCCAAAATAATAAATATGATTACTGAAGAGGTCAAGTTGCATTAAAGGACCACATTGGAGATTGCCCTAGATATAGAATTATGAGAAAAGTTAGCATAAGCCAGATGATTACAAGATGAAAAGAAGGAATTTTAAGGAAAGGGCTAGAAATGTCGTGGGATGGGATGACAGGTCATTAAATCCCAAAGCATAAGGAAGAGGAATAGAGGCAAATAGACTGCCACTAAAGAATGAAGTACCCTATAGACTAAGGTGTTTGAGAAATGAAAAAGTAGTGAGGTGAAGAATGTATAGCCATGACAATGAGTTAGCTACATGTTGGTTATAAAGAAAACAACACAAGCACAAAGAAACATGTGCTTTTTTTTCGGTATCTAGTATCCATAAGGGTCTTAACTAATTCGGATCGAGTTCAGTTGCCCAATATAGGATAGCAAAACTCTTTTAATATTTCTTTTTTTTCATATATAAAATTCAAATTCAAAATCTTTTTTTAAGAGAATGCATGCATCTTGTCATTTGAACAAAGAGATGTTAAAATTATCAATATTTTCCAAATTAATAGATTGAGAGAATTAATAACTAAAAGAGGAAATAATTTAAATTATGAAAAAAAAAATTCTTATCCAAGCTCAGAGAAGCACTTGATACATTTACTAATTCTTTTAAAAATTTTATATAGACATATGTACAAGTATTAATTAACTATATATTTCCCAATTATATAGTGTTAAAGTATATTGATGGTTATGATATATAGGCTTTTTACCATTTTGGGATTAAAAATTAAAAATTTTATAAATTTATAGTAAAATTTGAAGAAAAAAAAATCCCAAAATGTGGTTAATTTTTTTAAAAAAAAAATCTAATTCATGGAAGAAAAATGTTTTGTAGACAAAATGATTTTTGTCATGCCATTTTGCCAATCTAAATGGCGAAACGACTTTCTTTTTTTTTTTTTCCCTTGAGAATGGCAAAATAGGCTTTATTTTTCTTTTTTTCATCTTAATACTTATATATATATATATATATATGAGATTACACTTTAATATATTTTTATAACTATTTCAATATTATATGTGTTATAGTGTAATATAGCTAAATTTATTTTGCCATTCCATAAAAATATATAACTATTAAATCATTAAATTATAAAAATAATTAAATTATAATTTTTCAAATTTTATTTGTGTAACAGATGAAAATACATATATAAATTTTTCTAAACTCTATATTCTATAAGCTTAATAAAAATTATGAAAATAATAATTTTCATCATCGTCATCATCGATTGTACATAGTTATTGAAACTTATTATTTGAAACAATATAGCAATTTGTTTTGTAAAGAATATATTTTAAAAAAAAAACATAAGTCCCAAATTAGAAGTGCACTAAGGCATTCCAACTAGGTTGGCACCCCTCTAACACCTACATGTGAATAATTCAAATACAAACCAACCCACACACATATATATATATATATATATATATATATATATATATATATATATATATATATATATATATATATATATATATATATATATATATATATATATATATATGAGATTACACTTTAATATATTTTTATAACTATTTCAATATTATCTAATATTTGTTATAGTGTAATATAGCTAAATTTATTTTGCCATTCCATAAAAATATATAACTATTAAATTATAAAAATAATTAAATTATAATTTTTCAAATTTTATTTGTGTAACAGATGAAAATACATATATAAATTTTTCTAAACTCTATATTCTATAAGCTTAATAAAAATTATGAAAATATTAATTTTCATCATCGTCATCATCGATTGTACATAGTTATTGAAACTTATTATTTGAAACAATATAGTAATTTGTTTTGTAAAGAAGATAATTTTTTAAAAAAACATAAGAAGTCCCAAATTAGAAGTGCACTAAGGCATCCCAACTAGGTTGACACCCCTCTAGCACCCACATGTGAATAATTCAAATACAAACCAACCCACAGTAGGGCAATAAAAACTGAAGAAGAAAAACAACATAAAGCTAACTAAACCTATAGCATTCTTTAGCCAAAGCATCATTACACATAAAATATTTCAACTTAAAGGATAAAAAACCACAATTGAGTAAAAGGCAAGCTAATAGCTTTAACCGAGAGATGGTCAGCAACTGAATTGCCTTCCCTATAGACATGATTATATAGATATGACTTACATAGACTTGCATCTGATTAAGAGTATGAAGACATCGCTACTAATCATTACACAACCTTCAAGGAACATCCAAACTATGATTATGTAAGAGACAAACAATATAGTAGAGTTGCACTCAATCTAAATAAGAGTAGGATAAAACAATGGAGCTTTGGACATAACAATAATCACTGCTGATAATTCAATTTCAAAGGAAAAACCACACCTAAAGGAGCAAGAGCCAATCCTTCATGATTTTGAAAAATACCACCTCCCGTGGGAGACCTAGTGCACCTCTTATAGCACTATTAGTATTGATCTTAATCAGCTAAGAGGTGGCTTAAGCCAAATAACTAGAATTACTAAAGGAGCACGTTGAGCAACAGAATGAACTTATAAACACCTAAGAATGGAAAGATCAATCTGTGAGTTATTCATATGACCGATCTTAAAAATTCAACAGCCTTAATAGAGCAATAAATATGATGAATAGTAATAGAAATCGCAATACCATTATCATGAAAGACACCTTTGTTTTTAGTAAACCAAATCCCATGAACAACATACATGAATCCTGCTCGCTAAAGAGCTAAGACTTGAGAAGAAAATTAAAGATTCCAAGAGCTATGGAAAAAAATAAAGAAAACATGAGCTTAAATCAAGACAAACCTTAAATAAACTGCTAAGTGTCATCCATACAACAATTGCATAAGGGCACTTAAGAAAAATATGGTCAAGATTTTTAAAGCCAAAAGGCAAAGGCGACATTAAGAAATGAGTATTAGACCTTTTCTCACCATAGAGTCATTAATGGGAAGGCATTGGTGAATGGCCCACCATAACAAAAAAGCTTAAGAGGGAGGAAGATAATGGCTCCATAAGGATTTACCCTAAGCAACTTTAAGTAAAAACACATGAAAGAAATTATTTGCAATTTGATTGGAAAATTTCCCATTAGAGGAATCTCCGAACACAAATTCGTCCTGATGCCAATGAAAAGGCACCCTATTAAAAATATTAGCACTAACCTTCGAGAAAGAATTCTGAAAACATAGAGGCAAATTCCATTCACCATTAAAATAAATAACAGAAATCTTTGCATGAAGTTTCTTTCTAATAGAAATAAGGATAACCACTTTATCATAAATAGAATAATCAAGCCAATTATCAATCCAAAAATTCAAATTAGAATAAGAACTAATGCTTCACTGTGAATTTTACCTAATAGAAGACTCGTAAGATTTAATAAAATTCTATACCGAAGAATAAATGTAAGGAGGAAGTAGAAGGCTCGCTGCATTGTAAAATCTATTGTGTAAAAATCTAAAAACAAAAGAATCATCATAACAAACTTTCTAAGCCAACTTACTAAGAAGAGCTGAATTCACTAAATGAAGCCTTTTAAGACTAAGGCCAGTTTCATCTTTAGGAGTACAATAATTATCCCATTTAATAGCAAAAAGCTTTTTGGAATCGATGGAATCTGTCCAGATGAAATTTCTAATTATTTTCTCCATATATTTGAAGGAGAGAGCCATAAATAACATAATTTACAAGAGCCATACGACCCGCCATAGATAGGGAATTACCCTTCCAATTCTTAAATTTTAAAAGCACCTTATCAGCCAGAGGTTGAAGCCAAATTCTTTTAGGAATTCCAATAAAAAGAGGAACCCCAAGGTAACTAAAAAGTAAGGAACCAACCTTCA
The DNA here is from genome assembly GCA_947683625.1 of Mallotus nudiflorus. NCBI lineage: Eukaryota > Viridiplantae > Streptophyta > Magnoliopsida > Malpighiales > Euphorbiaceae > Mallotus > Mallotus nudiflorus. The sequence goes on from CANTUR010000067.1 coordinate 1,261,190, forward strand.
TACTGATAAGAGAATGTAGCATCCCAACACGATTTCGAGGAATATAACTACTGAAAATAATTTCCAATTTATTCCAATTAATAATTTGAGCTAAGAGGTCACCATAAGTGGAAAAAATGGAAGAAATAGCACAAACATTTTTCTTAGTAGCCCGATAAAAAATCATAATGTCATTTACATACAAGAGGTAAGACAGATAAGCAATTCTATGAGAGGCACTCATTGAAGAAAATAAATTAGTCTCACTTAACTCAATGAGGTTCTAATTTAAATAATCTTCAACAAGGTAAAAGATCAAAAGAGAGAGCAAGTCACCTTGGCAAACTCCATGAGAATAGGAAAAATAACCTTTGGGAGTTCCATTAATGAGGATAGAGACTCTGGCTGAATAAAGAATTCTTTGGATCTATCTACAAAAATGATTAGAAAAACCAAAGCTATGAAGAACAATATTAATAAAATCCTAATCAATAGAATCAAAAGCCTATTTAATGTTAATTTTGACTGCCATATTAACTAACGCCAACCTATCAGCCAAATTTTAGAAATAATCTTGAAAAGAAAATTGCCCAAGACTATAGGCCGAAATTTATCCAAGGCGTTAGCACCAGGAATTTTGGGAATAAGAATCATATTAGTAGAATTGAGCCCTCCAATAATATTCCCAGTGGCAAAGAAGCTGTGTATAATACTACAAACATTAGAACCAATAATATGCCAACTCTATTTATAAAAAAGGCCAGAGAAACCATCGATACCTAGAGCACTATTATGATCCATTGAGAAGACAATATTTTTAATTTTAATATCAAAAAGCACCTTACATATCATCTCATTTTGCACTAAAGAAACCAAACTTGGTACAATATGATAAACATTAGAAAAATCCTTGACAGTAGGATTGGAAGGAGAATTAAAAAAAAGTTGAAAAGTAATCCACAATGTGCTGCTTAATAGCATTAGGCTCCTGAATCAAAATGTCATTCAAAGCCAAACTACAAATACTTATCTGAGGTCAATGTTGATTTAGTAAGCCATAAAAGAATTTGGAGTTATGATCACCATGCTTTAAACACTTGACCCTACTTTACTCTTTAAGAAGAGTCTCTTTATTCTTGAGATGAAAATTCAAATTAGAGTGCACCAATAATTCATGACTATAAAGATTGTCAATGAAGACTAAGAATTCTATTTAGGATTGAATCTACAATAATTCTTATTTTGAAAAAGAAATAGCCTGATCCATATTGCCAAAGATATCTTTGTTCTAAAACTGAAGAAAAGTTCTCAAAAGCTTGAGTTTTTTCATAATAACAAGCATAGGATGACCAAATATCTGTTGGGAAACCCAAAAAGAGGATAAAACATCAACAAAATTAGGATGAGAAACTCACACAGAAAGAAAATGAAAAGGCTTAACCCCTATTAATTGAACTTACTTGCAAGAAAGGAGAATAGGATTGTGATTAGAGTAATGGCACGCTAAAGTAGAGCAATCAATATGATTCCAATTATGAAGAAAAAAATCATTAATAAAAGCACAGTTCAAGTGAATGTCAAACCAATTAACACCTTTTCTATTATTAGACTAGGTGTATTTGGCCCCTTTTGTGTCCAAACATGTGAGATGACAAGCATTTACATATGAAATAAACTCAAAATATAATCTCGTAGAAGGAGGACAATCAATTTTCTCATGTGCACCAAAACAAGCATTAAAATAATAAGAATGAACCAGAAGACAAATTGGAGTCTTGATGTAAATCAGTTTATAATTTGTAATGACTAAAAGATAAGACATTAGTATAAATGCAAGAGATGCAATTAGTCATATTACCTTTGTCAAAAGAGAGGGTAACATCCTGATCCAAACTAGCCAAAACAAAAACATTCCCTACTCTAATGGAAGAATAAACCAAAATCTAGAGAGAAGGGAGGTCTAATCCATTATCAGTAACATAACTATAACCCAAAATTTGCCAAAAAGAGGAAGAGATACTAGTAAAAGGAACATTAGGCTCTGTAATGCATAAAACATTAGGATTATATGATTGAAAAAAATTAAAGAGGGTTCGTTAGGTACTAGCATTACCCATCGCTCGATAATTATAATACAGAATATTCATTGACTAGATTTTTGAAAAGCCTTAGTGGCTAGCTGATTACTAGTTAACTTCATAACTACTGTATTTTTCTTTTGGATTTCTTATTTAAAACTAGCTGCCATGAACCTTCTTATTCCATTTACTCAACCTATGAACATTAACACACCAAATCTAGCTCTTTTAAAATATATGGATTTAAGACTTGCAAATGATCTCGCTCTTTTGGAATATATGAATTGAGGTCATGCAAAGAAAGAGAATGAGTAGAAACTATAGGAGACCTTCTGACTCCCACTATATTATCCCGCTCTTTTGGAATATCCAGATTGAAGTCTTACAAAGAAAGAGGAGGAGCATCAACTATAGAAGAGTGTTGACACGTATTGTATAATCTTCTGCCACTAGTACCTCTCTAGTTAGTTGGGAGCCATCTGCTGGAGTGTAGGCTTCAGGTTCAACTGCATCATAATCTAAACTTTTGCATTAGTGCAACAGGAGCATTGTTATTAACAACTTCATGTAATCTGTCAAATGCATTGGAAGTGAAAATAACATTAGTTTTTTGCTGTAGAGGTTTCCATTCCTTCTGAATATAAGAATGACTATGACTAATTTGGCTTAGAAGATACTAAATCCTCTAAAGATTTTTAGTTCCATCAACATAAAGATGATTCATGCTAGATGGAATTACAGGTGCATAAAAAAAAGGCAAGTTTTCATAGGAAACTTCATTGTAAAAAAGGTTGCCTTCACAGTCCAGAGTGATTTGGTATTACATGTTGGAAGACAGATCCACATCAATAAGAATACAGGTATAATGCCCAAAGCCTCCTTCCAATATTTCCATATCAATTCATAATGGGATTACAATCTTCTGGGCAATGTCAGCTAGGATCTGAGCATCCTATTCCCATAGAAGCCTATAAATCCAAACCCACAATTAGGTAGTGGAGGATTTTTCTTTAAATGAATTAAATCTTGGAATCCATCTTTGCAAATTTAGAATACCAAGTTTAAGAAGAATAGAACCTTGCCCTAGACGATTTCCTTATATTGTGCTGAAGATAATAATACATGTTAAAACCCACATCCAAGAGAGATTGAATGCTAATTTTTATACCTCATATTAAGGTTAATCACTTCTTAAGTTTAATAAGAGCTTAAAGGGACTCCCCTTTATTGAGAATAATTCTTGCAACAAGCAATTGTTAATAGAGATCAATTTCCTTTTTATAAATTTTTGAATTGATTTTGACTGCATGATAAGAACCTAAGATTGGAGCCATAGGGATACGCAAAGTAACAAACATCGGTTGATTAACAATTGAAGCATATGATTTCTTTGTGATATTTTCCACATGAAGAGGGTTAGGGTTTAACATGTTTTGCAGTACATGGCATATGAAGTTTTTGATAGAGAAGAGGTATGCATAGCTAGAGTGATTAGTAAGATTACTGGTAGCAGAAGGCTATTAACATCCAATGGCATGATTCAACATTAATAATTAATTTGAGGATTGATATTTTAAATTTTTTTCATTAAGGTTTAAAATTAAAAATTAAATGAAATTTTGAAAACTTTTTGTAAGTATTAAAACAACTAAATGGCATCTTGCCATTGTAAATGGCCAAATGCTAAGAGAGATTTTTGGCATTTTGCTGCAGGAATTTAGTTTATATTAGTTTTTTTTAATAGGAAGGTGGGATGAATGCTAAGAGAGATTTCTGGCATGTCACTAAAATAAGTTAATTTAGTTAATTTTTTTAATAGAAAGACAATGTAATGTAAATTTTAATGAACTGCATAATATAGACAGTTTTTTTTTTAAATCGATGATGATAGGAATTAAACTTTACACCTTATGATGCCCTTGCAGAGAAGTTATCACTTCACTACTCTTTCATTGAAAATATATAATTAAATATTTTCAATTTTCTATAATTTTATATATTTTTCAATTGAACTGAATCTATCTTTTTTATTTTCATTTTGATTAAAATGACATTGTTTTTAATTTTTTGCCTTATTAGTATTGTTTTTTACACGTCAACAAGCCACATCAGTAATTATAAATGTCAATTGAAAGTTGAATAAAATTGAAAGAAGTAAAAAAATTAACTTTTTAAACTGATATAAATTAAAATATATGATTATTAAGAAAATTGGCTTATAATTGATGATAAAAGTGTTAAAGGCATATTTAATTATCTTTAGAGCTCCTTCAGTAGCAAAAGATTTGTTTTCATCAAAATGTAAAAATCCATGGTGATACCCTATATTTATAACCCCATTCTAATAGGGGTTATAATCCACCAAATAAGGGACAAGAGAAAGAATACTCGATTAGGAAGAATGCCTAATTAGGAAGAATACATAATTGGGAAGATGCTTAATTAGGAAGAGGATTTTCATATCCTAAAGTGACAAGAATCCCTAATAAAAAAGGATTCCAAGTATCATTAGGTTTGAGTAAACATTCCTTATATGTATGTAATACCTTACATATTACTTAAATAAGGGTATTTTATTTATTTGTTTTATTTTATTTTATTTTATCAAATCATACTATAAATAGTTATTTTTCCATCATATTATATTTATTTTATGATTTTTATTATTGTGATTATTATTATTTTCATTATCGCTATTAGTGTAATTTTAAATTATATTAAAGTTATTAGCTACATGTATGTCTATAAACAAATAAATATAGATATAGGGTTTAATTATTATGTTATATGTCTATGTATATTAGTAGGTTAAGTGTATATATGTATATAATATCTATGAATATGTATATGTAATATAGTATAAAGTATAATTATACACATGTATATATATATATATATATATATATATATATATATATATATATATATATATATATATATATATATATGTGTGTGTGTGTGTATAGTTAGAGGTTAGAAAACACTAGAAAACTGAAAGAAAAATCAACTCCTCATCTCCGTCTACTGCCACCCCCCGCCCTCTCCTGTCACTGCGCCACCTTCTTCTCCTCCTGAGGGCACCATTGCCGCCGTGGGTGAAGCTTGCTGGAGGGTTAAAGCAGCTCCTTCCTCCCCTCGCGCAGCAGCAGCTCTGCATCTCCTCATTCTGCCCAGCTTCAACCTTCTGCCGTGCTTCCTCCTGATGGTGTCGAGCTGCTCTCCGTCTCCTCCTGAGCTACTCCATCTCCCTATTTTCTTTGATAGCAGGCAGGTCTTTTCCCTCCCTCTGCTCTGTCCAGCAGCTAGGTGGTGAGTAGTGCTCGCCCAAATCCTTCCATTTCCTTCTTTGATCTTGATAAACCTAGGTTAATTAGGGTTGTTTAGCATGCATTTGAAGTTGTTTTTAATTTTCTTGAATTTTTGGTAATTAAATTGATTTTCCAGAATTTATTTAGTGTTTATTTGGTTTATTTAGATATTTATTTACGTAAAATTAGCAATTAGGGTGATTTTTATTAATTATTTTGAGTAAAATAAATTTTATTGAATTTTTTTGGAATTTATTTTGATTTTTGGTGAATTTTGAAAATTTTGATACTATTTTAGGAATTTTTATACTTTATGTCAAAATTAAATAATTAGGCTAATTTTGAAAATTTTGGTTAAAAAGGTTATGAAATTTGATAAAAGAGGTTATTAGTGAATAATATGAATTTTAGGACTCAAATTATAATTTTTGAGATTTTTATACTATTTTTATAAATATATTTGAGTTTATGTCAAAAAAATTGATTTTGGGGTAAATAATATTATTGGGAGAAATATTGTTGGTTGATTAAATTTTTTTAATAATATTGGGAGGAATTTATCTTAAGAAAAAAAAAAGTTTTAGATGATTAGATAATTTTAAGGAAAATTTTTGTATAAATAGCACATTATGTAATTTATATATATATACTAGGGGTAAAAATGTAATTTTACACTAAATATGATAAATATATATTTTAATTAGTTTTATTAATATTTAAAGGGTTTAGATAATTTTTATAAATTAATTGATATAATCACTTAAGTAGAGTAAATTTTAGATATTGAATTTCAAATAATGTATATATATATATATATATATATATATACATCTAATACATTACAATAGTTTTAATTTGGGCTATAATTATATTTTTAAAATGATGGAATACAAATTTAATTGCTCAATTTTGAATAATTGAGATTTTATATAATTTTCATTTATTCTAGTATGTATGTATGTGAAAAATATATTTGAGAAATAAATATTATAAAATTTTGATATTTGTTTGAGTTGTGATCTCGGTCGGGGCAAATTGTAGTTTGGGAGCCCGACTCGAGTGTGAATGGTTGTGTATATTGGAAGTGCATTTTCTATGCAGGTTTGCCTCTACCTTTGGTAGAGAGATGTCCATTTTACAGAGGAGACTCTACCGAAACTTCGATAGATTTTCTCATAAAACGTGATACTCGTAAAATTCCTACCGTTAAGTTAAATCCTGTCTGTCGAGTCTCGTCCGGTTTTCTTCGAGTCAATCTGGAATTTTATTATTTTTTTTATTTCTGATTTCGATTCCTTAGTCATGTTTTAAAAATCGATTATTATTATTTCCTTCTAGATCATCTCGGAGCAGAAGCCGTGAGGCCGAGGCAGACGCGTGGTCGTCAGCCTTCACATTCATCCTGTAAGTCGATAGAATGATCTGTTCGTGTGTTTTAATTAACAAATGCATGCACTCCTATTTTAATATTGATTATATGGTTTATTTAATTTAATGCTGTTATTTAAGATTTGAATGCATTTTATTTATTTAAAATCGATTTTGAAAAATTTTGGTAGAACGGGCTACCTGGTGGGCTTCACCAGGACTATGTGCACATGGTAGAGATTGAGAGATGGATCCGATAATTGTATGATTGATGAATGTTAAACTGGGACGGGTGCCTCGGTAGAAGCCTTTGCTCTTGGGGACCGCCAGTGATTGGAAAGTCAATAATGGACTGGGATGGGTGCCTCGGTTGATGTCTTTGCTCTCAGGGACCGCCAGTGCCATATATTTGGATTAAGTGAATGACTATGGCTTGGTGCCTCGGTTGATGCCCTTGCTCTCGGGGACCGGTAGTCTAGTTGGAATAAGTGGGCCCAGTTGGTCACGTAGATTGTTGGGTTTAGGGTTCTACCGAGATTTTTCAAAATCTATAATTATATATTATAAATTATTTTCACTATAACATATATAGTTTTCAAAAAGGTTTTCAAACCGTATAGCTCTTTTATTGACTTACTCAGTGAGGTCTGATTCCCCTCAATTTATTTTTTTTCAGAAGCTTGGGAGTTCGACCTTAGACTACCTCCACGCCGGATTTCTTCTTCATCGGCTATTTTATGTAGGTCATTTTAAGCTGTACTGTGTGTTAATCTAGGATGCTGCAGTAGCCTATGTACTAAGGATTTGTATGGTTTAAACTTAAATATGTAGTTTGTTGTACGAAATATGCTTATGTATAAGATTCAATTTGATTTATAATATGAGATGTTGAAACACATTATTATTTAAACAGTTGAAATTGTGTAATTTGAGAAAAATCAGTTTGATAATGTGTTCTATTTTAAAATAAATTTTAAAATATGAATGGTTTTATTTTCTTTTCTTTTAGGCTTACTACGGGTTTCGGGGGCTTTATGCTTACCCATTCCCTAGTGCCGGTCACGTGCCCTCGGGTTCGGGTCGTGACAATGTACTCCTCATATCTCTTATACTTAGGCATTCTATTCATTTTAAAACATTCTCTTACATTCATAACACCCTTTATCTCTCTATGTATATAATCTCTCTCTTCATAACCCTCTCTAACTTAAGCATTAAAGTGTTTATGGAGATTTTCCCTACCACTCACCTTGCTTTATTGATTACTTGCTTGTACGATTCAAAAATTCCTAAAAATAAGTTATCAAGTGGCACCATCTATAAGAATCCTTTGAATCAAAAGTCATTATCATCTACCAAGTTAATAATTTTTCTAAAGAAATCCATGGTGTTTAGTCCACCTCCACCTCCTTAAATCATAACCTTAGCTACTCAACTCAACTTGATAACCTCTATTCAACAAATTTGACCTTCATCCATACATACCTCCAATTAATGCCTAAACTAGCCAAATCCTATGGGCACAACCTTCCCCTACTATGCACCTCTATCACATATGAATAAATCTGTACCTTTTGTTCTCGTTCTAAGCCTACTAGAGTTTTCCTATTAGTCTAAACACCATTACTCAAGCACCCAATTTACTTCCATTATATAAAGAGGCTATGATCAAAAATATTCAAGCTCAGATGAACTTGATGCAATAAAAGTTGAATGTCTTAACTCAAGATAGTAATCTTGGAAGAGCAAATCTAAAAAAAACATAGTGATACTTCCAATTGTAACTTAAAATGCTAAAAAAGGGAATAATGGAGGTGATAAAGATTAAAAAGTTGAATCTAGCATTAGATGATTCCAAACTATCCTAAGAGGTTAGAGGCTATCCAGAAAGCTCAGATAGGACTAAGAAAGGAAAGATAAGTGCATTCTCAAAGGAATAACACCCTTTGTTAATAGAATAGTCAGAATAAAAATACCATCCAAGTTCAGACTACCTCAGTTGGATTAATAAGATGGCACTAGAGATTTGATCAATCATGTATCAGCATTTAGAACTAAGATGATGTTCTAGAACGTAAATGACGAGCACACTCATAGGAGTAGCCTAGAAGTGGTTTCATCGGCTGTCGAAGAATTCTATTTCATCCTTCAAGGAATTAGTTAAAAAATATTGTACATGGTTCATCACCAACATCCCTCCAACCAAGAGCATTAATGACCTTCAAATATGCAAGCAAAAGGCTACTGAATAACTAAGGAGTTACTTAGATAGATTCAACAAAATTGCCACACAAATTGAGAATTTAAGTGATAAAGTAGCTATTGAAGCAATGAAGAATGGCACTTAACTAGGGAAACTCAAAGACAAAATCATGACTAAAGAGCCTAGCGCCTTATATAAAGTAATGTCCATCGTAACAAAATTGATAAAATTGGATGATGACAGAAGGCTATGTCAAGACAAAGATAAACCACCTTATAAAAAATGAGAGAATAGAATCCAAAAGATCCAGAGCTCCACACAATAACTTCAAAAACCTAGTTGAAGGATTTAGAAAGGAAAATGAAATGTACACACCTTTAAATGCTTCAAGGTTAGAAATCTTTATATGGATTAAGCAAAATAAGGTGGGCATACCTCCAGCTAGAAGGCTAAGTCCAACCAAATCAAGAATGCAAGATATAAGATTCTAATGTTAGTACCACCGAGTTATGGCCATGACATAGATGGATGTTGAGAGCTTAAAAGGGTAATTAAGCAATTAATCCAAAATGGGAGGCTAAGAAGATTCATAGACAATGTTAGGAAGGATTGTGAATCAGATAATCAGAATAGAGATCACCAGACTAAAAGAAAGCCTAGAATAAATTAGCTAGAGTTATCAATATGATTGTCAAAGGGGAAGCACTAAATGAGAGGAGGCCAAAAAAGACTTGGAAGAAGGAACATCTAATAACTAAGTAAGGGTAAGTTATCACATTTGGCCCAGAAGATGGGAAACATGTTTGGTACCCTTATAATGATGCACTAATCATAAGTGTCTTCATTAATAATTACATAATGAAATGACTGTTAATTAATAATGGAAGAGCCATCAATGCATTATCTTGGATTGCTTATCATGTGATGGGAGGTTCTATCACTGATTTAAAAATCATCCAGAGTCCTATTACAAGTTTCTATAGAGGAATTGCACAGCTAATGGGAATAGTAAAATTAGTAGTGGAATTTGGAAACCGAGAAACTGGTGATATAAAAGCTATCAAATCATTATTCAATGTGGTGGACCTTCCTCTCACCTATAATGGCATCATTAGAAGACCAATTCTATATGAAATTAATGCAATTGTGAGCATTAAATGACTAACCATGGAGATCCCCTTAGAAAACTTAGCAACAATTATCTATGGAGATCAAGCTATGGCGAAGCAATGTTATTAATTAGTTACCAAACCTCAGATGGAAGCATTCCTTTTAGATTCTCTAAACATAGAGAAATAAGGTGAAAACCTAGAGCTAGTTAATTAGGTCTAGGCACTTTGATTAGTTGATAGAAAGACAATAAAAATTGGTAATGAATTGGATAATAGAGTAAAACAAGGGATAAGTAAAGTTCTCAATGGATACTCAGACATCTTTGCATCTAAAGCATTTGAGATCATAGGAGTAAATGCTCGAGATGCTTCCCATAGTTTGAACATGAACCCGACATAAAGCTTATATTTTAGAAGAAGATAAAGTTTGCATATAAAAGATAAAAAAAATAGTTGAAGAAATTATTAGAGGCCAAATTCATCAAAGAAGTCACTTATTTAGAATGGGTGGCCAACGTAGTCCTGATCAAGAAACTAAATGGAAATTACAAAATGTACATTGACTACATTGATCTAAATAAGGCATATCCTAAAGATAGTTACCCATTATAACCAATCGACCAATTGGTGGATTCAATAGCTTGCCACAACCTCTACAGATTTATCAATGTTGCTCAAGGATTTCATCAAATTCCAATGAAGAAAGAGGACAAAGAGAAAACATCTTTTATCACTTATAAAGGGTTATATAATTATAAGGTTATGCCCTTTTACTTAAAGAATGTGGGTGCAACTTATCAAAGGCTAATGAATCATATTGGAAAAAATATGGAAGTATACGTGGATGACATTATTGTCAAAAGGCAAAGACTATAGCAACATTTTGAAAATCTTGATCAAATTTTAAGAATACTGAATCAATACTAGATAAAGCTAAACTCGAAGAAGTGTGTCTTTGGACTAAAATTTGAAAAATTCTTAAGTTTTATGATCTCACACAAAGGAATTAAAGTAAATCTAGAGAAGATGGTAGCCATCTTTAATATGAAAGCTCTAACAATATTGAATGAGCTTTAGAAACTCAATGGTAGAATAACAATATTACGGCAATTCATCTCTTACTTGGTAAAAAGATGTTTACCACTATTTCGATCCTTAAAAAATCTAAGAAATTCGAGTGGGATAATGAATGCCATGCCATGTTTGAAGAAATTAAGAAATTTTTATCCTCACCACCATTACTTAACAAGCCTATTCCCAAAGAAGTTATATACGTATATCTTTCAATTGGGCATGAGTTAATTGCTTTAGTATTGGTTTAAGAGGAAGGAAGCCAAAAAATTCCAGTAAATTATATCAGCAAAATGCTAAAAAGTTTAGAAATCATGTATCCCAAGTTGGATAAGCTCGCCATAATGGTCATGCATACATCTCAAAAACTCTGACCATATTTCCAAGCTCACTTAATCATTGTCATAACAAACTTCCCACTAAGGAAAATTCTACAAAAAGCTAAAACTTTTGACATCTGGTTTAATGGTTGGTATAGTTAGGTGAATTTGACATCAATTATGAATGTTGGTAACAAATCAAAGCTCAAGCTCTAGTAAACTTCATACAAGAGATGACAATGGAAGATATAAACACTCCTTTATATCTAAAGTGGAAGCTACACATAGATGGTGCATCTATAGTATGAGGATTTAGAGCTGGAATTATTCTAGTAAGGATAGGCAAAATAATCAGATATATAGTTCAAATTAAATATAATGCTACTAACAATATAGTTGAGTATGAAGCATTAATCACAGGACTCAAGCTAGCAATAGAAGTAAGAGTTGAACATCTTAATATCTACTTTGATTCACAGTTAGTTGTTAATCAAGTTAAAGGAACATGTTAGATCAAAGAGCTGAGTATGGTTAAGTATGATGAAAGGGAAAGACAACACCTAAAGAAGCTCAGGTAGGAAGGGGGACAATGGGAAATCATTCAAATTCTTAAAAGTGAAAATGCATTTATGGATTTACTAGCAAAATCAACAGTAGAAGATAACCAAATATTCAAAGAACTTGAGCTAATTGGAGAGTTAATCAAGCTGAGTATTCAATAGATAGAAGTTATAAGTACCCAAGAATTAGTTAAGTGGATGAAACCAATAATTCTGTATTTTAAAGTTAAGGATAAAGGCTGCACATTATTCCATGCATAATGAGGAGCTTTATAGAAGGTCTTTATCACACCCATGGTCAAAATGTCTCTCATTAGAAAAAGAAGTTCATGAAGGGATAAGTGAAGCCCATAGAGCCCAAGGATCATTAGTTAAAAAAACATTAATGCAAGTATGCTATTTTCCTACTATGTCAAAAGATACCCTACAGCTTGTTTAGGAATGCTACAAGTGCCAACAATTTGTTCACTTAACATATAAGCTTTCTAATACTCAACATCCAATTGGAAGCCCGTGGCCTTTTGCAAAATGGGGGATGGACATCTTAGGTCCATTTCCTGTCTCAATATCATAGAAGAAATTCTTAATCATGGTAATAGATCATTTCACTAAGTGAGTTGAGGTGAAATTTGTCCCAACTATCATTAAAGCTTGGATAAGACACTTTTTTTTTTAGAAAGAATTCATTTGTAGATTTGGTATACCCACACCTTAATAACAAATAATGAGAAGTAATTTGACAAAAAAAATTTTAGGGGCTTCTGCTTGAATCTTAATATCAAATTAAGATTTACTTTAGTGGTTTATCCTCAAATAAAGGCCCGACAGAAGTCACTAACAGGTTCATCATGCAAGGAATTAAGAAAAGGCTTAGTGAAAAGAAAGGAAACTAGGTGTAAGAACTCAATAATGTCATCTGGGCATAAACAATGTCCAGAACCTCAACATGAGAGATGCCTTTTAGATTGACATATGGGATGGATATAGTAATCTCAATAGAGATTGGATCATTGAGTTACCAAGTACTTAAAGAATTAAACCAAGAAGTGGACAATGTCAATGCTTGGATATGCCTAGATTTACTTAAAGAAAGAAGAGAGCAAGCATTTATTATGACAGAAGCTTAGAAGTAAAGAGTTTTAGAATATCCTAACAAGCATGTCTAGCTAAAGTAGTTTAAAATTAGAGACTTGGTAATAAGAAGGGTAGATACCGGCAAAGGAAGCTCAGGAATAGGCAAACTTGGACCAAACTAGGAAGGTCCTTACAAAGTAATTGAAAAAATAACTAAGGGAGCAAACAAAATTAAAGATATATGAGGAAAATAGTTGCCCCAATATTGATACTTAAATAGTCTCAAAAAAATACTATCAATAAGCAAATGTACTCATAATAATTTCTAAAGAAATAAATTCATTCCATTACTTGAAATATTCCTTAATAAAAAAAGAAGAAAAAGGAAATACATAGAAAAAAATATCTAAACTTAAGATTTAGTAGTGGCATTAAGATTTCACTCAGGATTCTAAGAGCTCTCAGCCTCCCTTAGTTGATTGGAAGCAGCAACAGGAGAAGTTTTATTTTTTTTAACTATCATCTTTAGTGATTTATATGTAATCTTATCAACTTCTAAGAAATCCAAGTGTGGGTTTTTTTTAGATAAGATTCTCTGACGTTTAGACTTAAAGGCTAGGAAAAATTTCTTGGACATATCATGGAAACCCTTCTTATCCTTCTATCGAATCTCCTTTTGCTCATTTTTCATTTTTTCTTATTGCTCAGATAGTTAGTCAATTTAAGAAGTCAACTACTGGATGGAATTCTCCAATTCTTCAATCTTCTACTACTTCTCTTCAGATTCTAAGATAGCCAAAGCCTGTTTGTTATAGGCTTTCTCAACAATTGCTTTAGCAGCTTCCAGTTGGCATTCATAATCAAAAGGTTTTATGTTTAGGTTAGCATCCTTTACACTCCACTCACTCTTCAGCTAAAGCTCATAATCCTTCCATTTAAGCAAAACTTGAATAGATTGCTAGAGAAATAGTAATAAGGAAATCTAAAAAACATATTAATAAAGTATAAAACTCACAAGGTTAAGATTCACTACCTTTAGCATTTTATAGACCATGAGGTTTGACAAATCATTTTTCTAAACCAAAATCAAATTCTCCATGTCCTCCTTTAGATGCAGAGACTTGGCATAGTGATCCTAGACCCAACTATTAAAAATTGAAGGATTTTTAACCTTTGCCTCTATCCATTTCTCCATATCCAGACATTTGAATATTTGAGGTCACTTGGCATGAATGATATGCACAGCATCAACTCCTCATACTCATCCTCAGAGGTTCATATCCTCTTTTATTTTGAAGCCATTACTTCCAACTTGACAGTTGGATCAACCATCTGAGCATTAGTCTCTTCGTCAGCAGTAGTAATAATAATTAGACCCACAAAGGGTATCTCACAAATGTGCTCCTTAATCTCCTCATTTGATATTCCCTTAAGAAAATTATTAGCTGTGACCATCTAAAAATATAAAAAAAGAAAAAAGAAAAGAAAGACAGAATAATTCCTCAAAGATCATCAATATTACCTTCAATAAAATTTTGATTACTATTGCTCACACACTCTCTAACAAAATCTTCTAGATAAAATTGTCACAAACAGGCTATCTACTATGGCACTCATGTGCAAGTGTGTGATAAAATTAGTATCCTTTTGAGAAAGGTTACCCAAACTCTTCACTCTATGACATTCTTCAAACCACAACCTCTGGATATTAACAAAGTCTGACTTATGCTATATAATAAACAATTTATATCTCTATGCCCTGTTGATATCTAAAAGCTTTTAAAAAATACTGTAGCCTGGAATAACCATTATAGAGAAGGTTAGCTCTCCTTTTTTTTTTGATAGATTGTACATATATCTAAATATGTCCAAGTTCAACACCTTTTCCTCTTTATGCATAGTCTTGATAAAAGCGATGAGAATCTGATTGTTGTTCAGGTGGAGTTGCCTAAGGGTAATGTTATACTAGTTTATAAAAGCTTTAATCAAGGGCTATATAGGAAATCTAAGCCCTTTTTCCAACTGATCTATATACACTACCATTTTATCTGCCCCAAGTAAAAAGGTGTGACCTTTAAAATTTGGCTCCATTAAAAGAAGCTTATATTTTGGTGGAATGTTAAACTCAGCCCTACAACCTAACAACTAACCAACAGTCACCCTAGATGAAATAAATCATAGCTAACTGCTTCTCAAGGAGCCATGGAGTTTAAAAATGAAGAAAGCAACAAAAGAAATATAAAGCTTTCACCTTAAAAAAGTAGAAGACTCCTTTAACAGAAGGTGACTAAAGATTGGAAAAGGAAAGCAACCATTGAAAAGTAAGTGGAAGAGAGTAACAACAACGAGAATAAAAATGCAAGTCTAAAAAATGAGATAGACTTTTAAAGGGAGAAAGAAGGTTTTAGAATACCAGCCAATGCCCTTGCCAAAATTCAAATTCATCTCTACTAATCTTAAAGGCATTATAGGAAAATGAAAAGCCCACTAACTAAGCAGTTATGATTATAGTAGGTGAAATGTCTCTTCTTTTGACACACAAATAGATGTGACAGTTTTAAAATTTAAATTAAAGGCATACTAAAAGATATGAAGTTAAAGAGTTAAAATATCTCATTGCCAATAGTCTCTGACTCTACAAAACTTATGTCCTTTTATAACACTAAGCATTAAAGTCCAGCAACTGAAGCTAGCCCCCTTAGGTCATTTTATAACATTGAGGCTTCGAGAGTCAAGTCATTTTATAACATCGAGCATCAAAGTCTAGTGACTCAAGTTGGCCCCTTCAAGCCATTTCATAACACCGAGGCTTTAAGACTCAAGTTATTTTATAACCTAAAGCATTAAAGTCTAATGACTGAAGCTAGCCCCCTCAGATCATTTCATAATAATGAGACTATAAGACTCAAATCATTTCACAACATTGAGCATCAAAGCCCATCGACTAAAGCTAGCCCCCTTAGGTCATTTCATAATGCTAAGGCTTCGAGACTTGGGTCATTTTATAACATTAGGCATTAAAGTCTAGTAACTGAAGCTAGCCCCCTTAGGTCATTTCATAACATTGAGCCTTTGAGACTTGGGTTATTTCATAATATTGAACCTCAAAGTCCAGAAACTAATATTGGCTCCCTCATGTTGTTTCATAACACTGAGGCTCAAAACTCAAGTCATGTCATAACACCAAGCATCATTAAAGAACTTAGGTCATTTCTCAACACTAAGTATCAACCAATTTACTCTCTATGAACATTCATTACTCAAACTATCAAGTGTCAAATTATCTTATTAGTAAAGGTCCTTGCTTAGAACAATACTTCATCAGATCTCGAACATAAATATCCAAATAGACTTTCAGGGGGGCTCTTTGATACCTCATATTCATAATCCCATTCTAATAAGGGTTATAATCCTTCAAACAATAGACAAAAGGAAGAATACTTAACTATAAAGAATGCCTAATTGGGAAGATGCTCAATTAAGAAGAGTATTTTCATATCCTAAAGAGACAAGAATCCCTAATTAAAAAGGATTTCAAGTATCATCATGTTTGAGTAAACATTCCCTATATACACTCCTCATATCTCTTATTCTTAGTCATTCTATTTATTCTAATACATTCTCTCACATTCACAATAGCCTTTATCTCTCTAAGCACACAATCTCTCTCTTTACAACCCTCTCTAACTTAAGCATCATAGTGTTTATGGGGATCTTCTCCACCACTCACTTTACTCTTATTGATTACTTACTTGTAGGATTTAGAGGTTCTCAAAAATAAGTTATCAGTTGATAATACCAAGAGTTTTACATAAGCTTCTATTGTTTAAAGATCATTGATGAACCCTATATAGAGTATAGAATACTCCAATCTGAGGTAAACTAGACCAAACCTTTTTAAAGCAATATCTATATTTATAAGGTGCCATATGTCTTTAGTGCTATATTCATATTCCCAAACTTTAAAAACTCTTTTGGCTATATATATATATATATACACCATATGTTTTTGGCACTTGATAAGTAATAATATCTATGTAATAAATGTAACAAAGATGAACTCTAAGGTATTCTTAAAAAAAAGGATGAACTTTAAACTATATAAGTTGGTGGGGTTTTTTGCATTTTATTTTTTTTATAAATGCAATTCACATTTAATTTTATAATAATTCAAATGACATAATTATCCTTATTTTTGAATAACTCTTTCATTAAAATTTTATATGTTTACTTTTCTTAATATATCATTAGTTTTAGATGTCCTATATGTATTGAGTCTTAAGTACATATATTTAAATTTTTGTATTACAAAAAATGAAAATAATTAATATTTGGATGTTACTGATTAAAAATATATTTTTTTAGTTAAAATTTTAGGCATGGTGGATTTCATTATTCAATTATAAATTTTTATGATTTTGATATGTTTATAATTATTTGAATATGTATTTTAAGATATACTTCAATGCATAGGTTAATACATAAAAATGTATTTATATTTTATATTTAATGTGTAAATTTAAATTTATAATTTATTTTCAAAAATTGATTTGTAGAATATAAAATAAATAATTAGAGAATCAATTATATTGATATTATATTATAAAAGAGAAATAGATATTAAATATTTATTTGAATAAGTTTGATAATTATACAAGGTTGTGTGGACACCTTCAGTTTGATTGGCTCGCCACAAAAGCCCAATGATGAGAAAGTACAAGTTTGGAATGCAACGAAAGCCCAAAACCTCTCTAAAATAGACTCGAAAGCTTAAAACACCATATCCAAGCCCAAAACACTAAACTCAAGCCCAAATAACAAGCGCAAGCCCAAGCCTATCACCTCTTAGCCCGCTAGGCCTATACCTAGACTGGGTGAAGAGTCAATTGCCTCAACAAATAGGCATCACCTCTTCACCCTAGGCATTGGTGAGGTGATGCCTTATCAAAGAGGTAGTGCCTCTTCACACCCACCCTCTACAGCATTAAAAGACTTTAATGGCAGTAGTTGGAGGTTCACCTACATTGTGTTTAGACATTTTTATATGTAAAAAGAAAGGGAAAAAGTAGGGAAAAGAGGGAAAAGGGATCAGGGAATGATGGAAAAACATGGGAGAGGGTAAGAGTGAGTTTTTGGAAAATTAGGAAAAGAAAAGGTGGGTGAGGCTTTAAAAGAAAAAAAGATGAAAGAGAAGAGGGACTTTTTTTGGGAGGAAAGACATTTTCTGAACTTAGAAAAAATTGAGAAAAAAAAAGAAAGGAAAAAATAGAAAAAAAGAGAGAAAGAAGAGGAAGAAAGGAGGGAACTTTTGAACCAAAATAATTTCATTTCTTGAGAAGAAGGAAGGCTCCTTTTCAATCTAAGCACCCAAGTTAATCAATCAAGCTCAAAGGGCTTAGTTAGGAGCATCAACTTCATCCTAATCAATGAGACTCCTTAGCTTTAAGTTCCAAGTTCTGTATTTCATCAAAAGCTTTATTTTATTATATTTTTGCTTATTCTCTTAAGTTATATTGTTTGTATAAGGTCATATATGAAGCATCATTGCATGAAAGATTGAGTATTAGTTGTTGATATCTATATATTGGTGTTAGTCTTCATTTATTTGCATAAATATCAAGGTTTCTTAGAATTTAAGAAATGTCGTTTATTTTTGTCTGTGTTGAAGCGATTTGAAATTGCCTCCTGGTTAGGAGGCGATGCCTCTTTGAAGTGGCGTCATCGCTTTACAAGGATCCTGCACTATTCTATTTTAATTTTTAATGTTTACTTAATATGCTTTGCATGATTCTTGTTTTATCTTGTTGTATATGTTGGGATTATGCATGATTATGATGTCATTTAATATCATTGTTGTATGATAACTATTGTTTATTTTTTTGGATTATTTTGTGTTTGTATCTTTATTCACTATAAATATTGTTTGGCAATTATTTTATGACAAATGTTGTTGTCTTATGAGATGGGATTAATTTGTATTTATTGTAGTGATTATTTAGTGATTTGTAATCACTAAATAAGTTTTTCATTAATTAGTTCTCGAGAGATTTTATTTGTATAATTAATTAGTTTACTTTTGGTTTATGTATGGTTTATTTTTCATTTATTTTACATTTATTTGCAAAAAATATTGAAATCCTTAATCCCTTCCCCTATTTATTTGGAATGTATAGTTGTAAATTATTACTATTAATTTTATTTGTAATTTATATCAGGCTATAAGCATGAAATGGGACTAATGTGTGAATTTAGGTCTAAAATATAAAATTGAAAATGGTTGCAATCCATATTAAAATAAGGAAATAATTTAATAATCAAGGGTAATAAAATATGAAACACACACGGAGGCCAACCATAAGGTTGGGTGAGCATTTCAAAAGCTCATACCTAGTATTTTAACTCAATCTCTAATGACGGCTTCTAGGAACCTCCGTGGAATCCAGTTGCTATATAGTGTGTCCCAACTTTTATCTGGGTGGTAACTCCATCTCCATTTTGGGCCCAAGCCCCTTTTGTATTTTTTAGTGGGCCCTATGCCCACACAGTGTTGTGGTCGCCAAACACTTAGGCACACATCTAACCTCACTGCCTATAGTGGTGACTCCATTGAGGATAAAGAAACTGATTCCAAGTGTTTCATAATTTATCATTTTTTATTATTTCTTTTTTCCTTTGCAAATTTTGCATTCACTATATGTTTCCACACAATGTGCACTCCAAATCCTAAGTAAATCGACAATAGTCTTTGCTTTTCTACCTATGTTTCACTCAAACTTGGTGGTATAGGATTTAATTATTGTCTCATAACACGTACTTATCTGTGTCGCACAAACCCTTGAGTGGAGAGACGTAATAGAGGTATATAGTTATAGGAGTTGAAGTTTATTACCCGAGACTTAACTCATGTAATGACCTAGCAATTTCCACTAGAATTTTTCTTAAATGCATGTATTTTATGCCAAATGGTAGTTCTTTAAATAAGGCCTAAGCCCATTATTAACAAATCTTGCTAAGATGGGCCTCTCATGCCTATTTTTAGCCTATTTCAAATGGATCTTGACGAGTTGGGCCATTGATATCATTCTTTTCGCATTAAAATGGATTTTAGAATTATTTAAAAAAATTATAACTTGTTTGTACCATCCTGAGAGTTATATTGCATCTATTGGTTTTATTATCCCCTGCTGATAATTAAAACCCATAAATATAATCCTAGGACAAGGAACTTGCCAGTGAACATGGGTTTGGGAGAAATAAGGGCAGTGATACTATTTGAGGGCTTTATATTTTATTGTTATATGTAAATAGAGTATATGTTGATTTCCTTTTTTATTGAACCTGCGTCTCATCATAAATGACATTCATGGAAACTTTTAAAAATGCATTTTTCCTAGCCATAAACTTCTTATTGTTTGGAAGCATATCAAAGGAATTTGGCCCACTAATATCAAGGATCTAATCAAACAGTTGATATCACTTGACAAAGAAAGCAGGATGGTAGGACCCTCTAATTTTGATATTAAAGCTTTTAAGAAAAAACTCTTGAAAGAAATCAGGGATGACATGCGACAAATAGTTAGTACATGTTTATGAAAATGATAGGAAAGATGCCTATGAATGGAGAAGATGTTGAAACTAGAACTGTTATTGGCGAGCCATTCAAAGAAAAATTGAAAGTACCATTAGATCTAGTATAGTCAACATGGATGAAAGACATGTAAAGGCAAATCGATAAATTGCATATTGCACTGAAGAAGCATGGGCTCAATCCTAACCTCACTGACTTAGATATGGATTTAGAGGAGGAAGAACCATTACCCCCGAAGTAAAAAATTTTTAATATAAAAAAATACTCTAGCATCGATGATCCTTATTTGCACCTGAAGTAGTATATCGCTTACATGAAGGCTACTAGGTTGTCTAAAGGTTAAATTATCAAGTAATTTCCATTATCCTTAAAAGGAGTTGTTGTCAAGTGGTACTACACTTTGGATGCACATGTCTAACAAGACTGGAAGTAGTTGTGTTTAGGGTTCATCAAAAAGTGTAGGCTAAACTCTCAGTTTGAAGTTTCTCTTTATAAGCTACAAAATACAACTAATGACCATATGAACCTTTCACAAGCTTATTAGATAGATGGAAGGGGAAGTTGGCTACAGACTTATAGAGTCTGATTAGTTGGTAATAGCCATAGAAGCCTGCATTCCATTTCTAGCCGATAAATTAAAGGACATGGGCATAAGAGACTTTAAAGAGCTTTACCGTTTTGGAGTATAAGTTGAAGCTGACTTGAATTCAGACATTCATGAGTAGTTGTTTATCAGTTGAGGCTATAATAACTCATAACCATAGTTTGCTACACCATGTTATCTTTAGTGCTAATGAATGTTTAATTGTCTAATTTACATGAGTATGAATTTATTATAATTGTGCATGCAATATTATGCTTGAATGAGAGAAAGATTTAGAAAAACCCATAAAATGAGAGGACTAAAATATCATAATTAACTTTCAAACTTTCCTTTGAGCACATCCAACCTCAGTTTTCCCTGAAATAAATTCCTTGTATTCATTAAGAAAAAAAAAAGAAAAAAAGAAAATGAAAAAGAAAAAGGAAGGAGATTGTGGGAAAGAAACGAAAAATCTATGTTTGTGCCACTAACATTCAAAAAATTGATTCTAAGTAATCCTTTGAAAGTCTTTATTCTTAAATAAAACTCCCACCAATTATGAGCTAAAAAAATAATTGGGAAAAAAACCCACAAAGGGCTAAGCAATAATAAGCATAATATGGTGTGCTTGATTATAACAAAGGAGTAATCATGTGAAAATAGACATGACCAACATATTATTTGCACATAAAGTGTCAGACATGGGCTCATCAGTTTCATAACAATTAACAGCATGAGTGACATTAATGTTCAACGATCAGTAGTAAGAGCAGTCAGTAGCTAAAGTGACAATATAAACATCGAGCATAGTAAAAGTGGTCGACCATCACCATGAATTTGCAACCACCCAGCTAGGTTGAAAACTCATAGAAAGGGAGCAACCTAGGCAAAAGAGGGAAAATAAAAAGAAAAAAATGAAAGATCCAGCTAGGTTGAAAACTCCT
Organism: Mallotus nudiflorus; assembly: GCA_947683625.1. Taxonomy (NCBI): domain Eukaryota; kingdom Viridiplantae; phylum Streptophyta; class Magnoliopsida; order Malpighiales; family Euphorbiaceae; genus Mallotus; species Mallotus nudiflorus. The sequence continues at coordinate 1,283,378 of CANTUR010000067.1, forward strand.
AGAAAGGGAGCGACATAGACAAAAAAGGAAAAATAAAAAGAAAAATGAAAGACCCAACTAAGTTCAAAAACTCCTAAAAAGGGAGCAACCTAGGCAGAAGAGGGAATATAAAATAAAATTGGTTGTATTTTCATTCTAAGAAGAGCAGTTCAATAGATTATAAGATTCTACTTAATGGTGCAAAAGTGAGAGAGTCTATCAAATCCTTTACTGTAGGGGAAATTTTTTAGATAGAGAGAGTAATAAAGTTTTCAAATAGAGTCTCTTCTATACTAAGGGCCAAACACAATCTTCATATGATAATAAAGCATTATAAGGAAGCAACTAAGCTAGGGGCATGTGTTGTTATCATGATCCCAATTTGACCATAAGAGGGTCCTAATTTCTGCTTTGTTTGTATAGACTCAACTTTTGGACTCTAAATAGAAAAAGTGTTCAGCTATTGATTATTTTCTCAATTAGTTTATGCATACACAATATTTTTTCTGCAAAGGACATCTTTGAACTTCATGTTTATGTACAATAGAATAATGCATGTCTTTTATAAATGTTGCACTCACCACACGAGCTTGTGTTGTCATATTATTTTGAGGATTTCCAAAGACTACGATCATGTATAAATCAGTATTGAATCTTTTAGATGTGTTTTTAGAGTGGGCTAGCTTTGATGCATAGGATACAATCCTGCTATATTGATTCCACTTGATGCCTGTAAGGCTACATGGCTTGTTTTAAATTGTTTGTTTAATTGTCTCTGCCTAATGCCCTAGAGGCTATATGGCACCTTTTATTTATCTTTGTTTGTTTTTTTGTTTAGCCTAACGCCCTTGAAGCTATAGTGGCATGTTATGATTTTACCTGATGCCCGTGTAGTTATATGGCTTATTGTGATTTCATCTACTTGATGCCTCAGATGTTATATGTCATTTTCTATTTAATCTTATTTTATGCTTATTTTTATTTATTTATTAGTCTTACTTAATGCCCTTGAGGCTATACAATATTTATTGTTGTTATTGTTGTTCTCGCCTAACGCTTGTGTGACTATAAGGCTTTTCTTTGTAGTTCCAGCATGATGCCTGCGTGGCTATATGGCTTCTTATGTTTCTTTGCATGATGCCTATGTGGCTAAATAGCTTTTATTGTGTATTTCTCTACTTGACGCCTGCATGGCTAAATAGTTTTTATTATGTGTTCCTGCCTAATGCCTATATGGTTATATGGCTTCCCTTGTCATTCTCTTTTCTTACCCCATGTTTGCGTATCAAAGTAGAACAAGCGTCTAGTCAGGTTTAAATCCTTGAAGCACGTAAAAAAGGAGCATTTAGTCAGGTTTGAATCCCCAAAGTGCACAGTAAAGAAAGCATCTGGTCGAGTTTAAATCCTCAAAGTGCACGAAAGAAGAAGTGTTTGGTTAGGTTTGAATTCATGAAGTGCATGGAAGAAGAAGTGTCTGGCTGAGGTTTGAATCCCCAAAGTGCATGAAAGAAGAAGCATTTAGTTGAGTTTGAATCCTTGAGGTATGTGAAAGAAGAAGTGTTTGGTCGGGTTTGAATTCCCAAAGTGCATGGAAGAAGAAGCATTGGTTGTGTTTGAATCCCTGAAGAGCACAAAAGAAGAAGCATTTGGTCATATTTAAATTCCCTAAGTGCATGAAAGAATAAGCATCTTGTCGAGTTTGAATTCCTTAAGTGCGCATCTCAGGAGCTATCTGATCGGGTTTGAATCCCCAAAGTGCATTCTCCTTTACTAAATGAAGATTGGACCATGCTCAAGATTTACGATAAATTTATAATGAGTAACTGATCGGGCCATGCTTGAGGAACACAGTTGCGTTTCATTTTTTTACTGAGTGAAGATTGGGCCATGCTCGAGATCCATGACAATTTTATAATGAGTAGCTGATTGAGTTAGCTTAACTGGAGGATCATAGCTGCATTTCTCTTATATCTTTACTGAGTGAAAATTGGGTGATGCTTGAGATTCACGATAAATTTATAATAAGTGGTTGATTTGCCCAGAAAAACCCGAGGATTACGATCACATTTTGATATCAAAGTTCAACCTTTTAGGTTTGAATTCCTGAGACTCACAGCCTAAGTGAAGCTCAAATGTCAGGTACGTCGTTCTTATCCTTTACTGTTGTATGTGCATGTTATTTTTTTTAAAAGTGATTTCCAAAAAATTCAATTTTTTTAAAAAATTAAGGGGGTAAACTATGGATGCTTTCAGTTTGATCGACCCGTAACAAAAGCTTGATAATGAGAAAGTATGAGTTTAGAATGCAACGGAAACTCGAAACCTCTCTAAAATATACTCGAAAGCCCAAAACACCAAATCAAAACCCAAAACACTAAAATCAAGCCTAAACAACAAGTCAAAGCCCAAGCCCATTACCTCTTAGCCCGCTAAGCCCAGACTTGGCCTGGGTGAAGAGGCGATTAGCATTGGTGAGGTGATGTCTCATCAAAAAGGCAGCGCCTCTTTGCACCCACCTTCTGCAGCATTAAATGACATTAATGGTAGTAGTTGGAACTTGATTTGGATTTGGACATTTTTATATGTAAAAAGAAAGGGAAAAAGTAGGGACAAAAGGGAAAAGGGCCTAGGGACAGATGGAAAAGCATAGGGAGAGGGTGAGAGTGAGTTTTTAGGAAATTAGGAAAAGAAAAGGTGGGTGAGGCTTAAAAAGAAAAAGAGAGGAAAGAGAATAGGGACTTTTTTTGGGAGAAATGATGTTTTTCTGAACCTGGAAAAAACAAAGAGAAAAAAGGAGAGGAAAAAAAAGAAAAGAAGAGAGGGAACTTTTGAACTAAAAGAATTTTATTTCTTGAGAAAAAGGAAGTCTCTTTTGCATTCCTAACACCTAAGTCAATCAATTAAGCTCTGAGGGCTTAGTTAAGAGCATTAACTTCGTCCGAATCAGTGAGACTCCTTATCTATAAATTCCAAGTTCTTTGTTTTATTACTTTTTGCTTATTCTCTTGAGTTATATTGTTTATATAAGGTCATATGTGAAGTATGATTGCATGAAAGATTGAGTATTAGTTGTTGATATCTATATATTGGTGTTAGTCTTCGTTTATTTGCATGAATATTGAGCTTTCTTAGAATTTAAGAAATGTAATTTGTTTCTTTCTCTATTGAAGAAACGATGTCTCTATGAAAAGGCAATTTGAAATCTATGCATGTTGAGGTGATTTGAAATCACCTCCTGGTCAGGAGGGGACACCTCTTTGAAAAGGCGTCGTTGCTTCACCAAGATCCTGTACTATTTTGTTTTGATTTTTAATGTTTACTTAATATGTTGTGCATGATTCTTATGTTTGTCTTGTTATATATGTTTGGATTATGCATGATTATGATGTCATTTAATATTGTTGTTGTACGATAACTATTATTTTTTTATTATTTTATATTTGTATTTCTATTCACTATAAATATTGTTTGGTAATTATTTTGTAACTAATGTTATTGTCTTGTGAGATAGGATTAGTTTGTATTTATTGTGGGGATTATTTTGTGATTTTTAATCACTAAATAAATTTTTGATTAATTAGTTCTTGAGAGGTTTTATTTGTATAATTAATTAGTTTACTTTTGGTTTATTTTTCATTTATTTTATATTTATTTGCACTAAATGTTGTAATCTTTAATCGCTTCCCCTATTTATTTAGAATTTATGGTTGTAAATTATTACTATTTATTTTATTTGTAATATATATCGGGCTATAAATATGAAATGGGACTAATGTGTAAATTTGAACTAAAATATAAAATTGAAAATAATTACAATCCACGTTAAAATAAGGAAATAATTTAATAATCAAAAGTAATAAAATACGAAACACACGAAGGCCAACTGCAAGTTTGGGTGGACATTCCAAAAGTTCATACCCAATTTTCGAATCCGATCTCCATGGAATCTAGTTGTTGTACAATGTATTCCAACTTTTATCCGATTGACAACTTCATCTCCATTTTGAGCCTCAAATCCATTTTGTGTTTCCTAGGACTCACACAATATCATGGTTGTTAAACATTTGAACGTGCATCTAACCTCGCCGCCTACATGTTGTATTTGATTTTTTTCACAAAATAAAATTCTTTAAAAAAAAAATAAATATGTTTTTACAAAGTGAAATAATTTTAAAAGTAAAATTTTTTATAAAAAGTGCAATTAAATATGATATTTGTTTTCAAATATTTAATTATTAAGTACCTATTTTATTAGAGAGTAATTATGTTATTAAAAATAAAAATTGAAAAATTCAAATAGGTAATTTATAAAAAAAAGTTGTAAATCATTGAATTTAAAAAGAGAATTAAAAGCGAAATTAAAATTAAAATTGAAAAAGAAGTACTAAAAATGAAAAATGTAACTGAAAATTACATTTTCATTTAATTGAAAAAGTGTTAACAAATATTTTACATTTTTATATTTTTTACTTTTCATTTTTTTTTATCTTTTTTTAAGACAAACAATATATATATATATATATATTGGACATTTGAAAAATAATAATATATTAAGATAATTAAACATAAAAAATTAAATGTTATATTAGTTAATAAAAGGTTCATTTAAGAATAATGATAATGATATCAGACATGGAGTGTAATTATGTCATTTAAACATGGAGTAAAAAATATCCACCCGATGAGTTCATGGGCGAAATTATGCCAAGTGGCGTTCTTTTGAATTTGGATATGATGGCTTATTTTCGAGGCGACTAGCATGAAAAGTCTAAAAATCTATTAATAAATTATCTATCCGTTTAGTTTTTCTTGAAAGTCTTTCTATTATCTCAAAAACATTAATTTTGGCTTAATATATTTTATTTTGTGTTTATTTTAATTTTCCTGCTTTGAAAGGAGATCCTTGCTTTTTAATTATTTGCAAACTTTATATCTTCCTATTACTTATCATTTAATTTCAAATTTAGTGATTACAATTAAGTTATATAATGAATGTTCAAATTCAATTATATTATTTTTTGAAAATAAATAGATTATGCATTAAAGATAAATAATACCCTCTTGGTTCCAATCAAATTGTCGTTTAAGATAGTATTATAAAAATTAAAATTTTATTTAATAGGTATAATTATAGGTATAAATAATTATATAATTCTTTTTTAGAAAGATTAAAAGTTAATGTGAATTATAATTATTTCAATAAAAAATTTATTCTAAAATTAAAATATGGATAAAATTGAAAAAAAAATTATCTTTTATTAATAATTTAAAAAGTTATTTAGAATGAAATCAATTTTATTTTCTTAAAATACAATTAAAATAAAATAAATTTTATTTTTTAAAAGATAATTAAAATAAAATCGGGCCGTATATACATTGAGAGAGGAAAAATGCAGGCACTTCTCCAGGAACACAACTTCATCAACTAAAGAAACACTCCATGCAACTTTGTTACGTAATCTAAGAACAAAAGAAAAAGACACGTGCATGAAAGAAGAAGCCATCAACTTAATATCCTCAGTGAAGGCACCAATTGGAGTCAAGGAGATGTTAGGATTGTTCGATATATAAATTATTGTTTGAGAGCCACTTTCAACCTCCAAGGGAAGAGAAACCCAATTTTCTAGACTGTAGCAATACGGAGACCATAAAACACAACATAAAGCTCAACAAATTCTACATTGCAAAATTTAAAAAAAAAAAAAAAAAAAGGACTTTCCAGTAGAAACAAGTGGTTGACCATCAACGTTTCAAATAATACATTCAAGACTAATGTGATTCTGTTCAACAGGAACAACAACATCAACCTTAATTTTAACATTTGGAACATTAGGAGGAATCAATTTCAATATTTTAGGAACAGAAATACAATCAGACCTATCATTTGCCTTCTGAAACTCAGTTAGAAGATGAAGAGCAATGAAGATACAAATATTGGATCAGATTGCTACTGATTGAACTTAAGATTGTTTCGACTATTCCAACCTTTCCATAATACCATAGAAACTTGCTCTTTAATCTAAATATCACAAGAACTAATAAGGTTCTTGTACCAATACAAAAATATCAAACCTTAAATCTCATCAACCAATAAACCAAAGTCACACACAAACCAGATACTCTGAACCCAAGGACAATCAATAAAAACATGAACATCTGTTTCAATGGCATTGCAACGATCACAACGAAGCTCTAAATCATCTCCCCTTCAGACAAGATTATTATGCACACGAAGAAAAGAAGACAACACACGCCATATGAATGTTTAACCTTTGGTGGAATATTCTGTTTCCAATTTGAAGCCAAAGCTTGATAATATGTTGTTTTAATAATGAAAACCCCATTTTTAGTTTTATTGATCATCAGGTAAATGAAAACTAGTAGGCATGATACAAATGAAATCAGCTTCAAATGGCAGAATAAGAGCATTTACTATATCTCTTCGCCACAGCTTGATCTCTACATTAATGAAGCTTGAAACCATATGCTTAATACTAAGAGTGTGAGGTGGAATTAGAAAGACTGGTTTGAGAGACGGACAACCCCATAACCATGGATCAAACCACAGCTTAATTTGTTTATTGTTAAACACCCTACAATATATATCACTTTCAAGAATGTTTACCAGCTATAATACTGCACCAAACATAACTAGGATGCTAACCGTAGGACCAATTTAGAAATTTGGTTCGAGGGAAGTACTTACTCTTTAAAACAAAAGAACCTAGTAAATTTAGATATAACTGAAGACTCCAAGCTTGTTTAGCCTCCAAGCACTTAGCGTATCCAGCTAAGAAGCACCAACACCACGATACCATAATTTTTTTTATAATATATATATATTTAAGGCACAAAATGTGTATTCTTTTCTATTATATAAAGATGATTTGTTAAAAAAAAAAAAAAAAAGCTAGTGTGATAAAACAAAAACTTTATAAAATTTAAACACTTATTATTATCATTTGGTTAATTTTTTATCATTATCATATATAAAGCATATATAAAAAATAGTCAATATACATTATCTATACAAAAAATGGAGCCACTATTACAAAGAAAAGTTCAAAATAATTTAAGAATTGACCATGAAAGTTTATCATATTTTATAATTTCAAATTTAGCCTTATCATGTCATGTCCTACATGTGTCTCAGTTACTTTCTACATCCCAAAAATAATAGGATACATGTCCCCCCCCCCCAAAAAAAAACCAAAATTTACCAATCATACACTATATTTCATGAGCAAGAGTATAATGAAGCTTAAAACAACCCATCACATAATATAGAATAGCTTGAGAGTTGATTTGATAAGAATTTCTTTACTAGCTTTGGAGAGAAATTTCTCCTTCAATCCTTTAAGTTTTTCCATAAACGGTTTTTAATAGAGCTAAAGATTTGCCTCGTTCATCTCCCCATAAGTGTTAGTAAACCAAGATAATAGGAATTATAATAAATAACATAGACTCTTAATAAATTAGAAATTTAAGCTCTCATTCTCTAAGAACATTAGAGCTGAAGAAATTTTTGTCTTGTTGAAATTAATGTTTCATCCAAAACCCGCTTTATATACTCGCAAAATAGAAGCAATTTCACCACACTCCTCCAAATTGACTAGAGAAAATAGAATTCTATCATCTGCAAACCATAAATGTGATATTTCTAGACTGCATCATATGAGTTTAATTCCATAAAGTCTATGAGCATAACAAGTTTTTTTAGTCATAGATGAAAACCCCTTATGCGCATACCAAGATTTAATAGGGATAAATTAGGCTACCTTATTAGAGACCTTTACTCGATGTTAAGAAACCTTTAGGATGTCTCTTTATTAGAATAGCATAAAATATTAAAGACATGCATGAATATACGTGATAAATGAAAATATGAGGAAAATGCATTTTATGCATGATAGCAATTAAAAAAATCCCATTCCACACAGTCATAGGCTTTTCTTATGTCAAGTTTTAAAGCTATAAAACCATCAACTCCTTCATGCTTCAATTTCATTTTATGAAAAATTTTAAAAGCTATTATAGCATATTAGTAACAAATATGTGAGGAATAAAAGCACACTTAAATTCATGAATGATAATTGACAAAACCATTATTAACCTATTGGCAAAAACTTTAGACATTGGTTTATACACAACATTAAATAAACTAATAGGAAGGATATCTTTTATAGTTTCAGGCATTTTAATCTTTGAAATTAGAGTAACAAACTGTGGTTCAAGCCATATGGCATGACTCTATCATTACGAAAATTCAAAACACACTAAATAACGTCATCACCCATAATATTCAAGAACTTAGAGAAAAATAAATAGGTATATACACCATTAGGTCTAGAAGCTTAAAGAGTGTGCATTTAATTTATAGCAGTGATGACCTCATCTATCGAGAAAGGTCAAGCTACCAGCTGAAACTCCTCCTCTCTAACCCTACTATCAATAGAATCAAGGATAGTTGAAAAATTAAATTTTGCCTATCCTATATAATTAGAGAAAAGAATACATAATTCAAGATTACTAAAGGCCTTATCCAACCTTTTACGAATCAAAATCTACCATTTTCCTTACTATTGCTCTAAGTGTATTTCACCCCATAGTAATGTAAATCAATAAGACCACAATAAGTTATTGTACTTTAAAAAACATCTATAATTAATGAATCCTAGCAACAACCTCCATTGTTTTTCTAAAGAGCGCAAAATGGTATTAAAGTTGCCAAAACAATACTAAGGGTGCTGATTTGCTGAATATAAATTATGCAAAAGATTCCAAGTTTTGTATTTGCAATCAGACTGAGCCCAACCATACACCTCAGTACCATGTGAATGAATAATCCCAACTGGAGTCATACAATGAAGATAAATATGGTGTTTTGATTATTTGATAATCTGAATATCCCAATATTTAAGCCATAAAAGAGCCAAGCTACCTGAACGATCTTCCAAAATAAAAGAATACGAAATGAAAAATATCAAACTTTATATAGATTCCATTCTAATCCATTTGATTGATTCTGGTCTCCATTCAAAAAATAAGATAGAGCTAGTGTTCATTCACAAAAAATGAAAAGTGCAAATTTTTTAAAGGTTGCCCATACCTTGAAGATTCCATGATAAGCAACTCATATGGATCGATTGGATTGCTAAATAATCTCTGTTGTGATAATAGATTGTTCAACAGATGACACACGAAAATGTTTACCTACAGATACTAGTGAAAGAAGAAGAACATTTGGTTGATTCAGTAGACATATTTTCTCACATCAATTGTGTAAACTCATTCAAATGCAACTATTCAATCTAGTCTCAGATTTGATTAGCTTATGTGAGGCATTTAAACTTCTCTACAATTTTGCAGATGACCCTTTTTCAGTCAGTAAAATTCATATTTATATAAAATGAAAGCTGCTTGTGAGAATGCAATTCATGTTTTACTCGCTGCTGGTAAATTTGTCAGGGTATCATGAATAGTTAAATCCTCGTCTCCATTTTGTTATTCAATTAATTAATTAGTTATTAAGTCTTGATTGTTTTAGTTTCTTTCTTTTCATATGTCGCACTGACTGTTGCAGCCGTTTGTTAAGACGAATGAGATTGATAAAGCAAAAATGTGAAATGTGGGAGAAGTTTCCGTGCATCATAGCTGGTCCCATTAGTTCTATACGTCAGTAGTAACAGCAGTTGATTCTTGGAAATAATCTCCCCATTTTTGTAATAATTATAAGATTAGCACTAGATTTAGATGATGAGATCAGGAAAATTGAAGCTCAAGGTGGCTCTACTAGAATTGAATTTGATTCTTTTGAAAGCTTTAGTAAGATTGTAGTTGGAGCGACAATTGAGGTGGGTGGGAAATGAGTCAGGAGCGATGCTGTGAAAGTGATCAGAGAAGTGATTGGGTTAAAGAAAAAAAATCAGCAATAAATTTTTTTATACGTTACAGAGTAATCGGTTAACATTACCTACAATAGGGATCACTAACCTATAGTAAGAGGTAAAATTAGCATTTGCATAGATGCAAATATTTGCACTATAGCAAGAGCCTCTTTATTGATAAGCTCTTACGAATCTTATCTACATTCTCTTTTCTGCGTACCCATTCATAGAAACACGGTCACTAGAAATTTGACAATTCTTGCCAAGCTAACTGTGAGCAAATTTGTACTGATAACCAGACAAAACAACTTTATATTTCTTTTTTTTTTTTCCTTTCAACTGATACAAAAACTTCCGTTGGACTATGTCTTCAGCGGACCCCAGAGAATGGAATCTTAGCTACTAACCTAAGAATTATCTCCGTTTCGCGAGTTAAGAATTTAATCAAGATATTATAAAGTTTTGCGGTTTTTTTTTTTTTTTATGACAATAAGTATATATGTTTCATATTTCTTGTAATTTGATACTTTGTCAACTAATATTATCATAAATCCGAAGTTAATATAAATAAAATTAATTGTAAGGTAACTACCATCAAAATAACCTTAAGATAAAGAAAAATGAAGAAAAAAAAAATTATATGCACAAAAGTAATAACTTTTCTGATTTAATATTTAATATTAACTGTATAACAAGAGAAGTATTCTGAATTCATATCAACTTCAACACTTTACCAAAACAAAACTATTATTTTTTATAAGATTAATTTTCTTGTTGTTGTGTTTTTTTTAAAACCACAATTAGGGATGATTTTATATCAAAATTAATTTGTGAATTGCTCTATATTGATTCAGAAAATACTGAACATGAACTGTTTTTAGTCTAATATTTGCTATTTAGCTACTCTAGTGGATTGTTAAACTAAAGTGGATTATTAAAATGTTAGTAAGAGAGTAAGAGAATAATCAAGTAATAACTCCTTTTCAAAAATATATTGAGTGCAAGGTTCGAATGTTGCCATTGAGGGCTTTCATTTGTGCAATTTATTTTGATTATGTAACGTCCCTATTAATTATAAAAAAAAGTGAATCCTTAAACTGCGTTGGAACTCTGTAATATTTAGCTAATAAAGTTGACATGTCAAAATAATAAAAAATAATTTGAAGACATAAAATGATATATTTAGCTTAGAGTAATTAAAATAATACAGAAAAATTTAAGTTAAATTACTGAAAAAGTTAATAGATGTTTTGCTATACATATCTTGGGTTGGTATCACTTATCAGATTGCGATTTTAGAATAATTAAAACATATATAGAGCTCCGGTTATATTTCAAATGAAACATAAAATGCTAGACATTCAAAAAACTATTACTTCTGAACATAAGATTACAAAATCGATAGCCAAAAGAAGCTATTCAGTAGCTTACATTACTAGTACGTAGTCTACTAACTTGTCTCCATCCCAATCACTCCTAGTAAAATCTTTGTCCTGAAGATATTATTGCTATCACTTCTAGTATCGTGTAATACCCATCTAGTTAAAACGTTGACAACCCATATCTGAATGAACAGCCAATGCAGCCAATTCGCTTCCCTATAAGTGTGGTTGATCCTTATAACATCACAGTTCTTGCTTAACAGCTTTTGAATTTCGGAAATTGTTGAGGCACGAACATTGACCAAGACCCTGTTGTCAGTAATCATGTTCATAGAACACTGGTTATCTGATTCCACTAGGATCCGTCTAAAACCCAAATCCCATACTAACAATAAACCATGAAGTAGTCCTTTTGATTCTGCCCCAATAATCAAATCACACCCATTGTGGAACATGAATCCACCCAACCAATTGTCATTCAGTCCTGTAATCAAACCACCAGCACCCACCAGCAGAAAGGAAGGCCTGTTTGAATATCTACTACACCATCAGAGTTATGTTTAACCCATCCCTCTTGCGGTGGCCATGGATCCAACCAGCCCACTCGTATGCTGTTTATGTCCTGTGCCCATGGATTTTGCTAATCCTAGTAGCAGCCTTAACAATCTCTTAACTACGAGTAAGTACATCAGCAATTATTCCTGGGTAGGATTGGAGTAAAAACAATTCCTCATAAGAGAAAACTTGGCTACTTGTTTCTCTTGTCCTTGCAAGATCGAAGCAGAACAAAGTCCTGCATTTATCTCTGATTTGCTGCCACAGATCTCTCATTTCTGGCTTACTCTTTTTTTATGAAATTAAATCTAAACTTACGATATATTTTATCTAACCAACCTAGAAAAAAAAAAAGATAATAACTTTTATGATTTGGTACTTAGTCTCACCTGTAAAACAGGAGAAGTATTCTGAATTTACATTCACTTGAACATTCTGCCAAAACAGAACTTTTATGATAATATTAATTTTCCCAGCATGGCAAGTCAAGAAAATAAGACCAATATAGAACCATTATTGGCAACTGACATACAAGAGCTAGGACTTGCTGGATTGGTCATGGAGCCTATCATAATTTGATGATAAATTCCGAAAAATCTTTCCAGTTTCACAATATTGAACTTGACATCCAATTCTCTGAATGAAATACAGCAATTTACCTTCAGCAGACACGAGCCAGTTGCCCCAAGTATCTCCCCTGTGCACCACCAACGCAATGCAACCGGTCACATGCCAAGGAAGAGGAAGGATGATCTTCTTTGGATAAAGGGCTCCAATACTGATCCGACAAGAAAGGTTGATTTAATAGCATGTCTGCAGTCAATCTGAACATAGGATCCTTCACCAGACACCTTTTCAGGAAAGCTCTCCCATCTTTGGAAATATCATAAGGAATTTCAGGCAATTCATGACTATCAGCGATGGATTTCACAAGTTCATCAGTTGTAGTATCAGATTCATACCAAAGTGGAGACCCAGTGAACATCTCAAAAACAATGCAGCCGAGAGCCCAAATATCACAAGGAAAGTCTTGGATATTATCAGTCACAGTCTCGGGAGCCATATACATAGTAGTCCCACCGACATAAGAATCAGCCATCTTCCTCTTCTTGACAACTTTCTTGGCCAACCCGAAATCAGCAATCTTGGCCACCAAGTCACCGTTCTCCCTAGGTACAAGAAGCACATTCTCAGGCTTCAAGTCACAATGCACATAACCAAGGCTGTGAATATAACAAATTCCTTCAAGAAGACACTTTGTGTATCTCCTGACATCAGATTCAGGCAAACCATAACCATCAGATTGCTGAATAAGCGAAGCTAGGGTTCCACCTGAAGCATACTCTAGCAAAACATTGTAAAACATGTCCCCATTCTTATCGAATGTGGTTTCTTCACCATAACATCGAAGAATGAAAGGGCAGCTACGATGAAGATTGTCGAACACCTCTTTCTCTTGTCGCAGCGAACTTGACTTCGACACCTCTGCTGATTTGACGGCCATAATCGGTGGATACTTTCGATCTCTTGAATTGGGTTTCTTTAATTCGGCCAAATAAACCGACGCAAAACCGCCTTCTCCCAGTAATTTTCCTCTCCGCCATGAAACTCCGTTATTGTACAGCTTCTCGTCGTGTTCATCATCATCAACCATCGCTAACTTTCTCTTCATGGTTACTAGTGTTTGTTTGGATAGTAGCTAGGGTTTGGAATTTAAAGAGAGAAAACTGAGTTTCTAAATCTAATCAATGGAGAGCTGAGTGATTGAGAATTGAGTTCTTCACTTCCTCAATTGTGTTTACAGATTGCTGCCTCCCACATGCAAATAAGTAAAACTTTATAAAATACAAAATACTGACTTATAATTAAAATCCGATATCTAATAGGATTATCAACAATATTGATCAATTATAAAATTTAGTATTTAAAATGGGGCTTCTAAAATGCCTAAAGTCATAGATACCTTTAATTTTTATCCATTGGATTAAAACATAAATTATAGGTCATTAGATTGGAATTACAAATAACACCTACAACCTATAGATATTGTCACCTTTATAGTTAACAAAAATATTTTTTTAGTGAAACTTTTTTTTGCCAATCCATATTATCACTTATATTTATGACATCGTTTTTTAAAATATAATAAACGAAGACATAATATATGGTGGACCATAAGACAATATATGATTGATCATAAAATACTAAATAAAAAATATATCAATGAGTATAAATTTCACTAATTTACCACACAATGAGCATAGATTTTATTAAATTCCAATACATAGAAAATTAATAATAAAATAATATATGGTTAACAAAAAAATTGGTTGATCATAGAAAATCAATTCTCAAAAATTTGATATTTATTTGTTCTTATGATTTAATTAGTTTTTGTAAAATTAACATCAAAAGTATTTTAATTAAAATTACTTTAAATCTTGTTAACGTATTAAGAATTTAGAGTTTGAATTGTCAATAATTAACGATAGAATATGCTTAAATTTGATTTGTTATATTTAGATTGTCGTCATATCTTAAGATTATCTTCCATTGTTGATCTCATGTTTCCTTATTTCTAAATTTTTCAGGTGCTATTTTGTTGTCGCTTTACTATTTAGCTATTTTTTTGTTACATTTATCTTTGTGGATGTTGTAGATATCACATTTGTTTTCCAAGATTTTATTACATTTAGCCCTAGATTTATTCTTTTCCACTTTTCCTTTTTATGTATTTACTAAAAAAATCATGTAATAATTGTAATTATCTTTTTTTTTCTTCATACTTTTCGTTATTAGCTATGGATGGATGGATATGTGTTTATATTTATTTTATCATATTGTGAAATAACCCTTTTTTTTTTTAAATTAATTTATTTTAAAATGAGATATGCAGTATTAATAAATCAAAAAGTTATATTTGAGTATTTTATTACTTTGCGATTAAAATTTATTATATTATGTTTAATTACGATTTTCTACATGAATAGTTAGTTCGAGACTTATTATTCCGGGTAATTAAATTACGTTATTTATATTTACAACTTTGAATAATATGATCTTGATAATGTTCAATTTAGTGCATTATTTTTTTATGCTATTGTTATTATTTTTATTAATAAATTACATTATGTGTATTGTTATTTTATGAGTTATTATATATACATATATAAAATTAGGGTTATTAATATTTTAGGTGTTATATATGTATAAGTATGTGTGTGTATATATATATAGATGAGTGCGTGTGTGTGTGTGTATATATATATATATATATATATATATATATATATATACTTTATATTTTAATAATTTAATATATATACATGTATATTAACCTCTAAATTATATATATATATATACCAAAAACACAAAAACGCAGCACCCCTCCCTCTTTTCGCGCGACACCTCCGACCACCACCCTCACTGCACTTCCCTCACCTCCGACCATCACCCACCGTCTCCTCCTCCTTCTCCCTCACCTCCGACCACCAGCAAAGTCGCTGGCAGTGCAGGAAGCCGGAGAAACCGAGAATTGCCATTGAAACCGGTCAAGCTCCGTCCGGCCACCATTTCATGCCATTCTCCTCCTCTTGCACCGGTGAGACCCATTCCAAGCTTAGTTTGGTTGAGTTTTTGGTTGATTTTTGTTTTGAGCTCTAGGGTTTCAAAATTTTTTTGAGCTTGATCTAGCTTGATTCATGCAAACTACCTTTACAAATGTGATTCCTAGTACCTCAATCTACCTCTATGAATTTTTGTATGACTTTTGGAATTTATTCTGATTTTTGTGAATTTTTGAATATTTTATTATTATTTTATTAATGTTCATAAATTAATTATTAAAATTATAAATTTGGTATTTTTGGTGTTATTATGAGTTAATATTAATTTTAGAATAAATAAAATAATTTTTAAGCATATTATATAATTTTTATGAATTTTTAGAGTTTATGTGAAAATTAAATAATTAGGTTAGAGTTGGATTTTTGTTGGAATATTGGTTTAAATATATTTTTTAATTAATATTAATAATATATATGTTGAGAAAATAATTTTTAGGCATTTGTATAATTTTTTAGGGAATTTTTGAGTAATAATAGTTTATTATGCATATTTTGTATTATAGGGGTAAAAATGTAATTTTATGATAATTATAGCTAAATAATATATTGTAGTTGGTTTTAATAATATTTAAGGAATTAAAAGGATTTTTTACAAATTATTTACTATTTTTGACTAATTAACACTAATTTTCAAAAAATTATATTCGAATAATATATTATGTATTATTTTTGAGTATTAGGTGAGATTTGGATATTTGGGTATTAAATTATGAATTTGATGGTATATATATATTTATTGTAGAGATTTATTAATATGAGTAATTAATTTTAGGTTATTTTTATATTTTGATAATGAAATGTGAGTTTGGTTATCTAATTGTTAAATAATTGATATTTTATATTAGTATATATTTTTGGTATATATGTTTGTGAAATTTTATTTTTAAACCTTAATGAGTAATGATTTTCTAAGTTATGGATATTTATATGTATAATATATATTTTTGGGAATTAAATGATTTAATTATTAAATCAAGTTTATTATAAAGAAAATTTAAGTATGTAATTTGATTTAATTTCTATAAAAATTAAGTTGCCTATTTTCACATTCTTTTAATATAAATTTTGTGATGTTTGGTTGCATTTGTGATCTCAATCGGGGCTAAGTGTAGTTCTAGGAGCCCGACTCGAGTGTGAATATCTGTGAATACTAGAAGTGTGTTTTTATTGCAGGAATGACTCTACTTACGATAGAGAGATATCCGTTTTATAGGGGAGACTCTGCCGAAATTTCAGTAGATTTTCTCATAAAATATGTCATCTTCCGTAACTTCGTAGTATAAATTAGGGTATTCCCGTCTCAATTATTATCCGATTTTTTTTGAGTCAATATAGAGTCTCATAATTTTATTAATTTCTCTTCTTATTTCATAAGTATGATTTTAAAAATAAATATGTTATTTTTTTAGAGAGTTCCGAAGCGGGAGCTTCTGGATTGAGGCAAACGCGCGGTCATCAGCCATCTCGCTCATCCTGTAAGTTAATGAATTGATATGTGCGTGTGTTTTTCTTTAAAATTTGCATGCGCTTATATTTTCAGCATTACTTACATGGTCGAGAAATTTAGTTTGTAATGTATTTATTCATTCATTTATTTTAAAAATTAGTTTTTGAGGAATTTTGGTAGAACGGACTACCTAGTGGGTTTCACCAGGACCATGTGCACATGGTGGAGATTGAGAGATGGATCCTAAATATGTATGACTTGTGGTTATAAACTGGAACGGGTGCCTCGGTGGAAACCTTTACTTTTGGGGACCGCCAGTGATGTGGAAAAGTTAAAAATGAACTGGGATGGGTGCCTCGGTGGATGCCTTAGCTCTCAGGGACCGCCAGTGTCATGTGTTTGGATTAAGTAGATGACTACGGTTTGGTGCCTCAGTTGATGCCTCTGCTCTCGGGGACCGGCAGTCTAGTTGGATTAAATGGGTCCAGTTGGCCATTTAGAATTGGGTTTAGGGTTCTACCGAGATTTTTCAAAAGCTATATATACATGTATATATATATATTATAATTTATTTTTGATATATCTAAACGGTTTTCAAACCGTACAACTCTTTAATTGACTTACTCAGTGAGGTCTGACTCCCCTCAATTTATTTTTTTCAAGAGTTTAGGACTTTTCCATTAGGCCTACCTCTCTTCGCCGGGTAGTATCATCACCAGCTATTTTGCATAGGTCTACTTAGTTATATTGTGTTTACTTTTGTGTACTGCAATAGAGAAAAAACTGTTTAACTGAATATTTTATTCGGGTGTATTATATACTTATGATATTGTATAACTGATATTTATTTACATTATGTACTACGATGCTATGGTTTAAATTACATTAAGAAAAATCATTTTGATAATGTGTATTGTAATTTAAATATTTATTGTAAGGTTTCAAAGTTTCTTTTTATTTATTTATTTCGCATTTTCTTTTAAGACTTACTATAAGATTCGGTAGATTTATGTTTTCTCATTCTCTAATGTTGGTCACGTGCCCTGGGTTCGGGTCGTGACATATTGAAACTTAAGTGATGTAAAAAGTGTAAGTAGTATTAGCTAATAAGAAGTATCTAATATTATAAACGACATTCAGAACTCATAATCTTTATCTAGACGATAATTTTTGTTATAAGTTCGATATTATCTCTCATTTTCAAGCGATCAAATGGCAACTACTTATATAAGACTTCTTTCAGTTTCTAAAAGGATTCTAACTCCATGCTTAAAGGCGTATTTGATTCTCTTTCTAGTGTCATGGTCACACTTCATTCTTATCTTTGAACACCTCTAACTCACTCACAGTGGTGACTCCACTAGAAATTGAAAGATGTGTAATGATTTTGAAATGAGTTACTTTTTATAGTATTCCTATATTTAAGATATTGTAAAAATATCCAAGTTACAATTGATTAATTTACAATGTGGTTAACTCTATCATAAGAAAATTCATCCTCAAAGTTTAAGAATAAAATTCTCATTTAGGTTAAATTAGAAAGTTATAATAAGTTAATTGATAAAAAAAAAAACTTTAAGAGAAATTATAAATTTTACAAAAAATTAAAATTAAAATTTTCAAAATTCTAAATTAAATTAGTAACAAATAAATATTTTTATTTTTTAAAATAGTTTTTCCCTAATTCTTTTGGGAATTCAAATATACAAAATAATAATGATTTTAGATAAAAAAAATTAATAGAAATTAATAAAATCCTTCGAACATTTTTAAAAGATATCAAAAATTTAATATAAAAAAAATTCATCTTAATGAAATTTTAAAAATAAAAAATGTTTTTAAATGATAACTTTATATAAAAATATATGTTCATGTGAAGTTAATTTCTCTAATTTATTTCATATGTTTTTCAATTTGTTATCTTTAATTTTGAATTGTCATATGAATTTAGACACCTAATTATATGTACTTTAAATTATTTAAAAAGCATACTAAATTTTGATATTTTAAGACATTTACGTTGTAATTGTAACATTTGATGACTTCTAAACAAGCAGCTGTTCTATTTATATCATTTTTTAAAAGATGATTAAAAGTATTGGTCATAGAATATAAAAAAATATATTATTTATTTAATATAAAAAAATAATAGTTATTTCAATTACCGGAGTAAAAATAAATTTTGATTACAAATATTTTCCTTTGTCCTTAATTTCTTAGATTTTATTTATAGGTTGCTGCAACATATAAATGAAAAAAATTGTATATGTTTTTCCTAATATTTTAAAGTATAAAATTTTAACTTTTAAAATGGTTTTCAAAAATATATGAACTTGTTATGCTTTAAATAGAAAAATATGTTTATAATAAATCAATTTAAATAATATGAAATACTGACAGTCTGTTTATTTAATTTTTTTTTTTAAAAAGTAATATCTTTTAATTTACCAACACATTGTGTACTTTTTGCATATGACAGATAAAATAAATAAATAATAGATGTTACTAGTAATAATGTTTATAAACAGTAAAAAAAAATTTTTTTATTAAAATTACATGCATGTAGTTGATAGAAAGAAGTTAAGTTCAGTATGGCTCTCCTGTCTTGATTTCTTTTATTCCCTATCTCATCGTTCTGTCTGGCCAGTGGTCCAATCAGTTTTTGTTGTATATCCATGGGCTGGGTATTAATAAATATTTGAGGTTTTTCCACAGTACCAAAGCCCATTTGAACAACTTAAAATTAAGGAAAATTGCATTGTATTGTATACTAACATTTGACTCAAAATTTTCAAATTTATTGTGTGTTATTTTTGAAATTTTGTTCAAAAATAACCATCGTGTGTTTCATGCAATGTTGTTTTTTTTGTTTTCTTTTTACGGTGTTTCTTGTACATGGCGGAGGTGTCTTAGCTGTTTAATGCTTATATATCGTTTTAGTCCAAGTCCACAACAAAAATTTTCATGGTTCTAGGACTCTGTTTTTAGCTTGTTTCTTGTGACAACAATTCAATTACCTTGATTATTGGTCTCAGTAATTTATAGAATCTTGTGATTCACAGGTGCATCTTTCCATGTTCTTTGAATTGTATAATGATGAGGAAAATGTATATATGTGCATGTACAAGACTCTTTTTTAGTACTTCATAAAGACTTGGGTTGTTTCATAATGGCGAGCATCTTTTCATAACACTAAACATTTTCAAAGACTCAGCTCGTTTAATAACACCGTGCATCCACAAATATTCAGGTCATTTAATAACACTAAGCATCCATAAAGACTAAGGTCGATTAATATCACCTAGCACCCACGAAGACTCAAGTTGTTTAATAACACCATGCATTAGTAAAAGACTCGGATCATTTAATAACATTGAGCATCATAAAGACTAGGATCACCTAGCACCCATGAAGACTGGGATCATTTAATAACACCAAACATCAATAAAACTCAGGTCGTTTAATAACACTGAGCATCCATAAAGACTTGAGTCGTTTCATAACACTGAGTATTTTCAAAGACTTTGATCATTTTATAACACCGAGCATTTTCAAAGACTCAAGTCGTTTCATATCACTGAGCATTTTCAAAGACTTGGCCTGACACTTCAGAATAACATATTATTCTTTAGAGATCTCATACATAAATATCCAAACAAAAGTTAAGGGGACTCTTGATACTCCACAGTTGTATCCTACATTTCAAAAGATTATAACCCTTCAAGGAAAGGACATCCAAAAGGAAGAGTGTTCAACTCTACAAGGAAAAGGATATTAGGTCCTATAAAGATAAGGACTCTCATCAATAAGGAATCCAAATCATAACAGGCTTGAATAAATATTTCCCTATATATACCTCCTCTCTCCTCTCTGTCATTCATTCACAACATTCTTAACAGACACATAATATCCTTTACATGTAAGAATAATTATGTGGCTCACATGATATTAAGATTTATTTTATAATACTACTATACATATAAATATTTATTTGATAAAATAGTTATAATTTAATAAGATTAAAATGCTTACTCCTATTTACCATTGAAGAGACATGACTCTTGGTATGTTTTAATGGAAAACTACCTATTAAAGAAGTTTGGTCCTTTCTCTACCCTTCAATCTATCAAATAACAAACATTCTTATTATTATAGAATATTATTACTTTTCCATCATCAAGTGGATGGTGTAATTGAGAGAATTATTCATCAGTTTTATTTATGTCACAACCCAAACAAGGAGTCATGATCGGCGCTAGGGAACGAAAGTTCTTTCAAATCCGGAACTCGTAGCAAGCCTTAGAAAATAAAATCATGCAATAAATAAATAAAAAGTTCGACAGAATTGAAATTTTTCAAATCAATATATAAAAATGGATACTTAATATCCTTTCATAAATAAATATATATTCATACAGGTTCAAATACAACTCTCAGAGTATAAAGTATCAAACAAAACAATACTATTCTGATACAATAACACTACTGCTACAGTTTCTAGAATACAAGTCAGAGTTCAAAATATACATTTACATAAAATAGCCGGAACGAAAGAACACCAGTGAAGAACTCTACTACCAAAGTTTGATGATATAGGATCTGCTGATAAAAAATAATTTAGGGGGGGTCAAACCTCACTGAGTGAATTATTATACTATATATACATGCAATCTCACCATATCCAGTCAAGCATTCTTATATATATATGCATGTACACGCATTTCACACAAATACCAACTCTGCTTTAATAAATATAATAATTGCAGAAAATATTTATTTTATATGATATCCCACATCGGTTGGGAAGGAGAACAAAGCACGCCTTATAAGGGTGTGGATACCTTCTCCCATCAGACGCGTTTTAAAAATCGTGCGCTGCGGGCTGGGCCTGGGCAAAGCGGACAATATCTGATGCGGGGTTGGTCTGGACTGTTACAATGGTATCAGAGCCGAAGCCCGGATCGGTGTGTCAGCGTGGACGCTGGGCCTAAGGGGGGTGGATTGTGATATCTCACATCGGTTGGGAAGGAGAACGAAGCACGTCTTATAAGGGTGTGGATACCTTCTCCCATCAGACGCGTTTTAAAAGTCGTGCGCTGCGGGCTGGGCCTGGGCAAAGCGGACAATATCTGATGCGGGTTGGTCTAGGCTGTTACATTTTAATACATGAAGGATCAAATAGAACCCTATTAACCGCAACCTCAATCAACCATATCATACTCTAGCCATGCAGGCTCACTTAAATCCAACTAGATCATTTATTCCATTTTAGACAGTAGACTGGCCCCGAGACACTAAGTCAACCGAGCTCCAGCAGTCTGATTATCAGTGTGATTGACCCCGAGACACTTGGTCAACCGAGCTCCAGCAATCGCACTATCAATCACATCACATCTCAATCAAATTAATCAATCCATCAATCATATCATCATTACCATAAGTAATTCCTCACTTAAACCTAAATCTATCACACTGATACATACACAGTCATAGTGCTGCCCACTATGTAGCACGTTCATTTAAAAATAAATCATACATCTAGAAAATAAATAATGTATGATGACATTCATACTAGCAAAATAAACCATATATATACCAAAAATATACTTAAAATAAACTAAGTATATTTCAAGTATATATATGTAAAATAAATTCAAATCAATCATGAAATATACTAAAATAAACCCATAATATACTAAAAACACACTATGTTTAAATCAATAATAAAACATGCAGTTATTTAAGAGTATATCAAAATATACTGAAAATATACTTAAAACAATTTAAGTATAAATCAAATAATATGACAGGCATTTATTTAGGAATATATCTAAAATATACTAAAAATATACCTAAAGTATATTAATCATTTAATAAAACAATTATGAATAAATACACATTTAAAACATGTATATATATACTAAAATATACTAAAAATAAACCTAATTACCTAGCATGCAAATATAAAAAAATAAACCCTAATATACCAAAGATATCATAAATGTATATAGAAAATATGCAGACATATACATCAAAATATACTAAAAATAAAATAAAATTATACCGAATCATATTGTAATTTAAATCACTTTTAAAAGCATATAATGAAAATGAAAAATCCTAAGTCATGCATCTTATATGCAATGCATATATATACAGTATAATAACTCACTAATTAGCACTCCACAAGACAGACTCGACGGTCCTGGTCCGTTAGGCCTCAGGCGCAGCTAGAAAAATAAAATAGCAACAATCATCAGAATAAATTTCTAACTCAACGCTTTTAGAATTATTATAGAAATCTAAAATTTCGGGTTGAAAGACTCAATAAAAAATTCAAAACTAGACTCGGACTAGTTGTTACATTTTACGAGAAATCTACTAAAATTTTGACAGAGTCTCCTCTGTAAAACGGACATCTCTGTACAAAAGTAGGGTTGATCATGCACAAAAAATACACTTCTAAAATTTCAAAGCACAACACCTCGGGTTGGAACCCCAAACTCCATAAATCCCCAACCGAGGTTCACAATACACAAATAAACAATATTAACAGTAAAATAATAAAATAATAAAAAATCAAATAAAATATTTAAAAACCTTTATTTTCCAACTAAAATATAAATGTCAAATTTAAATAATATTTGATAAAAAATTCATAAACGGAATAAAATCTCCATTTTACAATTAAATTAACATACTTTGTAAATAATATTTAAAATCACAATTTAGCATCACAAAAATAATAAAATTCACATTTAATCTCAAAATAATAAATACACTTATTATTTACATAATATTCCAAAATTATCACAATTTAACTAATAAAATCTCAAATATTATATAATATTAATAAAAATTCAATTTTACAATTATTCAACATAACATAATAAAGTTCACGTTTAATTGCTTAAATAGTTTAATTATATAATAAAATTAGTTTAAAACCCATTTTATTTCTAAAATAATATATAATATATTTTTTGAAAAATTGTATTAATTAATTAAAAATAGTAATTAATTTTGTAAAAATCATTTTAATACCTTAAATAATTATAAAACCAACTAAAACATAATGTTTAACTATAAACTTAATAAAATTACATATTTAACCCTATAATACAAAATATCCAATATACTAAATAATTTCCTCAAAAATTATAGAAAATCATTAAAATTATTTAATCAACATATAATATACTAATATCAACCAAAACACATATTTAACCAATAATTTCAACAAAAATACTTATTTAACTCAATAATTTAAAATACTCATAAATTATATAAATTTCATAAAAATTATATAATTGCATAAAAATTATTTTCTCAACAAATAACACTCTAATATCAACTAAAACACACAATTAAACTCTAATTTCAACCAAAATACATATTAAACTCAAAATTCCAAAATTTACATAAACTAAAAATATTTATAAAAATTATATAATAATCCCAAAAATTAATTTCTCAACACCAAAATTAATAACAATAATTTAACTAAATTCATAATTAAAATATTTAATTAACAAAAATTCATTTTTAATTATTAAAATATTCAATAATTAACCAAAAATAAAATAAAATCAGAATAAATTAAAAATACCTATAAGTAGATTAAGATGCATAGATCATCATTTCTAAAAGAAATTATCAAAAATTCACTAAACTCAAGCTAAAAAAAAATTTAAAAGAAATTTGACATAAACTAAAAATATGCAAAAACTCACCATTAACTGAGTTTGAGCTCAAATCATGGCTAAAATCATCTTCTCCGGAGCTCAAGAAGTCGAACTAGCTAAGGAACACTAGTTCTCACCGTCGAGACCATCGCCGGTGGTGAGGAAGCATGTTGTCACCGCTGCTGCTTCCGTTGTTCATACTGGTTCCGACAACTCCAGAGGAAGACGATGAAGAAGAAGGGAGGAGGAGGTGATGGATGGCTGTTGGCGCGAAGGTGGAAGAAGCATAATAACTATAGGAGATCGGGACTTCACGGAAGGAAAAGGGAAAGAAATGGTCTTCTGCAACTTGTTTTTGTGTGTGTGTGTGTGTGTATATATATATATATATATAGGTACACACACATGTACAATAATATACACAATATAAAATTAACAACAATTAAAATTAATACTATTAATAAAATAATTGGATAATAAGAATATTATTCATAATAATATTAAACAATAAAAATAATACAAGTAATAATAATAATGAAAATAATAATCATGATAATATTAACACACAACACATTTGAAAATAACAATAATATAAACAATATTTATGAAATAATTTAATAATGCAATAATGTCAATCAATAAAAATAAAATAATAATAATGTGCCTAACAATAATATTAAAATAACCATGCACTAAATTAATGTTATTAAAATAATATTATTCAAAAATAATAAATATACATAATGAAACTTAAACGTCCAAAATAATATTTTTACGTAGAAAATTCAATTAAACATAAAATAATAATAATTAATCACAAAATAGTAAAATAATTAAATTTAACTTTTAAATTTTATTAACACTGCATATCTCATTATATAATAAAATAATTTAAAAAAACTAGGGTTATTACAATTTATATTGTGTTCATCCAAATCAAACAACAATATATAAAGGTATGTTTCCTGTTCAATTATGTGAAAGACATGAAGTTCTATGATTTATGGAATAGTGTGTTTATGCCTAATTGTATATGCATAAAATAATAATTAATGTTTACATTACATTCAATATTTTCCTCTCAAATCTTTTACTAACTTAGGCATTAGAATATTTACGAGGAAACCTCCACCCATTCACCCTGCTTCTTTTGTGGATACGTGTACAAAATTCAAATGGTTTTCAAATGAGTTATCATTGATACACTAAAATGAAAGAATATAGAAGTATTATTTTCATTGTCATAGAGAAATGATATAATGTGTTAAATAAAGGGGACATACACTAATTATTTAAAAAGATAAGTACAAAAAAGTATCTTTTGATTTAGCACTTTTTCACTTTTGGTTCTATGGTTTTTTAGTAATACTTTAATATCTTGTGATATATGCCATTAATAAATTTGAGTCAAACTCAATAACACTGTTAACTATAATGTCAGCATCCATGTTGGCATCCACATTAATGTGTCAACATCCATGTCATTATAGTTAATGGAGTTAGTGAATTTGACCTAGATCTGCTAATGGCAAATATCACTACGTTTTGAAGTTTACTAAAAAAAAACACATAACTAAAAGTGAAAAGTGTTAAATCATATGTTACTTTTTTGTACTTATCTTAAAAAAATAATTAAAGGTGGATCTGACTAAAACAACTACTACAAGTTATTGACCTTACAAACTATACAATTGTTAGAATTTTACGATTCACAATTCAAATATTATGATTTGAGTCAATTCACCCTAAATTCAATGCAAATCAATGGGCAAATAAAAAAAGTAGGGGATTCAATGTCGAATAGTATAATTTGATGGTAAATCGTAAAAGTTGTTATGAATCTTATTTTTATGTAATGAATAAAATGAATTTTATTTAAAAAACCATATAATTAGGATTTAGAAAAAAAAATCATAATCTTTTAATTAAAAACACTTAAAAAGTTGAACTTATAACATAAAAACACGAAACTAGTGAATTTTTCTTTCTTCACTTTTATTTCTTGAACTTAATAAGGCTGACAAAAAAAATTAACTTCATAAATTCTATTATAATCCTTCTTTTTCGTTTGTTCTTTTAATTTAGAAGACTAGCAATATTGATTCGGATTTTCATTCTTACTTTCATTGATTTATTTCTTTCACGTTGAGTATTGTTTCAACTTTCAAGTGGTTTTTATAGGGGTAAAAGAACTATTAATATATTAATAGAATTAGCTTTTATATTTTGACTTTCTTATTTAGCTAAAGATATATATGATGGTCACTGTAAATTATATTAATTATACTATTTATATATATTTTGGAAGTAATTGAAGTGGCTGACTCTCCACCCCAAGAGGAGAGAATAAGGAGGGAACAAGGTTAATTATGCTATATTTAATATATTATGTTGTTATAAAATTTTAATAATGAATATTATTAAGTAATGTATACTAAAATTAAGCAATACCTTTTATGAAATATACTTTTTATATAAAATATATTATTTTTAGTAATATTATTAATATGGATTGAATTTTACAATTTAATTCGACTCTCTAATTTACAAATTGGCAATTTTGATTCTCAATTCAAATCTTGATTTAACATCTATGGCTTTGATTGAATTCACGTTAATCCATCGGTATAAAATACCATAACATCAGTGTTTCGGCACACCATATATATCTTTTTAGCCAAAACTAAAAACTTAGAATAAAATTGCAAAAATGACAAATATTTGATAACAATACCATTTATATACATATCTTTAAGTTTCAAAACTTTGTAGGCGACCAAAAAGGGAGCTAAGTGCAGAGGATTTCCAGAATGCTCAGGTTGGATTTAACCCTACCACATAGACAGCTCCAGTTCCATTTCCAGTTAACATACATAAAAAATCTAGCATAGAATAAAAATCCAGTCAAACATTTTCACTCCCTGTGCTGGCCATAAGCCAACACCAGTTTCCGCTGTAATGCTGACCTGATACTCATGTTGTGCCGCACATTCAATTCACCAAGCAAAGTTCCCTCTGGAGCACCTGCTACAGGCCTTTCCAAATCATATATCCTTGTTCCCCCTGAATGCTGACTCAAAAAGAGCCCCCTCGGCCTCCATGCTTTTCTCAAGGCATGATTTAAGTACCCTTCCGAGGCATTAACACTTGAATACTGCAGAGATTCTCCAAATGCTTCTGCCATGTACCTTTCATGGTCACATCCTTGTGCTTGATTAGCAAAATTGTCCGCATTTCTGTGCGGTGCATTAACAATTTCCCTTCTGATATTGATTGTTAATGGTGGCCCCATGTGAACTGGAAGTTCGTTCATATGTCTGTTGAATTCCGCTTGATGGTCCAATGGACTGAATGAAGCTTGCTTGCTCTGCATTTTGAAAAGATTACTCTGAAAGTGCAGAGATCTTCCAGATGCATCTGCCATGTGCATTTCATAATCACAGCAATATTCTCGATTAGCAAAATAATTCTCATTTCTGTGCCAGGCATTAACACTCCTCTTTCTGATACTAATTGCTAAAGGTTCCTCCATGTACCCTGGAAGTTCATTCATACTTTTATCAAGTTCTCTTTGACGATCCATAGGACTGAATGAAGCCAGTTGGTGCTGCACTTTGAAGTGATTACTCTGGAAGTGCTGAGATCTATTAGATGTTTCTGCCATGTATATTTCATAGTTGCATCCCTGTGCTCGATTAGCAATATGTCTCTTGTAAGGTTCATAAGGTTCTGAGGCATGATTGAAGTGCCTAAAGAGATCAGCACTAACAGGATTGAACGCCTGAAGTGATGGCATATGCCCTATATTGTTGATCATATTCCTAGAGGAACTTGTTTGAGGATGCCCATCATAAAATGAAGTTGGCTCAAGATGCGTTTGAATTGGAATATCCTGATAAAGTTCAGACCTTTGATATTCAAATTCCGAGTGACCCGCTACTTTGAACATCTTCTTAATAGCAGAACAGAATCTAAATTTGAAGGTACTGCACTCTCCCAAGGGGAAGGGCTTATCACATCTAGTGCCATCTCCCCTCTTGTTGTCGTAACCTGGATAATCTTCTGTCTTGAAATCAACACGGTCAACTAATGCTAAACAGTTTCTCCAAGCGAGTTCCTGAATGTTCCAGTCGCAAAATGGAGCTGATGTTTTGTGGGCTATATGGATTTCCCCAAAAGCTTGTAGCATGCGACTTGCATTCCTGAGGAAGCCTAGCACAAGTTTCCTATGCATCCTACAATATAGTAGCCAGAGGACAGTTAGTGAGAACATGACAGACTTCCAAGACAAAGTGCCCTAAACAACTAAAAAAGTTCCCATGTATGCTTAAACTCTTTGGAATGTGTCCAACTGAGCAATCCCTTTTGCACCCTATGAGTGCCATGTCCCTGAACCAAAGGGCTCTCTTGTTGCCTATTAAAGCATTTAAATCCTTACCAGGTTATAGGAAAGTGAAAGTATGAAGGGGAGCTATAAAATGAAATTTTGGTAGCAAAGCCACGACCTTTTCACATTTTGTTATCAAATTACACACTACATATAGTGTTGCAACACCAACAAGACAGCATCACAACACAGTTTTTTCTCGCAACAGTTTCAAGGAAAGAACAAAGAGAAGAGAATACTATTAAAAGAAATCAATAATAAATGTCTTAAAATACTTGGAAGCTTTGCATAAGCATAACAGCATTTCAAAACTGGGAAAGATGTAAAAAGATGAAATCGTAATGATGACAATTTTTTTAGATTAGTATCAGTCAGTATTACACTGATCAGTATCAAAATTCTCTAAAACCCTTTACCAACATAACAAAATCCTTGATAACCAAATATTTCTAAAATGTGAATTGCATTTCAACCACAATCACTAAATTGATGTTTTAGTTCTGTACTTCTGTTGCAACCGTAATTTGTCCCTATAAGGTTCTTGTTTGAAAATACCAATTATACTTTAATAACTAATAATATGATTACTTAATTAGAAAGAAATTTAAATTTCAAGTTACTAGCTGCATCATATTGAATGGATGGATTAGGAACAGTTTGATGAAAATAAAGAGCATTTTCCAATAAAATAAATACAACAAAACAGCTTACTTAATTACTCGCTTGTCGTCCTCCTTTCCATGAAAGCCTGCATGAGGAAAGTTGAAGATAATGCGATCAAACTTCCGCATCTTCAAATCTGAGTGAAGTTTCATTTTGGTTGCATCTACTCCATGAAATGTTGATGCCCCTAACTTGAACAGATTTTCCAAATTTGATTTTGCTTTCTTGTATTTCTTAACCACAACATCTAATTGGGCAGAAGTATCAATGATAATGTGAGCAAAATGAAAGACGAAAAAAAAAAAAAAAGGGAAAGAACAAAAGCAGAACAATAACTACAGAATTCAGAAAATTTAAAACCAAACTATAAACCCTGGTAGACAACTGCAGGATATACTGAAGACATTAGAACTTACCGAACTTTAAACAATTTATGGTTACTACTAGAGAACTCCTGCTAGTGTGTATGTGCTTTATTACAAATATAGATATCTTCAGGGAATTTTCTACTTAGATGATCATTTATTAGCTTACCTTGCCCACACTACTCAGTGCTTTGCAAAATAATACCATGATGCTATGTTTACCTTCTACTCCATTATTTTTTATCAACCTAAAGCTGCCAAGCATTCAATTCAGTGACTCCACACATCATCACAAGTATACCAAATAATCTCAAATAATCAAATAAATAGGAAGAACTAAAGGAGACTCCATTTCTTTTTCCTTCTTGGTACATGGAAACTACATGTTTCTATAATATTGGTGCTTTAATGAAAAACTTATGTTACCATTAAAACTGAGGGAGACTAATAACCAACAAATGCAAAGACAATAAATAAACTACTATGAAAGGGCAAGTTAAAAACAGAAACAACTACCATATGACAACCCAACATTCATTCCCTGGCATTCAATTCCCAATTCATAAAACATCAAATCCTTAACTACCAATACACAAAAATACAAATCAAAATCAACATCAAACCATAAAATCTCTCTACCCTTTAAAATGCTTAATGTACGTGTCTGAACCCATCAGAGTCCAATTAACAAAAAATATATAAATATATATACAAATAAAATCAACACGAAACCCAAAATAAAACACTGCAAGTATCTGTCGCACATCCCATAGTCGGGTATAATACACTCGATGCAGTCAAGAATCTCTTAAAACCCTTGTGCTTCAAGAACGTGAGCCAATATCAAGAAATCATCTACTATGATTCTGAAGTGTCCTAATAGTTTAAGGAAAAGCAGTAGAATTTGGCTAAAAACCAAGAAACCCACCAAACTCAAGTTTATTACCTGAATAAAAAATAGAAGCATCAAGCAAGACAAAAAGACAACTTTATTAAATTTATTATACCCATTATAAATAAACAAAGCCACAATACACTTTAGGCACAAGATTACCATGGGAATCAAGAGAGGTAGCAACAATGTTAGAAGCAGAGCCAAAAGATTGAGCCAAGCTTGAAGAGAAAGAGAAATCTCCTTCTCCAACTAGCAGTATGTGATGATTAGATGAATAGTGTTTTACCCATTTCACTTCATCATCTTCCTCTCTGTCTTCTCCATTGCCCATTTCTTTCTGTATCATTCCAGAGGCCAAAGCCATCATTGGGTAATGTACGTTAGAGAAAAACAGAGTATTATTTGCTTGTGATAGTGGTTTTATCAGACAATACTTGAGAAATGTGAAGTTAGTAAAAGGGTCTCTTCAATATTCGCACTTTCCCAACATGAACAGAAACGTCTACATGTGTGAATGGAAAGTAATGGCTGCTAAAAAGTTGTTTAATTAAGGCGCATTATATGGTGTATCCCCTTCTGATAGAAGTTGATCCTTATTTCTGATTTTTGTAATCTACCTTCTAGTAGAAGTTGATCCTTATTTCTGATTTTTGTCATCTACCTTCTAGTAGAAGTTGTTGTATTCCCGGTACAGGTTTTCTTTTTTAACAACCGGCAAATTAAGGGAAGCGAGAAATCGAAACTATTATTTCATTTTATAATGTTGAAGGATTGCATAGGAGTCTTCTTAATTTTCTTGAATGAAAGTTTAAATTTTCAAAAAAAAAAAAAATGCATTATATGATTAACAAGTAAAATACATTTTGTTAATAATTACCGTTTAGATAAAATATACTATTATTCAATAATGGTATAGTTTATAGTTATTTTAGTTTTTATAAAATAAATTTTACTTTATTAATAATTATCATTAGATATTTTAATACACTATTATCTAATGAAAATAAAAATAAAGTGAAAAAAAAGTAAATAAAAAATAAAGTTATCTTAAAATTCTTTTTCAATAATAATTAAAATTGAATCAAACTAATTATAAATCAAAATAACTGATAATTCTTTACGCAATTCTTATGGAAATGTGAGAATAAATTGAATGTTGTGTATATTGTGTAGGTTTGAAATGACTGAATTCATAAGAGATGAAAGGTCTATATATATATATATATATATATATATATATATATATATATCTTTCTCTCTCTCAAACTTAATTGGATTCGAACTACTATTTTTCTCGTGGACTAGTTTACCTTATCGTATCCGTAACTAGGAAAATTATACTAGGTATCATTAACCATAGAATTTTCCTCTTATTATATGTGATACTAAAAAATTTCATATTTAATATTTAAATAATTAAATATAAAAAATGTTTTTAAAATTGTATTACATTTTAAAATAAATTTTGTGACATACTAAGAAAGTGATTTATAATTAGGGTGCATTTCATAGTTACTTTGATTTTTACAAAATAAAATATATTTTGTTAATAACCACCATTAGATGATAAAATGCATTTTTATCCAATGATATTTAAAATAAAGTAAAATAAAAGTAACTACAAATCAAAGTAATTATAGAATTTCCCTACAATTAGACAATATAAATGAGATAATTAAGTGTTAAATAAGTAATAATTTTGCACAAAACATAGCAATTGTTATTTCTTTATTATTAATAAAAGATTAAATAATTTCAACACTGATAGAGATAGAGTATATGATAGGAGGTATGGAAATGATGGAAAACTTGGCACCAATGCATGTCAATGTCAGTGCCCTTTTTAACTCTACCTGTATGTTTATGATATTGAGCTATTGAGTGTTATGCAGCTTATGCTCGTTACTTGATAAATTTTCATGATGAAAGTTGTTATTTAAAAAGGAAATACTAGTACGCATGTTAGGATTGGCATTCTGTTTGGGCTATGAACAAGGAAACACCTCTTTGATAGAATATTGGCTATTTGCTTTGTCATTTATAAGTCTTGTTAGAGTTGTCATGGTGTTTGATAGCATTAAATAGAAAAGGCTTTATGGGGACCTGGGTGCACTTTTGAAAACCTAAATGGTCATGTTTGTCATAATTCATGATAAAAGCTACGCTCTCTAGGCGTGGTATTCAAATAATGTGCATTGAAACTGTTTCCTGAGGAGCTCCCTCTTAGGCTCGAAGTATTTTTGAAGAGTGTTCAATCCATTAGTAGCTTCTAATTTGTAGCAAGACAACTAAATAAAGTTTCTTATAAATCAAAGAGGATTACTGAAGACAGATCAATGATACAAACAGATGTGGTCTTTGCTTGTTAGTAAACGGATGTGGTTTTGGAGTTAGTGTGGTTATGTCCAGGTTGAATGAAATTGCAAGCAATGCAATATGTTTGACCAAGTTGACAATGGCAAAATGGCCTGGCCTGGTTAGCAGCCATGATGAGGTGGTGAAAGTGGTTGTGTTTGGAGTCCTAACACCAGGGCTGTCACAGCTGAATTAAAAAAAAAAAAAGTTATTGCCTTGGGGATTTTGCAATAGTAATGAACATGGATTGGAAGCAAAAATATTGAATGGAAAATACATTCAAATGTGCATTTTGGAAGTACATAACATGAGGCTTCCCTTTGGACATGGAGATTCTTTATCCTATTTTATTCTGCTTATTATCTAGCTCTAATGCTTCTGTTTGCATGGTTTTAAAATAGTTTCTTTATATAGTTGACAATATAGGAATGGTGTTGACAGGCAGAAAACTCTTGGTCTCCGCTCTCACTGCAGCAAATGCCAGATATTCCAAAGACAATTTTTTTGGAGATTGTTTATACATGAAGTATTTCTTCTAAGATTCTTCATGTTGTTCTTATCAGGTGCCCGTGAATTATGCTTGAAGACCAGAACGAACATGAGCTACAGAGTGAGAAAGAGAAACATCTGCTCAACGGTGGAAATTTTCGTGCTGAAGATCAGACAAAAAATTGGTGCCTATTTCAGGAACTGAAGCACAAGCCGAGACCCTGGAGCCTATGTTTGAAGATCAGAAAGAGAGTTAGAGAGTGAGGAAGATAGACAGCTGCTCAACAATACTGATGGTCAGACAAATAGATCAATGCCTGTTTCAGGAAGTGAAGAACAACAGTCTGAGATTTTTGTGACTTTGGATGATTACTAAGTCTGTTCTAGAAGACATAAAAGCAAGTGATGATTCTAAAGGCTAGGAAAAGAGGCAATTGCAATCTACTGATAAAGAGCATGATGGTAGCAATAAAGTAAGAGAAACTTGTCAGATAAAAACTAAAACGAAGTGTACATTGGCCTTTGAATGAAGCCTAGATAGTATTGTTGGAAGATTGAGGCCAAGACATCAGAAAACTAATGGTTATGGTGGTGCAGCAGAATTAACAGGTGCAAATGTGAAACTTTCTGATGTTGAGCAGTCTCTGAAAAATGATGTTTGATAGAAACAGGGACGAAGTATCAGAAATGCATGTTGAGGATGCCAACAGAATTGCTGCATTAGATTCAAGAAGAAATCTACAATCACCTTCTAAACCAAACCCAGACATAATTGGTGGAAGGTTAAGGCAGAGGCGTAGAATGAGCAGAGACTATGACAATGGGATACCAGAAGCAAATAAGCTGAACTCAAATAGAGAGCAAGCTTTTAACACTACCTGTCTACCTCAACAGTGGAGTAAGCGGACATTAGCAAGAAGCTTTTTAGCATTACAAAGCTCAGAGAAGACAGTATTACAAGAACATTGAAATCCAGGGAGGAACTGATATGAAGATGGAGGGAGGATATATATATATATATGAATGCATCAAATGTAGTCAAAAGCTTCTTTTAGGAAGCAATGCATTGCAAGCTAACTGGTCTGCAACATTTTGGATTCTGATTGTTGCATTGAGAGTTGGTAATGTTAAGTTTTACCAATCTGTCTATTGCGGAGAAATTATGATCACAAAAGAAAAACAAACTGAACACATCTCTCTGCATTTCTTGGTACAAAGGTTCTTGTTATATGATCATTTTATCTAAATGTTCATAATGCTGAAAGGACTCATTGGCAGGGGCAAGTATTGATTCGGTTTTTTCCTTTTTTTTTTTTTTTTGTCCGGTTTGGTTCAATTCTGTTTTTGTATAAAAAATTTTAGTTGACCGAAAAATTAAAAAAAAAGAATTTTAGTTATATTATTAAAATATTTTAAATAATAACAATTTAATTTAATAAAATCCTAAAATAAATTAAAATTTTGAAATTTCAGTTGTATTGAATTCAGTGTGCTTTTTATTGTAAAATTTCTGTTTGGTTAAGTGGTTTTCTTTAAATTTCTGTTGAATTTGATTTTATTCATTTTCTCCAATTAACAAATTTTCTTCTGCTTTTTGGTGGACATTAACTAATTCTCATAAATTTTGCAACTATGAACAATAATGATTTTGAAATATGGTTTGATGATGACAACTCCAATCAATGGCTTATTTACCAAAAGAAAGAAATTTGATTTTATTATATGGGCATATAGAGACAGAGGCCAGCTGCATGAAATGACATCTCCCACTGCTAAAAAGTGTTGCCTGTTTCATAATGGATGATCACCTAACACTTTCCAGTAAAATCTTGAAAGCAAAAAAAAAAAAAAAAAAGAATTACACATCACAAGAAAAAAAAAATGTAAGCTTTGAAAAGAAAATTAATTTCATCTCATTAACTCATTCCTCACTTTGCTTCTCAATTCAAATTCAAACCAAATGAGCTTTTCTACAACCCAAAAAATGCATCACACAACTTGCAAATAAATTTCAAACATTGCAATAAATAATAATAATAATAATAAGCCATTTGCAAGGGCTATAGTAGTGATGTGTGTAAGTGCAATTGTTATTCTCCTGAATAATGATAGCTATTTTTGACTGCCAAAAATTTATTATTTCTTTAGCTCTTTTTGATGCTTTGACCAAAGGAGAGCTTGGCCTTTTCAATGATAGTTCTTTTTTTCCCCCTATAATTTTCAATTGGGAAGTCATTGTTTTGTATAATTTACTTATGGCCAGTCTCCAATTACTACTCTGTCCAAATATGCCTTAGAAAATCTGCAAAACATTATATATATTCTAAACCCTTTATTATAAAAGTCTATAGAATTTGTAGGTCTCAATTAATTTGTCTGTTTTTTCTCTCCTCTTCCTCTGTTTTCTTCTTCTTTGTCTTTGTTTTGTCCTTGGTTTTAGGGTTTTTTTTGGCCAAAAATTAGCCAAATAAACCACCTTACCTTTTTCTTTTATTGCTCTTTTAGTTTTTCTTTGAATAATTTATTAATAATGTTTTTTTAATTTATTTGTTTTGTTGGTGGTTCTGAATTTGTATTCCTAAATTTTTAATATATAAGTGGATTTGCATATAGACATTCATGGATTTGTAAAATTCTAAAGAACTATAGTACAAATTTTGCTCTAATTTTGCTTATCAGCCGCACGATTATATGTGGATAATCCCAACTTAATTTTTCAAATTTGCGTGATTAAATTATATCAATGTTTGGAGTTAAAAAATCCTACCCTCCTTTTTTTCTCTTAATTTTTACTTTTTTCTTTTCTTTTCTGACCGCTCATCTAAATAAAAAAGAGGTATTTTTTTTATTATTATTGGTCTAAAATCATCCATCTATACATTTTTTTATTGATTTATTTTTAAATAATTGGTTATTCCATATAAATTTAAGTTTTATTTTGTTTTTTGTGATTTTGTTTTCTTATTGCGGTGTTTGATTTTTATTGTCTTATTGTGATGTTTGGTTTTCGTCGTCTTGTTACGACATTTTATTTTCTGTATTGTTGTGGCTTTTTTTTGTGTGAATGATTCAGACAAACAAAATATATTCGATCAGACAGAGACAATAAATCGAATTTCCTCTTAGGAAATATAATATATTTGTAGTACCCTATATTTTAATTTAAAGAAAGTAATCTTCAAATTTGTAGTATTAATAAATAATTTTAAATTATATTATATAATTGTTAATTATCTAGCTATTTTATTATGTTATTATTATTTCAAGGAATTATATTTTCTATAGTATTAAATATTATTTAACTATTTTATAAATATAATTTATTTTATATTACCCTTGTTATTTTCAAGCTTATTATATGTAATATATATATATATATATATATATATTATTAGGGTTTATAATATATATATGTTTATTATAATATTATGTGCATGCATATAAATATATATACATATATATATGAGTATGTATACATATATATATATATATATATATATATATATACATGTGTATATACATATATAGTATGTATAATTAGGTTAATATATATATATATATATACACGCACAAAAACACCAAAACACCCATGCTCACACCTTTCTTTCCCTCTCTCCCTGACGACCGTTGGACCTCCACCCACTGTGCCTCCCGGCCAGCCACCCTTCTACGACATCCCTTCTTCCCTTGGCTGCCTTCCCTTTCCTCTTTTCTTCCATTTCCGGTGACTCTCCTCCTCTGTCCAAGCTTATATATATATATATATATATATATATATATATATATATATATATATATATACACACACACACACACACACACACACACACACACATAAACACCAAAACACCCACACTCACACTTTTCCTTCCCTCTCTCCCCGATGATTGTCGGACCTCCACCCTCATTGCGCCTCCCGGCCTTCTGCTGGCCAGCCACCCTTCTCTGGCGTCCCTTCTCCCATTAGCTGCCTTCCCTTTCCTCTTTTCTTCCATTTCCAGTGACTCTCCTCCTCTGTCCAAGCTTATATATATATATATATATATATATATATATATATATATATATGTATATATATATATATATATATATATGTGTGTGTGTGTGTGTGTGTGTGTACACACACATATATATATACACACACACACACACATAAACACCAAAACACCCACACTTACACCTTTTCTTCCCTCTCTCCCTGAGGACCGCTGGACCTCCACCCTCACTGTGCCTCCAGGCCTTCTGCCGGCCAGCCACCCTTCTCCGGTGTCCCTTCTCCTCTTGGCCGCCTTCCCTTTCCTCTTTTCTTCCATTTTCGGTGACTCTCCTCCTCTGTCCAAGCTTCCTCGCCATTGTCAGAGCTAGATCGATGTCGTCGTTGCTCCCTCAGCCTGCCTTGCCTCCTCAGGTGACGATCAATGCCTGGCCTCGCCGCTACAACCATTTCTAGCGATGGAAATTTAGGTAGGTAGCTAGTTGCCCTGGGTTGTTTTTAGGTTGTTCATAGGTTGTTTAGGTTGATTTAAGTGTTAAACTTTAATTATTTCAAGTTAATTGATTAATTTTGCTAGTTAGTTGTTTAAATCTAATTTTGGTATATTATTTTGATTTTTTTATGATTTTATAGAATTTTATTTTTTTTATTTGATTGTATTTGAATTTAATTAGTAAATTGGAGTAATAATTGTTATTTATTTTTAGTATATTGATTTTATTTAAGATTATAGAAAATTATTGTATTAATTGTGAATTTTGTGAATTTTGGATATTTTATTAATTTTCAAAAATTAATTGTTAAAAAAATTATGAAATTGTGATAATTGGTATTATAATTAAATGTTATTAATTTTAAAACTTAATTTATAGTTTTTGTGATTTTTATACTATTTTTATAATTATTTTAAGTTTATGTCAAATGTGGATAATTAGGTTAAATTTATAGTTTTGGAAGAAATTATTAGTTAATTTTATGTTTTTATTGATATTAAGAAATTTGATGTTGAGAATATAATTTTTAGGCATTTGTATAATTTTTAGAGAATTTTTGAGTAATAATAGTATATTATGTAAATTTTTATATTATAGGGGTAAAAATGTAATTTTGTGCTAATTATACCTAAATAATAGATTGTGGTTGGTTTTAATAATATTTAAGGAATTAAAAGGATTTTTACAAATTATTTACTATTTTTGACTAGTTAACACTAATTTTCAAAAATTATTTTCAAATAATATATTAGGTATTATTTTTTAGTATTATGTGAGATTTGGATATTTTGGTAGTAAATTATGAATTTGATAGTAAATATATTTATTTTAGAGATTTATTAATATGAGTAATTAATTTTAGGTTATATTTATATTTTGATAATGAAATGTAAGTTTGGTTATTTAATTGTTGAATAATTGATATTTTATATTAGTATATATTTTGGTATATATGTTTGTGAAATTTTGTTTTTAAACTTTAATCAGAAATGATTTTCTAAATTATGGATATTTATATGTAATATATTTTTGGGAATTAAATGATTTAATTATTAAATCAAGTTTATTATAAAGAAAATTTAAGTATTTAATTTGATTTAATTTCTATAAAATTAAGTTGCCTATTTTCACATTCTTTTAAAATAAATTTTGTGATGGTTGAGTTTGTGATCTCAGTCGGGGCTAAATGTAGTTCTGGGAGCCCGACTCAAGTGTGAATATCTGTGAATACTATAAGTGCATTTTTCTATGCATGAATGACTCTACCTATGGTAGAGAGATGTCTGTTTTACAAAGGAGACTTTGTCGAAATTTCGATAGATTTTCTCGTAAAATGTGACATCTTCTGCAAATTCCTAGCGTTAATTAAGGTTTTTCCATATCTATCGAGTCTTATCTAGTCTTCCTTGAGTCAGTCTTGAATTTCACTATTTATGTCGATTTTCAATTTTAATTCCCTAGATGTGTTTTTAAAAAGGTCTGTTATTTTCTTTTTTAGAGAGTACCAAAGCGGGAGCTTTTGGATCGAGGCAAATGCACGATCGTCAACCTTCTCACTCGTCCTGTAAGTTGATAAATTGATCTGTGCGTGTGTTTTATTTAAAGATGTGTGCACTCATATTTTTAGTATTTATTATATGATTTATTTAATTTAAATGATGCTATTTAAGATTTAAGTACATTTTATTTATTTTAAATTAGTTTGAGAAATTTTCGTAGAACGGGCTACTTGGTGGGTTTCACCAGGACCATATGCATATGGTAGAGATTGAGAGATGGATTCGATGTATGTATGACTTGTGGATATAAACTAGGAGGGGTGCCTTGGTGGAAGCCTTTGCTCTCGGGGACCGCTAGTGATTGAAAAGTTAATAATGGATTAGGATAGGTGCCTCGGTGGATGCCTTAGCTCTTGGGGACCGCTAGTGCCATGTATTTGGATTAAGTGGATGACTGCAGCTTGGTGCCTCGGTTAATGCCTTTGCTCTCGGGGACCGGCAGTCTATGAGGATTAAGTGGGCCCAGTTGGCCATTTAGAAATTTAGGTTTAGGGTTTTACTGAGATTTTTTCAAAGGCTATATACATACATACGTTATAAATTATTTTCACTATAACTATATGATTTTCAAAAGGGTTTTCAAACCGTACAACTCTTTTTATTAACTTACTCAATGAAGTTTGATTCCTCTTAATCTATTTTTTTTCAAGAGCTTGGGAGTTCGACATCAGATCGCCTCTACGTTGGATTTCTTCATCACCGACTATATTATGTAGGTTATTATAAGTTGTATTGTAGTAGTAACTTTAGAATACTGCAGTAGTGTTTGTATTATGAGTTTGTATAACTTAAGTATACTTATGTATTGCATTTTAATAAACCACGCTTATGTATAATGTTTTGAGATTGATTTATGATATTTGATGATAGAGAATATTTTATATTGCGCACGATTATTTTTATTCTTAGAAATATCAGTTTGATAATGTATTCTTTCATGAAATAAAGTTTTAAATTTGAAGGTTTTATTTTTCTTTTCTTTAAGGCTTACTATGGGTTTCAGGGGTCTTATGCCTACTCATTCCCTAGTGCCGGTCATGTGCCCTCGAGTTCGAGTTGTGACAATATTAATATTAAATTTTCATAATATAATGGAAATGGAAATGTGATTCTTCCTTGGGAATTACCATTCCCTTACATTTAAAAAAAAAAAAAGAGTTTCTCAAACCAACTATAAATTAATCAAACATTTAAATATTAACATATATTGATAATTTATTTGTGCGTTGTACAAATTGTAAATAATATATATTTTAAATAAAATTTTAAAACTGAAATTTATTATATATATAGCTGAATTATAATAAAATAAAAAAAAAGTAGATTTTCACTCAAAATATGTTACATATCTACAAATAAAAAATGTAAAAAAGTATATAAATAAAAAATTTTGCAGTGATTCATCAATAAAAATTTTAAAAAATAAAAGGTTGAGTTACTATTTTCCCCCTATGGTTTGCTATATTATATTATTTGCTCATGACATTTAAAATTTATATTATCTCCTCCTTCTATTTTGTAAAATTACATTATTTACCTGTTCCATCAAATTTTCCATTACAATTGCCATTAACTCAAACTATAATTATCAAGTAAATACTATTCGCCCCCTGTATTTAAATATATTATATTATTTGCCTCTAATTTATAAAATATAATTTTATTATTAAACTAATTGTTTAGCAAAATATATGTTAAAATAAATTATCATTATTTGACTATATAAATGATAATATTATTAAAAATATTTTAATAAAAAATAAATATCAAATTTTATTTTAATCAAATAAAAATTTTAATAAAATAACAATTAATTACTTTTAATTTTAAAATATCTTTACTTAAATATCAACTTAAAATATTTATATTGCATGAAAAAATTAACCAAGTAAATTCTCTTTTTAATTATAAAATTTGATTTTTATTTGAATTGATAGTTTGGATTATTGAGTAAATAATATATAATAATAATAATAATAATAATAATAATAATAATAATAATAATAATTATTATTATTATTATT
Organism: Mallotus nudiflorus; assembly: GCA_947683625.1. Lineage (NCBI taxonomy): Eukaryota > Viridiplantae > Streptophyta > Magnoliopsida > Malpighiales > Euphorbiaceae > Mallotus > Mallotus nudiflorus. The sequence goes on from CANTUR010000067.1 coordinate 1,325,164, forward strand.
ATTATTATTATTTTAAAAAATTTGATTTGTATATTGAAACTAACGACCCAAATAAAGACTCAAAATTAAAAAGAGAATTGATTTGATTACATTTTTTTAATGCAACATAAATATTTAAGTCATTATTTAAGTGGAGATATTTTAAAACTAATACTAATTAATTGGAATTTAATTAAAATTTTAATTATATAAAATTAAAATTAAGCATTTTATATTTTTATGTAAATGATACAGTTATTATTTTATAGTTAAATTTTAAGAGATTTAGTTTAATAATAAAAAATATAAATTTTATATATTAAGAGCAAATAATATAATATATTCAAATAGAAGAGACAAATAGTATAAAATAGAGGGGGCAAATAATATTTACTTGATAATTGTCATGTCAGTTAATAGTAATTGTGAGTGAAAAATTTTACAAAAAGGGTAAATATTATAATTTTGCAAAATATAATGAGAAGATAATATAAATTTTAAATATAAAAAACCAATTAGTATAATATAGCAAATCATATGGGATAAATAGTTATTCACCTTAAATAAAATTATCTCTAAAGTAACCAAAAAAAATGTTCAACCATGAAATCATCAAATTTAATCAAACTATTAGTTAAAAAAAAATAATTTTCTTTAAAAATATTTTCAATTAAAATATAAATTTAGAAAAACAACGAAAAAAAAATTTCAAAATTCAAACAACAAATAATCTTTAGTTGGCGCATAATATCATAAACTAATGATCCTTTTGCATAAAGAGTTATCAAGGATGATAGAATATTGACGAACTACTATCAATATGGGAAATTATTATTGACAAAACATCATTCAGTAATCAATATTTTATAAAAGAATATAAATATTTGAAAATTTTAAATTTTGCTTGCCTTAAACACTAAAGCTATATTTCCTGCTACCATGAACGACAAATGCCATACTTGTTGTGTTCATGATGTTGTCATATTTTAGGTAAGAAGAAATTGAAATACCATCTCGACTTGATATGTGTAAAGTATAAGTTGGAAATCTCTCTTTTTTTTTTTTTTTTTATATTTGATGGTCCTAGTATCCAGTATCCATAATGATTGATTATTTTAGAGTCAAGATAGGTAGACCCATAAATGGACAAAACTCTCATACTATTTGTTTTCTCTATACATAAAACTAGAAACCTGATATCTTACTTAAAAGAATACAAGCTCCTTGCCACTTGGACAAACAAATGTTGGAAATCTCTTATTTAATTCTCATTTTTCCTTACTTTTTGTTGTGAAATAACACAAAAAATAACAGGAGTAAAGAAAGAAACTAAAAAAGAGAAAAATGGACACAGAGATTTAACGAGGTTCAGTAATATGCCTACGTCCTTGGGAGCGAGTAGCTAGAATTTTCTTATTATTTAGAACAAATCCTAGGGTTACAAATATATGCTATATATATAATAGAATAGGTATAGTACATATTAAAAAATCACCCATGTACCATACCATGTGGCATTGCCCCTACACTCCCAACCTATCTAATCGTAACCGTATAATTAAATCGCTGCTACATACGAGCCGTACACAATAATCTCCACATTGGCGAATATCAAGCTCCTTAGGAGATAAAAATCTTGAAGTTTCTCTCATACTAAATGGGTTGGGGGAACATGCTTCTTTAACATTTAGCAACATTCGACAAGTTCAAGCAATGCTTGAACTTATCATTGGTAACTAGCTTTGTTAACATGTTAGTTGCATTCTTAAAAGTGTAAATCTTTTATAGCAATATATGTCCAGATGTAATCAACTCCCTGATCTTGTGAAACCTAACATCAATATGCTTTATCTTAGCATGATACATTTGATTCTTTGTCAAATAAATGACATTCTGACTATCAAAATGCAATCAAACTCCACCTTGCTCAATACGTAGTTCCTTCACTAGTCCTGTAAGCCATAATGCTTCTTTAGTAGCTTTCACTGCTGCCATATACTCTGCTTCAGTTGTAGATAATGCCACTATAGACTAAATTGTAGATTTCCAATAAATAGGTCCTCTTGCAAAAGTAAACATATACCATATTGTAGACCTCCTATCATCCATATCACTAGCATAATCTGAATCCACATATCCTATAACTGAAGGATCACTCTATTGACCACCAAACATGATGCCATGACTTGTTGTGCCCCTCAGATATATGAATATCCATTTGATTGCTTCCCAATGATGTATGTCTGGTTTTGACATAAACTTGTTGACTTGGCTAACAACATGAGCCAAATCAGGTCTGGTACAAACCATTGCATACATTAAACAACCAACTACACTGGCATATAGTACCTTTGCCATGTCTTTAATTTCTATATCTGACTTCGGGCACTAATCTAAGGAAAGCCTGAAGTGACTCGCCAATGGAGTACTCATTGGTTTAGCATTTCTCATCCCAAATTTGTTTAACACCTTCTCAGTATAGTATTGCTGAGATAACTATAGTTTTCTAAAGCCCATATCCCTATGAATCTCCATTCCAAGGATTTTATTTGCAGTATCTAAATCCTTTATGTCAAACTATTTCCCTAACAATGCTTTTAACTCAATAACATCATGCCAACTCTTAATAGCAAAAAGTATATTATCAATATACAGTAATAGAAAAACAACCATCATCAAGGCTCTTAACATAAATTCAATAATCATACTTACAACGCCTATAGTCAATTTATAGGAATCAAATTTCTTATACCACTGCCTTGGAGATTGCTTCAACCCATACAAAGACCTTTTCAATTTGCACACTAAATGTTCCTACCTAGGTTGGGTGAACCCTTCTAGCCACTCCATATAAATATGCTCCTCTAGGTCACCGTGAAGAAATGTTGTCTTCACATCCATCTGCTCTAAGTGCATATCCCAATTTGCTAGTAAAGATTATACTGCCCTAATGGAAGTTTGTCTAACCACATGAGAGAAAATCTCATCATAATCAATCCCCTTCTACTGTGAGTACCCTTTTGCCACTAGCAGAGCCTTGAACTTTTCCCCTTCTTTTTCTAGTACTGCCAGCTTCTTCTTATATACCCATTTTCACCCTATAGGTTTCTTTCCCTTAGGTAAATGAGCAAGCTCCCATGTTTGATTTTTGTGAAAAGATTCCATCTCCTCCACTATAATACCCATCCATCTATCTTTCTCCTCACTAAGCATAGCTTCCTGAAAAGTTTATAGATCTCCATTGCTAACAAAGAGAGCAAAAGAAGCCAATTCTTGAACTAGAATTTTTAGCCCTTCCACTATCTAGGACTTGTGGTTCTAAGTTCACATACATTTCCTTTAAATTGGAATTGCTTCTATCATTTGTTGGCACATCGCTTTGATTTTTCTATTGTAACATGGACTTTTCATCAAATACTACATCTCTACTAATCACCACCTTCTTTGAAACTGGATCCTAAAACTTGTACCCTTTTACACCTTTCACACAGCATAGGAAGATGCATTTCTTGGACTTTGGATCAAGTTTAAACCTCTTATCATTAGATATATGCACATAAGCTGGACAATAAAAAATCTTTAAATTACCAAGATCAACTGGTTTACCTATCCATACCTCTTTTGTAACCTTCCCACCCAATGATGTCGATGGTGATCTATTTATAAAGTAGCATGCCATACTCACATCTTATGTCTAAAAACTTTTAGGAAGCCCTGCATTCAATCTCAAGCACCTTGTCCTTTCAGTAATGGATCTGTTCATCCTCTCTACCATACAATTTTGCTATAGTGTCTTATGAACTAAAAAGTGCCTCTGAATGCCATGCTCCTCACAAAATTTTTGAAATTGTGAATTTATGTATTCTGTCCTATTATCTGATACTAAATATTTGATTTTTCTCCATGTCTGGTTCTCCACCTCTACTTTCCACTCCTTAAACTTAACAAAGATCTCATATTTCTATTTCAAATAATACACCTATATTTTTCTAGAAAATTATCAGTAAAAGTGACAAAGTATTGAGACCCAACCAATGAGAGTTCTGTAGTAGGCCCCTATACATCGGAATGCATATAATCAAGAATTCCCCTTGTTGTATGCTGACTGGTCATGAATCTGACTCTAAACTATTTTCCAAGCACACAATATTCATAAAATTCTAATATACAGCTTTTAACACCTTTAATAAACCTCGTTTATGCAATTCAGTCATCCCATGCTCATTAAGGTGACATAAATACATATGCCACAGTTTTGTACTATCATCATGCATGTGACACAACTGATGTAACTCCACCTATAATAGTATTCCCTCCCAGTTTATAAATATTCCCCATGGTTCATTTCCCTTTGATTATAGCCAATATACCCTTAGTTATGTTCATGATTTCCCTATAATCATCATATTTATATTGAAAAACATTAGCATGTAATGAGCTTAGGGAAATCAGATTCTTTCTCAAGTCTGGTATATGCCTAACATCATATAAATTCCTAATAATACTATCATGCATTTGAACTTTAATTGTTCCTACACTGGCAATATTACAAGGTTTATCATCACCTAAATAGACAACACCAAAGGAAATTGACCTGTATGATGTGAACTACTCTTTGTTAAGTGTCATGTAATAAGATGCTATTGAATAAAGAATCCAACAATCTGTGGATTGATTTATTGGAACTGAGAGCATATCCCCATCTCCAAAATTTGAATCATCATCCTGAACCACATTTACAAACTTTGATGAGTCATCATTCTTCTTATAGTCATTCTACCCTCTTTGTCTTGGATAATTTTTCCTCATATACCCTTACTCCTTGCACTTAAAGCACTGAAGTACTTTTTTACTTCTAGATTTTGACCTAAACTTCCCCCTTACAAAACTTTCTCTACCTTGTCTCCTGCTATAATCCAAATTACCTTTCACATATAATCCTTCACTATGAGATTCTTCACTTGCATTCTGTTTACATTAGTTAAGAGCCAACAATGTTGTAGTAATCTTCTATAGGCTAATGGACTATTTTCCATATGTAAAGGTAGTCACTAAGTGTTCATATGGTGGCAGTAAAGAACACAATAGTATAATTACTTTATCCTCATCCTTAATCTTCACATCAACCTTAACCAAATCTGTGGTTATATGATTGAAGCAATTGATATATTATGCTAAATTCGAACCCTTTTACATCTTCAGCCTATGCAGTCATTACTTAAGATACAATTTATTTGTAAGCGCTTTGGACATATGCAATTTCTCCAGTTTCTGCCATACCTCTCTTGGAGATTCAATGTCCATAACTTAGTACATAATCGCATCTTCTAGGCATAGCCATATGGTACCTATTGCTCATTGTTATAGCTCCTCCTAATCAAGATGATCCATGCCTTCTAGTTTCTTAACCCACAGTGCCTTTAAAATACCTTAATATACTAACAAATCCATTACTCGTGTCTGCTATAATTTGAAGTTGTCAGTTCCATTAAATTTCCCTACTTTAAATTTTGCTCTAGAATTTAGAGCCATCACAATTGCTCGATACCAGTTGTTGCAAAATAACACAAAATAACAAGAGTAAAGAAAGAAAATAGAAAAGAGAAAAATGGACGTAGAGATTTAACGAGGTTCGATAATGTACCTACATCCTCGGGAGCGAGTGGTTAAGGTTTTCTTATTATTCAAAACACATCCTAAGGTTACAAATACATGCTTTATATATAATAGAATAAGTATGGTACATATTATAAAATTACCCCTGTACCATACCACAGGGCATTGCCTCGCACCCTCAACCCATCTAATAGTAATCCTATAATTAAACCGCTGCTACATATGAGCAATACACAATACTTTTCTTTACTTCAATGTAATGAAATAGATTTATGTTGAACCTTAAGGGGTGAAATGGTCATTTTTTATAGTCATAAGTAATTAAGTAAAATTATATTTAATTTGTGTGCTTAAGTGTTTATATTCAAGTCAATTAAAATTTACAATAATCAGATGTAGCACAAGTAGTGACAAAGCATTATGATCATAATTGCATAAGTCAAGCTTTGAAAAGTCAGAACTTTGACTTTATTAAGTCTGCAACCCTATCATGAGTGATGACAGACTCATTATGACTGTGAAAAACTGGCAAAAAAGAAGATCAAACTTTAATTAAGATTTAAAGTCAAACTTGGTCAAATATGATGGCAATCTTCATTATGAGTGGTCACAAGAAAATTTTGATAATTAGAAAATTTTTCAAGCAAAATTACAAAGATTCAAATTGTAAATTTCCAAAAGTTCTCAAGGCTAGTCATGACCAGCGTGACCACCAATGTTATAATCATGACGGCCTAAATTATCATCTTGATGATTTTTTCATGATTATGACGACCAACTCTAAAAGTTATAGAAAGTTGTCATGACTAGTGTCACCACCAGTGTTATGATTATACAAGCGTGTGAATTCAAATTTCTTCTTGGCACCCCGATTGCCATAACCATGACGAACATGCAGAGTTCCTGTTTCTTTTGTGGTTGAACGACTTTATTTGCATTAAATTCACCTCCAATAGCTCTTTTCTTTATGAGGGTTTAATACTACCAAGAACACAGGTGGAAGGAATTAATGAAGTTGAGCAAACACATTTAGAGCAATTTTTAAGCATTTACTCTTGAATTTATTCTTCAACCACCTAAATTCTTAATATTTGATTCTTATAATTTCTTTCTATCTTAATAGTGCTTTTGAGCATGGGTTAGTGAGTGTTTAAGACCATCATTCAATAGCTCAATAGTGAGATTAAGTGAGTTAGGTTAGGGTTTTATACACTTGTAAGCTAAGAGGATTGTTTTTATTATTTAGGTTTAAGTGTGAGCCTTAGGAAAACACTTGGGTAGCTTAGTTTAAGCTTGTAAGGGTTTAATCTACACCTTAAAGTAGATTGTTAGTGGATTAAAACTCTTAACAAGTGGTTTGAGAAGAGGACGTAGGCTGAGAGGGCCGAACCTATATAAATTCCTTGTGTTTTTTAGGTCATTTTCATCATTTTAGTTTGCTCTTTATTAGAATTTTTAAAAATTTCCTATCTAGTTTAAATAGCCAATTCACCCCCCCTTTTGGCACTTATAGAATTATAGTTGGTATTAAAGCCTTGGTCTCAATTCTTAAAGATTTAACCATCTTGGAGAAAAGATAATGGCCTCCACAAGTCAAGTTATTGCCACCCTTGATGTCCATGGTCCTAACTACACAAGACCTCCATTTTTTTATGGTACTAATTATGCATATTTCAAAAATAAAATGGAGATGTTCTTGGATAATTAATGAGTTAATTTATAGGGTATTATAGAAGAAGGATGGAGTCCTCCAACAAAAAAGATAATAAAGGCAATGAGGTGATCATTCCTATAAAGGAATGGAATGATGAGCAATCCAAAGCCAACTTGAGAAATATAAAAGCAATTATAATTCTCTATTGTGGTTTGAGTAGGGAAAATATAATGGAATAGAGCGTTTAAGGTTGGCTAAAGAAATTTAGGAATGTCTAAAGACCACGCATGAAGGAATTAATCAAGTCGAAAAAAAAGAAATTACAAATGCTTATAAGAGAATACGAATTGTTTGAAATGAAGCCCAACAAGAAAATTAGTGTTATGGAGCAGTCAACAAACCAAGTTCAAAGGATTCAACATGATGAAGATGAGCATGGTCAAGAAGGCAAGGATTAAGTTCAAGAGATTTTGAGTATAATCAGCATGCCTCAAGGACCTATAACAAAGTCTCAATCTAAGAAGCTTCAATAAGCCTTAATCCATCATCTATAAGGCTTAGTGAATTCAACTTGTGAAATTTTACAAAGGCACCAAAGGTTTGTGACAACTGCAGCTCAAGTTCACAAGTCCAAGTTACTAATGGGTCTAATTAAGCATATAACGGGCCACATTTGTTATAGGCTGGCTAAATATACATGGGAGAGTTATTTAAGCATTGTTATTTAGGTTAATTATGTTAAATAAGGGCTAGAAAAATTTGTTATTTTAAAAGCCCATTAGTTTTAGTTAGTTTAATTAGTGTTATTCTTAAAATAAAAAGTATGTTAAGAATTTCTATTTAAGGTCTGATTAGATTAGTTTTATATTTTTGTGATTAGGGTTATTAATTTCCTTATTCACTAAGGAAAACCTTATAAAGGCTACATATATGCCTTAGACGAATTTTTATAATTCAGATTTGAAGTTTTAGAAACCTAAAAGCCATTTGCTTTTATTTTTGTGTTCTTGAGTAAAATTCATGCTTTAAGGAACATTCAAGTAGATTAATCATCTTCTTATGGAGTTTTTTGAAATTGGAATTCATAAATGAGTTTTCTTTATTCTAATTCTTTGATCATCTAAGCAATATGATTTTTAACCATTCTTAGGTTACTAAATTGACTATTGGGGTTCTTAAGTTAATGCTTTTGGGAGGGGGTTCGAATGCATAAAGGAATTCTCAACTTATTCTTGGAGGTTTTGTATCATTTGGTATCAGAGCTTTGGCTCTAGATCAAGTTTTATCTTTCATAATTTTTGTTCTTAATTCTGATTTTTTTATTTTTCTTATTCTTTTAAATTCTGTTATTGTTCTTTGTTCTTCATTCTTGTGTTTTGTTCTTTATTCTTATTAGTTAGCCTTATTCTTATTTTTAGATTTGTGTTTATAGTTAAAGGTTTATAAAACAAATTTCATGCAAGAAAACAAGGAAAGAAGCAAAAAATTTACAAAAAGAAGAAAAAAAATCCATGAAAAAGAGAAGAAAGTGATTCAAAAGGAAGAATAAGATTCTTGAGTAATTTATATCCTAATCAAGGTTGATTTGCATATCCTTCCATTCTTTTCTCATTAACGAATATTGTTTGAGTGAATAATAACCTAATCAGGTCTGATTTAGATTTCTTAATCATATTTTGGTTTATAATTAACATATCTAAATAGATCTTGTCATATATTGTATTCTTTGTCTATTAAGGATTTTGCATATCTTTACAATACTTGCTCATTAAAGAATATTACTTATTGAGGTAGATTTGACTTTTCTTTTTAAAATAACTTCTAAATTCATTTTTATTTTCTATTTTAGAAGATCTTTTTATTCTTTCACATGTCTTTTTGCATCTATTTGAGTTTTCCTAATTTATTGCTTTTGAATTGTCATTTTTTTCTTGTGACTGAATTGCTTCAAACTTGTTTTGCAAATTTCAGTTTTGAAATTCTACTTGAATTGCTTCAAACTATTTGAATTGGTTTAAAAGTGTGATTCACCTAAGAACATAAAGGAAATTAGCTCCAGTGGTATGAGGAAATCTATGAGTGAACTTTTTTTGTATTTAAGTTAAACACGAGTGACCATCTATAAATGGTGAGGTTTAACGAGCACCCAAGATCTTAGTAACCTCGGCATTGTTTAAGCTCAAGGCTTTAGAGAACACACTAACCACTATCATAAAGATATGACGTGAGATGAGGAGTAGCCAACCCAAGGTATAACTAAGACAAATAAAAAAATGGTGGTACTCAATTCTCTAAAAGAAAGCCATCACCACAACCAGGAGATTCTGGGTATGGAATACCAACTTCTTTCAGTCTTGTGTTCATTTAGAATTACTTTATTAATTACTATCTCACCTTCTATTTACTTGCAATTTCATATAAACCCTTATTAAAAAAATCAACTCTAGGCAAGCTAGTCATGAAAAATACATGTAAACAATACATTCATTTAAATTCACAACTCCTAAGTTAGTCTAATATACATTTGATTTTAATAAAATGGGCTAAATCTACACGTTTTGATTTACAAGTGAGCCTAAAGACTAATGGGTCTAATTCCTATTCAATTTTAATTAAATGAACCTAGTCTATTTATTTTAACTCTAAAAATTAGCCTAAATCTACAAATTATAAAGTATTTAAATTAGTGAGCCTAATTATACCTATTTTATTTCTAAAGTGATCTTAAATCTACAAATTATAGAAAAGAGTTTTAATTTAATGGGCTGAGTCCTAAATTAATTAAATTAGGTGGGCCTATGTCTAAATTAACTAAATGGACCTAAATTATCTTTACCATAAATCTAATTAACTATGGGCCTAATATCAATTTTAATTAATTAAAGCTAAAGAAATCTAAAGTTATTTAAGTGGGTTAGAGCTTAACATGGGCTTAGGGCCCAAAACATATAAACATAATCAAATAAGGCCCAAAAACAATGAAAATAACAAAAATAATCAAATAAAATATCAAACAATCAATCAAACTTATTTCTTCTAAAAACCCTAATTTAATTAAAGTGACAATAAACAAGAAATAAATAAATAATTAACAAGCAACCCTAATTCTATTCACTTAAATCTAATTCAATTTTAAATAAAGAAACCCTATTTATCTCTATAGCCATTGATTTTAACCCAATAAAACCCTAATTTTACTATCCAATTATTAACACACAATCACACCTACAGAATTTCATTATTTCCACTATTGGGGCTATTATAATAGTCTATTGCAAATTAAAAAAAATAAATCAAATATAATCGAAAAAGCCAAAGAAATAAAAATACAAAAAAATCAATAAAATAAATAAAATACCTAGAAACTTTAAAAACTATGTTCAAATACAAATTTTAATCAATGACATTCCATGAATCTTCATAAGTTCTCCATAATGAATTCATATCACCTCATCCATCAAGAGAATAAAAAATAAAATTAAAATAAATAAATTAGTCATGAATGATTAATAATAATAATAATAATAATAATAATAATAATAATTCAATATAAAATAAAATCAAAATCAAAATAAAAGAAGAAGGAGAAGAAGATTTGAGAATAAGATGCAGTATTGATTTTCCTCAAAAGGATGATCACTATTGATGACAGCTTATGGCTTTTGTTGTGTTTGTTTATGATTTTTATTTTATTTGATATGATCTTTGGCAAAGAACTAAAGAAAAACATAGAAAAAATCTAAGTAGGTGTATTGTGGCTCTCCTAAGAATCAGAGAAGTAGATGAAAAAAATCATAAAACCCTAGGAGCATCCCCCCTTGTTAAAAGAAAAAAGATCAATATATATAAACATAGTCCTGTAACCCTACGTTAGATTCAGGATAAAAATCCAATAAAACAATTTTTTTTGTTATTTATCTAATAAAATAAAAATAAAAACCAATAAAAAATAAGTATAAAAGTAAAATAAAACAAAATAATAATAAAATAAATATTAAAAATAAAAAAATTACGGAGCGCTAGTCAGAAGTGTAGATTTCCAACAGAAATCTATATTTCCATTGAAAATCTACATTTATGATGCTACTCCTTTTTTTTTAAAATTTTTTTCCTCTTTTTTTTTAAATCTTTTTTTTAAAAAAAAAAGTTAAAAATGAAATTTAAATGTAAGTCCTAAAAAATTAAATAAAAATAATCAAATAATTTATAATTTATTTCAAAACCAATAAATCATACCCAATAAATATAATTTCAGTCAATTTTCATTATTAGGTCCTCTGTTGCATCCAAACTCAAATTATCTCAAAATTGGGTGCTTACACCATCCCTATCATTTGAGTGCAAAACACATGCATGAGTGCTTATGAGGTCTTTATATTTTTTTTTTTCTAACATTCTTTTGTAGTAATGTCAAACTAAGGTGAAAATAATGATGTTGGTCATGTTAATGAAGCTAAACTACATGAGGCTCAAGAAGGAGAGTTTGCACACTTTAATAGAAATATGGAGGCTATGAAAGAAGCATTAGAGCTCATGAATACAAGGTTGCAAGCTATTAAAAGAGCACAAACCGAATCAAATAACAATCAGGGAAATAAAGGAGGTAGAAACCATATACCTCAAGTGATGATTTGGAAGATGATACTAATGATTATAATGCAAATGATGATGATTCTATTATTGGAATGGGGTGTACCTAAAGGTGGAGGTAGAGGAGGTCGAGGTTTAGTTAGAGGTAAAGGAAGACTATAAGAAAATCCATTCTATAGTAGAAACCAAGGCAATGATGATTTTGTAAATAAAAACTTAGGGAGCATTAAACAAAAGATACCTTATTTTCAAGGAAAAATATATCCAAAGGCTTATCTACAATGCGAAAAGCAGTGGAACTAATATTTGATTATCATCAATTTAGTTAGGAGAAGAAGGTTAAGTTGGTGGTTATGCAATTTTCAGACTATATTATTGCTTGGTAAGATCACTTGGTGAATAGTAGAAGAAGAAATTTGGAGTACTCAATTGATACTTGGTATGATCTCAAGTCTATAATGAGAAAATGATTTGTCCTAAAACATTTCCATATGGAGCTTGTGCAAAAACTTCAGGTTCTTAAACAAGGTAGTATGAGTATGGATGATTACTAAAAGGAGATAGAAATGATCATGACTAGAGCTGATATAGAGGGAAGATGTAGAGACCACCATGGCATTTTTTTGGCTAGTTTGAACAAAGAGATAGTTGATTGAGTGGATTTGAAAGAATATGGAGATTAGAAGAGATGGTGCACATGCCATTAAGGTGGAAAGTAACTCCAAGGAAGAGGGACAACAAGGTATGTTGTAAACCTTATTCCAACTCTAAATCTACATGGAAAAGGGATGGAAAAGTGATTTTAAGGGTGGAAATAAAGGTGTTTTATGATGTTATAAAAGGAAAGGCATATTCAGTTTCCAAAGAGAAAACTAAAACCAAAGATCCTAAAGGGAGAAATAGAGACATTAAGTGTTGAAAGTGCCAAGGTGTAGGTCATATTAGTAAGGAGTGCCCTAACAAGAGAACTATAACCATACAAAATGGTGAGATAGTGACTAATGATGAAGAGGATGGTAATGAAAGCGATGTGAATGAGATGCCCAATTGGAAAGTTGTAGTGATGGGACCATTAAGGAGCCATTAAGGGTGATGTGTTGGTTACAAGACGTACTCTTAGCACTTAATTGATGATGGATTGCCATAAAGGAGCAAGGAGACAACTTATTCCACACAAGGTGTCATGTTAAAGGCAAAACATATAGTATGATTGTTGATGGTGGGAGTTACACTAATGTGGTCATTACCTTCTTGATTAATATATTAGGGCTGTCAACTATTCCACATCAACGGCCATGCAAACTTCAATGGCTTAATTGATTATGGTGAGGTCAAGGTAACTAGACAATATATTATTTCATTTTCAATCGGTAAATATCATGATGAGGTGTTCTGTGATGTAGTTCCTATACATGCTGGAGAAATTTTACTTGGAAGACCATGGCAATTTGAAAAAAAATCTAAGCATGATGGGTACCTCAATAGTTATTCATTCACCAAGGATGGGTGGAAGACCATATTAACACCACTTTCCTAAAAAGAAGTATATGAAGATCAATGTAAAATGGAAAAGGATGAGAGTGGAGGCCGAAAAGAAAGAAAAAGAGAGTAAGAAAAGTGCTTTAGAGAGTGAAAATAAAAAGTATGAAAAAAATAGGGAAAAGAAAAAGTAGAGCAATTCGACTAAAGAGAAAAATGCAAAGAATGTGATTTTAATAGCTAGGACAAGTGAGGTTAGGCAAGCTTTGTATTCCAAATGGCCTATATTTGTACTTTTGTATAAAGGGGCTTATTTAACAAGTAATGAACTTAACCCGTCTTTGCCTAGTGTATTTGTTGATCTTTTTTAGGAATTTGAATATGTGTTTCCTGAGGAGATGCCTAGTGGTTTACCACCAATTAGAGGTATAGAACACCAAATTGACTTCAGTCCAGGACGTGCCATAACCCAATCGGCTAGCATATAGAACAAATCCAAATGAGACAAAGGAGATCCAAAACTAAGTTGAGGAGTTGCTAGCTAAAGGGCATGTAAGGGAAAAATCTTAGTCCTTGCTTGGTTCCTGTTATTCTTGTACCAAGAAGGATGGAACATGGAGGATGTGTATGGACTATAAAGCCATCAATAAAATCACTATAAAGTATTGTCATCCTATTCCTAGATTAAATGATATGCTTGATGAGTTATATGGTTCTTATTTGTTTACCAAAATAGACTTGAAATCTGGTTATTATCAAATTCAAATGAATGTTGGTGATGAATGGAAAATAGCCTTTAAGACTAAGTATGGGTTGTATGAGTGGCTTGTCACGCCATTTGGTCTTACTAATGCACCTAACACATTCATGCGATTGATGAACCGTGTGTTGCGTGAGTACTTGGGTAAATTCGTTATATTTATTTTAATGATATTTTGATTTATTATAAGTTTTTGGATGATTACCTTATGCATGTGTGACTTGTTTTAGAAATACTTAGCCGAGGGAAAAATTGTAGGCTAACCTTAAAAAGCGTAGTTTTTGCATGGAAAAGGTTAGAGCCATTAAGGAGTGGTCGAAACCTAAAAATGCTAGTGAGGTAAAGATTTTTCAATGGGCTTGATGGTTTCTATAGGAGATTCATTAAAGGTTTCAGCACTATAGCTGCACTTTGAATGAATTAGTTAAGAAAAATGTTTGATTTGTTTGGGTGATGCACATGAACATGCATTTAATGAACTTAAGGATAAATTGTGTAATGTACCTTTGCTTGCTTTACCTAACTTTGATAAAACTTCTGAGATCGAATCTGATGCTAATGGCATAAGGATTGGAGCTATTTTGATGTAAGATCAAAGACCACTAATGTATTTTATTAAAAAGGTAAATGGGGCAGCCTTGAAAAATCCATCATATGACAAGGAATTATATGCATTGGTTCGAGCTTTGCAAACATGGAAACATTATTTGTGGCCTAGGGAGTTTGTGATAAAAGCTAACCATGAAAGTTAAAGAATTTAAAAGGTCAAGATAAGTTGAATTGTAGGCATGCTAAATGGGTAGAATTCATAAAAAACATTCCCATATGTGATTAAGTACGAGCAAGGTAAAGAGAATGTGGTTGTTAATGCATTTTCTAGAAGGTACACTTTACTTAACTCCTTTAGTGCTAAACTATTAGGTTTTGAGTTTATAAAGGAGTTGTATGCACATGATGATGATTTTGGTGATATATATGCATCTTGTGATAATGGAGCTATTTCAGATGATTTTTACTTGTTTAATGGTTTTTTATTTAAAAGAGATAGATTATGCATTCCTAAGTGTTCTATGAGGAATTTTTTATTAAGGAAGCACATTGAGGAGGTATAATAGGGCATTTTGGGGTAAATAAGACTATGATATGCTATTAGAACATTTTTTTTTAGCTTGTGTGAAACATGATGTGCATAAAGTCTGTGAGCATTACATTACATAGAGAGGCTAAGTCTAAGTTGAAACTGTATAGGTTGTACACACCATTACCTATTCCTAGTGAACCTTAGACTGATTTGTCTATGGATTTTATGCTTGGATTACGCAGAACTAGGAAAGGTCATGATAGTATCTTTGTTGTGGCTAATAGATTTAGTAAAATGGCTCATTTAATACCATGTCATAAAACTGATGATGCTAAGTTGATTGCTAATTTGTTTTTCAAAGAAGTTGTATGTTTACATGCCATACCTAAGAGCACTGTTAGTGATAAAAATGTTAAGTTTTTGAGTCATTTTTGGCATGTGTTATGGGGAAAGTTAGGAATTAAGATATTGTTTTCAACTACTTGTCACCCCTCATACCGATGGGCAAACTAAAGTAGTTAATAGAAATTTAATTACTTTGCTTAAGGTAATCATAGAAAAGGACTATTAGGATGTGGGAGGATTGTTTACCATTTGTGGAGTTTGCTTACAATAGGGTTGTTCATAGCACTACTAATTGCTCTCCATTTAAGATTATTTATGGATTTAATCCACTTACTCTTATTGATGTATTATCATTACCACCTAACAATTTTATGAGTGTTTATGCTAATTCTAAGGCAGATTTGGGTAAAGAAGTTACATAAGTAAATTAAGGAGAGGATTGAGAAGCAAAGTGCTAAAGGAGTTTCACATATGAATAAGGGAAGAAAGCCAATGATTTTTCAACCTGGAGATTGGGTTTGGGTGCATTTTCACAAAGAAAGGTTTCCACTTCAAAGAAATTCTAAGCTAAACCAAAGAGGAGATGGTCCTTTTCAAATACTTGAAAGGATTAATGACAATGCATACAAAGTGGATCTACTCTATAAGTATAATGTTAGTGCTTCATTTAATGTGGCTGATTTGAGTCCTTTTGATGTAGGTGATGCCTTAGATTCAAGGATGAATCCTATTAAGGAGAGGGGAAATGATGAAGATGAGCATGATCAAGAAGGCAAGGATCAAGTTCAAGAGGTTTTATGTCCAATCAGCATGCCTCAAAGACCTATAACAAGGTATTGATCTAAGAAGCTTCAATAAGCCTTAATCCATCATCTACAAGGCTTAGTGAATTCAACTAGTGAAAGTTTACAAGGACACCAAAGCTTTGTGACAAGTGCAGCTCAAGTTCAATTCAACTTAATTCAAGTCCAAGTTACTAATGTGTCACGACCCAAATCAAGGGTCATGACCGGCGCTAGGGAACGGGAATTCTTTCGAATCCGGAACCCGTAGCAAGCCTAAAAATAAAATAAACATACAATAATAATGACAATATTATATGCAGCAAAAATAAAAATCATAAATATAATAATAACATTTTCATCACTGGATTTAAATCAAATCTCATCTCATCACATATATATAAAATCTTTCAATACAAATCCAGTTTCAATATAATACATCTCTTTAAATAAAATACATGAAATCCCATATTTTAATTCACAACTACTGCAGTGTCTAGATTATAAAAATAAGACTCAAGTAAATAATTTACACAAAGAAGCCGGGGCGGAAGAAATCCGGCGTATCGACCTGCTACTGAGGTCTGAAGATGTTGACTCTCCTGAAAAATAGTCAATGGAGGGGAGTCAGACCTCACTGAGTGAATTACTATAATATATATACATACACACTAAATGATAATGCAATCAGTCAACAATATATATCTAATATATATATACAGGCAATTACACATAGATGCAATAAAATCATTGATATATTTTATCTGAAAATCATCTTTTATGGAGGATCAAATAGAACCCTATGATATCGCAACCTCGGAAATAGTGTTAGACAACACTCTAGCCATACAGGCTTACTTAATCCAAATATATCCACTTAATCCATTTAGATAGTAGACTGGCCCCGAGACACTGAGTCAACCGAGCTCTAGCAGTCTGACTGCCAGTGTGATTGGCCCCGAGACACTTGGTCAACCGAGCTCCAGCAATCACACCCAAATCACATCACACATATCAATAATCACATTCAATCACTATCCATAAATAAGTTAGTAATATAGCCTAAATACTATAGGCGTACCGGTACGTACTCGGTCCTAGTGCTGCCCACTAGGTAGCACGTTCTATTGATATCCTTCATTAATAATATAAAACATTCATTCACAAATAAATGATGCATGAATTTAATTGAAATAACAATATAAACCATATATATACCGGAAATATACCAAAAGTAAACCAGGTATATTTCGAGTATATATATGTCAAATGAATTCAATCAAATTATAACTGAAGCTAGAAATATATTTAAAAACATTTTAAATATATTTTATTTACAAAACATGCATATAATTTAATATATACCAAAAATAAACCAAAAATATACTTAAATACAAATCACATTATTTATGCATTTTAATCAAAATAAAATATATATTTCTAAATCATGCATCCTAAAGCATATATATATAGTATAGTAACTCACCTAGTGCGCTCCACGAGACGGGTCCGACGGGCCTGGTCCACTAGCCCTCGGTCTCGGCGTAACTAAACAAACAAATAACGACAGACATTAGAATAAACCTAACAGAAATCCTAGAATTCGATCTAGAGTATTAAACATAGAATCGATATCAGGGTTCGACCGAATATCACATTTTACGAGAAATCTACCGAAAATCCAATAGAACCTTCCCTGTAAAACGGACATCTCTCTACTCAAAAGAGTAGAGCTGACCTTGCAAAGAAACACACTTTGAAAAACAAGCTCAACACTCAACCACAACGCCTCGGTCGGACTCCAAACTACAGTCTACAGACCGGGTCCACAAACACAGAACAATTCCAGAAATACCAAAAATATCCTTATTACATAGAAATTCCTTTTTATAAGTAGAAATTACATAATTAACCTTAAAACACTGTAAAAACCGATAAAAACTCATTTTATTAGAAAAACCGTATATTATATATATAATTGAAAATAATTTACGAAAAATAGTTTTAATTAGTTAAAAATACCAAATAATTTGTAGAAATCATTTTTATACCTTAAATAACTATTAAAACCAATTAAATTACATTTTTTGCCAATTTAGGGTAAAATTACCAAAATACCCCTATATATATAAATATACTTAAATTACTTCAAAAATTCACCAAAAATTATACAATTATCCAAAATTAATTTTCTCAACATATTTATCAATAATATCAATAATTAAACTCAATTAACCAATTAATTTCAATTTAAAACACAATTAACCCTAATTTCCCAAATTTACATAAACTTCAATAATTCAAAATAAATACATAGAATTCATAAAAATTGCAAATAAATTCCTATAATTCATTTCAACACCTAATTTAACCATAAAACACAATTTCATAATTTAAATAATTAATTTCTGAAAATTAGAAAATAATATTAAAATATTCAAAAATACCCAAAAATCCAAACAATCTCTAAAAATTCCAAAAAAATTCATACATGTAGATTAAGCTACTAGGATCAACATTTGTGAAGGGAGTTTTCATGAATCAATCAATTCAAAGCTCAAAAAATCAAAAACCCTAATGTGACCGAATTGGAAAATTCGAAACCTAAGCAATTCTAGACCATTTAAGCTCAAACCAAAGCTAGAATCACACTCACTAGAGCTCAAGGAGAAGAAAGAGACCGGCGGTGTTGAAAACGGTGGCCAGAATCGTGGTCGACAGCGTGAAGCTTGGGTTTCGGCAACCCAAGCTATTTCAGGCCAAACTCGACGGGAAAGGGAGCTGTTGGCGGTGGGGAATGGCTGAGGACGAAGGTGGCAAGCCGAGAGGCACACTGAATGGCGGCGAACGGAAGTTACAGACAGCGAAGGTGAGGGTCGCGTTCGGAGAAGAAGAAGAGAAGGGAGGGGCAGTTTCGTAATTATTCCAAACTTTATTTTTTTGTTTATATTAAGTGTATATATGTATATATATATATATACTTTATACTACATATTAAAATAATATTAAATTACACACATTAAATATACACCACACACTTAATATTTAATATTTTAAAATTTAATATTAATTAAAAAAATAATTAAATAACAATAAAATAATTAATTAATTAGTAAAATATTAGGGTAATATATTAAACCCTAATTAAATATATATTTACACGCATAGGCTTTATTTAGTATTTTAAAAATACGTATGGGTTCATGCAAGTCCAAAAATATATTTAATATAATTAATAATAAATTATTTACGTGAAAATTTCCCCGAAAATGAAAGTCTCGGGAAAATTTTACGTAAAGCACTGTAAATAAGACACAATAATTAAAATAGGTTTTAAATACATATCAACTCATAAAATATCATAATATATATATATGGAAATTATTAACACTGCATATCCCGGTACAGTGTAAAAATATTTAAAAACACGGGATATTACAGTCTTCCCCCCTTACAAGAATTCGTCCTCGAATTCCAGAAAGAAAAGATTACAGGATCAGGAAGGAAAGAGATACGGGTAAGAAGCTCGCATCTCAGCTTCAGTCTCCCACGTATGCTCCTCGACTCTGTCGCTACGCCACAGAACCTTGACCATCGAAATTTGCTTCGAACGCAACTGTCGAACTTAATAATCAACGATCGCCACAGGTTCTTCCACAAACGTCAAATCTTCACTCACTTCTACACTGTCGGGCTGCAACACGTGTGAAGGGTCTGAGACATACTTCCTCAACATTGAGATATGAAACACTGGATGCACCTGTGACATACTCGGAGGCAAATCCAACTGATATGCAACAGTGCCAACTCTCTCCAGAATCTCAAACGGTCCGATATATCTCGGTGCTAACTTACCCTTCCTTCCAAATCTCATAACACCCTTCATCGGAGATACCTTCAGAAAAACGAAATCTCCAACCTGAAACTCCACATCTCTGCGCCTAGGATTCGCATAACTCTTCTGTCGGCTAACTGCAGTCTCTAATCTTCGCTTAATCACGATGACTTTCTCAGCAGCATCCTGAACCATCTCTGGTCCCGTCAAAGCTCTCTCACCAATCTCATCCCAACTCAGAGGGGATCTACACTTCCTTCCATACAACGCCTCATACGGTGCCATACCAATACTGCTATGGTAGCTGTTATTATATGCAAACTCAACGAGTGAAAAATGATCAACCCAGCTACCTCCCAAATCCAGGACACACATCCTCAACATATCTTCTAGTGTCTGGATCGTCCTCTTAGACTGACCATCTGTCTGAGGATGAAAAGCAGTACTGAAATCCAACCTAGTGCCCATCGCTTCCTGTAACTTCTGCCAAAAACGAGAAGTAAACACTGAACCTCTATCTGATACAATGGACACAGGTACTCCATGAAGGCATACGATATGCTTCACATACAACTTCACCAATCTAGCAACTGAATATGTGTCTTTCACAGGCAATAAATGTGCAGACTTCGTCAATCTGTCTACAATCACCCAGATAGAATCGTATCCATCCCTCGAACGAGGTAAACCGACCACAAAATCCATAGCTATCCTTTCCCACTTCCACTCGGGAATAGGAAGAGGCTGAAGCTTCCCAGAAGGCTTCTGATGTTCGGCTTTCACTTACTGACACATCAAGCACTTAGTAACATAATCAGCGACATCTTTCTTCAATCCGTCCCACCAGTATAAATCTCTAATACTGTGGTACATATTAGTAACAACTAGAAGAACGCTGTAAGCTGTAGAGTGTGCTTCCTCTAAAATCTCCTCTCTCAAGTCATCCACATCAGGAACACACAGTCTACCGCTGATCCACAACACACCGTCATCATCGAGTGTGAAATCAGTGAACTTCCCTGCTCGAATATTCCCTGCAAGCTCTTCCGAATAGGATCTCGGCTCTGAGATGCTTTAATCCTATCCCTCAGTACAAATCGCACTTTAAACTGAGCTAGCAGTCCACCTGATCTACTAAGCTTCATCCACCAACAAATGCAACTCCTGGATCAATGGTCTCCTCTCAACACCGATGTGAGCAAGACTACCTGAGGACTTTCTACTCAAGGCATCTACTACTACATTAGCTTTACCCGGATGATATAAGATCTCGCAATCATAGTCCTTCAACAATTCAAACCATCTCCTCTGCCTCAGATTCAAATCTCACTGCTGGAAAATGTACTTAAGGCTCTTGTGATCAATAAATATCTCACAAGTCACCCCGTACAGATAATGTCTCCAGATTTTCAAAGCAAAGATAACTGCAGCCATCTCAAGGTCATGTGTAGGATAGTTCTGCTCATGCTTCTTCAACTGCCTCGAAGCATAGGCTATCACCCTTCCATTCTGCATCAACACACAACCAAGACCAATTCTAGAGGCATCACAATAAACTGTGAACTTATCCACACTATTAGGCAAAGCTAATACTGGTGCTGTGGTCAACTTCTCCTTCAACAACTGGAAACTATTCTCACAATCTTCTGACCACTCGAATCTGACATTCTTCTGAGTCAAGCGAGTCATAGGGGCTGCAATTCTGGAAAAATCCTGCACAAACCACCTATAATACCCGGCTAAACCCAGAAAACTCCAAATCTCTATAACAGAAGTAGGTCTAGGCCATTCAGACACTGCCTCAATCTTCTGTGGATTAACCTGGATACCTTCTTTAGACACTACGTGTCCAAGAAAAGAAACACTGTCCATCCAGAAATCACACTTTGAGAATTTAGCATAAAGCTGATGATCTCTCAGTGTTTGTAGTACAATCCTCAAATGATATACATGCTCCTCCATACTCCTCGAATATACCAGTATATCATCGATGAAGACTACTACAAACTGATCCATATATGGTCTGAATACCCTATTCATCAGGTCCATAAGAGCTGCTGGTGCATTAGTCAAACCAAAAGACATCACCAAAAACTCATAATGACCATATCGAGTGCGGAATGCTGTCTTAGGAATATCGGCTTCACTAATCTGCAGCTGATGATAACCCGACCTCAAGTCAACCTTAGAAAAGAACTGTGCACCCTGTAGCTGATCAAACAAATCATCTATCCTCGGGAGAGGATACTTGTTCTTCACTGTCACCTTATTCAGCTCTCTATAGTCAATGCACAATATCAGGGTACCATCCTTCTTCTTCACAAACAGGACTGGTGCACCCTAAGGAGAAACACTGGGTCTGATAAAACCTTTATCCAATAACTCTTGCAACTGCTCCTTCAACTCTTTCAACTCTGCAGGAGCCATTCGATAGGGTGGCATAAATATAGGAGTAGTACCTAGTACCACATCTATATAGAACTCAATCTCTCTGTGAGGTGGTAAACCTGGCAACTCCTCGGGAAAAACATCAGGAAACTCACAGGCAACAGGAACATTTGTGAGTGACAACTTCTCCACTGAAGTATCCTTGACCAATGCCAAATATCCCTGACAACCTTTTCTCAACAACTTCCTAGCCGTAATAGCAGAAATAAGATTCTGAGGTGCTGAACTCCTATCACCAACAAACTTAAAATCTTCTTCACCAAGAATTTTGAACGTCACCTCTTTATTCCTGCAATCTACCATGGCATAGTGCTGAGATAACCAATCCATTCCCAAAATAACATCAAACTCCTTCACATCCAACAAAATCAAATCAACGGGTAATTCTCTACCTCCCACGAGAACTGGATAACCAGAAAGAACAATATCGATGTCCAAAGAATCGCTCAGAGGAGTAGCAATAGACAAAGGACAAGCCATCCTCGAAGCTTGCCAATAAGATTTAGAAGCAAAAATAGGAGAAACAAACGAATGTGTGGCACCCGGATCAAAAAAAACCCATGCATCCAGGTAACAAGCAGAAAAAATACCTGCCGCGACTGCATTAGATGCCCGAGCATCCTGCTGAGTGAGTTGGAAAACTCTGGCCTGACCTCGACCTCCCTGCTGACTGGTAGAAGCTTGGCCAACACCTCTGGCACCTCCTCTAGTACCTCTACCACGACTCTGCTGTGGAACAAACTGAGTGGAACTCTGATGCTGAGCTGGTGGTAACTGAAATGGCACGGGTGCAGCACTAGCAATCGACTGCTGTGGGAATCGCGGAATCTGCTACTGTTGATACCCGGAATAAGGACACGATCTGGCAAAATGTCCTGTCTGCCCGCATCTGAAGCATGTCAGTGGTGTCAGATAACACGATCCCTGATGGACTCTACCACAAGTCTAACAAACACTGGCCGTTGATCCAGAACTACGACCACTACTGCTGCTCGAAGCACTTGACCTAAATCTGAATGGTCTACGCTGACCTCCATGGCCATGTCTACTGCTCCGATGCACTTGCTGCTGCTGTCTCTGACTCTGCTGAGTCGGACCTCGCTGCTGACTACTCGAACCAACATGAAAGCTCGAATATGGAGTAGCCTGCAATCCACTCGACTGAACTCCTAGCTGGTAGTAATCAGGCATCGGTCCTTGCCTAACTAGCCTCAGCTCAATCTCCTTAGCCAACTCAATCACAGACTCGAGAGTAAGGCCTGCTGTAGGCATACCAGCAAGAGCAGAACCTAAACCGGTGATATATGTAGTGACAACGAAGTACTGGTCTCGCATCAGATCCTCAGCATATCTACCCAGACGAAGAAACTCTCGGGTATACTTCTATACCGATCTATCTCCATGAGAAATACTGGTCAATCGAAGATGATAGCTCAAACGAAGAATCTCCGGACAGAATCTCCTCATAAATCGCTCTCAAAACTGAGCCCATGTCATCGTCATCATGTAAGGCTGGATCATCTGAATAAACCAGTCTAGAGCTGGTCCCTTAACCGATAACTCGATGATCATGATCCGTTAGTACTCAGTATGAGCAGTCTGAGTCCTCGTCTCGATCGCATGCAGAAAATCTAATGGATCGGAAGTACCATCGAAAGCAATCCTACCAACTCGGGCATATAACAAAGCTGCCTCAGGGTCAGACATACCCTACTGATAGGCAGGCTGAACAGGCTGAACAACTGGAGGCACAGGAACATCAAACTCAGGCTCAACAGGCTCCTCATCCTGTAACTCTCTCTGCCTATGGCGACCTGCCGCTCCTCGAGGTCTACCTCTGCCATGACCTCTACGTCTAACTGGCTGCTCAGGAGGTAAAACCTCATCCTGAAAAGACTCATCATCCTCGGCCTCAACGATCGGTGGAGTGACACGCACTCGCCTCCTCATACTGAAAAGACAAACGGAAGATTCAAACAAAACAAAAAATGGAGGAATAATGCAGAAAACTAAGCAAGGAATACTTATCAAGACGTACTCAAACCTAATTCACTGCAGTAGTTTAACAGAAAACACAACTTTAAAACTAGGGCCACAACTCACGCAACTAAGCCCTGACACAGAACTCTGCTCTGATACCAACTTTGTCACGACCCAAATCAGGGGCCATGACCGGCGCTAGGGAACGGGAATTCTTTCGAATCCGGAACCCGTAGCAAGCCTAAAAATAAAATAAACATGCAATAATAATGACAATATTATATGCAGCGAAAATAAAAATCATAAATATAATAATAACATTTTCATCACTGGATTTAAATCAAATCTCATCTCATCACATATATATAAAATCTTTCAGTACAAATCCAGTTTCAATATAATACATCTCTTTAAATAAAATACATGAAATCCCACATTTTAATTCACAACTACTACAGTGTCTAGATTATAAAAATAAGACTCAAGTAAATAATTTACACAAAGAAGCCGGGGCGGAAGAAATCCGACGTATCGACCTGCTACTGAGGTCTGAAGATGTTGACTCTCCTGAAAAATAGTCAACGGAGGGGAGTCAGACCTCACTGAGTGAATTACTATAATATATATACATACACACTAAATGATAATGCAATCAGTCAACAATATATATCTAATATATATATATAGGCAATTACACACAGATGCAATAAAATCATTTATATATTTTATCTGAAAATCATCTTTTATGGAGGATCAAATAGAACCCTATGATATCGTAACCTCGGAAATAGTGTTAGACAACACTCTAGCCATACAGGCTCATTTAATCCAAATATATCCACTTAATCCATTTAGACAGTAGACTGGCCCCGAGACACTGAGTTAACCGAGCTCTAGTAGTCTGACTGCCAGTGTGATTGGCCCCGAGACACTTGGTCAACCGAGCTCCAGCAATCACACCCAAATCACATCACACATATCAATAATCACATTCAATCACTATCCATAAATAAGTTAGTAATATAGCCTAAATACTATAGGCGTACCGATACGTACTCGGTCCTAGTGCTGCCCACTAGGTAGCACGTTCTATTGATATCCTTCATTAATAATATAAAACATTCATTCACAAATAAATGATGCATGAATTTAATTGAAATAACAATATAAACCATATATATACCGGAAATATACCAAAAGTAAACCAGGTATATTTCGAGTATATATATGTCAAATGAATTCAATCAAATTATAACTGAAGCTAGAAATATATTTAAAAACATTTTAAATATATTTTATTTACAAAACATGCATATAATTTAATATATACCAAAAATAAACCAAAAATATACTTAAATACAAATCACATTATTTATGCATTTTAATCAAAATAAAATATATATTTCTAAATCATGCATCCTAAAGCATATATATATAGTATAGTAACTCACCTAGTGCGCTCCACGAGACGGGTCCGACGGGCCTAGTCCACTAGCCCTCGGTCTCGGCGCAACTAAACAAACAAATAACGATAGACATTAGAATAAACCTAACAGAAATCCTAGAATTCGATCTAGAGTATTAAACATAGAATCGTTATCAGGGTTTGACCGGATATCACGTTTTACGAGAATTCTATCGAAAATCCGACAGAACCTCCCCTGTAAAACGGACATCTCTCTACTCAAAAGAGTAGAGCCGACCCTGCAAAGAAACACACTTTGAAAAACAAGCTCAACACTCAACCACAACCCCTCGGTCGGACTCCAAACTACAGTCTATCGACCGGGTCCACAAACATAGAACAATTCCAGAAATACCAAAAATATCCTTATTACATAGAAATTCCTTTTATAAGTATAAATTACATAATTAACCTTAAAACACTGTAAAAACTGATAAAAACTCATTTTATTAGAAAAACCGTATATTATATATATAATTGAAAATAATTTACGAAAAATAGTTTTAATTAGTTAAAAATACCAAATAATTTGTAGAAATCATTTTTATACCTTAAATAACTATTAAAACCAATTAAATTACATTTTTTGCCAATTTAGGGTAAAATTACCAAAATACCCCTATATATATAAATATACTTAAATTACTTCAAAAATTCACCAAAAATTATACAATTATCCAAAATTAATTTTCTCAACATATTTATCAATAATATCAATAATTAAACTCAATTAACCAATTAATTTCAATTTAAAACACAATTAACCCTAATTTCCCAAATTTACATAAACTTCAATAATTCAAAATAAATACATAGAATTCATAAAAATTCCAAATAAATTCCTATAATTCATTTCAACACCTAATTTAACCATAAAACACAATTTCATAATTTAAATAATTAATTTCTGAAAATTAGAAAATAATATTAAAATATTCAAAAATACCCAAAAATCCAAAAAATCTCCAAAAATTCCACAAAAATTCATACATGTAGATTAAGCTACTAGGATAAACATTTGTGAAGGGAGTTTTCATGAATCAATCAATTCAAAGCTCAAAAAAATCAAAAACCCTAATGTGACCGAATTGGAAAATTCGAAACCTAAGCAATTCTAGACCATTTAAGCTCAAACCAAAGCTAGAATCACACTCACCAGAGCTCAAGGAGAAGAAAGAGACCGGCGGTGTTGAAAACGGTGGCCGGAATCGTGGTCGACAGCGTGAAGCTTGGGTTTCGGCAAGTTAGTTTAATTAGTGTTATTCTTAAAATAGAAAGCATGTCAAGAATTCCTATTTGAGGTCTGATTAGATTAATTTCCTATTTTTGTGCTTAGGGTTATTATTTTTCCTTATTCATTAAGGAAAATCATGTAAAGGCTATAAATATGCCTTGGATGAATTTTTATCATTCAGATTTGAAGTTTTAGAAACCTAAAAGCCATTTGCTTTTATCTTTGTATTCTTAAGTAGAATACATGCTTTAAGGAACATTCAAGTAGATTGATCATCTTCTTATAGAGTGTTTCAAACTTAGAATTCAAAAATGAGTTTTATTTATTCTAATTCTTTGATCATCTAAGTAATATGATTTCTAACCATTGTTAGGGGTTGTTGCTAAATTGACTATTAGGGTTTTTAAGTTAATGTTTTTGGGGGTTCAAATACATAAAGGGATTCTCAAGCTTATTCTTGGAGGTTCCATATCAATTAGTGAGATGTATGGTAGACTTATTACTCCCATTAATTCTATAAGGAAACTTGGCAAGAAATTCTCAAATGAAGATGTCAACAATAAAGTCCTTGTGATTTTTCCTTAAAAGATTTAGGAAGCCAAGAATACTTCAATTGAAGAAGCGAATGATCTTTCTACTCTTCCTACCAATGAACTTCTTGAAAAATCTCTCACCCATGAAATCAAAATGAATTAAGTAGTTAAGGAAGAGAAGACCAAGAAAGACAAAAGTATTGCTCTCAAATTTAGTAGAGACACTAGTGATAGTGACTCAAATGAAGATGATGATAAGTATGCTATGATTTCAAGAAAAATTAGAAGCCTCATTATGAAGAAGAGAAGAGCATTCAAAAAGCAAGACTTAAGCAACAAGGATCAAGTTATTTCTTATGGATGCAACAAACCGGGTCATATCAAATCCAAATGGCCAAGGTTGAAAAAACTCGTCTAAAAGGATAAGAATTTCAAGAAGGAAAAGAAACAAGCATAAAAAGGAACTTAGAATGATTCTAGTGAGTCTAGTGATGATGACATCGATGGAGAAGTTACAAATCTTTGCTTCATAGCTTTGGAGGAACCTTTAAATGATGAGGTAACTCTAAACTTTGAATCTAATGATGAAATGTTACTTGCTTATGTGAAGTTGATGCATAAATGTGGTAAATATTTGTCTAAAATTAATTCACTCAAAGAAATAGTAAAAATTCTAGAAAAAGAACTTGAGAAATTAGGAACCTCTAATGAAGAGTTAACCAATTCATTGAATGAAAGTAATTTTAAGAAAATTGAGATGGCAAATGAGAATGCAAAACTTATTGAGTAAAATGTATTTTTAGAAAATGAAAATGGAAATCTCAAGGAATCCATTTCTAGATTTAATATAGGAAAGGAAATTATTGATGAAATGATTTCTATGACTTCCACTCCTTTAAAATCTAAAAGTGGCATTGGCTGTGAAAACACTCATACTAGTTCATCAAAGGTTATACACCTAAGTACTCCAATTACAAAGATTTATAAAAAATTTAGTCGTAAAACCAATGGACCTAAAAAGTCTAATGGTTACAATATAAATAAATCTAGAGCAAATAGCTCAAGAGGACCTAAGCCTAAGAGACCCAGTCATGCTCATTCACATGGTTTTCATAGTTTTAAAATGAAGAGCATGCACCAAATGCTATATGTCATTATTGTGGTGTGATGGGTGTTATAACCCAAATTTTATATATTATTAAATTAAAATTTGGGATTTGTAGTGTTAACAAATATTTTATTAATTTTCTATATTATGGTTATTTTGTGGAATTAAATTCAAGTGTTATTATTTATTTTATTATATTATGGTATTAATATTAAATTGAGATTTAAAACTTAAAATTTTGGTCATATATTATTATTATTATTATTATTATTATTATTATTATTATTATTATTATTATTATTATTATTATTATTATTGTGAATAATGTTAATTTAGTATATTTAATATATTTTAATATTATGTGGTGAATTTAATTAGAAAAGTAAATATTTATATTAAAAATATTATTTTTTATATTATTTTGTCCTTTTCTCATATATATATATATATATAAACCAAAATTTTCCTTCCCCCTTTTCTTTTCCTTCCCTCCCCTTTCCTTCTCTTTCCCTTCTTCTTCTCTATTCTACATGAAACGCAGAAACACGCAGTGCACCACCAACAAGCACCCACGTCGCCGCTCACTGCTGCTCCCCTCTGCTCGTCATCACCACCACTTTCTCTTCTCTTCCTCCTGCTGCCATTTTCTTCCCTCTCCCTCCTGATTTCTCTCAGTACCGTCAACCTCTAGGTCACGCCAATGACGTTTTCAGCGTCGTCAAGGGTTAACACTGGTCTCATTTGAAAGCTTGTTTCTTGGGCTTCATTTTCCCAAGGTAATTCATTTGCTTAACCTTAAATTCAGCTTTAATTTTGTTAATTTCATTCTAGGGTTCATAATTTCAATTGTTAATTTTGTATTCAATTGGTTTGATTTTTGTTAAATTGAATTTAGATTAGTTAAATTGAAGTTGTAAGTTTTCCAAAAATGTGTTTAAATTCAAAATTGGAGATAGTTGAGATTTGAGCACTATTTTGAGCTCGATTACTGTTTACGGGGACTGTTTCGACTAAAAAATGTGTTCTATTTTTAATAAATTCTATGAACTATTTTAAGCATGTTTCGTTAAGAAAGTTTATTGAAATTATGTTCCGATTATTTATTATAAATTTTTGAATCTTTATGTAAAAATTGGATTTTGGGAAAAATTAGTATAAATTAGTAAATTTTGTATTTAATTGAAATTATTGTTAATTAATATCATAATTTTTGAGTAATAAATAGTATAAAATAATTTTTATGAATTATTTACTACTTTTTAGCTAATTAATAATAATTTCCGAAAATATGTTCGAATAATAGTTTTATCTATTACTTTTATGATTAAATGGATTTTTAGCTATTTTTTATTATATATTTGGGCAATTTAAATAAATATTTGTAAATTATGCTATTTATTTTTGAATATTTGAAAAATGGATTTTATTAATATTATTTCATTATATTTGAGATTTTATTAATTATTTTGAAAATAAGTATTTTTAATGTTTTTATTATTTAAATAAGTTGAATTGTGGTATTTTATTTATTTTTGTAGATTTTAGTGAATTATTAATATTTATTATTATATTATTAATTTTTGTGGATTTTAGTGAATGATTAATATTTATTATTATATTATTAATTTTTGTGTACATTGGTTCTCAGTTGGGTAATTTATGTAGTTCAGTGGCTCAACCCGAGAAGTTGAGCATTTTGTGCATTTGAAGTATGTTTGCGTGTAGAATCGGCTCTACTTTTAGTAGAGAGACGTCCATTTTATCGAGGAAACTCTACCAAATTTTCAGTAGAATTCTCGAAAAACATGACATTGGATCGGTCGTGAGTCTTCAATTTTTTGTTGAGTTGTGTCCTAGATTGAGTCATTCTTTAGAATTTCTAGAAGTATTAAATTAGGGAATTATCTCTAACATGTTATTATTTTCCTTAGTTGCTCCTTGTGATAGGGCTATCAGACCAGGCCAGTCGAGCCAGGGTCGAGTAGCGTAATAGAACAATGAGTTATTATTATATGTATTCATTGCATCTAGATTAAATATTATGAGCATCCATATGTTTTTAATAAATATAAATTTAATTATACTCATTTCATTAAATGATATTTATTATTATTAATATTTATATATATGTTTCCATATATATAATTGATAATATTTGTTTTAAATAATATATGTTGTCATATTTTATATTGAATTTTCATTATATTATTACGAAATGTTGTTTTGGAGGATAGTTGTAGAACGTGCCACCGACCGGGTCACGCTAAGGCTGTTGCGCAACAATACGTTAGAATTAAGTTTTGAATTTTTACTGATTTCGGATATGAAAATTATGGTTATGGTGAATGATAGACAAGGGGTGTGACTGCGAATCCTCAGTAGACTTGTAGGGTACTCGGGGACAATTAGCATCGATAGTGGAACTGCGATCCTCGGTTGACCTTTTTGTACTCAGGGCTAATTCATTGTAAAAAGTTGGACAAAAGAATGCTTTTGGAGTTATGGAAAACCTGATGGCTAATGATATTCAGTGTTGAGGTTGCGGAAATTTAGAGATTTTACTCTGATCCTCCACTCAAAATTCTTATGCATTTATTATTATAATAAAAGTAGATTTTTAGCATATATATAAAATGCATGTATATACAAATAAATATATATATTATTATATCGATGCTTGAGTGTATATGTCTTTAGGTTGCATGTATATATATTATAATAATTCACTCAATGAGTTTTGACTCCCCTCAATAATTTTTTTTCAGGATTTTCTACTTTAGGCCTCCTACTAGAACTCTTCACCGAACTTTTTCCTCTCTGGCCGATTTATGTAAGTACCGAACCGTCACTTCTCTTGTATTTTAGTAAATGATGTACTAGTAGTACTTTTTGTTGTTGTACCTATTATTGTATTATACAGTGTTTCTGTATTTAAATAATGTATAAAGATATTTTATTATGTTATGAGATAAGGATTTATTTTATATTAATTAAAGTTTTAATTCTAAGTGATTTTGTGTTATATTTGCATGTGTTTTTATTTCTAAGGCTTGCTACGAGTTCTGAATTCATAAGAATTCTCATTCCCTAATACTGATCATGACTCCCTGATTTGAGTCGTGACAATGGGACCCAAAAATTCTAGATGCTATATTAGAAAGATTCATTTGGGTTACTCAAATGATGAATTATTTCCTTATAGGTGTGCTTGGAATCCACAACATACAAAGAGAAGTGGTGTCTAGATAGTGGATGTTTAAGGCATATGACCAAGAAGGCCAACCTCTTCACTCATTTGGAAATGAAGAAAGGAGGAAAAGTTACATTTAGTGACAATGCTAAGGGTAAGATTATAGGCATTGGTTGAGTTAGTAAGAAAGACTCTACCTATATTAAAAATCTCCTGGTAGTGCTCAAGAGGGGACTATCTAACAATATTAAGAAATTAAAAGATATAAAGAATGTTAAGAAGGAACAATGATGAACACAAGAATTTAAGAAGTTTAGATTCTCAATAGTCCTACGTCTCCACCTAACTTCTCCCTAAGTTACGATTTTAAACCACCACAATCTATTTCCCTAGATTGATTTTTATAACTTGAGTTTTAGCTCAACTCAAACCTTACAACTTGAGTTTTCAAGGCTCATTCAAAAAAAAAAAAACAATTCACAAGTTTTTCAAAGCTCATACTAAAACCAAATTCCCAAGTGTTTTAATGGCTAAACGCACTTAAATCAATTCCTTTATAGTAGAATATCACTTCCCATTTTCTTAACCCGAGAAAATAAAAAAATAAGAATATCTATTCTAATACTTACCAACTCTCATAAGAGTTGTACAACAATAAAATGAGTTTTGAAAGAGTTTAGAGAGCTTAATTGAATACTTGAAAATATATAATGAATAAATAATTTTATTAACTTTAAAATAATTATCAGAGGTTATATTTATACTTAAGCAATTCAATTATATCTGTTGGAAGTAATAATTTCATTCCTAACAAAATCAAAGTCTATTTGAATGTAATTTGGACTTTTGAGCTACAATTTATCAGGTCTTGGTTAAGATTTCATTAGTCCTGGTCGAGATGAGCATTAAATAGTCATTACAAGCTGTTGTATTTGAATTTCTACATTGGTCCCAATCGGGATCACTTTGTCTTAGTCAAGACTACCTTGTCCCTAGAACCATCTCGGTTGGGATATTGGATAGGGATTAGTTGTGCCAAAAATTGAATTTTTGCTTGAATTAGGTCCTAGTCGTGACCCTTAGTCCCGGTCGGGACTACCTGGTCTTGAGCAATGTCCCGGTAAAGACATATATCAGGATTGTTAATGTCTCAAAATGTAGGTTAATGTATAGTTTAGCTCTTCAGTCTCGGTTTTGGTCCCGGTCGGGACTGAGCTTGGGACATGTTCCAAAATTGCTAAAAATGTGCAATTTGGTCCCTATCTTGAATCCGAATGAGAAAATGCTTATAATGTCTTTCCAGAATGAATTTTTTTTGATAATTCATCATTATTTTAACTGCTAAATGATTTCTAACTTATACACACTTGAAGCAAATACATTAGTTGCTCAAAATTAAGTTTGTTAAGATTAAAATTAAGATTGATAAAATGCTAAGGTCAACAATCTCCACCTTTTTTATTTTGACAAACTTATTTTTAGTCGGATAAAAATAATACAAAGTGAAGTGTGTGATGGATAACAATTGTGATAACAATGATGATATCAAATAAAATCAAATATATTTCTTTATTTCTTCCTCTATGAACATGGATATGATAAGAAATATAAATTTATAATTTATTCTCCATGATAAAAATATAAAATATATCATGAGAGAATTTATGACCTAACCTAACAAATTTATTAAAAACATAAAAACATGATAAAAAAAATGTTAGGCAAGGTGCAAGAAATAATTTTAAACATATATGTATATAGTGCTACTAAAATGCATCATAAAAATAGTACATATAATACTTATATTGAAGCTAATTAAACTTAACTATCACATGATCATATAGAGCTTAGCTAGCTAAGTATACACAATCATGTGGCACTTAGCATATTACAAACACAAACACTAAGCACAATTATCATAGCTTCTTTTCCCCCTTTGTCAAAGATAAAAGGAAAAGAGAGAGATATAAATGGAAATAAACTTAAAGGAATAAAAAGTCCTTAGAGGAAATTAAAAGATCATGAACCAAAATAATGAAAAAAATAAAGATATACCAAATCTTTATGAGATTTATGGCATACATAAACAAAGTAAACAAAGTAAGGCTAGCCACACTTACTATGTATGTATAAACAAAATAATATTCAAACAGTTTTCTCTCCCCTTATTTAAAAAAAATCACTAACATAACATATTTTTTAAAGAATTTTAGAAGAAAGTTATTAATTGAAGATTTAAAATTAGCTAAATACACATGTAAACTCAAATATTTCTCCCCTTTTATCAAAAATAAAAAAGAACGAATACTAGAGAAATTGACATTTTGAAGAAAGGAAAACTTCATTAATAGGGAAAATTCATACAGTACAAAGATAAAATACTAAAAATAAATATAAAATAAATGAAACATAAATAAATAAAAAATGTGCCTAAAAATAAACTAGCAGCTAAAGGCTCATATATAGAAAATAAACTAAACATATACTAAAAGTAAAACAAATAAAAGGTAAAAATAATATTCTTGAGGAGGAGACAGAGGTGGAGGAGGAATGAAGGATGGATAGTGCATGAATATCCTTGTTGCTCATAAATATAGTGGACATCATGTTGGAGATGAGCAATGTTGGCATCAATTTGATTGAAGCGTACATTGAAATTAAACTTCATCAAAGCGAGAATGGAAGTTGGTTTCCATCAAGTACATGCGTTCAAAGATTTGGCCTACCCAAAAGGATTCACTATCTTGAGCTTGAGCACCTTGAGTTAATGTTCCTTCACTTCTTGTTCTTTTCCTTGGAGGAGCATCATGAGTTTAAAGTTCTTGTTCTTGTTCCCTAATGTCTTAACCTTCTTGCTTTTCTAATTCTTGAAATATAGCTTTAATATTTTCACTTGCTCCAAGGTCATGTTTCCAAACTCAAACTCCATTAATAGAGGTGCATTTTTTGGAGTTTTTGATGAATGATGTATCAAGAAGTATAGGCTTGGTAGAAGTTAGAGGATCAAGATTAATTTTATAGAATTTAGCCAACTTGTTACAATTCCCCCAGTACAAATTGCACCAATGTTATTATCACTAATTAGCCAAATTCTCCATTGTAAAAATCTTCCCAAAGTAATCTTTTCATCATGACAAAGGCAATAGAGAATGAAAAGATCATTAAGAGAAAGAGTTTCATTAGAAAGAGCTCTACTATTAATAGAATAAGTAATGAAGTGGCGAACATACCAAAGTGCTTTGGATTTGATGTGTGAGGCTTTAGTATGTTCAGTGGAGAATTGAGGAGCATTAAGAGCTTTAATTTCATCCTAAAAAGAAAAAGTAAGCCAATGAGGGTGTAGACGGTGGGGTTTAGCCTGCATCTAAGATTTTAGCAACCGCGACACTGTTTAGGCTCAGGGCCTTAGGGAACACACTACTATGTCACTAAGTTATAGCATGGAGAAGAGGAGTCGCCACCCAGGGTAATAACTGGGATAATTTGATTGGTGGTACTCGATTATATAAAAGAAAGTTAGCACTAGAACCAGGAGATTCTGGGAACGGAATACTAATTTCTCTTAGTCTCATGTTCATTTAGAATAATTTTATAAATGATTATTTCATCCTCTAATTACATGAAAATTTATTTAAACACTTTTTTGACATCCATCTAACCCTAGGCATCTAGTCAATAAAATTACACATAAAAAATGCACTCAAGATCATGTTGTCCTTAAGTCTAAACTATGTTAACTTTATTAAAAAGGTAGTAAGATTTACATTTTATTTACAAGTGAGAAAGGGACTAAAGGTGGGCCTACATTTTTTATTAATTAGTGAGTTTAGATCTATTTATTTTAGTTTGTTTAAAAAATGGGCTTAAGTTTATTTAATTTTAAAGGAAAGTTAAATTAATGGGCCTAAGTCTAACTTGGTTTTATTTTAAGTGAAATGTGGGTCTAGGTCTATATATTTTAAAAGAAATGAAATTAAGTGAGCTAAGTTAAATCTAAACAAGTTTTAATTAACTAAGTGGGCCTAAAATCTAATTAACCTAATGGGCCTAAATTAATTTTAATCATTTAAAGTCCTAGACCATTTTTTAAGCTTATTTAAAGTGAGTTGGACCTAAGCGTGGGCTTGGAGCCCAAAATAATATAAAAACCCAAAAACACAACCCAAAACAAATAAAACATAAAAAAGGATCAAACAAACATTTTAGTGATTTTTGAGAAACCCTAAATCAATTACGTGCAAACCCTAAATTAAGCTACTGCCACTAGTGATTTTAATTGATTTTTACCCAATTGAACCTAATTACTAATTGATTTTAAACGTAGAAAATTAAATCTTTCACTATTCCCACTACTGGGCTATTACAAACTACGTACAAAAATTAAAATTAAAAAATTATACACCCATGAATTAAAATAACTACACAAGATACCAAAATTCAAAATAAAGATAAAAATCCTAAGTTATATTGGAAAATAACACAGGTTCTTCCATGGACCTTTTGTTCGTCTAAACACAGGCTCCTCCTCAATTCACATTCGCACATTAAAACAAAAACACATAAATAATCAGATTAGTAGTGAAATTGAATAATAAAAACAGTAACAAAATAAAAATCACAAAAAGAAAAGAATAGAAATGAATGGAATAAAAAAGAACATTGATGATTTTAGATGTTGTGCAAATGCTTTGAGATAGCCCCTTAGATTGGATTATCACCGTTAAAATTGACTTAGTATTGATTTAATTTTGGACACTGAAAGTATCCAAAATTAGGATTTTGAAAGACAAGGGTGTGTTCATGGTGTTCTTCGCGTCTAGATTTTTACAGTTTTCTTATGCGATAAGGTTTTTTTTTCATAACTCTCTTCTCTCTTTCGCAATCTCTTTTTTTTTCTTTTGTCTTTTTTTTTTCTTAGTCTGTGTATGTGTGAGTTTCTCTCAGTTCATCCATCTGTGTCAGTCTAGAGCTCCCCTCGCACACATGCAGACTCTTTGCTTTTTAAAACCAAGGTCTGCCTACGTACTGACTTCCCAAATTTGCAAGAACGGTCTCATCTCTTCAAAACAAACAGATAGAGTTTTGATTTTTGAAAGTTATTTATGTATTTTGAACACATTGAAAATTTCATAAGATAATAATAATAATAATAATAAAATTAATTTTTCAACCAATCAAAACACTAAAAAAATTTACAAAAAAATGAAAAAAATTACGTGAAAAAATTGAAAAGATGGGACTTTTTACGTGTTGGCATTGTATAATGCCGATCCTAATTTTTTTTAACTTTTAATTATCAAAAGACCCCTAAAAATTTGACTTCGTTGTAATCAAATCCTAAAAAATGTTGCAATTTTGTCCCTAAAGACCAGAAAATTGACAACCAAGTTCAATTTTTGAATAAATTTCATCATAGAGGCTTACGTCACAATTATGCACAATTGCATCCCAAAATTAGGTGCTTACAGAGGGTTAACTTGAATGTGTCCCTCTTGGGAAAAGCCAAAAAGAGTATCAAACTCTTAATGAGTCATGAAGCGATATCTTCCTTCCAATTTCAATCTCATGGAAAAGTAGGGATTAGCATCATCATTCTTGATGGAACAAAGAGTGTATGATTGTAATATCCCGAGTTTTTAAATAATTTTAAATTACATCGGGATATGCAGTGTTAATAATTTTTATACATATTTTTTATATTTTTATAAGTTTGATATTTATTAAATCTAATTTTAATTATTTTATATTATTTTAAGAGATTTACGTAAAAATTTTCTGGAAATTTTATTTTTGGAGAAATTAAAACGTAAATAATTTAATATTAATTATTTTAAATAGTTTTACGAATTTTCATGAACTCATATATAATTTTAAAGTGCTAAATAAAATGTATGTATGTACATTTATTAAATTAAATTAGGGTTTAATTAATTAAATTAATTTTTATTATTTAGTTTTAATATTAATTAATTAATTATATATGTGTATATATTATTAAAATATGTGTGTGGTGTATATTTAATGTGTGTGAGATTATATATTATTATAATATATAGTATAGATATATATATATATATATATATATATATATATACATATATACATAATTATTTATCAAAAAACAAAAGTTAGAAATATTTACGGTTTTGCCATTGAACCTTCTCCTTTCTTCCCGATCGTCCCTCACCCATTTCCGGCGACTGCAACTTGATTTCTTACCATTGGTGTGCCTCTTGGCTTTCCACCACCACTTCAAGCCTTTCCCAACACCTGAA
Source organism: Mallotus nudiflorus (assembly GCA_947683625.1). Lineage (NCBI taxonomy): Eukaryota > Viridiplantae > Streptophyta > Magnoliopsida > Malpighiales > Euphorbiaceae > Mallotus > Mallotus nudiflorus. The sequence goes on from CANTUR010000067.1 coordinate 1,363,518, forward strand.
GACTCCATTTCCGGTGTGTTTTGGCTGGAAAATCTAAGCATAGCCGAAATTCATCCCATCGCCGTTCAAGCCGATTCCAGCCACCTCCATCGACACTGCCGATCTCTATCTTCTCCTTGAGTTCCGCTGAGTGTGATTCCAAGCTTTATTTCACTTAAAATGGTTTAGATTTCCCTAGGTTTCGATTTTATAATTTCAGCCATTTAGGGTTCTTGAATTTTTTGAGCTTCGATTTGATTGATTCAAACAAACTCCCTTCACAAACATTGATCCTTGTAGTTTAATCTATACTCTAGAATTTTTGTAGAATTTTTGGAATTTATTTTGATTTTTAGGAAATTTTGATTATTTTATTAATATTTTCTAATTTTCAAAAATTAATTAATTAAATTATGAAATTATATTTTATGGTGTTTATAGGTGTTAAAATGACTTTTAGAAATTTATTTTTAATTTTAGTGAATTTTATATAATTATTTGGAATTTATTTAATTTATGTAATTTTTGAAAAATTAGGTTAATTATGTGTTTTATTGAAATTAATTGATTAATTGAGTATATTTATTGATATTATTGAGTTATATGTTGAGAAAATTAATTTTGAGTAATTATACTATTTTTGGTGAATTTTTGGTTAATTATAGTGAATTTATATATATAGGGGTATTTTGGTAATTTAACACCAAATTGGCTAAAAATATAATTAAATTGGTTTTAATAGTTATTTAAGGTATAAAAATGATTTCTACAAATTATTTAGTATTTTTAACTAATTAAAACTATTTTTCGTAAATTATTTTCAAATTATATATATAATATACGATTTTTCTAAATAAATGAGTTTTTATCGGTTTTTAACATGTTTTAGAGTTAATTAAGTAATTTAGATTGATAAAATGTATTTTTATTATTAAATGGCATTTTCGGTATTTTTGTAATTATTTTGTGAATTGTGAACGTCGGTCGGTGAATTGTAGTTTGGAGTCCGACCGAGGAGTTATGAATTTTGTGTTAGTTCGAAGTGTGTTTCTTTGCAGGACCGGCTCTACTTTTTGTGTAGAGAGATGTCCGTTTTACAGGAGAGGTTCTGTCGGATTTTCGATAGAATTCTCATAAAACGTGATATCCGATTGAACTCTAATTCTAATTTTGTGTCTATTATTCTAGATCGAGTTTCTAGGAATTTCTATTAGATTTATTTTGATTTTCTACTATCATTTGTTTGTTTAGTTGCGCTGAGACCAAGGCCTAATGGACCAGGCCCATCGGACCCATCTCGTAGAGTGCAATAACAGTGAGTTGTTATTTTATATATATATATATATATATATATATGTTTTAGGGTGCATATTTTAGATATGTATGGTTTGTTTTAATAAAGTATGTATAAATGATTTAAGTATTACTTAGGTTTATTTTTGGTATATTTTCAACTATATGAATGTTTTATTAATAAATTATTCTTAAAATGTTTTTATGTATGTTCATGGTATATTTTTAGTTTATTTTGTAATTTAATTGGATTTATTTGACGTATATATACTCGAAATATACCTAGTTTATTTTTGGTATATTTCTAGTATATATATGGTTTATGTTGCTATTTTATTAAAATTCATGCATCATTTATTTATGAATGTATGTTTTATATAATAATGAAGGATATCAATAGAACGTGCTACCTAGTGGGCAGCACTAGGACCAAGTATGTACCAGTACGCTGATAGCATTTAGGCTTCATTACTAACCTATTTGTGGATATTGATTGGATTCATTTATCTGATGTGTGATATGATTTGGGAGTGTGATTGTTGGAGCTCGGTTGACCAAGTGTCTCGGGGCCAATCACACTGACAGTCAGACTGCTGGAGCTCGGTTGACATAGTGTCTCGGGGCCAATCTACTGTCCAAATGGAACAAGTGAATATATTTGGAATAAGTGAGCCTGTAAGGCTAGAGTGTTGTCTAACACTGCTTGAGGTTGCGATTTACTAGGGTTCTATTTGATCTTTCATAAATAGTGATTTTTAGTAAAAATATATAAAATGATTTCGTTGCATCTGTGTGTATTTGCTTGTTTATACTTATTATATATACTATTGACTGTGTGCATTGTAATTTAGTATGCATGTATACATATATTATAACAATCACTCAGTGAGGTCTGACTCCCCTCCGTTGACTATTTTTCAGGAGATTCATCATCTTCAAACCTCAGTAGCAGACCCATACGCCGGATTTCTTCCGCCCCGGCTTCACTATGTAAACTGCTTATTTGAGCTTTACTTTATAATCTAGACACTGTAGTAGTTGTAAATAGTTGAGGGGTTTATGTATTATATTTGTGTGAGTAATGTATTTCAAATATTTGAACTGGAATTTGTATTAAAAGTTTATTTATATATAAGTTAGAGTTGTTTATTTAAATCCATTGGTGGATATTTACTTTATCTTATTTATGATTTTATTTTCACTGAAAAATATATTATTTATGTTATTATTATTATTACATGTTTTATTTTATTTTAAGGCTTGCTATGGGTTCCGGATTCGAAAGAATTCCCGTTCCCTAACGCCGATCATAGCCCCTATTTTGGGTCGTGACAATGATGAAAGAAATTCAACAATGAGAGAAGGTTAAAATGGAAAAGGTATGAAGGCAAAATCATATATCCTACCTTTTTGAAGAAGATCCTTGACTTCATCATAGTAACCAATTGATTTGAGGATAGGTTCATCCATGAATCTTAAAGGAATAAAGACTCTCTTTTAGAATTGAGACATTCTCTTTTGAGATCTTATGAAGTATATGAAAATGGAGAGTGTGTTCTTTTGGCTTTATCCTTCTTTGAAAGAGGATCTTAAGAAGAAGAAGGAACCTTACTTGGTTTCTTAAGATCCATGATGAGAGAAAAGAAAAATATAGGAAGAATTTTGTAAAGAAAGGAAAGATTGTTTGAGTTGAAAATTGAGTAAAATAGGATGGTATTTATAGGCAAGAGATTAGGGTTGGAAATAGTTCAAAATTGGAATTTAAATTGAATAGGAACCTCAAAAATCATTCCTGATTATGATTAGGAAGTTAAAGAGGTGATAAGATTTAGAATCCTAATCTTGTCAAGATCAATGTCCCAGTCAGGACATGCTCCCATCCCGGTCGGGAATAATGTCTCGAGTGGTATCCCGATCGGGATATCGTTCGGGATCAGTTTTGTGTAAAAACATAAAATTGACATAATAATGTCTCGATCAGGACATGACCTGATCCTAGGCAAGACAAGTCTTGACAATAAAATGTCTAAAAAATCTTTGTAATTAAGTCCAAAATTCCATACAATTAAGTCCTTTCAAATTAATTGCATTTTATTTTGAATTAATTAAAATATTTCGAGAAGAATTAAATGAGTATATGAAATGAACTCATTTAAGGAAGCATATATTTTGCTAAAAATTAAAAAAATTAATTGAATGAATAATTAAGTCAAAGGAGGAACTCATAGGATACTAAAGTCCTGAATGCATTATTCCACAAACATATTTGAAAATCCTTTTGATAGCATTCAAATAAGACTATCTAGGACTATATTGAAACTTAGCACATAAGCAAGTAACAAACATAATGTCGGGTCTACTAACAGTTAAATAAAGAAGGGATCCGATCATACCTCTAAATTGCTTTTCATCAATAAATTTTCCATTCTCCTCCTTGTTAAGTTTAGTTATGGTGCTTATTGGAGTTTTACTTGTCTTAGCTTCATCCATGCCAAACTTCTTGGGAATTTCTTTTGCATATTTGATTTGATTAATGAAAATCCCATATTTACATTGCTTAATTTGAAGTCTAAGGAAGAATTTGAGTTCACCTATCATACTTATCTTGAATTCTCCTTACATTAACTTAGAAAATTCCTCACACAAGAAATGGTTAGTAGCACTAAAAATAATATCATCAATATACATTCGAACAATTAATAAATCATGCTTGGATTTATTTATGAAAAGAGTTATGTCAACTTTTCCCTTAGAGAATTCTTTCTCTAGTAAAAAGTTGCTCAATCTTTCACACCAAGCTCTTAAAGCTTATTTTAATCTATAAAATGCTTTTGACAATTTAAAAACATGATTTGGAGAATACAAATTTTCAAAACCCGGAGGTTGCTCAACATGTACCTACTCTTCAATGAAACCATTTAGAAATGCACTTTTAACATCCATTTGATAAAGTTTAAAATCCATGAATAATGCAAATGCAAGTAGCATTCTAATAGCTTATAACCTTGCAACAGAGGCAAAGGTGTTATCATAATCAATGCCTTTTTCTTGATTATAACCTTTAGCTACTAGTCTAGCTTTGTCCCTAATTATGACACTTTGTTCATTCATCTTATTTTTAAACACTCATTTGGTGCTTATAAAAGGATGATCTTTTAGTTTAAGAACCAAAGTTCAAACCTTATTTCTCTTAAATTGATTTAACTCTTCTTGCATAGTAAGGACTTAAAATTCATCCCTCAATGCATCATCAATATTTTTTGGTTCAATTTGAGAAATGAAGGCTAAATTAATAATAGATTTTAGTTTAGATCTAGTAGTTACCCCTTTTGTAGTATTACCTATGATGAGGTCTTGAGGATGAGCTTTCTTAAATTACCAATCCATTAGAAGTTCATCCTTTAAGGTAGATTAAGATATATCTTCATTATCCTCTTTGCTTGGACTTTCAAGTTCCAAAGGCTTAATAGCATATTCTTCTTACAAGATTATCAACACTACAAACATCCTTTAAGGATCAAGTGCGTTTGATTCATAAAAAAAACATGCATAGACTTTTCAACTATTAAAGTTCTCTTATTAAAGACTCTACATGCTTTGCTAGAGGTGGAATAGCCTAGGAAAATTGCTTCATCGGCTTTAGAGTCAAATTTTTCAAGATTATCTTTGGTGTTCAATATTAAGCACTTACATCTAAATACTCTTAGATATGAGATTTTGGGTGGTTTTCTATTATTCCATAACTCATAAGAAGTTTTATTTAAAATTGATCTTTTGAAAACTCTATTTGAAATATAATAAGATGTGTTAACGGCTTCCGACCAAAAGTATAGAGGGACATTATACTCATGAAACATTATTCTAGCCATTTCCATAAGAGTTCTATTTTTCCTTTCAATTACCCCATCTTTTTTAGGAGTTCTAGGAGAACAAAATGTATATGTAATACCATTTTCATTGCAAAATATTTTGAAAAAAATCATTTTCAAATTCGATTCCATAATCACTTCTTATAGAAGAAATACAAAATCCTTTGTCTTTTTGAACTCTTTTTGAAAAATTTTCAAAAGCTTTAAATGCATCATTCTTATGAGTAAGAAAATATACCCAAGTAAATCTAGAGTAACCATTAACCAATACATATGCATAGTGCATTCCACTAAGACTAGCAACTCTAGTTATTCAAATAAATCCATATGTATAAGTTCAAGTGGTTTAGGAGTGGACACAACATTTTTTAGCTTAAATGAGGACTTGGATTATTTTTCTTTTAATAAACATCACAACATTTATCCTTGGAAAATTCAAGTTTGGGTAACTCAATCATAAGTTCATGTTTACGAAGATTATTCAAAAGCTCAAAATTTGCATGTCCTAACCTTTTATGCCATGTCCATGTGTCATAGGAAATAGATATTAAGCATTTGATTTCTTTGTTATCAATTTTGTTCAAATAAATAACATAAACATTATCAACTCTTTCACCAGTAAAAATTACTTTGTCTTCATCAAGACCACTACCAAAGCAATTTCTAAGATAGGAAGTCACCTTATTTCCCATATCATATAATTAACTTATACTAAGTAAATTATATTTAAGACCATCAACAAGCCAAACATAATGTATAGATAAGGATTGAGGACTATTTATTTCTCTAATGCCTATTATCTTTCCTTTAGCATTGTCTCTGAATATGACATGTCTTCCATCACTTGCATTAAACCTGTTGAATTGCTCCTTGTCTCCCGTCATATGCCTTGAACATCCACTATCAAGATACCACTTGCTTTTCATTTTTATGGATTTCTAGCACACTTACACAAAATAATTTAAGTGTTTTTTGAACCCAAACCTTTCTTGGTCTAGGTTAGTTAGTCTCAAGATAATCCAAAAGAAGTAAATTCATATGTAGTCTTCTATAGAAGCACACATTATTGGTATGTCCTTTGATCATGCTATATAAGCATATAACATTTTCAAATTTGTTTCTCCTAGGATGATACGCTTTCCTAATGTGTGAAACATGCCTTTTGTGTTGTAATGGTGTATGTCTCCTATTATTTTGAGTGTGAGTCATAGATTGGCAATGATAATGTGAATTTTGATAAGTTTGTACAATATATTTAGGTGCATTATATTTTGTAATATGCTTATGAGTGTTGTGTCTAATGTGTAAGTAAGAATGTTTAGGGTAAGACTTACCTCTTTATGTTATATAGGATTAAGTGTTATGAGACTTTCCTTTAATATTTCACACATAAGATTTATTTGTTTTGAAAGCTTGAGTCTCAATTTATTGATAGGTAGAATTAATGGAATTGCATGATGCTTTAACAAATTTAATATGTGATGATGATGAACATAAGGCCATTCTATTAGCATATTTAATTCTATCAGTATTTCCATGAAATTTTTGAGAGTCAAGTAAGTTATCTAAACTCTTTTTTTCTCTTTGGAATTTGGATATAGAATTTTATAGCTCAACTACCTCATTAGAAAGCTTATAATTTTGATCATTTGCTTTTTTAAGTTGCTCTTCCAAGGAATTAAAAGATTTCAAATCACTAGCATAATTATCATTTGATTCAACAAGATTAGAAAAATCAATTTTAACTTCTCAAATTTCTTAGTTAATCTATTTAATTCATGCTTATAATGCTTCTTTGTAGAAAGTAAGCTTTTGTACTTAAGTAAGAGTTTGCTTACAATAGAGCTCTCAACATCATCATCATCATATTTATTATAAACACAATACTTAACATAAGAAGAGTTAGAAGTAGATGGTACCTCTTTTTCATTTTCAAGTTCCATGAAGCAAAGATTAGGCACTTTTTATTATTCCTCTTCCTCTTCGAATTCAGCGGAGTCATCCCAAGTAACTTTAAAGGCTTTCTTCCTATCCTTTGCTCCTTTGTTCTTGAATTTGAGTTTGGGGCACTCACTTCGGATGTGTCCTAATTTCTTGCATTTATAATAAGTAACTTCTTTGGTTCTCTTCTTGTCATCTCCTTCAAACTTCTTGTTGAAGTCTCTTATTCTTGAGAACTTTTTCTTTCTCAAAAACTTCTTAAAGTTCCTAGTGAGCATGGAAATATCACCCATCTTCATCACTAGAATTTTCAATATTTTCATCTCCACTTTCTTCTTGTGAAAACTTTAATGCCATGCACTTTTTCTTTTCTTCCTTCTCTTCTTGCTCTTTACCTCTTTGCTTAATTATGAGCTCATATGTAAAGAGCTTACTAATAAGTACATCAGTTGAGAGGGTAAAGAGGTTTTGAGCTTCCTCAATTGAAGTGACTCAAGATTCTCAATCCTTCTTAGGTAGGATTCTTAGAATCTTATTGTTCACCTCTTCTTTAGAGAAATGTTTCTAAGTTTCTTGAGGGTTGTGAGGAGAGCATTGAGACAGTTTATTATCTTTATAATTGATTCTTAAGGCTTTATCTTAAAGAATTCATATTCATACATATGAAGTTAAACCTCTTTGCTTCTTACTTGTACATTGTCTTTATAATGGTTCTCCAAAGTCTCCTACATTTCCTTGGCTGAAATGCAATGTTGAAGCTTGCCTCATTCTTCTTTTGTCATGAAAGAAATTAGAATGATCATAGCTTTCTTATTTTTATAGTTTTCTTTATTTTCATCATTGCTCCAATTACTTCTTAAAATAATAGTTTATACACCATTAATGGTAGTTTCTGGTGGTTGCCAACCTTTAATAACAACTTCCCAAAGTGTAATGGAATCACAATCTAGATATACTTCCATTTTGAACTTCTAATAAGGATAATCACTACCATCAAAGAATGGTTTAAGTGAAGACATATTTTAAGATTCACTCCCTATGATCTTGTATTCTAATAATTAAGTTCCTAGAATCCAAGCTTTAATACCAATTGATAGTGCCCTAGAGGGGGGGGGGGTGAATAGGGTTATCGAACAATATTAAGAAATTAAAAGATATAAAGAATGTTAAGAAGGAAGAATGATGAACATAAGAATTTAAGGAGTTCGGATTCTCAATAATCCTACATCTGCACCTAACTTATACCTAAATTAGAATTTTGAATCACTACAATCTATTTCCCTAGATTGATTTTTACAACTTGAGTTTTAAGATCAACTTAAACCTTACAACTTGAGTTTTCAAGGTTCACTCACAAAAAACCAATTCATAAGTGTTTTAAAGGCTCACACTAAAACTGAATTCGCAAGTGTTTTAATGGCTAAACATTTAAACCAATTTCTTCCTAATAGAATCTCACTTCCCATTTTCTTAACCCTAGAAAATAGAAGAATAAGAATTTCTATTCTCACACTTACCAACTCTCATACGAGTTATACAATAATAAAATGAATTTTGAAAGAGTTTAGAGAGCTTAATTGAATGCTTGAAAGTATATAATGAATAAACAAGTTTCCTAACCTTAAAATAATCTTCAGAGGTTATATTTAAACTTGAGCAATTCAATTATATTTGTTGGAAGCAATAATTTTATTCCCAACAAAATCAAAGTCCATTTGAATGTAATTTGGACTTTTGAGTTGCAATTTTTCAGGTCCCGATCAGGATTTTATTAGTCCTGGTCGGGATGAGCATTGAATAGCCATTACAAGTCATTATATTTGAATTTCTACATTGGTCCTGGTTGGGATCACCTTGTCCTAGGCACCATCTTGATCGACACATTGGATCAGGATTAGTTCTACTAAAAATTGAATTTTTGCTTGAATTAGGTCCCGATCGTGACCCTTGGTCCCAATCGAGATTTCCTGGTCTCGAGCGATGTCTCGATTGGGATCATTACTATCTCAAAATGTAGGTTGATGTAGAGTTCAACTCTTCAATCCCGGTATTAGTCCCAGTCGAGACTGAGTTCGAGACAAGTTCCAAAATTGTCAAAAATGTGCAATTTGGTCCTTGTCTTGAGTCTGAATGAGATAATGCTTGTAATGTCTTTCTAGAATGATTTTTCTTTAATATTTCATTATTATTTTGACTTCTAAATGATTCTTAACTTATACACACTTGAAGCAAACATATTAGTTGCTCAAAATTAAGTTTTTTAATATTAAAATTAAGATTGATAACTTGCTAAGTTCAACACTACCAAAGGTGAAATTCTAAAAGGATAAAGTATGTAGAGCTTGTCAAATGGGTAAGCAAATGAAATTCTCATTTAAACCCAAAAGCAAGGTAACTTCCACTAGACCTCTTCAATTATTACATATGGATTTATTTCGTCCTTGTAGAGTTGCAAACCCAAGTGATAAGCACTATGCATATGTCATTGTCAATGACTACTCTAGATTCACTTGGGTACTCTTTCTTGCTCATAAGGATGATAATTCTAAAGCTTTCAAAATTCTTGCAAAAAGAATTCAAAATGAAAAAACTTTTAAAATCTCTTCATTAAGAAGTGACCATGGAAAAGAATTTGAAAATGATTACTTCAAAACCTTTTGCAATGAAATGGGAATTTTATATAATTTTTCTTCTCCTCGAATACCTGAACAAAATGGGGTTGTTGAAAGGAAAAATAAATTATTGGTTGAGATGGCAAGAACTATGCTCAATGAGTACAATTTGCCTAAATACCTTTGGGCCAAAGCCATTAATACTGCTTACTACATTTCAAATAAAGCTTTCATTAGACTTATTTTAAATAAAACTCCTTATGAGCTATGGAATGAGAGTAAGCCTAAGATCTTATATCTAAGAGTGTTTAGATGCAAGTGCTATGTATTGAATGTTAACAATAACCTTAGAAAATCTTATGCTAAAACCGATAAGGGAATCTTCCTTAGCTATGTAACTTCTAGAAAATCATATATAGTCTTCAATAAAAGGTAGTGGTAGAAGAATCTATGCATATTGTTTTTTATGAAACTAATCCATTTAAGCCTAGAGAGGTTATTATTGATAATGATGATAATGTAAGTATTCTTAAAGAACTAAATCAATAATAAAGAGCAAGGGAGAATGATCATGAAGCTGCCCCCTATTAAGACTTCTTAAAATGTGGTGGACACTAAAAAAGAAGAAGTTGTAGAGGAACAAGTAGCTCCTACAACTTCAATTGTTTATGAAGATATTCTTAAAAAGTGGCACTTTAAGAAAGACGATACTAAGGATTCGATCATTAGTAAGTCATCTAAAGGGCTAACTACTAGACACTCTCTTAAACATTTAAATAGTCTTAGCTTTATCTCTCAAATTGAGCCAAGGAATGTTAATGAGGCCTTAAATGATGAAAGTTAGGTTGTTGTTATATAAGACAAACTTAATCAATTTGAGAGAAACAAAGTGTGGACTTTAGCCCCTAGACCTAAGAATTATCCTATAATTAGCACCAAGGGGGTTTTTAGAAACAAACTTGATAAGTTAAATGCAATTACTAGGAATAAGGCTAGGTTAGTGGCTAAAGGCTACAATCAAGATGATGAACCATTTGCTCTAGTTTCTATATTAAAAGCAATGAGGATGTTACTTTCATATGCATCATAAATGAATTTTAAAATTTTCCAAATGGATGTAAAAAGTGCATTTTTGAATGGTTTTATTAAGGAAGAAGTCTATGTTGAATGCCTTTAGGTTTTGAGCAACATAACTTTGTCAATCATGTCTTTAAATAGTCAAAAGCTTTATATGGTTTAAATTAAGCTCCTAGAGCTTCGTATGAAAGATCGAGTGCATTTCTCTTAAAAAATGATTTTTCCAATAGCAAAGTTGACACCACTTTTCATCAAGAAGCATAAAATGACATTCTCATTATGCAAATATATATGGATGATATTATATTTGGTGCTATTGATGAGATTTTTTGTGAAGAGTTCTCTAAGTGCATGAAAAGCGAGTTTGAAACGAGTATGATGGGAGAACTTGAATTCTTCCTTGAACTTAAAATAAAACAATGCACAAATGGAATCTGCATCAATCAAGCAAAGTACACCAAGGACTTGCTCAAGAGGTTTGGGATAGATGGAGCAAAGGCAAGTAAGACTCCCATGTGCACCACTATCAAACTTGATAAAGATGAGAATGGTAAGAGCATTGATAAAAAGAAATACCGAAGTATGATTGGTAGTCTTCTTTTTCTTATGATAAGTAGGCTTGATATTATGTTTGCCATATGTATATGTGTTCATTTCCAATCTTATCCTAAGGAGTGTCATTTGAATACGGTAAAAAAAATTTAAAATATCTTATTGGCACATCTCATTTAGGACTTTGGTATCCTATAAGTGCATCATTTAATCTTATTTTCTATTTGAATGCAAACTATGCTGAGAATATCCTAGATAAGAAAAGTACCTCTAATACTTGTCAATTTCTAGGAAATTCTCTTATTTCTAGGATTAGTAAGAAACAAAATTCGATTACTTTGTCCACTCCTGAAGTAGATTTTATTACTGCGAGTTGTCGTTGTTCACAAGTGTCATGGATTAAACAATAACTCATGTACTTTGGATTGGTTTTTTATTACATTCCAATTAAATGTGATAACATAAGTGTAATAAACCTATCCAATAATCCAATTCAACATTCTAGGAGTAATCACATTGACATTAGGCATCATTTCTTGTGCGATCATGTGCAAAATGGTGATGTTGTATTGGAATTTATTAATACAACAAACCAACTTATGGATATATTCACTAAACCTCTTTGTGAATAAAGAATGAATTTCATCAAAAGAGAAATTGGCATGTTATATAGCAATGCATTGTGATATATGTTTGTTTGTGAAATTATAATTAATTATTTAAACCTTAAGTGCTCAATTTGATACATCCTTGAACTTTAATTGATTATGGTGCAATATTTAATTACTCCCCATTATGTTTAAAATGGATCAATCCAAGTTTAAAGCTCAAAGCTCAATTTTAGAAAGTTCTGGATTTAAATCATTATCACGATACTACTGTCATTAACAATGAATGATCTATTCTTTTAAGAAAAATTCATGTTTTATTTAAAATTATATCTGATGAGTTGATTTCCATATTATGATGACCAAATCACTAGTTGTAATTCATTTGCAATCAGTTTTTATGCATTCAATTTTTTGGACAGAAAGTTTCATGATCACTGTCATTACCTTTGTCATAACTTTTGGTTATGACTACTTAATCATGATCATAATTCTTTATGTCATCAATTATGATTGAACATGCTTTAAAAGTGGGTAAAAATAATTATCATAACGGGTTAAGGTATTTAAAGCACTTTAAAGCTCCTAAGGTTTTCTATTTTCTTCCTCCTAGCGGCGCACACCACTACCTTATCTCTGTTTTTAACCTAATTTCTTTTACTTCTAGATTAGCCATTTTTATCCCTTATCTATTTTCAACCTAATCCCATATCATTATCATCATCATGTAATAATCATCATTCATCCTCTTTTCATTTTTAGTGGACCTCAAATTAATCAAAATTTTTTTATTTTGGTCCCCTCATTATCCTTCACTTGCACCTATCACCATATCAACCTTATTAAAGCCGATAAGAAGGAAACAAAGATGAAAATTCTAAGAAAAAAAGGCCCATATGGCCCACTACTTTCCTCACTCAAGACCAAAGAATAAAAGGACAAGTACCTAATTCTAAAATCTCACCCACTTCTATCAACTCGTTTGTTTAATTGGGATTGTGTGTGAGAATTAGAGTATGAAGACACTATGAGAGATCTACTTGCTAAGATGAAATTGAGTGAATTTGTTAAACTCCATGTGTTAGCCTTTCATCAATTGATCTTAGAATTTCCATCAACCTTAACAATAGAAAAGGATCATTCCTTGTCCTTTAGGTTTTATGATGAGTAACAAACCCTAACAAATGCATAATTAGGAGAAGCCCTAAGGCTTCCTACTAAGGGTCTCTATGTGTACAAAGATGAACCATTATTTGAAGAACACAGTGCTTGGAAGGAACTTACTAGGGAGAATAGATTTTGACTAAAAATTGCTAAAAACTCAAGTTTGAATTCATCCGTGCAAAAATATTTGCACTGATTTGTATCAGTGCTTGCTAGAGGTTAAAGCCATATAAATGTGAGAAAATTAGAACTATTTGTAATATGGTATGGAGTGAAAGGAAAACAGGTTGCTTTGTCCAAAATCTTCATCGATTAATTGCTTAGCATTACCACTACTAAGTTTGGGAAAATACTGGTTGGAGGATATATCACCCTTATTGCCAAATATTTGAAGCTACTCAGTGAAGATGAAAAATGCCCTTAATCCATCACCATTCAACCGAATGACAAGCTGAATTTGGACAGTAAGGTTTGCATGTGAGAAAATTCCATGTGAATGGCACTATTCATTAGCAAGAGCTGGACAAGGAAGGCAAAACCATTTGGAGTGACTTAGACACTCTAAACATCCACCAATGGCAAAGAATGAAGCCCCTTTCCACTGCTAAAAATTAGACCAGACCTAAAGCCCCTGAAGTATATAAGGAGATCGAGCCAACTATCCCCTTTCAATCGATTCTGAACTAGCTCCAAGTTCATTTGGATGCTCAGCTTGGAGCCATTCAAACCTCTCTTATAGTTATTGAGTCTCAATGTAATGCCATGGACCACAAAATGGAGGCTTTTACTACTAATGTGGCTTACATAAAATCCCATCTTCCTACCATTCATGAATATCATTAGCCTTACATCACGCATCTCATTTCATGAATTTTTTTATTTTTTATTTTATTTTTGGTTTTCAAGTCTTTGAAAGAAGAACTTGATAATGGTTATAGCCTTGAACATATTTTTGGGACATATTTTATTTTTGTTACTGTGGACAATGGCTTTCCCCTTTGCTTGGATTTTTTTATAGTAACAAAAGGGGAGAGAAGGCTAAAGGGGCTAAGTTAGGCTTAATAGCTTTGTTATTTTATGATTATAATGATGTGGATATTTGATACATGTTGATGGCTATGAAATTGCACTATTCCATTTTATGATATATTGATATGGTTATTGAATGTTAACCTTATGAATTTTTTTTATATGGATATTGCTTCTGAGAAGTAACTGTTAATTATATTATGTTTAATTTGATATAGATATTCTTTTGGATATTCATGTTATATGATTTTTCTTTTTGGTTATGCATGATTTATAATGAATTTTATCCTGCATAATATGATCATTAAGCCATAATTATGACTATGACTATGATTATGACTGTGATTATGTTTTTTTTTTGAATCAGTGTTCTTATCACAAGCTATGACTCCTATTTTATTATCATGATTTTGCAAACATGACTTATACTTAATTAAATGATTTGCGCTAAATGTCACTAACTATGACAATGATTTCTTTAATCATGATAATGCCTTTCTCTTTATAATTTTCTATGTCTTGTTACTGTCATATGCCAAATGGACCTACTTATTGATCTTTGCACTTTTAAGTTTAGGCTTATTTTATAGGAGAGTAATTCCTTTAAATTCTTTAGCCTACTTTTACATAATTATCTGTTCCTATAAAAAAAGGGAGATTACTGAACCTTAAGCAGTAAAATAGTCATTCTTGATGGTCACAAGTAATTAAGTAAAATTATATTTAATCTATGTGCTTAAGTGTTTATATTCAGGTTAATTAAAATTTGCAATAATCATATGTGGAACAAGTCATAACAAAAGCATTATAATCATACCTACACAAGTCAAGCATTGAAAAGTCAGCACTTTAACTTTATTAAGTCTGTAACCCTATCATAAGTGATGATGGACTCATCATGACTGTGATAAACTAATAAAAAGGAAGATCAAACTTTTATCAAGATCTGAAATCAAACTTGGTCAAACATAATGGGAATCTTCACTATGAGTGGTCATAAGCAAATTCCAATCATTAGAAAAAATTTTCAATCAAAATTACAAAGATTCAAATTGTAAATTTTTAAAAGTTCCCAAATTCAGTCATGACCAGCGTCACCACCAATGTTATGATCATAATGGCCTAAATTATGATCATGACGATTTCTTCATGAACATGACAACCGACTCTAAAAGATACATAAAGCTGTCATGATTAGTGTCACCACTAGTGTCATGATCATAAAAGCATGTGAATTCAAATTTCTTATTAGCACCCCTAATCGTCATGACCATGACAATTTTATTTTTATAATGACAAACGTGCAGAGTTCCTTTTTCTTTTGTGGTTGAACGGCTCTATTTGCATTAAATACACCTCCAACAGTTTTTTTCTCTATGAGGGTCAGAGCTGGAAGGAATTAATAAAGTTGAACAAACACATTTAAAGCAAACTTTAAGTGTTTACTCGTGAATTTATTCTTCAACCACCAAAATTCTTAACCTTTAATTCTTGTAGTTTTTTTTTCTATCTCAAGAGTGTTCTTGAGTGTGGGTTAGTGAGTGTTTAAGACCAACATTCAATAGCTCAATAATGAGATTGAGTGAGTTGAGTTAGGGTTTTATACACTTGTAAGCTAAGAGGATTGTTTTTAGCATTTGGATTTGAGTGTGAAACTTGGGAAAACACTTAGGTATCTTATTTTAAGCTTGTAAAGGTTTAATCTATGTCTTGAAGTATATTATTAGTGGATTAAAACTCTTAACAAGTGGTTGAGGAGAGAACGTAGGCTTAGAGGGCTGAACTTCTATAAATTCCTTGTGTTTTCTAGGTCATTTTCATCATTTTAGTTTGCTCTTTGTTAGAATTTTGAAAATTGCCCATCTAGCTTAAATAGCCAATTCACCCCTCTCTTTTAGCACTTATGGAATTACAATATCCTTATAAATACATTGGTTGATACTAAAATGGAGTGTATGACTTTCTTAAAAGAATTTATATGTTAAAAATAATCTACTTTAATGTTATAGATGTATTGGGTTTTTTTAACTATTGAAAATTCCATTAATTAAAAAAGGTGTACAAGAAAAAAGCCTAAACAGTATCAGGTTGTTGACCTTTGCATTATTAATATCTAATTACCCTTTATTTTAACTTTAATAATCAATTTTAATCTACTAATATGTCCTTTAGTTAGGTTTAAGACTACACTCATTGGGTGAAGTTATAGAGCTTAAAATGTGCCTAAAACATGAAGGCAATAAAGCTCACGAGTAGCATCACGATCGTGGACATTCTCCTATGCCAAATGTGAGTCGAATTTATTTAATTTAAAGTGGCAATGTCCTTCATGGTCTTCCTCATGGTCGTGACCATTATCCTCACAATCAGGAGCATCCCAATCATAATCCTAAGCAATTTAAACTCAAGTGAATGAAGACAGCAGTGGCACTCACGGTCGTGGTCACATCTGTGACCAAGATTGTAAGCACCACCGGAATGTCTTGATAACTCTTGTAATGGTTATTTCAAAAATCCAATAACTATGAAACTGAAGTTCATGATCATGACACCTCCCCTCACAACCATGAGCACCATTTCTCCTATAAAAAGTGAAAGAAAAATTAAATGAAGATGGAGAAGTGTTGGGGGCATAAATCAAAGATCCAACAGCCATATTTTCATCCTCTATTATAAATACCTATCAAAAACACATTGAAGAGGTTAAGAAAGTTTGTTAGAAAATTCAATGATCAAATTTATTGTTTAGAAAACTTTTTGTATTAAAATTCCTTTGTAATTATTCTCTCAAAAAGAGTTAGGTTGTGTGTTAGAGTTAGGATTCTACTTCATCTATTTCTTGAGTTAAGTAAAGGGAAGTGAGGATCAACTTTAGTGGTTTGGTTTAAGTGTTATCCATTGAAAACAATTGGGTTTTTAGTTGTGGTTTAAGTTGAACAAAAAAAAACTCATTTGTGTGAAGGTTTGAGTTGAGCATTGAAAAACTATAGTAAAGGTTTGAGTTGAGCCTCAGAAAACTCTTGTGCAATCAATCTTGGAAATAAGATTAAAGTGGGTGATTGAAAATCCTAATTCGAGGATAAGTTAGGTGCAAATGTAGGATTGGTTATAATCTGAACTCCTTAAATTCTCTGTGTCAATTCTCCTTTTTATTGTTGTTCTTGTTTGTATTTATCCTTTCTTAAATCACTTCTTATTTTTCCATGAATTTTTTATATTCCCTCTAAATTTTTACTAGCCCTATTCACCCTCATTTTAGGGCATTTCACAGGGAAATAACTATAACACATAATAGCTCTACAATATGAAATGGCACACCTACACTAGAAAAAATCTGGAAACATCATAACACAACCATTATAAACTTGAAAATACAAGATTTGTACCCATAAGACAACCAAAACAGAAATTTACTTAAAATTTAAGTGAAAGAAATGCAGAATTTTAGCATCCAAATCACTTCCCTTTATGGAAATAGATGATTTCCAAGTAATTCAGACCAAAACATCAATAACTTCACAAACTAGTGGCAATTAAGCTCATTTTGACAGATCTATAAGTCTTGTGAAGAATCCTTCATATTTTGAATAGATCAAGCCAAAATTTCTTCAATATGAATACAAATCTCCATTTTAAGCATAAAAGGAGGCATAATTTGAAAATGCTTTCTTGAGATACATAGATTAGAGAAACTATCTATTTATTAGGTGATAAACCCTACTAAATATATATAATTATCAAGAGAAAGGATCATTGTTGGCCAAAGATGGCCAACAGCAGTCTAGAAAAATACCAAAACACAGAGAGTTTTATGAACTGAGAAAGACAAGAGTTCTTGGTAAAACTTAAAACTTGTAATTTTATAGATATAGTGGTTTATATTGAAAAAAAATGTATGAATATTTTAAAGGAATTTATATGTTAAAAGGAGTCTATTTTAATGTGGTTAATTTACATGTAAGTATTTAGTAGTGAATGTTGAATTATTGAAAGAGACACTTATCAAGTTTTGGACTTAGTGACTTTAGAACTCAGCATTATATATATATATAAGAAAATAAAAATAAATAAATAAATAAATATGAAAAAATAAATAAACAAATAAAAATAATAAAATAATAAAAAGTAAAAAAATAATAAAAAGTAAAAAAATATAAGTAAAAAATAAAAATATATATATGTATATATATGGGCAAATAAAAATATATATTAAATGTATGCATAATAAAATTAATAAATAATAAATAATTTTTATAAAAATTAAGAATTATAATAATATTTTAACAAACAAATATATTTAAAAATATTTTACAATAGGTAATTACAATGTTAATGTTTTACATAAAAATAATTATAAAAATTATTTTAAATGATAAATGATATTAATTTCTATTCTCATTCTTATTTTATAGTCAATCAAATATCTCATTTAAAATTTTATTTTCTTGTTTATTCCTTTCGATTTCAAAGTATGAATGAAACGTTTCTAAATTCGTATAATTGCCAAATAAATTGAACTTCAAATTTATCATAAATCTCTTTCATTTAAATATGGAATAATATGACAAAATTGACGAAACGGAAGCGGCCATTTGCTTTTTTTTTTTTTTTTTAAACACGTGAAATATGATATTTAAAAAAAAAAAAAAAAAAGTGGGCATGCCGGCCGCTGACAAAGGAATTTTATCAGATTGAAAAAAATTTGACAAAGCAAGTGAATATGCAGTCGGATACAAAAGGTCAATCTGTTCATCAGTTTTGACTTTCTGCTTTTTGTTTGCTTTTTTTTTTTTTCCAAGTCATAAGATTGACCAATATGCTTCAAATAATGAGCAATTATAATTCATTAACCAATTCTAGTCAAAATTTAGTTTCTGTTAAAATTTAATTATTATTAGATGGTGTTTTCCGTTAAAAAAAATTCAAAATTAATTAAATAAAATTTTAAATTCAAATTTTATATATAAAAATATATATTCAAAAAATATATATACTATTTATGACATATATTTAATTCGTACTCTAAAATAATTTAAATTTAAGTGGCTATCAACTGTTAGAGATATAAAATATAAAAATAAATAAATTATAGTTGCTACTATATTTATCTTTTTCAGATAGTATCACTTCTAATCCTTACATGTGGATAGAGGCAATTTTATTTGTGAAAATTTAAATATTATGCAACTGAAAGTCTGAAAGTATATTTTTATTTATATTTTATAAGAAAAACAGATAAAATCATACCATCAGTAAAATTTAAGTATATTTTAGAAAATATTATCAGCTTTTCACTATTATGAAGTTTCAAAATTTCATTTAAAAAAATTCAAAATTTCCATCTCTTTATATGTAATAATGACAATTATTATAGTGAAGTAACAATAATATATATAAAAGTAATGATTAAGAGTGCGTATCGGTAAGAGAGCTAATTTTAGACTGATTTTTTAAACTATCTCAAATTAGACTAAAAATTTGAATAAAGGACCCAGTTTGGGTGACCGAAAAATTCGGTAATGATGATTTGGTAAGTCGGTTGGGTTCTAATTAGGGTGGGCCAAAAAGATAAAAATTACAGACAATTTACAAAAATTTTCAATAAAAATATTTCAAATTTTCATTAATTATAAATCTATATTATTGTAATTATAAGAGTAATTTTTGTATTTTAAAAAATACATCTATATTTATTTTTTTGTTTCTTTTTCATTTTTCTATTTTTTTTATTATTTTACTAAAATTTTTAATGGTTTTTATTCTTCTCTTTTTATTTTTTTTATTTTTTTACTTTTTTATAAATTTTTATTTTATTCTTTTTTTTTATATTTTTCTTCTTCCCTTCTTTTTTCTTTTATTCTTTTTTATTTTTATTTTCTCTTTCTTTTTTTCTTTCCCTCTTTTTTTTATAAATTTTTATTTTATCTTTTTTCTTATTTTTAATTTTTGTACTTCTCTTTTTTTCTTTTTTTTTTTAAAAATATTTTCCTTAATTTATTTCTCTTTTTTTTATTAGTGAAGCATTAGCCAATATATTTTTTGAAATTTTATTTCATAAATTCCTCAAGTGGGTTATAAAAATATATAAAATGTAATGATCAAAATACAAGTAACTCACATGCAACAAATTTTATGTACATAATTGTTAACCATTTATATGATCAAACTCTTAATTTTGGACCTTAACAAACAATTTTAATTGTACTGATTTCAACTAAAAGTGTGTAGGAAGTTTATCTATCATGAAGTTTAATTATTAAATGATTGGAGACAGTGAAATACTCCTTGAAATAATATAAATATGCATTTTAATGAAGTATCTCAAACTATGAAATTCCACAATCTTTGAGAAACAATTACATACCAAAAATATACATTTTTGTATATACATTGGTTTGCTCACAAGCAACCTCACAACCTAAATTGATAAGTATGTTTTTAGACTAATTCAATCTCTAAGATTCAAGTAGACTTTTTGACATTTTTAGAGCTCTATAATGAGAAAATTATTGTAAAGACCCGAATTTTTAATTATTAATATTAAATGAGGATTATTAAGTTTAATTATAATTTTAATTAATTAGTGCTAATTATTATGAGATTAGTAATACTTGTGTAATTTTACTAAATGTTATTTTAATTAATTGTTAAAGAGAGTGTGTGTGTGTGTGTGTATATATATATATATATATATATATACCTTTGTTTTACCTCTTCTTCTTCTTCTCCTTCCTCTCCTTCCTTCCTCTTATGGACCTCACCACCCTAATCACCTACACAGCCACCTTCACTATGCCACCTCCTCCTCGCTGTGCCGCCACCGCCACCAGTAGGTCGTCGGCTCTTCCTCCTTATCTTCCTCTCCCGCCATTCTCTCTCTTTCTCTCCCTTTCCATTCTTCTTAACATCGTGGGACTCAAGGGCTTACCGGCACTGCCTTTGACCACCCCTTGGCTTGCTATTGGTCTCATTTGAATCTCCATCCTCTAGGCTTTAAAAGCCCTCCATCAATTTCAAGTTTCAACTCCAGTAAATCCCTCAATTTGAGAAATTCTAGTTTAGGTTTTTTATATTAATTTGTGAAATTGAGCTTGTATTCAATTGATTCATGTCAAATTGAGTTTAAATTAGTTAAATTGAGGTTGAGAGCTTTCATTTGATGTATGAATTGCAAATTTTCAAGGAAGTTGAATTTTGGGTCACTATTATGGGTCTCAATTACTGTTTACGATAATGTTCCGGATTCGGAATGTGAACATATTTTTATTAAATTCTATATATTATGTGGAGTATTCTTTGTAAAGGAAATTTTGTCAGATTAGTTTTAGAATTTAAGATATGAATTTTTTAAAGTTGATGTATAAATATGAATTTTTGTAAAAATTGTTATAAATTAGTAATTATTTAAGTTTACTTAAATTTATTAGTATTTATTCTGTTAGATAGATTTTTGAATAATAAAAGTATAAAAATAATTTTTGTAATTAAATTCTAAATTTTAGTTAATTAGTAGTAATTTTTGAAAAATAAGCAAATAATAAATTTATTTATTATTTTTAAATTGTAAATGAGTTATTTATGATTTTTATGGTATATTTTGATTATTTAAATAGTTTATGTGTAATTAATAGTGATTTTATTAAAAGAGGTTTAAACGGGGTTTTATGAGATTAACTATTTTTATTATTTATTTGGAAATAATTTTCCCTTATATTTTCGTTATATATAAATAAATTAATTTGCATTAGTTAACTAAGTTTTTATGAATTATTAATTATTTGAGATAATTTATATTATTTTTATATATATTGTGAATCTTGGATCTCGGTTAGGCATAAAATGCAGTGTGGGGCCCAACTCAAGTTGTTGAGCTTGTAATATCGATATCTGTTAAATTTCGAGTCTGTATAGCATTGAGTTTTAGATCGAGTCAACCTCATCATCTCATGATTTTATTAAATTTTGATGATTTTATGAATTTATTTATATAAGCATATTTTAAATAAATATTATTTATTTTAGAAAACTCCAGGACCAGAACTATAGCATTTGGGTAGCAAAGGACACGTCGCCTAGCACGCTCGACCTGTGAGTTGATTTTATGAAATGTTTGTTGTGAAATTTTAAATTATATTTTTATATGATTAAAATAATAAATAATTGATTATAAGAATTTATTTATATTGTCACATGCATGGTTTATATTGTCATATGCATGATTATTCCTTTACTTATCATGAACATGTATTGAAAAGATGCTTTATGGAATTTATTTCACTCTGATTTATTTATTTAAATGATTTGAAGAAAATGGTAGAATGTGCCACCTAGTGGGTGTCACCAGGACTGCATGTGCACCATTAATGATTATATATGGTCATTGATTGATATTGGGAGCCTTGGTTAAGCTTTGCTCTTTGGGAAAGAGTTGTAATATTATGGGTCGTGGTTGAGCTTACTCTCTAGGCAGAGGTATAATACTGGTTGAATCCTGGTCGAGCATGCTCTCTAGGTGTAAGTAATCATTTGGAATAAGAGACCAACTGTGGCAGGACCCTGGTCGAGCTTGCTCTCTAGGACCGACAGTCAATTGGATTAAATGAGCCAAGTGACTATTAGAATTTGATGGTCTAGGTGTTCTACCAAGTTTTCCACCTAAAAATATATTTATACGATTTCATATTAAAATTTATATTAAAGTGAATTGTGATTTTGAAAGGTATTTTATTTATTAAAAATATTTAAGAAAAGTAAATGATTTTAATATTTACATTGATATTGATTTTATTTTATTTTATTTTAAAATGGGTTTTGACAAAATGTTTTAAAACTAGCATGCATTTCATAAAATTGATTCACTCGACGAGGCTTGATTTCCCTCAATCTATTTTTTTCAGAACCTCACTGTTAGTTTTCCAGTAGTCATTGTCTGTGTTGGGTTTCTTCTTCACCGGCTACTTTATGTATGTTTGAATTGATTTTTGTATAATGTAATCAAATTCTAGATACCGCAGTAGTTATTTATCAAACTTCTAATATTGGTATTTATGATTATTGAGATACTGTTATATTGGAAGTATTGATTTATGTTATAAGTATTTCATATTGATATTAATGGATTTATATATGGTTTACTGTTATGAAATTATTATTAATTCGCAAAAAAAATCTTAAGGTTTACTATGGGTTTCAGATGCATTTTTGCATTTCACATTCCCTAGTGTCGGTCATGTACTTTTGGGTTTGGTTCATGATAATTATGTTCTTCACTTTTGAAGTAGACATCTTAAGCTTTTTGAATTGAGCTTACTTGTCAAAATCTGAGCTCATTTGGGTATGCAAATCTTGAGTTGAAATCGGCATATGCAGATTTCATTTTAGGTTGCACAACTCCTAGTATTTTAGTAATATCTTGAGCTGTAGAGGTTTAATTACAGTGATTCAAAGTGCTATGGAAAGATAAGACAATTATCTATAATTTTTATGAAGAAAGCTTAGGTTGATTCGATCATCTTAGATCCCGCTCACAAGCATTATCTCAATCAAACTCAACACAAGGACTAAATTGCACAAAAAGTTCAAATCCTGTCATGGTCCCAACCGGGACTAAGGCAAACCAATTTCTATAAAAACTAAATTTTTACAAAGATTAACTGATCTCGATCCAATGTCACGATCAAGGCAATGCTCGGGACAAGGATATCCCAATCAGGACCAATGCAAAAATTAAAATGCAATGGCTTGATATGGCTATTCAATCTCGTCCTTACCAAGACTGATGATATCTTGACCAAGACTTGAAAAATTGCAACTCAAAAGTCCAAATTTCATTTAAATGGACTTTGATTTTATTAGAAACAAAATTATTACTTCCAATAGTTATAATTGAATTGCTCAAGTATAAATATAACATCTGAAGATTATTTTGAGGTTAAGAAACTTTTTTATTCATTATATACTTTCAAGCATTCAATTAAACTCTCTAAACTTTTTCAAAATTCATTTTATTGTTGAATACTCTTATAAGAGTTGGTGAGTGTTAGAATAGAAAGTCTTATTCTTCTATTTTTTGGGGTTAAGAAAATAGGAAGTGAGATTACATTCTAAGAGAATTGGTTTAAGTGTTTAGCTATTAAAACACTTGTGAATTCGATTTTAGTGTGAGCCTTAAAAACACATATGAATCAGTTTTTGAGTGATCCTTGTAAAATTCAAGTTGTAAAAATAAATTTAGGAAAATAGATTATGGTGATTCAAAATCCACTTGGGGATAAGTTAAGTGGAGATGTAGGATTGTTGAGAATTTAAACTCCTTAAATTCTTGTATTCATTATTCTTCCTTCTCAACTTTCCTTTTAAATATTATTCAAATCTTTTTAATTTCTTATTATTATTTGATAGTCCTATTCACCCCCCCCCCTCTAGGACTCTTTCAATAATTGATTATTCAAGTTCTTATTGTGTAAAAGATGTAACATTCATTATAATTGAACAAACATGACTATTTTTAAAATGCGATAATAGAACTTTAGGTAAGGAAAATAAAATCATAATTTGAATTTCTAACGATTCTAGAATAGAATCAATTTTATCAATATATTTTAAGCACAAAAAGTATAATTTTAACATTTTTAAGATTTTAAGTATTCTAATGTGTTTGTAAAATATAAAATAATACCTTATAACTACAAATTGAAGAACTAATCCTGAAAAAGATCATAACCTAATTTAATAATGTGTTAGTAAATGAAAATGAAGATGGGTGTAGCTTATATAATAAAGCACTTGCTTAGCATGCGAGAGGTACAAGAATTGATATTGCACATCTCCATTCTTTTCTTAGGTAGCATGTATTTACTTTTGTTGCTTTTTGGTTTACTTTTAGTTTTTAATCTTGTATTAAAAGTACAAGGAAAGATGAATGTGCTTTTGGTGCTTCTAGTTCTGATTTAAGAGATGTTGCTGGTTGTGAAAATGTTGCTTATGATTCAGAGTTTGTTGAAACTTGTAAAAAGAGTGCTTATGATTTGGTGTTTGTTGAAATTATTAATGATGGTGATGAGTTAAAGGATTTCTTTAATTATGTAGCATGTATTTAATTTTGTTACTTTTTGGTTTACTTTTAGTTTTTGATCTTGTTTTAAAAGTGCAAGGAAAGGTGGATGTGCTTTTAGTGCTTCTAGTTTTAATTTAGGAGATGTTGCTAGTTGTGAAAGGGTGTTTATGATTCAGAGTTTGTTGAAACTGTTAGTGGTGGTGATGAGTTAAAGGATTTTGTTGGGGTATGTTTTGTTTTATTATTTTTGTACCGTTTTGATTTCTATTTGCCTTCTGATACTTTGTTTTGTGTTTTTTTAAAGGGTGATAAGCAATTGTTTGAGGATGTTGGTTTTAATACCAATATTAAAGATAGTTTTGTTAAAGATGGTGTTGATGGTGATGAAGTGTTGAAAGATTCTAATTTGGTGTGTTCTTTTTTTTATTATATTAATTTATGTTGGTTTTATTCTTTGTTTTTGGCTTCCAATTCATTTTTTGTATCCTTTTAGTTAATTTTTGGTTTGCAATTCATTTTTTCTATTTTAATTTTTTTTTGTTTTGAAAAATGTAAATGAGAATTTCGGTTCTATCCTATAATATTATGTATTTATTGCATAATATATAAGTGGCAATTGGTCAAATCCACATATCAATTGATAAGTTAAATTAAATAGACAATAATCATAAATTAGTTACAGGAGGAAGTTTAACATGTGTATACATTAAGTGATAAAAACAAATGACTAAGGTCAAATAAAAACAAAATAACCAAATACAACATATGTACACTAGTCACGTACACATCATAAAAAAATAAAAAATAAAAAAGATTAAAATAAAGCTATACAACACATCAACATATACACTAGCACAAGCATTAGCCCAAGTCCATATGCTACATGTTCTGTTAAATTGAATGAAACAATCTTTTGAATAATACCAAGAAAATAGGTATATGGAATTCATTAGATGCACTTATAGTTGTTCAAAGTTTGAATAGAACTAAACGGTTTTGCAAGCAAAATGCAGACTAGTGATACCAAAAGAACCTAAATCTAACTTGAGAACTTAATTGGAGACAATCTATGGATTAAATTACTCAAATTTTTTATTCACATTCTTTATGTAGAAAGAATGGACTCATTGATTGCTTTCACAAGTTTGAATCTCTCATTGAGCTTAGAATTAAACGAAGCATCATGCACTTGCCTTGAACTTTTAGTTCACTCAACTTAAAATTAGCAGGCAAGTGACAAAAACTAATATGTAAATTGCATAACACCAAGTTAAAATTAATAACTTGCATATAAACATTTATGTCTACGTCAATAAAACCAACGATACACCATTTATTTTAATTAAAACAACATTATCGGGCCATAAAGACCACTTAAATATGTGTACTAGTCATCAAATCCAATTTTTTCCCACTTCGGCCAACTATATGATCAAACAATACTTTTTATCTTTTTTTCTACAATAAAAAGGTGTGTTTATCATAGCTAACAAACGTTGTTTATTGTCATTTTCATATAGTATTTACATCCATCTTGTATATCAATTAATTTATAAAAAAAATTGAAAAAAATGAAGATCTAGCTGGGTTTAAGAATATATCTAGGTTTAATACTTTTTTAATAGATTGATTTAAGAAGAAATCTTGATTTGCTTGCATTCAATAATTGTATAAAATGACGAATTTAAATGAGAATGCTTACCTTTGATTTTTTTTTTATTGTTGTTGAATTTTTTCTTCTTTTCTTGGTTGTTGAAATCTTGATTTTAATTCTTTTTTTTTTTTTTGAAATTATGGTGATATTTGTTTTTATTGTTTTAATTTGAACAAGAGATTGATAAATGGTGGTTGATATGGGGAGGCAGAATTGAGATTGGTTTTACAAGAAATTAATGAAGGTTCATTTTTTAATAACATCAAGGATTTTTTTGTTGGATTTTTTAAGAATGATATTTGTGTTTTTTGGAGAAGAGAATGGATTCGATTTGATTTTTTGGAGAAGAAATCAATTTTTTGGTTTGTTGATATGATGTAGAGTGATTACAAGTGAGGGAAAAGGGTGAGGGATGTGTCTTTGGGCTAAAAGAGAGGGATTGGAGCTAAGGGAAGCGTGTTTTAAGTTGAGGGAGAAGATAGGGTATGCATGTAAATAAAATTTTCCAAAGGGGCACGTGTGTAAACTTAGAAAACTTGAGGTATTTTTAATGTTTTGCCTTTGTTTGAGGGTATTTATGAAAAAACCCCTAAAAATTACAAGCATAAAATATATGGGTTCTTACATAAATATACCAAGAACTAAAAAACTTTAAAAAATATTGATGACAAAAAAAAATTTCAAACTAACTTTTCCACTCTTCTTGTAATCCTTATTTTTAGGGTTATTTTTTTTTTAACGTTTTTTTCCTTTTTACTGATTTTTTCAATTTTTTTACTTTATACTTTTTTTTTCTCAACATTTTATTTGTTCTTTTTTAAACATTTTTTTTTGTTTTATATTGTTTTCATTTGTTTTTTTTTTCAATATTTTTTACTCAACAATTTTTCTAAAATTTTTTTTATTGTCTTCCTTTTTTTTTTCAATGTTTTTTTTGCTAAACATTTTTTTTTCAATTTTTATGATACTATTTTTTTTTCTCAATTTTTTTTGCTCAACATTTTTTTAAGGTATTGTCTTTATTTTATTCTCAATATTTTTTTTTGTCTCAATATTTTTTTATCTTAAGACTTTTTTTTTTCAAATGAATAATTATAAAAAAAATATCTTTCAATTGTTGATAAACCAAGCAATAAATAACTTCAAATATTGTAACAATTTTGTTTATTAAAATGTCTAATGACTTTTTTTTAAAAAAAATATTTCATACTTATTAATCATCAATATGTAACAAGTTTACAATCTTTATGATGCATTCGTAACATCAACAAAAAATCCGAAAAAAAAAATCAACAAACCAAAACAACTAGAAAAACAAAATAATAAAAATCAACAAAACTTTACAGTTGTTGATTGTTGTTGATTTTTAAATTATTTTTTATTATTAATAATAAAATTAAGATCATAAATAAAATTTTTAATTTTATTAGTATTAATGATAAAAATAATAATTTTTTTGACATATTTCATAATTTTTTTTTGGTTGTTACTTTTTTATTTTTGACAAACATAAACAAACAAAAAACAACAAAAACAATAAAAAATTGTAGTTATTGATCTTTGTTGATTTTTGTTGTTATTTGTTGTTTTTTCAATTTTTTCATCATTAATAATGAAATTAACACCATAAATATAATTTTTACTTTTATTAGTATCAATAATAAAAATAATAATTTATTTGATATATTTCATTTTTTTTATTATTTTTATTGAAAAAAATAATTATTGAATACTATGGATAATTTTAAGTTTAATTAGCTTAATTTTTATAGTCTAAATAATAATAAGTTTTAAAATTAAAAAAATATTATTTAGAATATAAAATTAGTTTGATTTCTAAATTCTAAATAATTATGAAAATAATTATTAAAAACTATGTATAATTTTAAGTTTAATTAGCTTAATTTTTATAGTCTAAATAATAATAAGTTTTAAAATTAAAAAAATATTATTTAGAATATAAAATTAAATTATTTAAAATATACAAATTAAATAAATACATACAATAAATCTCAATTAAAAATGCCTTAAAAATAATAAATAGGTAAAAAAATTACAGAAAAATAAAAAATGAAAAGTGAAAAAAAAGTGGAAAACGCCAAAAATAAGAAATGAAAATACAGAGCAAAAAGTGGACAAAGTTGAAAAAAACAAAAATGAAAGAACAAAAAAGGAGTAGGCCGCGAATGAAATGATGGCCTTTTTTACTAGACATTGGATGAAATTTCCTCTAAAAATATCGTTTTTAACATCATGATGGTCAAGCTCATACGTTCTACAGAAATAATAATTTACCAAAAAGGGCTTAGTACTACTACTAGCACTTAGGCCATCTCTAGCAATAAATATCAAAATGCAATAAATTTTATTTCATTTTTAACTCAAAAAAAATATTTTTCATGTATTTCTATCCAATACTAATATTATATTATTTAAACATTTTATATATTATTTCCATAATTCAAATAAGATTTTAAATTTGATCACATGTGGCATATAGTCAAAGATTTTAAAAAATTTAAAGATAACAGGTAAACTTTGAGACAACCGAATAAGATTGTAAATGAATCATCAGAATCTGAGACTCATACTCCTAATTTTGCAGTTCTAGCATCTCTTGGGTTTTTAGGATTTTTAATCAATTTGGATGCGTCTGATATAGGTGATTTTTCAACTGGATGTCCCTTTAGGATAAAAAAAAGTCAAATCGAATAGAAGAAATGAGGAATTGGATTAAAAAATGGCTGAAAAAATGGATCTTACTCTGGAAGAAAATCAACCGGTTATTGATATGCTAAAAAGGCTAACACCAATCAACACCTCTTACATTAAATGATTTTGGTGAATTTTTAAATGACATTGGTAGATCTCGCTCTGATATATTAGAATTTGAATAACTTAAACTTCATCATTGCCCATCACATAATCATTCAATAATATTAGCATCAACAAAAAAAATGCCATCAAAGAAATTTTAACCAGCACATTCATGGAATCAAAATAACTTAGGTGAAAGTTTTGTCATTGTCACATCAAATAATCATATAACAATAATACTAGCACATTAAAATTAAAATGTAAAAAAGCAAAGCAAAAATGATAATGAATATAGGAGATTGCCTAATCAACTTTAATCTCCATCAAAATTTTCCTTAAAAAAATATCTAGCTTTAGACAACATTTCAAAATATTAAAGTTGCAAATTTTCTCAGTTCAAAAAAAAACAGTAGCAAATTTTCTAAAATAACAAAGTTGTAAAATGTAATGTAGCTATTTGTTCTATGGCTAAAAAAAAATGTAGCTATTTGTCCCTCAGGTTCCTGGGTCTTGTGCATTAGTATACCTTTAAAAATTTATGTTTAGGATACAAGTGAAATATGTACTTCGCTTTGGTTTAAAAAAAAATCTGTAATTCACTGAAATAAAAAAAATTATTACATTAATAAAAAATTAATGAGGAAAATCCTAAGGAGCCTTCCTAAGTTTTATACATTTTCCAACCCTCAAATATATTTAAATATAAATTAATACTTGTAGTTTAAGTATTTCAGTATCATTAATTTATGATTTTTTTTTTTTTGAAATCTCAGTATTCTATTTTATATTTATAACATTTAAGTAATCAAATTGTAATACATTTATTGATAAAACCCATATTGAAATCTTTAAACTTATCGACTTTTTGTTTTTAGATTCTTAAAGTTTCATTTTATATATTTAGACCTTTAAACTTTACGGATTTGAAGTTTTAAACCTTTATATCAATTTTTAACATAAATTATTTCATTTTAGTTCCTAAAGTTTTATATTTTTAACATTCATACCATTTTTTAACACTTATATCACTTTTAAAAAATTTTCACAGGTAAAAAATAAATTTACTTATTTTAATTTCTAATATTTTAAATTATTATATATATATTTAAATAATTTTAAATTTTAAAAATAAACAAACAAATTAATGCTATTATGCTAAATTTTTAAAAAAATTATAATAATACTGTTGTTTTTAACAATATTTAAAATTATTGTGAATAAATTTTTATAATATAATTTTTTTTACATGTACCTAAAAGCATGACAAAAAAATTGAAAGTTAAAATAATAGTTATAAAAAGTTTGAATTTGTTGAAAAATCTATTACCATTTTTTGCTAATGTACATATATGTATTAATATCTACTATTTATAAAAGTTATATTATAAAAAATAATTCACAATAATTTAATTAAAATTTTGTACAAAAAAGTAAAAAATGGACTAAAAATTTAGATTTAAATTTTGCAGAATTATAAAATATTTTTTTATCATAATCTATTTTAATTATGATATTTTTTTTCATCATAATATTTTATTTTGAACATATAATGTTTTATTTTGAAAAATAGTAATTTTATTATAATTTTTTATTTTAATATTAACTTATTTATTTATTTTTAAAATTTAAAATTATTTAAAAATATATATAAATTTATGTTTTTAATTTAAAATATTAAAAATTAAAATAAGTAAATTTATTTTTCACTGATAAAAAAATATTAAAAGTAATATAAGTGTTAAAAGATAAAAAAAATAGTATGAATGTTAGAAATATAACTTTAAGGACTAAAAGAAAATAATTTTTATTAAAAAATTAATAAAAGGATTTAAAATTTCAAATATGTAAAATTCAAATGTCTAAATATATAAAATAAAATTTTACGAGTTTAAAGCTAAAAAATCGATAAATTTAAGGAGCTCAATATAAATTTTGCCATAATTTATTACAATTTTACTACTATGAGAGATTAGGCTAAATTTAATGGACTATAGATAATAAAAATAAATGACAAGTACAAAAAAGGTCTACCTAATGGACGTTTTGTAATTATTGGTCAATTTTTTTTTTTAATATTTAAGAATATTTCTAAACATAAATACCCCTGTTATTTCTGTACAGATTCTAACAAGAGACAAACTGTAAAAAAACAAAAAGATATTACAGACTGCAGCACCACAACCACTAAGATCCTTGATAATAGGCATGTCATGACCACAAAGACCTTTTTTTTTTTAGATCAGAAACAAGCTAATATTTATTGTTTTTTTTTTTTTTTGAAAAAAAATATACTGATCTATATTTAGTTCTGAAGAATCTGACATATGTTCATAGATCAAATTGGCAAACTCTACATGAAACTGAATTTGGATGATGTGAATACTACATTCCAAGATAAAATAACAAGAGTGAACAAATTCATCTGCTGCTCACTTTCTTAAGGCTCTAGAAAAAAATCATAGAGCAAAAGGCGGAGACTGCACAGAATCATACCTTCGCATCCTTCATTTTCTGCTTCATCTTATCTCACAAAATCAAGAGCCCCATACTTCATTTCAGATGGCAATGGAGGGTCCATGCTCCTTCAAAATGAAACAAAAAACCTCCGTCTAATTTTCCAAATACTACTGCATTTCTGAATCCTCAGGCACTGTTGATAATTTTTCATCTTCCACAAATGATGGATTAAGAAACTTTGCGACAAATGCCCACATCTTATAGACATCCTCAAAATTTGTCAGAAATCCAAGAGATGCAGTGACAACCTCCACTCGGTAAAACACATTTTTACCATCTTGGCGGGCACTAGACATTGGCTTGCATAATGCAGTATCTTCAAGATCCAATCCCCCACCACGTTGTTTTGGGCTGTCTACTATCTTTACATGGTTCAGAATGCCAACACCTAGAGATATACCATTTTTATCGGCCAACTTCTGAACAACTTCTGGATGAATTAGTTTTCCTCCATTGTACTGTCTCACATTGAAAGCTATAGCAGCACCTCTTTCATATTTGATTTTAGGGCCATATATCTGCACGACATGCACACCAGCTCCATCAGAGGAAGGAAAACGAAGTTGCAGTAGGGAGGTAACAAGCCAGTTGATGAGATAACGAAGTCTAAGGGTAGTTTTGTTTAGTCCCAAAAGATTGATGTGATCCAGATGCCGACAAATTATCTCTGGTTCTCTCCTTCCCCACTCTTGTTCATCATCAAACTCCCCATCACTCATGGACTCCTCATCACCGAAAGTGGTTAAAGATGTTTCCCCATGCTCCAAGTGACTAACGTTCTCCCTGCAGTTGTCTTCCATGCTGAAAGATACCCTTCGACTTGTGCCAGCAACTCGATCTCTCTCTTCCAAACCGAAGAACCTACCTCTTTCCCTCCTCCCCAACAATCTAAAATCACCTTCTGTCTCCCTCCTTATAGCACTTTCTTTAGCTTGGCTAATTTCAGATGTTGAGACACCTTCACGGTTATAATGCCGACCATCAGAAATGCATTTCTCAGGTCTAAAATCGTTTGTAGATCTTAATAACTTTGAGTCGCCCAGTATTGACCTGCCCCTATCCTCAATACCCTTTTCAATCTTCCTACCACACTCTGAATTGACATGTTGTTCTCCATTGCTGAGGGTATGTTCAGCTTCGGTAAATTGTTCCTCTTCAGGGATTCCCTTGGCATGGTCAAGCTCCTGTGACATTGATAATACAGCTGCATCAAAAGACAAAACGGTATCTTCATGGGTTTTGAGATGATCATCATCATATATTGGACTCCTAAACATTCTTGATGCTGGCCTTGTTTTATGATTCCTCTTCCATGGAAACAAGTAAGGTGGTAACGGAGAACCAGTCTTCTGTTTGATAAATTGCCCAGAATGATCAGATCCTAATGGACTCTGACCCAAATCAATCCAATATGAATTATCAGATGAATCATCCTCACTGAAGATTGGACTTCTCATAACCTCCCCAATTGAAATGCTCTCAACTTCCTCAAATATGGTGCTTCCCCCATCCCTATCTGAGCTGTTATCATTTTCCATCTCAGTTTCAAAGGTATCCCTGACCTGGTTGGAAGTGAATACACCGGAAAAGGCAGGCAACTGTGAACCCTCACGTGTTTCTGGTGCTGTTTCTGGATCACCATTCATGGCATCATCCTCCAGTCCAGGAAAAACATCAAGACCATCCACAGAATCACCCAAATACTGAGGTAAAACAGGAAGAATCCTCACCATTCCTGACCCAGTACGGCCACTCTCACTTTGCAGGCTTGCCATAACAGACTTCTTGATCAATAGACATCCAAAACCAGTTGGGTCAGAGCCAAACACTCTATAGAATGATGTGATAATAAAATCTGGCCTAAACAAGGAAAGCCCTAGGGAATCCATATCCTTGGGACCTAATGCACCAGCATCTAACAGCACATGCCAATTATTTTGCTGAGCAAGTGCCATCCACTGGTAAGAATACTTGGCCCCAGTTACTCTAGAATGAACAGGAAACACGAAAAGCCCGGCAGCAGAATCCTTCTTCCTCTTCTTCTTATTAGAAATCTGCTTCCTCAGCTCGGCAGAGCACAGTTTTAATGTAGGCCACTTAAACCAAGCACTATAAATCTTAGCACCCTTCTCCTTAGCGCATTGAGCCATCCAATTAACAGACTGACTCTCGTGATCAAACATGGTCAACAGCTTCTTATTTGTATGAAATGGATAAGACTCAGCAAGCAATCTAAACGCAGACCCTCTACTAACAGTAAAAACAAGGCCATATTCATTTTCAGGAATGTTCAAATAGTCAACTATCTTGCTCTTTATATCATGCTCTGTAGTACCAACTTCAGCACCGCCATAGAGAGCATGATTACTCAAATTTGCAGTAATTTCATGTAAAGTAAATGCAGATGATTCCCAGTACTGCTGAGTTTGTAGATAAGAAAACAGCCCAAAGCCACAGTAATCAAGGCATACCTTTGAAAAGAGCTCCGATAGCTGCCCATACTCTGAAACTCTCAACTGATCAATCTTTTCTGTGGATTCAAACTTAGGGTACATAGTGAGAAACTTAGAGAAGGCATCATTGAGGTCAGGTATTGAGTCCTCAGTGCAAAATATTCTCTCTGCAGCTAGGGCAGTAGCACGCAAGAACTCTTTCTGGGCATGAAGCCTAGCAAGAGATCTTGACCTCCCAATGGCATTTCTTTCCTGATTTGGAGACGACTCGGCAGCATCAATGTCTTTAGATTTTACAAGTGACCCATCTTCAGATGCTTCCTCAAGAGCCTCCCTGAGCTTATTCTCCTGCAACTGACGGAGCACAGTTGGGCCCGAGCCAGAACCGTCTTTTCTTCTGTCCTTCTTGTCCATCATTAAAGAAGCACAGTGAGTTATTGTCTTCCATATTAAGAGATGCATGAAGACCGCTTCTTCCTGTTCTTGCTCTCGCTCTCGCACACAACCAAAGAAACAAGAACAGCTACCCAATTTCAAATTCAAAAGCCAAAAAAAAATCCCTTGTCAAGAGGAGAAGCAGAGCGACATCACAGACTTTGGTTCTTCAGAAAAAAAAAAAAAAAAACCCAATTCGCTACTCCCCATAACATTTCACGATCTCGGTATTCCAGATCGCCGGTCGTTAGCGCTCCAGATCGCGACGGTGGGTCGCCAAAAATATAGATCCGCAGGCTTTCTTCACAGCAAGGCAAGGCAAGGCAAGAACCCAACAAAATAACAGGGAAAGACGAGAAAATAGTCGAGGAAGCAGAAGACGAAAACAAAAAATAGCGATGCTGTATATTTAGGAAAGTCTACTGCTCTCTCTTGGAGGTGACCGGTGACCACAAATAAAGCTGTTCCAGAAGTTAGCTCTGCCTGCGTGTGGCTTTTCCCTTTGAAATAAAACTCGATTTGATCCCTGAACTTTTTTTGAAGGTCAATGTAGCTCCTTCTGACTTTTTCAATAATTAAGAAAACAAAAATTATGCCAAAAAATGGTCTACATCTAAGATAATCATATTAATATTTAAAAATTAATAAAAGAACTACAAAATTTTTTAAATTACAAGCTAAGATGTGCTCAAGTTCAACTATTTATTTTATTAGATTTAGTATCTTTTGATACTTTAAGTTTAATATAAGAGGCAAACCATTTATCATAACACTAAAATATTTCTTTATTAATGTATGTGTTAAAAAAATCATAATCACATCTTGAAGTTGAATAGTATTTTTTTTATATATATATATACACACATTTTTAATGAGATTCCAAACAATGAACAAAATTAAACAATAATATTCCAAGTTGATCTTCTCATTTATAAATATAATGAAGCTTTTGTTTTCTGTTTTATTATATCTCATGGTGATGAGCATTGACCTTCTCCAAATATTGGTAAGCTCAAAAAACACCTACCACCTACTCCTAAAAACAAGATCACATTTGGCCCAGTCTTAGTAAATAGCCAACCACCATGAAACTTGATGGACTTTAGCTGACAATGTCTATTTAATATAAAAATAAATAATTCTCATATAATATGCAAATCTCCCTATAATTAGAGGGAGAGAAGGTTTGGACTTTAGTTGGACAGAATACATCTTTTAGCTGATTATTTGACTTCACCCAAGCTTTTTTTTTTTTTTTTTTCTTTTCCCTTAGTGGGTCCCATACAGCACATACATTATATAAAAATATTATACCGTAAAAATAGGACAAATTATTAACTAAAAATTTGATCAATACACTATTTTCAACACTTTATTATGCAAAAAAGAGATTTCTCTTCTTTTCCTCTCATTGCACACAGTTTACTAATTTTGTATATTTTCAATATCTTTGTTCTACAGGGGATGATTACTGGTTTCAACCGGTAATTGTCTCTCACTTCTATATATTTTACTACTTGTTTTGTTCTTCTCATAGACTATAGCTATAATAATGGAGATAGCTATCAATATGTTGTTGTTAATAGTCTTTTTATGTAAATAGATTTCTACTCTCCGATATGCTTTTTACCTACAACAAGGGAAGATAATCTCATATCTAATGGAAACCCTCGTTTGAAGCTGCTTTTCCTTTGCCTGAACACTAGGCCTAGCTTCGGGCTGCCCGATTCGAAATTGATTCAATCAAAATTAGATTGAACTGACTTTAAACTATAGAAAGATCAGTTTATAATCGATTTTTCCTTAGATGGAATCATAAACTGACAGTTTCAAATCGGTATTTTCAATATATATATTGAAATATATATATTGAAAATACCGATTTGAAACTGTCAGTTTATGATTCCATCTAAGAAAAAACCGATTATATATATATATATATTGTAAAATTTTTTATTGCAACCAATATTATTTACAAACTAAATAAAATAATTTATTTTTATTTTTTTGAATTTTTTATCAAAAATTAATTAATCAATTTATTTTAAATAAACTAGTCAAAATAAAGTATATTTTTTATTTTTAATATTTTATTTTTAACTAAAAAATAACTTATTAAAATGTCATAATAAATTTTTATTTCACCTTTATACCATTAAAAAATTGATACCAAATCGAATCGATTCAAACTAAAACTAATATGTTTGAACTAAAATTGGCCAATTTGATCCAAAACCGGCTCTATTCCTAATTCCAATATGGTTCCATTAACTTTGAAACCGTAAATTGCCGGTTTATGAACTGGAATTAGTGATTCATTAACCGTGGCCAGGCCTACTAAGCACAATCTCCATGTCTCGTCCATGGTCTCATCAGTTCAAGAGGATCCAGTTACATGCAGTACATCAATATATTGTTCTTTGTGCTGCTGCTGCCGCCGCCGCCGCTTATACATCCAAAAGGCCACCTTTGTTTCACTTGCAAGTTTGGATTGAAGATGACCATCAGGACGCTGTTTGTCAAGTTACCGCCGATGCTATACGGCTATGATTCTATTCTCTTCAACATGCTAGGGTTACAAACCAAAAATTGAAGGAAAATGATCATGGGGTTTATCTTAGACTTGGAATAATAAATGTAAATGTCTCTTTATGTATTGAATTTGATATAATATAATTTTCTTTTGTTCGAAAAAAGAAACACTATATTATTTTCAGTTAAATAAACATTATAATATTTTTTAAAAAATTATATGTTTTAGAGTAATTATCTTTCATATTTACTGGTGATTTAAAATTAAAACCTAAGTTTATGATATAAAATATTTTAAAATTTTCAAAAATTTATCCTTTTATCATCTACTTCATTTTGTAATCTTTTTATCCTGATTTCATTTTCTAACTTTTTTATAATTTGAAAAGTCTGGTTCCAAATTTTTTTTAAAATGTTCACATTATAAACTAAAAAATCACAATACTTTCACATTTTAAATTAAAAAGGAATAATAACATTTTTACTCCTATAACTTATATCATTTTTTCAATTCAATCCTATAAGTTTTTAAAAGTCTTCCCGTTAGTCAACCCTTAAAATTAAAATTTTCTTTTACATTTAGTCCTAAAACTTAAAAAATTTTTATATTTCAAATAAATAATTTTTATTTTTATTTATAATTTATTATATTATTTAATTTTCAAAATAACCATTTTTACTCAATAAAAATAATATCAAAAATAAAAAAAAAATTCTTTCTTAAATTATTAGTTGCATTAACAATGACAAATAAAATTAATCAAGTATTATTTTAATTATTTAAAATAAATAATTTTAATTAATATATTATTTAAGAATAATATTTTTTATATTTACATAATTCAATTAGTTTTTTCAACATTATAATTTATGTTAAATTTTAAATATCTATTGAATTCAATTATATTTGAATTATATATTTTCGAAAAAATATATATTTCTCTACATCATGCTATTTAATGAAAAAAAAATATATGTTTGGTTATTTAATTGCTCAAATATTTATCATAAAACAATCTATGTTAAGGAAGTATTTTTCAAAAAATTATCTATTTTAAATTCAATTGAGTTTAAAAATTATTTAAAACATAACGCAAATTATAACATTGTCAATATTGCTTGAGTTTTATCTATATAAAAAATTTATTTATTTATGATATATTAATTAAAATTATATATTTAAAAATATTTAAAATATTTAAGTAATTTTATTTAATGTTGCTTAATAAACTAGTAATTTAAGAAAAATACTTTTAATTTTTAATTTTTGATATTATTTTAGTAAGTTGTACAATTACTATGCAAGTTATAATAAAATAAATCATAAATAAACAATATTTATTTAAAATATAAAAAAATATATTTTTTTAAAAGTTTTAGAACTTTAATGTAAAAGAAAAGTTTAGTTTAAAGGTTAACTAATAGAAAATTGAGTTGACTAATGGGTAAGACTAACGGAAAACTTTTTAAAACATATTGAACTTGATTGTAAAGAAAATTATTTATAGAAATTAATTAAAAAACCGCTACAAGTTATAGGATTAAAAATGTTGTAATCCCAATTAAAAAAATATAAATTAATTTTCGTTTTTGTCCACATTTTTTCCGACATTTTTATATATTCATATACTTATAAGAAAATATTTGTTTATTTCTAGCATTTAAAAAATTAATCAACTTAAATTTAAAAAAATCAATTACCAACTATATATATATATATAATTCAAAATCATTAGATTAATTTTTATTTAATTATCATTAATAATTAATTCTTGTGTATTTATACATGTAATATATATAAGAAAAAAGTACATAAAAGTATTATATGGTTTAACACTTTTAGCAAGAGGCCTTGCAATTTTTTTTTTTGTACTTAAATGACATGTGGTATATTATCATTAGCACTTTCGTAACAAATTACGTAACGCCGTTAAGTAATTCTACCTATAAGATGAAGTGGCATGAATGTGGTGGATTACGTGTTATGACATCTATCAAATCATGCCACATCATCTGTCATATAGGACTACTTTAATGATGTTACTAACTTGTCATTAAAGTACTAATAGCAATATATTACAAGTCACCTAAATGTAAAAAAAAAAAATCATAAGGTGCATTTTCATATTTTTCTAGTGAATTTGATTGTCATTAAAAATTTAATTAAAAAGAAGTTAAAATTTTAAAAATATAAAAATTATAGCTGCTAGTTTAGATTAAATAGATAAAAATAATTAAATATGATAATTCTTCATGAAAAACTTTAAATGGAAGCTAATAAGAACCTCAAATAACTATCAACTACCACACAAAAAGATTAACTAAAAATATGGTGCACAGACATAAAGATAAGGATAATTAAATAATCTTATTTACATGGATAATAATAATTAAGTAATTACAAATGTAAATACAAATTACCAAAATTGTTAGAAACTGAAAAACTATCAATTGTACTTCAATAATTGCATCATTAAAACAACTCAAACAGTAATGGAAACTATGTAACTAATATTGTACCTTGTTGCAATAGGTGATTTTTTTATTTTAAATTAAATTATTTAAATTAATTTTTAAAGGTAGTCAAATTTACTAAGAAAAAATATAGATGATAATTTGTTTTCAAGAATCCTTAAATCCTGCAACCAAGCAATCAACGAGAGCAAGGTGAGTGGTGGGAAGAATCCTCACAAATATTATGATACCTAAGTTAGAGAGGATTATAGAGAGAGATTGTATGCTTAGAGAGATAAAGAGTATTGTGAATGAATGAAATAGAATGAGAGATGCAAGAGGTGTATATAAGGAAATATTGACTAAAACTTAAGAAGAATGAGGTTTGTTACTCTTGTAGGGTTACCATGATTAGAAGTTCTTGTCTCTTTAGGATATGAGGATCCTCTTCCTATTCGAGTATTTTCCTAATTAGGTATCATTCCTAATTTGGCCTTTTTCCTTTTTGGAGGATTATAAACCTCCTTTCCTTTATTTGGAGAACTTATAGTCCTTACTATAATAAGATTGTAAATATAGGGTATCAAAACTTACCCCCGAAAGTCTATTCGAATATTTATGTCTAAGATTTTGATGAAGTGTTGTACTGAATGGCAAGTGCCACCTATGAAATAATTAGACATATTGAATAACGGGTGCTCGAAGATAGTGGAATGTCTGAATTGATACTTAATGTTGATGAACAATTTGAGGTGGCCAACCTCAGTTGTTAGAGTTTAAATGCTTAATGTTATAAAATGAATTGATTCTTGGAGCCTTAGTGTTATGAAATGACTTGAGGGGGCTGGAATTAGATGCTCAGTGTTATAAAATGACTAGAGTTTTAGAACCTTAATGCTATGGAATGACTTAAGGGGTCCAGTTTTAGTCATTAGACTTAGATGCTCAGTGTTATGAAATGATCTAAGTCTCAGAACCTCAGTGTTATGAGACGACTTGAGGGCACCAACTTCAGTCACTGGACTTAGATGCTTGATGTTATGAAATGAATTGAGTCTTAGAACCTCAGTGTTATAGAACGACTTAAGGAGGCTAGCTTCAGTCATTAGACTTAGATACTAGGTGTTATAAAATGACCCAAGTCTTGGAACCTCATTGTTATAAAATGACCTGAAGGGGCCAACTTTAATCACTAGACTTATATGTTTGGTGTTATGAAACAACCTAAGTCTCGTAGGTTTAAAGACAACTGGTAGTAAGATATTTTGACTCTTTAACTTCATGTCTGTTGGTATTCTTTTTTATTTTGAATTGCAAAGCTATTGTATATGTTAATGTGCCAAAAGAGGAGACATTTTGGCTACCATAATCATAATTGCTCGGTAAATGGGCTTTTCTCTACCCTAAAATACCCTTGAGACTTGAAGAAATAAATTTGAATTTTATAAGGTTATTTGCTGGTATTCTAGAATCTTCCTCCTCCTTTAAAAGTGTATTTCACTTCCTTGATTTGCATCTTTTGCCTCCTTTGCTATCTTTCTGTTGCATTTTCAATGGTTATTTCCTTTTCCAATTTCTAGCGACATTCTATTAAAGGCTTTTCCTGTTCAAGGTGAAAATCTCACACTTTTTCTATATCTCTCTTGTTTTCCTTTTAACCTTATGGCCCCTCAAGAAGTAGTGAGTTCTGATTTATTTGAGCCTAGATTGACTTTCGACCAATTGAAAGGTTACTATATCAAATTTATTATACCGACCAATTATAAGCTTTTCTTGGTAGAGCCAAGTTTTAGGGCTTATTCCCCTTTGTTGGATATGGAGAAAATGGTAATTTACATAGATCAATTAGAAAGAGGTCTTAGATTTCCTTTGGATCCCTTTATCAAAGCTTTTTTTAATCTATTCAATATTAACCCTAGGTAACTTCATCCGAATAGCTACCAAATTCTTATAGGTTTTATAAAAACTATGCATAAAGATAATAAAGTGTCGAACCTATACTTGTTTAGATATATGTATAGCCTATCAAAGAAGAAAGAGGAGTTAACCTTCGCTCTATCGGTACTTTTTGGCTGTAGTATATTTCAGAAGCTTTTGGACATCAACAAGGCTTAGAGACATAGATTCTTCATAATCCAACATGAGTTAGACTTTGATGATGTCTAAAGGTTGTGGTCCAAAGAATGCCATAAAGTGAAACATCTGAGTAACCTTTCGCAAGAGGATATTAACTTTCTCATGCATTTGCTTATGACTACCATCATAGATAGCCCATTTGTGGTGGCTCTATCTCAAAGATATTGTTAAAGGGTTTATTTAAGCAATAATAATCAAAATTTCAATGAAGGTAATATTGATGATCTCTAAGTTACTTTTATAACTTCTTTTTCTTTTTATATTTATAGATGGCTGCAATTGATGATTTTCTTAAGGGAATATTAGATGAGGTGATTAAGGAACATGTTAGCGAGGTACCCGCTTTAGTGCATACTATTATAGTTATAATTGCTGATAAAGAGATAATTGATCTTCAGGTTGTTGAGTAAATGGTTAAGTCGAATCCAAGGGTTTCAAAGCAGAAGAGGTTTTGAACTTCCAAAGATGAATATGAGGAGTTAGGTATCAAGCATAGTATCCATGCTAAGTGACATTAGCTATTCGAATTTTTGAATTTGAGGAAGTGGATTAAAGAAAAGGTGAAGGCACCTTCAATCTCCAATAGCCATGTTCATAATCACTATGCTAAGTCTCTCTAGCTAGATAAGGACATGGAGAAGCTGAACTCAGTACTAAATCTTGTGGTCTATAATATTCTGGAGGTAGTAGATTTTATTTCTTAAAAATCTAATGATCTTTGAGTTGCAAGCACTTATTAATAATACTTTTTAAGATTATATGAGTTCTAATATAGGGGTAACTCTTTTCTTCATATATCTCTAATTCTATAAGCTCCTTTAGTTATTTTCTCTATAACTTGGTAGGGACCTTCCTAGTTTAGTTTGAGTTTGCCTATTCTGAAGCTTCCTTTGCCAATATTAACTAATTTTAGCACTAAGTCTCTAACTTTAAATTACTTTGGTCCAACATATTTGTTATAATATCCTATAATTCTTTGCTTTTAAGCTTCTGCTACAATAGATGCTTGTTCCCTTCTTTTTATGAGCCAATCCATGCATATCCAAGCATTAATATTGTTAACTTCTTAATCTAGCTCTTCTATTACCCAGTAATTATATTATCTAATATTCACTACTATTACTGTGTCCATTCTATTTGTTAGTCTGACAAGCATCTCTCCTATTAAAGTTTTAGGCGTGGTTCTATATGCCTAGATGACATTGTTAAGCTTCTCTACATAGTTTCCCTTATTCTCACCTAGCCTTTTCTTCAATCCCTACATGATGATTATGTTGGTGACTTCTGTTTGTCCATTTGTTTGAGGATGGGCTACTAAAGTAAATATGAGCTTTATATTAAGATATAAGCAAACCCCTTGAACTTCTTATTATCAAATTGCTTCCTATTATCCATTATTAGGGTATAGGGTACGCTAAATTTGCAGATGACCTCTTTCTAGAAAAGTATTATTTCCGAGCTTCTGTGATAATTGGGATAACTTCTACCTCAACCCATTTAGTAAAATGATCTATTGCCAAAATTAAGAATTTCTTCTGTGATGTTGAGACTGGAAACAGACCTAGGATGTCCATTCCCCATATTGCAAAAGGCCATGGGCTTCCAATTAGATGTTAAGTAGTGGAAGGTTTATGAGTTAGACAAGCAAACTGTTATCATTTATTTCATCATTGAACAAACTTGAGGGTATCTTTAGACATAGTAAGGTAATAATATCCTTATAGTAATACTTTTTCTAACTAATGAGTTTTAAGCTTCATGAGTTCCATATATCCCTTTATGGATTTCTCTTATTATATAGTTGTCTTCCTCTGGTGAGACACATTTTGACCATTGGTAAGATAAAGATCTTCTATATAGCTCTTCATTATACATGGAGTAATGTACAACTTTGATTTTTAACTTTTGAGCTTTGCGTTTGTCATGTGGTAGAGTTCCATGCTCCAAATATTGAATAATTAGTTTCATCCATTTGGCTATCTCTTGTGTACTCATAATTTTTATCTTTTTAATACTTTGCTTCATTAGTTCTTCGGTTAGCTCAAGTTCTTTGAATACTTGGTATCCTTCTGCCCTGATTTTGCCAATAAGTCTGCATTTATGTTTTTGCTTTTAGGAATTTGAAAGATTTCCTATTGTCCCCCTTCTTATTTAAGCTTGTTTAAGAGTTGTCTTACTTTTTCTGAATATTTGATCATGCTCGACTCTTTGATATAGTATATGCCTTTGAATTATTTAACTACCAGCTATAAATCAGAGTAGACTTTAAGATGCTCAGCTCTAACTTTTATCACTAGTTTAAGTTTTATGATTAATGCTTCATACTCAGCTGTGTTATTGGTAGTGTTATACTTGATTTGAATTGTATACTTGATCTTTATCTTTCTTGGTTTGATAAGCACAATTCTGGCTCTTGATTCATACGCTC
This sequence comes from Mallotus nudiflorus, assembly GCA_947683625.1. Classification (NCBI taxonomy): domain Eukaryota; kingdom Viridiplantae; phylum Streptophyta; class Magnoliopsida; order Malpighiales; family Euphorbiaceae; genus Mallotus; species Mallotus nudiflorus. Next base: position 1,408,124 of record CANTUR010000067.1, read on the forward strand.
CAGATGCCCTATTGATGTATAGCTTCCATCTGGATATAGTAGAGTGATTATATCTTTCATTGTCATTTCTTGTATAAAGTCTGCTAGAGCTTGAGCTTTGATTTGCTATCGAGTCTCATAATTGTTGTTAAATTCACCTAACTGTACTGACTATTAAACTAGACATTTGGAAGTCTCAAGTCTTTGGAGTATTTTCCTTAATAGGAAATTTGTTCTAATAATGATTGAGTGAGCCTGGAAGTATTTTCTAAGTTTCTGTGATGTATGAATGACCATTATGGTGAGTTCATCAAATTTAGGATATTGGACTTTTAAGCCTCTTAGCATTTTGCTAACATAATGTACTGGACTCTTCTTGCTTCCTTCCTCTCGAACCAATACTAAAGCAATAAATTCATGGCCAATTAAAAGATATAAGTACAAAGTTTCTTTAGGAATTAGCCTGTTGAGTAACGATGGTAAGGATAGGAACTTTTTGTTCTCATTAAATGTAGCTTGACACTCATTATTCCACTCAAATTTTTTAGTGCTCTTCGTATCTCAGAAAAGTGGTAGACATCTTTTTGCTGAGCAAGAGATGAATCATCCTAATGCTGTTATTTTTCCATTGAGTTTTTAAAGCTCATTTAATGTTTTTAGAGCTTTCATATTAAGGATGGCTTTCATCTTCTCTATGTTTGCTTCAATTCCTCTATGTTAGATAATAAAAGCTAAGAATTTTTTGGCTTTCACCCCAAAGACACACTTCTCCAGGTTTAGTTTAATATGGTATTAGTATACTAATTTTAAAATTTGATCAATATCTTTAGCGTGTTGCTCTGCATTTTAGCTTTTGATGATGATGTCATCCACATATATTTCCACATTCTTCCTAATATGATATTTGAAGATGTGATTCATTGGCCTTTAATAAGTTGCCCTTGTATTATTTAAGCTGAAGGGCATAACCTTGTAGTAATATAGTCCTTCATGGGTGATAAAAGATGATTTCTCATAATCTTCTTTTTTCATTGGGATTCAATGATATCCTTAAGCAACATCAATGAAGCTATATAAGCCGTGGTAGGTAGTTGAATCTATCAACTGATCAATTATTGGTAATTGATAACTTTCTTTAAGATATGCCTTATTCAAATAAGGGTAATAAACTCACATTCTATACTTGCCATTGAACTTTTTGACCAAAACTACATTGGCCACCTATTCTGGATGTGTGACTTCTCTGATGAATCCTACTTCCAGGGGTTTCTTCATTTCTTTAGTTATCACTTTTTATCTTTTATATAAAAAATTTCTCTTCTTCTATACCATATGTTTGGTGTCTAGGTTAGTGTTCAAGTTGTGGGAAGTGACTTGAGCATCTACCCTTATAATCTCATATGCTTTATATGCAAAAAATTTTGAGTATCCATTAAGAACCTTATTTATCCCTTATTTTACTCTATTTTCTAGCTCATTGCTAATCCTTACTAACTTTCCACTAGCTAGTTGAAGAGTCTAAACCTGATCAATTGGTTCTAGGTTGGCACATTATTTCTCTATTTCTAGAGAATTCAAAGGGAATGATTCCATCTGAGGTTTGACAACTACCTGATAACATTATTTGGCCATAGCTTGGTCTCCATGGATGGTTATCACTTGGTCTTCTTAGGGGATCTTCATGGTCAGTCACTTGATGCTTATAGCTGCATCAATTTCATATAGAATTGGCCTTCCGACGATGCCATTGTAGTTAAGAGGAAGGTCCACCACATTTAACAAAGATTTGATAGCTTTTAAATCTTTAGTTTCTCAGTTTCTGAACTTTGCCACTAGCTTGACTATTCCTATTGGTTAAATTATTCCCTTACAAAAACTTGTAATGTGATTTTGGATGATTTTAAAGTCAATGATAGAACTTCCCATTACCTGATAAGCCTTCTAAGATAATGCATTGACAGTGCTCCCATCATCAATTAAAAGTCTTTTCACTAGGTAATTATTGATGAAAGCATTTATAACTAGTGCATCAATATAAGGGTGCCATGCATGTCTTCCATCTTTAGGGCCAAATATGATAACTAGCCTTTGTTTAGTTATAGGGCATTCCTCCTTCTGAGTCCTTTTTGACATTCTCTTAATTATTGTTTCTCCTCTAACAATCATGTTAATGACTTCGGCTACCTTATTCTAGGCTTTCTTTTGATCTGGCTTATTTATATTATGATCTTTTATCTCTTAGTCTTTTCTAATATTATCTGTGATTTTCCTCAGCCTCCCATTTTGGATTAATTACTTAATCCCCTTTTAAGGTCCCTAAGGTCCCAACATCCATATGTATCATGCCTATAATCTTAATAGTATTAATAGTAGAATCTTCTATCCTTTATTCTTATCTTGGTTAGACTTATCCTCTTTACTGGAGGTATGTCCAACCTATTTTGTTTGATCCATATGAGGATTTCTGATATTGAAGCATATAAAGGTGTTTATCTTTCAGTCTCCCTTCTAAATCCTTCCATCAGATTTCTAAAGTTATTAAGAGGAGCTTTGGATCTTCTAGATTTCATTCTTTCATCTTTTTTGTAAAATGGTTTATCATCTTCTTAACGTAGCCTCTTATTATCGTCTAGTTTGACAAACTTTATAGCTATGGACATCACTTCAGAGAAAGTTCTAGGTTCTTTAGTCATGATTTTATCCTTGAGTTTTCCTAGCCAAGTTCCATCCTTCATTGCTTTGATGGTTACTTCATCACTGAGATTCTTAATTTGTATAGTGATCTTGTTGAATCTGTCCAGATATGTCACGACCCAAAACAGGGGCCATGACCGGCGCTAGGGAATGGGAATTCTTTCGAATCCGGAACCCGTAGCAAGCCTAAAAATAAAGTAAATTATGCAATAGTAATAGTAACAATATCAAATTTGCAGCGAAAATAAAAATCATAAATGTAATAATAACATTCTCATCAACTAGATTTAATTTAAATCTCAACTCATCACATATATATATAATCTCTTTAATACAAATCCAGTTTCAATATAATACATCTTTTTAAATAAAATACATGAAATCCAATACTTTAATTCACAACTACTGTTAGTGTCTAGATTATAATAAAAATAAGACTCAAGTAAATAGTTTACACAAAGAAGCCGGGGCGGAAGAAATCCGGTGTATCGACCTGTTACTGAGGTCTGAAGATGTTGACTCTCCTAAAAAATTATCACGGAGGGGAGTCAGACCTCACTGAGTGAATTACTATAATATAATACATACACACTAAATGACAATGCATACAATCAACAGTATATATATATCTAATATATATACAGGCAAATACACACAGATGCAATAAAATCATTTTTATATATATTTTATTGAAAATCATCTTTTATGAAGGATCACATAGAACCCTATGATATCTAAAACCTCAGATAGTGTTAGACAATACTCTAGCCACACAGGCTCACTTAACCCAAAGATATCCACTTAATCCATTTAGACAGTAGACTGGCCCCGAGACACTAAGTCAACCGAGCTCCAGCAGTCTGACTGCCAGTGTGATTGGCCCCAAGACACTTGGTCAACCGAGCTCCAGCAATCACACCTCCAAACCATATCTCACATATCTCAATAATCACATTCAATCAATATCCACAAATAAGTTAGTAATATAGCCTAAATACTATAGGCGTACCGGTACGTACTCGGTCCTAGTGCTGCCTACTAGGTAGCACGTTCTATTGATATCCTTCATTAATAAATATAAAACATTCATTCACAAATAAATGATGCATGAATTTAAATGAAATAACAATATAAATCATATATATACCGGAAATATACCAAAAGTAAACCAGGTATATTTCGAGTATATATACGCAAAATAAATCCAATTAAATTTCAATTTAAATTAGAAATATATTTAAAAACATTTTAAATATAATTTATTAACAAAACATGTATACAATTTATTATATACCAAAAATAAACTAAATATAAACTTAAGAAATAATCAAATTATTTATGCATATTTAATCAAAATAAAAGATGCATTTCTAAATCATGCATCCTAAGCATATATATATATAATAACAACTCACCTAGTGCGCTCCACGAGATGGATCCGACGGGCCTGGTCCACTAGCCCTCGGTCTCGGCGCAACTAAACAAGTAATAAATAACCGACATTAGAATAACCCTAACAGAAATCCTAGAATTTGATCTAGAATATTAAATATAGGAACAAAATTAGGGTTAGACCGGATATCACGTTTTACGAGAATTCTACCAAAAATCCGGCAGAACCTCCCCTGTAAAACGGACATCTCTCTACTCAAAAGAGTAGAGCTGACCCTGCAAGGAAATACACTTCGAAAAACTACACAAAGCGCAATCAAAATCCCACGGTCGGACTCCAAACTACAGTCCACCGACCGGGGTCCACAAACACAGAATAATTTTGAAAATACCAAAAATATCCTTAAAACCTAAAAATACATTTTATAAGTAGAAATTACATAATTAACCTTAAAACACTGTAAAAATCGATAAAAACTCATTTTATTAGAAAAACCGTATATTATATATATAATTAAAAATAATTCACGAAAAATAGTTTTAATTAGTTAAAAATACTAAATAATTTGTAGAAATCATTTTTATACCTTAAATAACTATTAAAACCAATTAAATTACATTTTTAACCAATTTAGGGTAAAATTATCAAAATACCCCTATATATAAAAATATACTTAAATTGCTTCAAAAATTCACCAAAAATTATACAATTATCCAAAATTAATTTTCTCAACATATTTATCAATAATATTAATAATTAAACTCAATTAACCAATTAAATTCAATTAAAAACATAATTAACCCTAATTTCTCAAAATCACATAAACTTCAATAATTCAAAATAAATACTTAGAAATTCATAAAAATTCCAAATAAATTCCTATAATTCATTTCAACACCTAATTTAACCATAAACCCCAATTTCATAATTTAAATAATTAATTTCCGAAAATTAGAAAATAATATTAAAATATTCAAAAATACCCAAAAATCCAAAAAATCTCCAAAAATTCCACAAAAATTCATACGTGTATATTAAGCTACTAGGAACAACATTTGTGAAGGGAGTTTTCATGAATCAATCAATTCGAAGCTCAAAAAAATCAAAAACCCTAATATGACTGAAATTGAAAATTCAAAACCTAAGCAATTCTAGACCATTTAAGCTCAAACCAAAGCTATAATCACACTCACCGGAGTTTAAGGAGAAGAAAGAGACCGACGGTGTCAAAAACGGTGGCCGGAATCATCATCGACGGCAAAGGGAAGAAGTTTCGGCCAAAAGGGGAAAACGGGGGCTAACCGACGTCGGGGAAGGGAGCTGGGGGCAGCGGAGCAGCTGGCTGAGGAAGGTGGAGCTCCTGGCGGCACACCGACGGTCGGGAATCGGAAGTTGCAGGCGGTGGTGAGGGGTGGTGGTCAGTTGCGCACGGGAAGAAGAAGAAAAAGAAGAAAAAGAAAGAAAAAGAAAGAAAAAGAAAAAGAAAAGAAGAAAAAATAAAAATAATAAAAATAATTTTAATAAAATATTTAGAAAAATTTACATCCACACACATAAAATTTAATATTTTAATAATTAAATAACAATAGATTAATAAATAAATAATAAAATATTAGGATAATATATTAAACCCTAATTAAATAAATATACACACACATAGGCTTTATTTAGTAATTTAAAAATGCGCATGAGTTCATGCAAGTCCGAAAATACATTTAAAATAATTAATATTAAAATATTTACGTGAAAATTTCCCCGAAAATGCAAGTCCCGGGAAAATTTTACGTAAAGCACTGTAAATAAGACACAGTAATTAAAATAGATTTTAAATACATATCAACTCGTGAAAATATCGTAATATATATTCAAAAATTATTAACACTGCATATCCCGGTACAGTATAAAAATATTTTAAAAACACGGGATATTACTAGATAACTCCTTAGAGACTCAATAGCCTCCTCTTTGCACATCTAGAAGTCATTAATGCTTTTGGCCAAAGGGACATTGGTGATAAATCAAGTCTAAAATTTTTCAACCAACTCCTCAAAGGATGAGATTGAATTCTTTAGTAGCCAGTAAAACCATTTATAGGCTATTTTTATGAGCTTGTTGGGAAAGACTAGGCACAATATTTCATTAATCACATTCTTTAACATCATTTTAGTTCTAAATGATGATATGTGATTGACCAAATCTCGGGTGCCATTATATTGATCCAGGTTAGGTAGTCTGAACTTGGTTGGAATCTCTATCTGAATAATTATGCTTACAAAGGGTGTCGTTCCTTTAAGGACATATTATTTTCCTTTTTTTTTGTCTTGTTTGAGCTTTTTGGATGGCCTTTTAGAATTTCTAAGATAATATAGAATCATGTAGTGTTGGGATACTAGATTCAGCCTCCTGATCTTTATTGCCTCTATCACAACCTTCTTTTATGCTTTGAGTTACAGTTGGAGGTACCACTGTGTTGTTCTCCAAATTTACTCTCCAAGATTATTGCTTTAAGTTAAAGCATTCAGTTGTTGCTACATCAAGTTCATTTGAGCCTAGATATTATTAATTATAACTTCTTTGTATAGCAGAGGTAAGTTAGGTACTTGGGTAATGGTATTTAGGTAAGGTGTATTTATAACAGGAAATTCTGGTAGGCTTGGAAAGGGTACATAAGGTATAGGTTTGCTTGCATGTGACAAAGGAGCATAGTAAGGGAATGTCGTGTCCATTGGATTTGCTCAATTCTGAGCATTAGTTGGGGGGCATGTATAGATCAATAGGGAGAGCATGGGACGAAGGTCTTGCTTATTGAATTAAGATTATCGGGTTAGGTTGAATAGATGGGGTTATGGTTTGAGGTGATGGAGGTGGGCTAGATGCCACAGGTGTTGTTAAAAAGCTTTTTAACTCAGTAGATGATAATGGCTTTGATTCAAAGATTCCCACAAATGACACCACTTGATAACTTATTTTTGGCAGTCATTGAATCCTACAAGTAACTAATCAATGAGAGTAAAGTGAGTGGTGGGGAAGATCCCTATAAACACTTTAATGCCTAAGTTAGAGAGGGTTGTAAAGAGAGAATGTATGCTTAGAAAGATAAAAAGTGTTATGAATGAATGGAATAGAATGAGAGATGTGAAAGGTATATATAGGTCAAAATTTTGACTCAAACCAAAAAGAAATGTGATTCCTCAGTCTTGTAGAATTACCATGATTAGAAGTTCTTATCTCTTTAGGATATGAGAATCCTCTTCCTATTTGAGTATCTTCCCAATTAGGCTTCCTTCCTAATTGGGCCTTCTTCCTTTTTAGAGGATTATAAACCTTTTTTCCTTTATTTGAAGGACTTATAGTCCTTGCTAGAATAGGATTATGAATATGGGGTATCAACATAAAAGTACCCTATAATTTTTTTATTTTATACTTAAGTCAGCACTTTAATAACAGATTAGTAATACTGTTAAGTAATCATATGTGATAGATGACATGACATGAAATGCCACATCATTTGCTAAGTTCATGCCATATCATATGCCATATAGGATTGCTTAACGGTGTTACGTAATTTGTCAATGACAACATATCATAGGTCATTTAAGTGCAAATAAGAAAATCATAAGCTCTTCACGCTAAAAGTGCCAAATCACATGTTTTTTTTGTGTACTTTTTCCTATATATAAACTAGTGTCTTTACCTACACAATGTGTGAGAATATGTTATTATTTTTTAATTGAATGAAATAATATAACATTTTTTATATTTTTATAAAATTTTAGTTGAAATTATTACATGTTCACTATGTGTTTATTACAATTTTATAATAAAAATGTTGCACAAGAAATTTTACTATCTATTTTTAAATACTTTATATTGGATAAATATTATAAAAATAATGAGAAAGAAACTTTTAAAGCTACCATAACTATATATTATTAATCTATTTGTAAAAAATTAGTAATATATAAATTTCAATGATGTAAGACACATTTTCCATTAGTAATCAATAATGATAAATGGTGCAAATAGATATCATCAAAATTAATTTATATTATAAAATTAATTTTCTTAAAAGAATAAGAAACACATAGAATGTAGCAATAATTTTCAATTTTGTTTGATTGGTCGTGTAGATAGTCATTTTAAATTTATGAATATTAAAATTAATAAGATGAATAATATATAAAACTTTTAATGTATTATTATTCATATTTATAATAAATTTTATTATTTAGATATTCACTAACAATATATAAATAATTTATGTTCTTGTTTTTTCATAAGATTATTGACATATATTTAAAAAAATTCATCAATTTTAATCATTAATTTAAAAATTTATTGTTAATTAACCGTTAAAATTAAATTGATGAGTAAAATTTTATTATTAAACTGTTAGAATTAATTTTAAAAATATAATTAATGAATTTTGCATATGAATATCAGTTGATTCTAAAGTTTTTAAAATTTTTAAGTCTTAACATTTTTTAAAATTCTTCAAAAATTTAAAAAAAGTTATAATTTTTTCTAAAAATAATTATGTAGGCTTAAATTTTTTTAAAACTTTATAGTTAAGTAATACATTTTTTCTTTAAAAAATTATCAATTTTATTTATTAGTCTAAATAAATTTTAATTAGTTAATCATTAAAATTAAAATTTATTGGATTTATCGAATTTAATTGTAATTTTTTTTAAGATTATGTCCAATATGATATAATTTTATAATAAAAGTTCCTATTAGGACAAAAAAATTAAGGTCAAAGGGTATAGTTGAGGGTCTATTTTGACCCTTTGGTCCATTATAAAAATAGAGATAATGGTACAAAAATAAAAAAGAAAAGGAATCTCTTTATGCCAAATATGGTGATTAACTAAAAAAATATAAATCAAATATTTCAAATGAAAATTATAAATTTCAAATTGTATAAATACAAAAAAATTGCAACAAAACTGTTGTTGCCGACATTAAAATGTCAAGTACAATGGTTACTTAAGAGAGTGAAATGAGTGCTAACAATTATAATGAAATAAAACTTGAAGATGGAAAATTATTGTTGATAGATGGTCTAACAATAGCCAAATGAAGTAGGTGAGAGAGATTTACTCTAGAGGGAAAAATCTTTAAAAATTGATAAAGGAAAATAGGAAAAGGGGTTACTGCAAGCAAGCATGCCCATCCAAATGACAACCATTAGTTGGAACTATCATGAATTGGACAACCCATGTACAGTCTATAAACTACAAGATCTTGTGTCAAAAAAATAGCTCAAATTTGTATTCTTAATGGAAACTATGTCCAATCGTTCTAAGATTAACAACACTCGTGTGAAGATAGGGTTTGATGGTGCTTTTGTAAAGGAAGTTATGGGCATAAGGGTGGTATTACTTTATTATGTAAGGATAAAAAACTATGTTCATCTGATTAGCTCATTTAACTACCATATTGATGTAGAAGTCCACCTTTAAAATATGTGTGAGTGGTAGTTTATTAAAATTTATAGTTTTCATAAGTGTAATAGAAGACAAGATTCCTTAGATTTGCATTGATTGTTGAGCCAAAATCTCCTCTTCCCTTGTGCATTATCGAGGATTTTAATGATTTATTGGCCTACTCAGAAAAGAGAGGCAATAAGCATTCAAATAGGCTGATTCAAAGCTTTTGTTCTACTTTGAATGCATGTAATTTAGTTGACTTAGGTATGATTGGACAACTTTATACTTGGGAGCAAGGAAGAGGTTCAGACCATTGGATTAAGGAAAGATTAAACAGAGGTTTAGCTTTATCTATAATCTGATTACCTACACTTTATGCCATATAACTTTTTTACTTCAATTTTTATTTAAAGGGAGGTTCAATAGAAGTTGCAGATTCAAGTTTAAAAATTTATGGCTCTAAGAGACTCATTATAAAAAGGTAGTGGAATAAAGCTGGGTTAACAATGTAGGGCTCTCAATACTCATGAAATATCTACATATGGCCAAGACCTCAGAATGTGGGGTAAAAAGTTGAATAACTATTTAAATGAAAATAATTATAATTATAAAAAGATGTTGCAATCTTTTTGTGGACCTAGGGATGTAGGTTCATTTTGACATTTTGAAGAAACTAAAAGCTAGGTTAATAGGTTCAGAGCTCATCAAGAGGATTTTTGGAAGCAAATATTGAAGTAATATTGGCTTTGGGTTGGGGACTCCAATTCTAGGTACTTTTACATAATAGCTTCTACTAAGAGAAAAAAATATGATTACTCAGTTGAGGGATAATAATAGTGATTTGCTAAGCTAGGAAAATAGGCTTGGTGATGTTATTATGTCTTATTTTAAGAACCTATTTAGTTCTTGTAGCTATGATATGGACTAGTGCTTCATTTTATTCAATGAAGGATTTCTAATGATTATATTATAACCTTGCCCGCTTGCAACCTTTCCATCTGGTTAAGTAAAGGAAGTTGGTTTTTATATGCATCAAGCAATGCATTGGGTTATAACAGTATGAATCTAACTTTTTTTTAGAATTTTTAGGAAATAATGGACCAAGATGCTTCCATATCATGTCTTAATTATCTCAACAATGAGTTTCTCCTTTAAGGGTTGAATGCCACCTCCATCATTTTAATTCCTAAAAAGCTAAAGTCAGTCACTAACCTCGAACTTATTTCACTCTGTAATGTTATAGATATAGTGGTTACCAAAGCCCTTAATGGGATGAAAAAAATCTTGCCTGATATTATATATGAGAATTAAAGTGCATTCACAAGCATTTGATCATAAGAAATATTCTTATTACCTTGAGATTGACCACACTTTTTGAAGTGCAAATGTTAAGAAAAAGAGGGTATGTTAATTTTAAAATTGGACACGAGCAAGGATTATAACCATATTGATTGGTGCTTCTTTGAAGCTATTATAAAGAAGCTTAGGTTCAATGATTGGTGGGTTCATTTGGTTATAATGTGTGTTTGGTCTATCTCTTATTTCATTTTGATTGGTTTTAATAAGTTTGGTCTTATTTTGCTTGGGAGGGGCTTATGCCAAGGGGATCCATTGTCCCTATATCTTTTTATTCATTGTGCCAAAGGCTTATCAATAATCTTTAACCATTTTAACATAAATGGCCTCATTCATGGTTGCAACATTGCAAGGTTGAGTCTTTTTTTCAATTGGTTGGGTGTGTTTTACTTTGCCATCTATAGTAGCTACTTAGGCCTACCTTTTTCAATTGGTTGAAATAAGAGAGCACTATTCTCCTTTATAAAGGATGGGTGTGGAAGAGACTACACAATTGGAAGTAAATATTTTTATCTAGATCATGCAAAGAGATCCTTGTTAAAACTATTACCCAAACTCTCCCCTCTTATGCTATGAGTGTTTTTCTAATTCCATTTATTCTTTATACAACCTTAGAGCATATGATGAATTCATTTTAGTGGGGGAATAATGATAATCATAATAGAGGTATTAACTGGATGTGTTAGGACAAACTATGTAAAAGGAAAGGAGATGATATGCTCTCAATTTTTACATATTCATCTGTAGTATCCACTAGTATATCATATGCCAACATCCAGAACACAACTATTATTTTTTGTATAGATGATAATCCAAGTCTTCCTAGCTCTTCACACCATTGTTCAAAAAAATTATCATGCCCTTTGGCTATATCAACAATACGAGGGAATAATTCCTTGACATGCGATATTGATGATGAAAAAGATTATTATTATAGCATGAATTTCATCAAAATAATTGTTGAATAAATTTTGATTAGCAGCTTCACAATCGCGATTGATCATGCATGGAACTAAACCATCATGAATAACCTAGTTATTATGTTTATTGAGATAATAATCAATTAGCATCTCATTATTATTAATTGCTCATTGAATAATAGTGCCTTTTGCTTCCCACTTCTCCTTTATCAAGTTGCTCTCTTTATCATCTGATGATGAAAATTAGAAATTGAAAATTGGATGGACTTTGATTATTGAAATTCATTAATAAATTTTGTTGTATGACTAATTCAAAAAGAGAAATATAATTTTTTTGTTTTAAGAGATACTATGATTTTTTTCCATAATAAAAGATGTTATTTATAGATAAACATTTATGTTAAGATGATAAAGTTTAAATTTTAATCCCACGATTGAAATTTGGGTGACATTGTAATATCCCGTATTTTTAAATATTTTTACACTGTACCGGGATATACAGTGTTAATAATTTTTGTATATATATTACGATATTTTTACGAGTTGATATGTATTTAAAACCTATTTTAATTATTGTGTATTATTTCAAGTACCTTACGTAAAATTTTTCCGGGACTTGCATTTTCGGGGAAATTTTCACGTAAATAATTTATTATTAATTATTTTAAATATATTTTCGGACTTGCATGAACTCATACGTATTTTTAAAATACTAAATAAAGCCTATGTGTGCAATATTTATTTAATTAAGGTTTAATATTACCCTAATATTTTATTAATTATTTATTAATTTTATTGTTATTTAATTATTTTTATTTAGTATAAATTATTAAAAATATTAAATTATATGTGTGTGGTGTATATTTAATGTGTGTAATTTAATATTATTTTAATATATAGTATAAAGTATATATATATACATATAATACATCAACAATCAAAACTTTTAAAAAATTACACTTTTGCCCCCGACTACTCCTTCTTCCCCGATCTTCACCCTCACCGCCGTTCGACGCCTGCAACTGCCGATTCCTCACCGCTGGTGTGCCGTCCGATGTGCCACCACCTTCTCCAGCCTTCCTCGCCGCCTGTAGCAGCGGATTCCGGCGCCTGGAAGCCATTTTTGGCCGGAGAAGCCGAATTTCCTTCCACCATCGATCACGATGATTCCGGCCACCGTTTTCAACACTGCCAGTCTCTTTCTTCTCCTTGAGCTCCGGTGAGTGTGATTCTAGCTTTGGTTTGAGCTAAAATGGTTTTGATTTGCTTAGGTTTCGATTTTTCCAATTCGGCCACATTACGGTTTTTGATTTTTTTGAGTTTATAATTGATTGATTCATGAAAACTCCCTTCAAAATGTTGATCCTAGTAGCTTAATCTAAATGTATGAATTTTTGTGGAATTTTTGGAGATTTTTTGGATTTTTGGATATTTTTGAATATTTTAATATTATTTTCTAATTTTCGGAAATTAATTAAATAAATTATGAAATTGTGTTTTATGGTTGAATTAGGTGTTGAAATGAATTATAGGAATTTATTTGGAATTTTTATGAATTTCTAAGTATTTATTTTGAATTATTGAAGTTTATGTAATTTGGGAAATTGAGGTTAATTATGTTTTTAATTGAATTTAACTGGTTAATTGAGTTTAATTATTAATATTATTGATAAATATGTTGAGAAAATTAATTTTGGATAATTTTATAATTTTTGGTGAATTTTTGAAGTAATTATAGTATATTTATATATATAGGGGTATTTTGGTAATTTTACACAAAATTGTCTAAAAATGTAATTTAATTGGTTTTAATAGTTATTTAAGGTATAAAAATGATTTCTACAAATTATTTAGTATTTTTAACTAATTAAAACTATTTTTCGTGAATTATTTTCAATTATATATATAATTTATGGTTTTACTAATAAAATGAGTTTTTATCGGTTTTTATAGTGTTTAAAGGTTAATTATGTAATTTATACCTATAAAATGTATTTCTATGAGATAAGGGTATTTTTGGTATTTTCGGAATTATTTTGTGATTGTGGACCCCGGTCAATGGACTGTAGTCTGGAGTCCGACCGAGGGGTTGTGGTTGAGTGTTGAGCTTGTTTTTTGAAGTGTATTTCCTTGCAGGGTCGGCTCTACTCTTTTGAGTAGAGATATGTCCGTTTTACAGGGGAGGTTCTGTCGGATTTTCTGTAGAATTCTCGTAAAACGTGATATCCGGTCGAACCCTGATATCGATTCTATGTTTAATACTCTAGATCGAATTCTAGGATTTCTGTTAGGTTTATTCTGATGTCTATTATTTATTGCTTGTTTAGTTGCGTTGAGACCGAGGGCTAGTGGACCAGGCCCGTCGGACCCGTCTCGTGGAGTGCACTAGGGTAAGTTACTATATTATATATATATGCTTAGGATGCATGATTTAGAAATATATGTTTATTTTGATTAAATATGCATAAATAATGTGATTTGTATTTAAGTATATTTTTAGTTATTTTTGGTTTATTTTTGGTATATATTAAATTATATGCATGTTTTGTTAATAAATTATATTTAAAAATGTTTTTAAATATATTTCTAGTTTAATTTATGATTTGATTGGATTAAAATGACGTATATATACTCGAAATATACCTGGTTTACTTTTGGTATATTTCCGGTATATATATGGTTTATGTTGTTATTTGATTTAAATTCATGCATCATTTATTTGTGAATGAATGTTTTATATTTATTAATGAAGGATATCGATAGAACGTGCTACCTAGTGGGCAGCACTAGGACCGAGTACGTACCGGTACGCCTATAGTATTTAGGCTATATTACTAACTTATTTTTGGATATTGATTGAATGTGATTATTGATGTGTGAGATATGGTTTGGAGGTGTGATTGCTGGAGCTCGGTTGGCCAAGTGTCTCGGGGCCAATCACACTGGCAATCAGACTGCTGGAGCTCAGTTGACTTAGTGTCTCGGGGCCAGTCTACTGTCTAAATGGATTAAGTGGATATATTTGGATTAAGTGAGCCTGTGTGGCTAGAGTGTTGTCTAACACTATTTTCGAGGTTGCGATATTCTAGGGTTCTATGTGATCCTTCATAAAAGATGATTTTCAATGAAATATATATATAAAATGATTTTATTGCATCTATGTGTATTTGCCTGTATATATACATATTAGATATATACTGTTGACTGTATGCATTGTCATTTAGTGTGTATGTATATATATTATAGTAATTCACTCAGTGAGGTCTGACTCCCCTCCGTTGATAATTTTTCAGGAGAGTCAACATCTTCAGACCTCAGTAGCAGGTCGATACGCTGGATTTCTTCCGCCGCGGCTTCCTTTTGTAAACTGCTTACTTGAGTCTTATTTTTATAATCTAGACATTGCAGTAGTGGTAAATTAATTTATGGGATTTTATGTATTTTATTTATATGAGATATTGTATTATATTTGAAACTGGATTTGTATTCAAAGATTTATATATATATGAGATGAGATTTGATTTAAATCCAGTTGGGGAAAATAATATTGTGATATTTATGATTTTCATTTCCGCTGCATTTGATATTGTTATTATTATTATTGTATGTTTATTTTATTTTTAGGCTTGCTACGGGTTTCGGATTCGAAAGAATTCCCGTTCCCTAGCGCCGGTCATGGCCCCTGTTTTGGGTCGTGACAAAGTTGGTATCAGAGCGGAGTTCTGTGTCAGGGGTTAGCTTTATGAGTTGTGGCCCTAGTTTTCAGAGTTGTGTTTTCTGTTGAACTACTGCAGTGTATTAGGTTCGAGTACGTCTTGATAAGTATTCCTTGCGGTAGTTTTCTACGTTATTCCTCCGTTGTCTGTTTTGTTTGAATCTTTCCGTTTGTCTTTTCAGAATGAGGAGGCGAGCGCGTGTCGCTCCACCGGTCGTTGAGGCTGAGGATGATGAGTCTTTTCAGGATGAGGTTTTACCTCCTGAGCAGCCAGTTAGACGTAGAGGTCATGGCAGAGGTAGACCTCGAGGAGCGGCAGGTCGCCGTAGGCAAAGAGAGTTACAGGACGAGGAGCCTGTAGAGCCTGAATTTGATGTTCCTGTTCCTCCAGTTGTTCAGCCTGTTCAGCCTGCCTATCAGCAGGGTATGTCTGACCCTGAGGCAGCTTTATTCTATGCCCGAGTTGGCAGGATTGCTTTTGATGGTACTTCCGATCCATTAGATTTTCTGCATGCGATTGAGTCTAGGACTCGGACTGCTCATACCGAGTACTAGCGGATCATGATCGTTGAGTCGTCTATCGAGGGACCAGCCTTAGATTGGTTCATTCAGATGATCCAACCTTATATGATGACGATGACGTGGGCTCAGTTTTGTGAGTGATTTATGAGGAGATTTTGTCCAGAGCCTCTTCGTTTGAGCTATCGTCTTCGTTTGACCAGTATTTCTCGTGGAGATCGATCTGTAGAGGAGTACACCCGAGAGTTTCTTCGTCTGGGTAGATATGCAGAGGATCTAATGCGAGATCAGTATTTTACGGTCACTACGTATGTCACTGGTTTGGGTTCAGCTTTTGCTGGTATGCCTACAGTAGGCCTTACTCTGGAGTCTGTGATTGAGTTGGCTAAGGAGATTGAGGTGAGACTAGTTAGGCAGGGAGCGATGCCTGATTATTACCAGATGGGAGTTCAGTCGAGTGGATTGCAGACTACACCGTATTTTGGTTTTCATGTTGGTTCGAGTAGTCAGCAGCGAGGTCCGACTCAGTAGAGTCAGAGACAGCAGCAACGAGTGCATCGGAGTAGTAGACATGGCCGTGGAGGTCAGCGTAGATCATTCAGATTTGGATCAGGTGCTTCGAGTAGCAGCAGTGGTCGTAGTTCTGGATCAGCGGCCAGTGTTTGTCAGACTTGTGGTAGAGTCCATCAGGGACCGTGTTATCTGACACCACTGACATGCTTCAGATGTGGGCAGATAGGACATTTTGCCAGATCGTGTCCTTATTCCGAGTATCAGCAGCAGCAGATTCCGCGATTCCCACAGCAGTCGATTGCTAGTGCTGCACCCGTGCCATTTTAGTTACCACCAGCCCAGCATCAGAGTTCCACTCAGTTTGTTCCACAGCAGAGTCATGGTAGAGGTACTAGAGGAGGTGCCAGAGGTGTTGGCCAGGCTTCTACCAGTCAGCAGGGAGGTCGAGGTCAGGCCAGAGTCTTTCATCTCACTTAGGAGGATGCTCAGGCATCTAATGCAGTCGTGGCAGGTATTGTTTCTGTTTGTTACCTGGATGCATGGGTTTTGTTTGATCCGGGTGCCACGCATTCGTTTGTTTCTCCCGTTTTTGCTTCTAAATCTTGTTGGCAAGCTTCGAGGATAGTTTTTCCTTTGTCTGTTGCCACTCCTCTGAGCGATTCCTTGGACACCGATATTGTTCTTTCTGGTTGTCCAGTTCTCATGGGAGATAGAGAATTACCCACTGATTTGATTTTGTTAGATGTGATGGAGTTTGATGTTATTTTGGGAATGGATTGGTTATCTTAACACTACGCCGTGGTAGATTGCAGGAATAAAGAGGTGACTTTCAGAATTCCTGGTGAAGAAGACTTTAAGTTTGTGGGTGATAGGAGTTCAACACCTCAGAATCTTATTTCTGTTACTACGGCTAGGAAGTTGTTGAGGAAAGGATGTCAGGGATATTTGGCATTGGTCAGGGATACGTCAGTGGAGAAGTTGTCATTCATAGATGTTCCTGTTGCTTGTGAGTTTCCTGATGTTTTTCCCGAGGAGTTGCCAGGTTTACCACCTCATAGAGAGATTGAGTTCTGTATAGATGTGGTACCAGGTACTACTCCTATATCTATGCCACCCTACAGAATGGCTCCTGCAGAGTTAAAAGAGTTGAAGGAGCAGTTGCAAGAGTTATTGGATAAGGGTTTTATCAGACCTAGTGTTTCTCTTTGGGGTGCACCAGTCCTATTTGTGAAGAAGAAGGATGGTACCCTGAGACTGTGCATTGACTACAGAGAGCTGAATAAGGTGTCAGTGAAGTACAAGTATCCTCTCCCGAGGATAGATGATTTGTTTGATCAGCGACAAGGTGCACAGTTCTTTTCTAAGGTTGACTTGAGGTCAGGTTATCATCAGCTGCGGATTAGTGAAGCTGATATTCCTAAGACAGCATTCTGCACGTGATATGGCCATTATGAGTTTCTGGTGATGTCTTTTGGTTTGACTAATACACCAGCAGCTTTTATGGACCTGATGAACAGGGTATTCAGACCGTATGTGGATCAGTTTGTGGTAGTCTTCATTGATGATATACTAGTATATTCGAGGAGTATGGAGGAGCATGTATATCATTTGAGGATTGTACTACAGACATTGAGAGATCATCAGCTTTATGCTAAATTTTTGAAGTGTGATTTCTGGATGGAGAGTGTTTCTTTTCTTAGACACGTGGTGTCTAAAGAAGGTATTCAGGTTGATCCACAAAAGGTTGAGGTAGTATCTGAATGACCTAGACCTACTTCTGTTATAGAGATTCAAAGTTTTCTGGGTTTAGCCGGGTATTATAGGCGGTTTGTGCAGGATTTTTCTAGAATTACAGCCCCTATGACTCGCTTGACTCAGAAGAATGTTAGATTCGAGTGGTCAGAAGCTTGTGAGAATAGTTTTCAATTGTTGAAGGAGAAGTTGACCACAGCGCTAGTATTAGCTTTGCCTAATGGTTTGGATAAGTTCACAGTTTACTGTGATGCCTCTAGAATTGGTCTTGGTTGTGTGTTGATGCAGAATGGAAGGGTGATAGCCTATGCTTCGAGGCAGTTGAAGAAGCATGAGCAGAACTATCCCACACATGACCTTGAGATGGCTACAGTGATCTTTGCTTTGAAGATCTGGAGACATTATTTGTACGGGGTGACTTGTGAGATATTTACTGATCACAAGAGCCTTAAGTACATTTTCTAGCAGCGAGATCTGAATTTGAGGCAGAGGAGATGGTTGGAATTATTGAAGGATTATGACTGTGAGATTCTGTATCATCCGGGTAAAGCTAATGTGGTAGCAGATGCCTTGAGTAGGAAGTCCTCAGGCAGTCTTGCTCACATCGGTGTTGAGAGGAGACCATTGATCCAGGAATTGCATTTGTTAGTGGATCAAGGTCTGATGATGAAGATTAGTAGATCATATGGACTGCTAGCTCAGTTTAAAGTATGATATGTACTGAGGGATAGGATTAAAGCAGCTCAGAGCCGAGATCCTATTCTAGAAGAGCTTGCAGAGAATGTCAGAGCAGGGAAGTTCACTGATTTCACACTTGATGATGATGGTGTGTTGTGGATTAGTGGTAGATTGTGTGTTCCTAATGTGGATGATTTAAGAGAAGAGATTTTAGAGGAAGCACATTCTACAGCCTACAGCGTTCATCCAGGCATTACTAAGATGTACCACAGTATCAGAGATATATACTGGTGGGATGGATTGAAGAAGGATGTCGCTGATTATGTTGCGAAGTGCTTGACGTGTCAGCAAGTGAAAGTCGAACATCAGAAGCCTTCTGGGAAGCTTCAGCCTCTTCCTATTCCCGAGTAGAAGTGGGAAAGGATAGCTATGGATTTTTGGTAAGTTTACCTCGTTCGAAGGATGGATACGACTCCATCTGGGTGATCGTAGATAGATTGACGAAGTTTGCACATTTCTTGCCTGTGAAAGCCACTTATTCTGTTACCAGATTGGCGAAGCTGTATGTGAAACATATCGTATGCCTTCATGGAGTACCTGTGTCCATTGTGTCAGATAGAGGTTCGGTGTTTACTTCTCGTTTTTGGCAGAAGTTGCAGGAAGCAATGGGCACTAGGTTGGATTTCAGTACTGCTTTTCATCCTTAGACAGATGGTCAGTCTGAGAGGACGATCCAGACACTGGAAGATATGTTGAGAATGTGTGTCCTGGATTTGGGAGGTAGCTGGGATGACCATTTGCCGCTCGTTGAGTTTGCATATAATAACAACTACCATAGCAGTATTGGTATGGCACCGTATGAGGTGTTGTATGGAAGGAAGTGTAGATCCCCTTTGAGTTGGGATGAGATTGGTGAGAGAGCTTTGACTGGACCTGAGATGGTTCAGGATACGGCAGAGAAGGTCGTCGTGATTAAGTGCAGATTAGAGACTGCAGTTAGTAGACAGAAGAGTTATGCGGATCCTAGGCGCAAAGAAATGGAGTTTCAGGTTGGAGATTTCATTTTTCTGAAGGTATCTCCGATGAAGGGTGTGATGAGATTTGGTAGGATGGGTAAGTTAGCACCGAGATATATCGGACCGTTTGAGATTCTGGAGAGAGTTGGCACTGTTGCATATCGGTTGGATTTGCCTCCGAGTATGTCACAAGTGCATCCAGTATTTCATATCTCGATGTTGAGTAAGTATATCTCAGACCCTTCACACGTGTTGTAGCCTGACAGTGTAGAAGTGAGTGAAGATTTGACATTTGTGGAAGAACCTATGGCAATCGTAGATTATCAAGTTCGACAGTTGCGTTCGAAGCAGATTCCGATGGTCAAGGTTCTATGGCGTAGCGACAGAGTCGAGGAGCATAAGTGGGAGACTGAAGCTGAGATGCGAGCTTCTTACCCGTATCTTTTTCCTTCTTGATCCTATTTTCTGGAATTCGGGGACGAATTCTTGTAAGGGGGGAAGACTGTAATATCCCGTATTTTTAAATATTTTTACACTGTATCGGGATATACAGTGTTAATAATTTTTGTATATATATTACGATATTTTTACGAGTTGATATGTATTTAAAACCTATTTTAATTATTGTGTATTATTTTGAGTACTTTACGTAAAATTTTTCCGGGACTTGCATTTTCGGGGAAATTTTCACGTAAATAATTTATTATTAATTATTTTAAATATATTTTCAAACTTGCATGAACTCATACGTATTTTTAAAATACTAAATAAAGCCTATGTGTGCAATATTTATTTAATTAGGGTTTAATATTATCCTAATATTTTATTAATTATTTATTAGTTTTATTGTTATTTAATTATTTTTATTTAGTATAAATTATTAAAAATATTAAATTATATGTGTGTGGTGTATATTTAATGTTTGTAATTTAATATTATTTTAATATATAGTATAAAGTATATATATATACATATAATACATCAAAAATCAAAACTTTTGAAAACTTACACTTTTGCCCTCGACTACTCCTTCTTCCTCGATCTTCACCCTCACCGCCGTCTGACGCCTGCAACTGCTGATTCCTCACCGCTGGTGTGCCGTCCGGTGTGTCACCACCTTCTCCAGCCTTTCTTGCCGCCTGTAGCAGCGGATTCCGGCGCTTGGAAGCCATTTTTGGCCGGAGAAGCCGGATTTCCTTCCACCGTCGATCACGATGATTCCGGCCACCATTTTCGACACCGTTGGTCTCTTTCTTCTCCTTGAGCTTCGGTGAGTGTGATTCTAGCTTTGGTTTGAGCTAAAATGGTCTTGATTTGCTTAGGTTTCGATTTTTCCAATTCGGCCACATTACGGTTTTTGATTTTTTTGAGCTTCGAATTAATTGATTCATGAAAACTCCCATCACAAATTTTGATCCTAGTAGCTTAATATACATGTATGAATTTTTTTGGAATTTTTGGAGATTTTTTAGATTTTTGGGTATTTTTGAATATTTTAATATTATTTTCTAATTTTCGGAAATTAATTAAATAAATTATGAAATTATGTTTTATGGTTGAATTAGGTGTTGAAATGAATTATAGGAATTTATTTGGAATTTTTATGAATTTCTAAGTATTTATTTTGAATTATTGAAGTTTATGTAATTTGGGAAATTAGGGTTAATTATGTTTTTAATTGAATTTAATTAGTTAATTGAGTTTAATTATTAATATTATTGATAAATATGTTGAGAAAATTAATTTTGGATAATTGTATAATTTTGGTGAATTTTTGAAGTAATTATAGTATATTTATATATATAGGGGTATTTTGGTAATTTTACAAAAATTGTCTAAAATGTAATTTAATTGGTTTTAATAGTTATTTAAGGTATAAAAATGATTTCTACAAATTATTTAGTATTTTTAACTAATTAAAACTATTTTTCGTGAATTATTTTCAATTATATATATAATTTATGGTTTTACTAATAAAATGAGTTTTTATCGATTTTTATAGTGTTTAAAGGTTAATTATGTAATTTCTACCTATAAAATGTATTTCTATGAGATAAGGGTATTTTTGGTATTTTCAAAATTATTCTGTGATTGTGGACCCCGATCAATGGACTGTAGTCTGGAGTCTGACCGAGGGGTTGTGGTTGAGTGTTGAGCTTGTTTTTCGAAGTGTATTTCCTTACAGGGTCGGCTCTACTCTTTTGAGTAGAGAAATGTCCATTTTACAGGGGAGGTTCTGCCGGATTTTCTGTAGAATTCTCGTAAAACATGATATCCGGTCGAACCCTGATATCGATTCTATGTTTAATACTCTAGATCGAATTCTAGGATTTCTGTTAGGTTTATTCTGATGTCTATTATTTATTGCTTGTTTAGTTGCGTTGAGACCGAGGGCTAGTGGACCAGGCCCGTCGGACCCGTCTCGTGGAGTGCACTAGGGTAAGTTACTATATTATATATATATGCTTAGGATGCATGATTTAGAAATATATGTTTATTTTGATTAAATATGCATAAATAATGTGATTTGTATTTAAGTATATTTTTAGTTATTTTTGGTTTATTTTTGGTATATATTAAATTATATGCATGTTTTGTTAATAAATTATATTTAAAAAGATTTTTAAATATATTTCTAGTTTAATTTATGATTTGATTGGATTTATTTGACGTATATATACTCGGAATATACCTGGTTTACTTTTGGTATATTTCCGGTATATATATGGTTTATGTTGTTATTTGATTTAAATTCATGCATCATTTATTTGTGAATGAATGTTTTATATTTATTAATGAAGGATATCAATAGAACGTGCTACCTAGTGGGCAGCACTAGGACCGAGTACGTACCGGTACGCCTATAGTATTTAGGCTATATTACTAACTTATTTTTGGATATTGATTGAATGTGATTATTGATGTGTGAGATATGGTTTGGAGGTGTGATTGCTGGAGCTCGGTTGACCAAGTGTCTCGGGGCCAATCACACTAGCAGTCAGACTGCTGGAGCTCGGTTGACTTAGTGTCTCGGGGCCAGTCTACTGTCTAAATGGATTAAGTGGATATATTTGGATTAAGTGAGCCTGTGTGGCTAGAGTGTTGTCTAACACTGTTTTCGAGGTTGCGATATTCTAGGGTTCTATGTGATCCTTCATAAAAGATGATTTTCAATGAAATATATATATAAAATGATTTTATTGCATCTATGTGTATTTGCCTGTATATATACATATTAGATATATACTGTTGACTGTATGCATTGTCATTTAGTGTGTATGTATATATATTATAGTAATTCACTCAGTGAGGTCTGACTCCCCTCCGTTGACAATTTTTCAGGAGAGTCAACATCTTCAGACCTCAGTAGCAGGTCGATACGCCGGATTTCTTCCGCCCCGGCTTCCTTGTGTAAACTGCTTACTTGAGTCTTATTTTTATAATCTAGACACTGCAGTAGTGGTAAATTAAATTAGGGAATTTTATGTATTTTATTTATGTGAGATATTGTATTATATTTGAAACTGGATTTGTATTCAAAGATTTATATATATATGAGATGAGATTTGATTTAAATCCAGTTGGGGAAAATAATATTGTGATATTTATGATTTTCATTTCCGCTGAATTTGATATTGTTATTATTATTATTGTATGTTTATTTTATTTTTAGGCTTGCTACGGGTTCCGGATTCGAAAGAATTCCCGTTCCCTAGCGCCGGTCATGGCCCCTGTTTTGGGTCGTGACGGACATCTATCCAACATGTGAGATGAGGATAAGAAAAAAAATTATTTTAATGATTGAAATTAGGATGAAATCTATCCTATAGTTGATATAATGATAAAATCCATCCAATAGTTATTATGAGGATGAAATCCATCCTATGGTTCAAATAAGGATAAGATAATAAAATTTAAATTAATGGTGGAGGTGATGATGAAATCCACCCTATGGTTGAGATAATGATAAAATCCATCCAATGGTTAATATTAGGATGAAATCCATCCTACGGTTCAAATAAGGATAAGTTAAAAAAAAGTAATCTAACAGTGGAGATGAGGATGAAATCCATCATATGGTTGAGATGATAATGAAATCCATCCTATAGTTGAGATGATGATGAAATCCATCAAATGGTTAATATTAAGATGAAATCCATCTTACGGTTTAGTTAAGGACAAGTTAAAAAAAAATTAATCCTATAATGGAGATGAGGATAAAATCCATCCTACAATTGTGATAATGATGAAATCCATCCAATGGAGAATATAAGGATGAAATCCATCTTGTAGTTTAGATACAGATAAGATAAAAAATTTAATCCAACGGTTGAGATGAAGATAAAATCCATCCAATGGTCTATTTTATTCATCTAAATTTCTCTTATATTACTATTGTTATCTCCATTTTAGTATATAAATCTGACTCATCCTTCTTTATACATACCAATATACTTTACATTTTTATCTACACCTCTCATATTTACTCACTAGTAAAATCTTCTTAACACCTTCTTCAAAAATAAAAAATGGCTTTTAGAGCTTCTAGATATAGTGTTGAAGAAGACATTCTCTTATGTTAAGTGTCTATGGAAATTTGTCAAGATCCAATTACGAGTGTATATCAGTCTTCTGATTGTTTATGGTCTCAAGTTAAAGATAAATATAACAGTGCAAAGGATGAGAGCTGGGAGTACCATAATAAAAGATTCGTCCAATGCCGAATTCAAAACAATAGAGAAAGTAGTAAGAAAATTAAATGCATGTATAAGACATATAAAAAATTTAAATCATAGTGGTGCCTTTGAAATAGATATTGTGAGTATTTATTATTATTATTATTATTATTATTATTATTATTATTATTATTATTAATGTTTTCTATGTTATTTTGTAGTTAAATTGTGCAAGAATGTTAATTATAAAAGAAGTTTTAAATTTGATCTTGTGTGGCATATTATGAAGGATTTTAAGAAGTTTAAAGATCATGTTAGTACTTCAAGAGAAAATTCTTGCATGAAAAATTTGAATTACGTTTCATTAAAATCAAATAATCCTACTTTTGATTCTTATGTACCTGAATTTCCTAATTTGTCATCATTTTCTCTTAATTTAGATGACACCAATGTTGGTGGTTCATCATACAACGCCCTATTGGTATTAAAAGAGTGAAGTTAAAGAGAAAAACTAATGACCAAACTTTAATGGCCATAAACACTCTAAAAAGAAGAAAAGGAAAAGCTTAGGGAGATTTTACTGAAAAGCGATTCAAATAGATTAGAAGCATATAAGAAGCATACAACAATGCAAAAGTTTAAAGAAGAAAATAAAATTTTGATGTGGGACTTGAATACTATCGAGAATCAAAATATGCTTGCATTTATTAAAGTTGAACACGTATTATGAAAAAGAGATATACACAACATCAACCACCACTTTCTACCTCTAATGAATTTAATCAATATTTTGATAATATTGGTAGTTCTAGAATTGGACTACCAGATTATTAAAATATTCTACATTTATGTAATATTTTTAATATTTATGTATTTTTTTTATAATTGAGTGATGTTTTAATATTTTTGTAATTTTATTAATATTTATGTAATGTTTATTAATATTTATAATATTTATTCAATTCTATTTTATATTCATATGAATATAATTAATGATACTATCTAGAATGTTCCCACCTAATTAGGGGTCCTCTACCCCCCTAAATAGGAACACTTGGATAAGGGAGAAGATAGATTCGTCCAAGGAACTACCTCAAAGAGGAATCCTAATCGAAAAGGAAACACTCTCCTACAAAGATTATGATTCACTGATCCACAAGGAATCTAACTCCTCTCAGGTTTGAGTATTGCTATATATAGAACCCTATACCCCTCATAAGGGGACATCTCATTCACACACATTTAAGCTATCTCACCTCCTCCCTGCTTCTATTCTCTAACTTAGGCATCGAAGTGTTTGTGGGGATTCCCCCCATCTCTCACCTTGCCCCCTGTTCGTGCTTTGCAAGACGCCTAGCCCAGGAGTTTCGAAGATCAGTTATCAAGTGGCGCCGTCTGTGGGAAACTCCTTGGGAAAATCCATTCATTTACTTGCTAAGCTAAAGACACCTTCACTATGACTTCTAGCCCACCTCCAGCCCAAATTCCTGAGGTTGGCACCAATCCTTCTGCACCTATCCTCTCGACTGACCTTTTAGACCCTTTCCCAGCAATAATACCATCGCCCACCTTGCAACATGTTGGAGCCTCATCTGGACATGTACCTTCACTTCTGAAAAATACCCCGAGATACCCGTCCTTGGGCACAGATCTCCTGTACTATGCTCTGCTGCAGCACCATCGATTAATACCCTCAATACCTTTTCCAAGCTTACTAGAAATGCCAGCAATAACCACTCCAAACCTAAACACCATAACCCAAACCCTTGGCCTTGATCAAATAAGCAAAGAGGCCATGATAAAAAATATTCAGGCACAAATAGCGTTAATGCAACAACAACTAAGCGCTATAATACAGAGCGGGCATATTGAACTGGCTCCAAATAATGATAATACAGTACCCTGACAAGCCCCAAGGATGAGCATAGGGAAGGGTAAAACACCAGAAGGGGAGTGTAGTCCGTCCATCCTAGCTCTTGATGATTCGAAATTAGTGCAGAAGGTTGAGGAAGCAATGTATAAAGCTCGGACTAAACCTAGAAAGGAAGAAGAATGGGTGATGGATAGCAGAACTCCATTTGTCAGTAGAATAATCAAACGGAGATTCCTAGTAAGTTTAGAATCCCACAGCTTGATCAGTATGATGGGACATGAGACCCTATCAGTCATATATCGACTTTATGGATAAAGATGCTGCTCTAGAATGTGAACGATGGAATCATATGCAGAGTCTTCCCAAGTACACTCACAAAGAGTGCCCAAAAATGGTTTCATCGGCTCCTAGAGAATTATGTCACTTCTTTTGAGGACCTAATGAAGCAGTTCTGTATTAATTCATCACTAATATCCCTCCTATAAAAAACATCAATGACCTGCGGATGTGCCGACAGGAGGTTGATAAATCTCTACGAAGTTACCTTGACCATTTTAATAAAAAAGTTATGCAAATTGAGCACCTTTTTGATGAAGTTGCCATAGAAGCTTTGAAAACGACACCAGACTTGGAAAGCTAAAAGACAAATTAATGACTAAAGAGCCGAATACCTTTGCAGAGGCAATGGCGATAGCGGTCTGAATGACAAAGATGGACGAAGACAGGAGGATGCGTTAAGAAGAAGATAGGCCATCGATCAAGGATGAACGACCAAAATAAAGATGAGCAAGCTTCCCAAAAATGAATTTCAGAACTCCAGCAGATAGATTTGATAGGGAAGCAGACAGATATACACCCTTGAACACCTCTCGATCCAAGATCCTCATGTGGGTCAGGTAGAACTGAGTGGGGATTACATCGGCCAAGAGAATTAGCCCAAGCTAGAGATTTACTCGTGACAGAGGCCAGTACTGCGAGTACCACTGAGAGTACGACCATAACATAGAAGGTTGCAGAGAATTGAAGAGTGCCATAGAAAAACTGGTGCAATGGGGAAAGCTTGATAATTTCATTGACGCGTCGAGGGGATGCGGAAATCCAGAAAACCATGACTGTGACAAAGCTGAGACAAAGAAAGCTAGGAAAGAGCCAATTGGGATGATCAATATGATTGTAGGAGGAGAAAACACCAGGAAATGGTTAAAGCGCAACAGAGGAGAAAAATTGATACCTGGGAGAAGTGATAACGTTTTCAACCCGGAAGACGATTTGCATATACATCACCCTTACAATGATGCCTTGGTGATAACTGCATGTATAAATAAGTATCGGGTCAAAAGGCTACTGGTCGATAATGGGAGTGCTATCAATGTGTTATCTCGGAATGCGTACAAAGCTATGGGCGGCTCCATCACCAACTTAAAGGCCATCCAGAACCCCATCACTAGTTTTTATAGGGGAACGGTGTAACCAATGGGGATTGTCAATTTGGATCTAGAATTCAGAAACCAAGATGATGAGGAAACAAAAATCATCCAGACTCCATTCAACGTGGTAAAAATACCACTAGCCTATAATTGGATAATAGGACGGCTGGTACTTTACGAAGCAGATGCAGTCACCAGTATCCAGCAATTAACCATGAAAATTCTGATCAAGAAGGGGACTTTTACTATTAGAGGAGATTAACAAATAACCAGACAATGCTATCAGATGACCATGAAGTCTCTAGCGGAGGCTTTTCATTTAAAGGCATAGGAAATTGAGAAGCAAGGCGCTAACCCGCAATCGATGGAAGGCACAGAGACATTGCGAATTAGGGGAGGAAAGTTCATGAAAATTGGTAATGCCCTTGATCAGAACATCAAAGACACAATAAGGGAAGTCCTTACCAGACACTCAGAGGATTTTGCTTCTCAAGCCTCTGAAATCATCGACGTGGACCCACGGGTTGCCTGTCACTGCCTAAACATCAAACCAGGAGCCAAGCCAATAGCACATAAGAAAAGAACTTTTGCCTACGAAAGACATAAGATCATTGCCGAGGAAATGGCAAAGCTATTAGCAGTTGGGTTCATTAAAGAGGTTACTCACCCATACTGGGTAGCCAATGTGGTACTCGTTAAAAAAGCAAATAGGAAGTACAAAATGTGTGTAGACTACACCGACCTTAACCGAGCATGCCCTAAAGATAGCTACCTGTTACCTATGATTGATCAGCTCGTCGATTCCATCACTGGCCATGGCTTATGCAGCTTCGTAGATGCTTCCTAAGGTTATCACCAGATCCCGATGAAGAAAGAAGATCAGGAGAAAATGTCCTTCGTCACTCATGAAAGGCTGTACTGCTACAAAGTGATGCCCTTCGGACTAAAAAATGTTAGAGCCACGTACCAAAGAATGATGAACCAAGTCCTCCAGAGCCAGATTGGAACCAGCGTAGAGGTATATGTGGATGACATCATCATCAAAAGCAAGCACCCGGAGCATCACCCAACGGACGTGGATCGGGTCCTCCAGTTACTGAGCCAATCCAGGATCAAACTAAATCCTGATAAATGCATCTTTGGAGTCCATGAAAGCAAGTTCCTGGGGTTCATGATTTCTCACTGAGGCATTGAAGCCAACCCAGAAAAAATGGAAGCCATACTCAACATGGCAGCACCGAAGAGCATTCGCGATATACAAAAGCTAAATGGTAGAATAACCGCACTGGGGTGTTTTATTTCTTACTCGGCTAGGCGATGTCTACCATTGTGTCGAGCTCTCAAAAATTCCAGCAAGTTTTAATGGTCTGCTGGTTGCCAGGCAGCATTTGAAGAAATTAAAAGATTCTTGTCTTCTCCACCATTAATCAGCCATTCGATACCGAATGAGACCTTATATTTATACCTCTCTATTGGCCAAGAATGCATCGCTTCAGTATTGGTAAGGGAAGAAGGAAGCCAGTAAGGCCCTATTTACTATGTTAGTAAGATGCTCCGAGGACCTGAAGTTCGATACCCCATACTGGACAAGTTAGCCTTGGTTGTGGTTCATGCTTCTTGAAAGTTTCGGCACTACTTCCAAGCTCACCATATTATGGTCCGGTCTTGTTTTCTGCTGCAAAAAACATTATAAAGACCAGAGACTTCAGGCAGGCTAGTGTAATGGTCGGTCTTACTCGACGAGTTTGATATTGATTACGAGCCTCGGTAGCAGATGAAAGCCTAGGCATTAGCAGATTTTGTATAAGAAATGGCTCCGGAAGACATAGCCTTGACCAAAATACCAGAATGGAAGCTCTATGTTGATGGAGCATCCTTAGCTCAGGTTTCCGGGGCAAGAATAATCCTCAGGACGCCGCATAAGGTTCATATCTAGTACGCAGTCCACATAAAGTATAATGCCACCAACAATGCAACCGAGTACGTAGCACTCATCACAGGTTTGAAGCTGGCCACTTAAGTCAGGGCCGAACACCTCATCATACACTCAGATTCCCAACTAGTAGTCAACCAAGTCAGCGAAGCATTTCAAGTCAAAGATACCTGTATTGCCAAGTACGTAGACAAAGCCAAGCAACTTTTACAACACATCGAGCAGGATGGAGGCCAGTGGAAGATCGTCCAGATTCCTAAGGAAGACAATAATGAGGTCGATTACCTTGCTAAATCCATAGTTGAGAATAGTCAAGCATTTAGGGATATAAATTTCACTGAATCACTAACCAGTCCCAGCACAGAGGACACTAAAGTTTTTAAAACACAAGTAGTCTCGGAATGGATACATCCCATAATCCAATATCTTGAGCATGGCACACTCCCAGAAGATAAGCTGCAAGCTCAGAAGCTTAAGATCAAAGCAGCCCATTATTTCGTCCACTGAGGGGAGCTCTACCAAAAATCCCTATCGCACCCCTGGTCAAAGTGCGTTTCCCCAGATGAGGGAAATTACATACTCCGAGAAATCCATGATGGAATCTGTGGTGCACATGAGTCCCACTATTCACTCACTAGAAAGGCATTGCTCCAAGGGTATTACTGGCCCACCATGTCCAAGGATGCCCAGCAACTAACGCAATCATGTCCCTAGTGCCAGCACTATGCCCGACTTAGCCACAAATCTTCTCGGCCTCTGCATCCCATCGGCAGCCCTTGGCCTTTCACTATGTAGGGGATGGACATCTTGGGTCCTTTCCCTCCCTCTACCTCGCAGAAAAAGTTCTTAATCATGGCCATTGACCATTTTATGAAATGCGTAGAAGCAAAAGTAGTCCTAACCATCATAGAAGCCCAGATACAACATTTTTTCTGAAAGGAGATCATTTGCAGATTCGGCATCCCCCACACTTTAATTATAAAAAATGCTAAATAGTTCTACAACCATAAGTTCAGAAGTTTCTGCTCGGACCTTGGAATAAAACTGCGCTTTACCTCAGTAGCTCACCCGTAGACGAACAGAAAAACTGAGGTCACAAACAAAATCCTCATGCAAGGATTGAAGAAAAGACTCAACGATAAGAAAGGGAACTGGGTTGAAGAGCTGAACAATGTAATCTGGGCCCACATAACCACACCCCGATCATCCACTGGCGAAACGCCATTCAGACTGACTTATGAAACAGATGCAGTAATTCCAGTGGAGGTTAGATCCCCAAGTTATCGGGTAAGCCAAGACCTCAACCACACTGTCAATAGCGCCGATGCATGGATATGCCTCGATATATTAGAAGAACAAAAAGAACAAGCAGTAACAATGGCTGAGGCACATCGGCAAAGAATAGCCCGGTACCACCATCTGCATAAACCAACAGAGAAATTCAGGACGGGTGACTGGGTACTCAGAAGAGCAAATATTGGCAAAAGTACCTCAGGCACTGGCAAGTTAGGTCCGAATTAGGAAGGCCCATATCTGATCTCAGAATGCACAACAAAAGGGGTGTACAGACTAAGAGAAAGAGGAGGTAGAGAATTACCGAGGTTTTGGAACTCAAACTCTCTCAGGAAATATTATGAGTAACCTTGTACTCAAACACCCAATCTGATTCAATAATAAAAAGGATCTTCATTGATAAAGAATGTCTTTACATATGATTGGTTATAAAAAAAAAAAGATAGAAGATATACATCAACCTATACATATCTACTATACTATTTGAACACCTGGACCCCCAGGCCCGAAAACTGAGGGGGAAGCAACATCAGCAGCCTTTGGACGCTTGCCAGACCCAGCTACAACAGCGGCCTCTTCAGACTCCCTCACAGGAAAGGAACTGGCTTTTTGATGGGCATCCTCCTCCGCTGTAAGCCTAATAAGATTGGCTGGAGTTATTCAGTCTAATGCCCCCAAGTCCAATCCTGAGTCTTGAGAGAGCAGGATCCTTTTGCATTCAGCCCGGTACGCCTTAAGAAACCCCCCTACCATGCTTTGATATGCCTTTTTATCATTTACACGAAACTTCTCAAGCTCCGCCAACCTCCCCTGAAGCTCAGCAATTTGAAGATCCTACTCCTCGATCCTCCTCGTCAGCTGGGCCTGGCTATGTTCTAGCTCAGAAACCTTTTTCTGATTCACCTCCGCATTAGATTTGGCCTCCGCGTATCTTGTCTGGCAGTGCTCCAGAGCTGCCTTGGCACTATCCAGCTTCTTCTCAAAATCTATAGCTATCATCCCCACCTCAGTTTCCTTTAAGCTGTACTGGCTCTTCAAGTAGAAGTACTAATCCTTCGCCAGCAGCAAGACTTGAGTTATCTGCCAAAAACAACCAGGCAACTTAGTCAAGAATCAAGTACAATAATTGTATCAAGTAGTAGAATCTCCCTTACCTCCAGCTACTGGCTGATCATGGAATCTAGCAATCCGTCTGGTCCCTCCTCCGACCAACACTGCATGTCATCGGGTAACTGCAGTGACTCAGTGTATTGGTCTCGTACTTGACTATTAGAGATGCTCGGGGGCTTCATCTTCTTCAATATCCAACCCCGCATATCCAGACAACCAGATAACTGAGGATGCTAGGCGTAAATCTCTTCGTCCAGCCCCTCTGCATCTGACCCTGTGTCGATCAGCTGCCTTTTTCTTTGCCCCACTCACTCCGACCGTTCACTTTCCACCGGTGCCTTGCCCTTAGGGTCGGTGGGAATAGCCTTCGAAGCTGGAGGAGCCTCAGTTTTCGAGGAAGGAGAAATCCGAACCTCCTCCACTACAGCTGGCTCATCTACTAGGGAAATCCCGCCCATAAAATCAAAAAAGTCAGCCATCTACAGATGGAAAAATAAGACTAGTCAGACAAAACAAAGCTCAAAGCAAAATAATCATACCAGGGAAATGGTCATGACTTGGACAGACTCTCCACAGATACCTCTGGGATGCATCTTCCCCGGATCGAGCTTTGGTGAGTCTGTCTAGATGTAGCCGTAAAACTAACTCCATATCAAGATAAAAAAGTTTCGCTGGATGGGTCACCTTATGACACTCGTCCGACCACATCCTCCGAACATCCAGGAAGTCCGATTTATGCTCCATAACAAAAAAATGGTATCTCCACTTCTTGTGGAGATCCAAAAGTTTAACAAAGAGTGAATGGTTGGGTATGGCCGACAGGGAGAACATCAGCTCTCCCTTCTTCCTAGTCAGCCTATACAAATATCAAAGGACATCTAGATTGGGAACCCGACCCTCTTCTTGCATCAGTTGGATGAACCCGGTCAGTATCCTATAACTATTCGGATGAAGCTGACTGGGCACAATGTTATTCCTATTAAGAAATTCTTTGACAAAGGGATCTAAGGAAAATTTCAGACCCCCCTCTAACTGATCGAAATACACTACTAATCTACTTAGCCCCGATAAAGGGGTATGCGCCCTAAACCATCTATCTACAGTGTGGAGGGCATAATCAGCGGGGATGCAGAACCGTCGTCGATACCACCCTAGCAATTCACTATCTACATTGGACACAAAGAGGTCAGAGCTAATTTCTTCCCGGGGAGCCATAGCAAAGAAAGGGACAAAAACCAAATGCAAGAAAAAGGGCAAAAAGAGGAGGAAGAAAAGATGAAAAGAATCACTTGGTCACCTCAAGCAAGAATTATGGCAGGAAGGAATAGAAATAGTAGAGGCAGTAGAAACGCAGTAAAAACAGAATAAAAAAGCGAAGAAAGCAAAATGTGCTAGTTAGCAAGCGCAACAGTGTTTATAGAGACACGAAAGGACCTGGAAGCATGCCATTAACTGCCCTCATTATTATTGTGCTCCTCCTTAGGCCACCAAGGGCTTGTTGGGAATAAAATAACCCATTAGGCGAGGAGTCACGATAACGGCTGTATAAGCATTTCATTTTCTGACACACGAAATGACGCATAAACCACGTGATCTTAAGAGTTGAAGTAAAACCACCATGTGTTAGCCCACCCATATTTTTGAGTGGGCCAATCTATCAAGCAACTCGGGAGACGTTTCAAGCATCACTCCCAGCCCATTCGAAGCACATAAAGTCCAATGACTGAAGCTAGCACCCTCAGGTCACTTCCGTAGTACTGAGGTTCCGAGCATGTAAGCCTCGCACCCCTGAGCTGAGCATCTAAGTCTTGAACACATATGTCCAGTGACTGAAGCTGGCACCCTCATGTGGCTTCCATAGTACTGAGGTTTTGAGTATGTAAGCCTCGCGCCCCTGAGCCGAGCATCTAAGTCTCGAGCATATAAGTCCAGCGACTGAAGCTGGCACCCTCAGGTCGCTTCCATAGTACTGAGGTTCCGAGCATGTAAGCCTCGTGCCCTTGAGCCGAGCATTTAAAAATCCAGTGACGACTGGTTCCGTCTTATTCCAAAACGGACGGGTTAATCTATTGCAGTGCTTATACTCACTCGTTAGGTACCCCAGTTCCACAGATTACGATTCGATGACGACCAACCAAAATACTCGGCACCAAGCTCTGCTTATTGTGACTGAGGTTGGCCACCTCAACTCACTTGCATCTTATAACCCATATAAAGGCATCTGCATCCTACTCGGACGTAACGAACATAAATATTCGAATACTTCCGGGGGGGGGGGGACTCTTGATACTATCTAGAATGTTCCCACCTAATTAGAGGTCCTTTACCTCCCTAAATAGGAACACTTGGACAAAGGAGAATACAAATCCGTCCAAGGAACTACCTCAAAGAGGAATCCTAGCCGAAGAGGGAACACTCTCCTACAAAGATTATGATTCACTGATTCACAAGGAATCCAACTCCTCCCAGGTTTGAGTATTGCTATAGAACCCTATACCCCTCATAAGAGGACATCTCATTCACACACATTCAAGCTATCTCACCTCCTCCCTGCTTCTATTCTCTAACTTAGGCATCAGAGTGTTTGTAGGAATTCCCCCCACCTCTCACCTTGCCCCCTGTTTATGTTTTGTAGGACGCCTAGTCCAGGAGTTCCGGATATCAGTTATCAATTAATAATATATATAATTAATATAAATAATTATATAAATTTTGAACGTATAAATAATAATACATTAAAAAATTTTATATTTTGTTAATTAAAAATAAAAAAGTAAATATGATATAAAAGTATAGAACTATTATATTATTATAAAGGAAATAAAATAATGTTAGTTGAAATTGATCTAAAATATTATAAATGTAGAGGTATAGAAATACTATGTAATTATTAAACAAAAAAGAATAGTATTTGGTGTATTAAATAGTGCTCAACAAATTTGCTTTGACACTGTTCGCCAAAGCAAATTTGTTGTGTGGTCTAGTGTCCGGCTGGAGGATATTTACACCAAATCCAAAACCAAAACAGCAAATTTGTTGTGTGGTTAGAGATGACCTAATTAATGTGAAATACGATAGCTAACAATTTCGGTCAGTAGATTATAAATAGAATGTATTGACATATAAAGATAAAATAAAAAGGCCAACTGAAATGACGGATTTAACTATTTGTATCAAAACATTAAACTTTGTTTGTAAAGCAAATTATACAAAACAACTTTTGTAATCCATTTAAATTTATATAAAATGAAACATACCTAAACATATCATGATACGTTTATAAACATATTTAAATTTCTTAATATATAAAAATAAAAATATTAAAAAATTTATTAAAATAAATATTATTTTTATACATTATTACAATATAATAATTTATTTTAAAAAATAAAAATATATGTATTATTCAAATATTGTTTAATATACATATATTTTATTAAATCGTAGTTTATTATATATAGGTAATTGTATCATTATGTATCTATTTGTGTCATATATCATTTTTTTTTTTTTTTTTTTATGAAAGTTATAGGAAACTTTTATTGCATCTCAGAAATCAAAACATGATACATGAAAGGCGGATAGAATCTAACCACCTTTTCGAACCAAACAAAGGAATAGATGCTCTGCAAGTGTATGAGGTATCTGATTCGCTTATCTCTTGACATGGATTAAGGTGCCGACGTTGCTTCCTCTCAACAACAATCTACAATCCTCTATCACTTGACCAAAATAGGAAATATCCCTACTTTGGCTATTAACGGCATGAACTACAATGAGAGCATCAGATTCAACTATCACAACATTCAGGTGCATCTGTTTAATCCAACTTAAAGCTCCACGAGCTTCAGTAAGAGCAGGGTCGCTTATAACATGCAAAATATCTTATTTAGCAGCAATGAAAGTACCAAACCTGTCTCTAATGACAACACCAATACCTGCCTTATTCTGATCTGCAAAGACAACAACATCTATATTGCACTTGACAGCACCATCTAGAGGTTTCTGCCACCTTGAAACTCTACTGATGCTTCCTGAGGAGACATAATTTAATTTTTGAGGCTTCGCAGTCTGCCATTGCATCAAAAAGTCATTTGCCTGTTTAACCAGATGCATTTCGTTCACTGCTTTACCACTCCAGAGCTTGCTGTTACGATTTTGCCACAGCTTCTAAATTATCATTACAGTAAGACTACATCTGTCCGAGTCCAGAAAATCAAGGATTTATCTGAGCCACGCCTTCATATTATTAGAATTAAAACCATAATAATCAAAGCCTGTTGCTCGCCGAGATTGACGAGCAAAAGGGCACAATAAGAAAATATGAACCAGTGATTCTACCTCCTGCTGACAGATGGGGCAAGCGACATAAGTGTCAGCTATTTTTTTTGTCTAAAAGCTAGCCCGATAGGAACACATTCATGACATGATCTCCATAATAAATTTTTAACCTCGAGCGGCATTTTAAGCTTCCACTACTTCATCCATAAATTATCATTGCATGAAGTCTGATAGCTATACTTTGCTACATTTACACTAGGTAGCCACTCTTTATCGTATTTTCTATCTCCTTTCTAATACTAGACTGTCTGATGCTTAGGGGAATACTTAGGATTTTGTAACTATCACTAGGAGAGAAGATATCTATCACTAATTCCCTATCCCATTCTTGAATATTTGGGATCATCAAAGTGTCAACGATGGCATCCTCTAATCCAACAACTATAGGTAAGGTGATAAAAAGGTTGTCTAGGTCTGCTAACCAAGGATCTGACCATATGAGTGTATTAGATCCTGAACCAATCCTTCTACAATAGCCTCTATTAATTAACTACTTAGCATCAAGAATACTGTGCTAAGAAAAGCTTAGGTTTGAGTTCAGTTCCATGCCATATAGTGATCAATCACGATTGTGAAGCTGTTAATTGAAATTTGTTCAACGATTATTTTGTCGAAAATTCATGCTATAATGATAATCTTTTTCATCATCGATATAGCATGTCAAGGAATTTATTCCTTTATATTGTTGATGTAGTCAAAGGGTATGATAATTTTTTCGAATAATGGTGTGATGGGCCAAGAAGACTTGGATTGTCATCTATACAAAAAATAACAGTTGTGTTATGGAGGTTGGCATATGATCTACTAGTGGATGCTACAGATGAACGTGTAAAAATTGGGGAGTCAATGACAATTAAAAGTATAAACAGGTTTTGTCATGCTATAGTAGAAATTTTTTCTGAGCGATTTCTTGAGTACCTACCGCTAATGATGTTGCTAGACTACTTTATATTGGTCAGTGATGTGGATTTCCAAGAATGCTAATGAGTTTAGATTGTATGCATTGGAAGTGAAAAAATTATCTAATAACATGGGCTAGACAATATGCAGTACATAATGGATCACCAACTATTATTTTAGAATCTGTAGCTAATTATGATCTTTGAATATGACATGTCGGGTACCAATAATGACATTAATGTGTTAGAGTCATCTCATTTGATATCCAATCTTACTCAAGGTATAACTCCTCACGCTCATTATATTATTCAAGGAAAAGAATATAATATGGCTTATTGTTTAGCTGATAGTATATATCAAAAATGATTCACTATTGTGCAAACAATTCATAAGTCACGTGGTTTAAAGAAACAACATTTTAGAATGAAATAAGAGGCATATAGGAAAGATGTTGAGCATGCTTTCGGAGTTCTGCAATCACATTTTGCAATTGTTATTGGTCCAACACATGTTTGGAGAAAAAATGTGCTATATGACATAATGACTACATGCATTATCATGCATAACATGATAATTGAAGATGAATGTGATCTTAATGCCACAATTAAAAATGCCTCAGAAGCACCAACACCAACAATTGAAATAGTAGAAAATGAAAACATTTGATTTTAATAATTTCTTACTCTACATAAACAAATCAATAATAAAAAAGCTCATATTGTACTTTGCAATGCATTAATTGAATATTTATGGGATTAATATAGTAATTCAAAAAACTGCATGAATTGTAATGTTTTATGTGTTTTAATTAAATAACCCTTCTTGTAAGGGTTAAAGTTTTCGCTTTCATGGCAAATATAGTTCCCTTCAAAGGTTTTTTCGGATTTGTTCCTTATCATTTTTCTTGCCTGTTAATCCTTTCCCTTAATCCCTTTCTCTTAATCATATTCCTATTTCTCTACTGTTTGTTTCTTTTTCCTATTCTTTTATCTTTCATTTTGTTTCTCTATTCATTTTTTCTTTCGTTTTTAGATTTTGTTGATGTGTTTCTTTTCCTCCTTAGATCTAATTGAATTATTATTTATTTCTAGGTAATAACTTCAGAGTTTATTCCATGACAGAAGGAACGAGTGGAAATAAATTTAAAGGACCACCTCTGCAATTACATAAAAGTAGTGCTGTGATTTTAAAAGGCAAAGAGGTGGAGATTATTTTCTTCTAGAATATCAATCCCTCTTAACTATATCATCAGGATCCTTTATGTTTTGCTAGTAAGCTCTAGATGGAGAAGAAGTTCAACTCTTTTGCTTTGTTGGAGACTATTAAAAAGGCTTAATGATTGAGGAAGGAGGTATCTGCTAGGGAATATGGAAAAATATATTCTTATTCAATTTTAAAAGTCAAAAGGATAAAGACTAGGTATTATTGCATGAACCCTAACACTTCAACAATAACCCTTTCCTTATAAAGGATGTCATAAGCTCTGAGCAACCTTTATTAGTAGAACTCAATACAGTTCCTTTATGGACGCATGCCTATGATGTACCTTTGAAATATATGTCGAAAAAATTCACTCATATCATTGCTCAACAACTAGGCAATCTTGTACTGATTGATCATGAAAATAATGAGAAATGTGGAAAGTGTCTTCATTTTAATGTTCAAATAGATGTCACTTTACCTCTTCAAAAGGGAGCAAAGGTCCCAATGGATGGTAGAAACTTATGGATCCCATTTAAATATAAAGGTTTGACAATATTTTGCAACTGTCATGGTAAAATGGGACATATGCTCAAAAATTATGATTAATATAATGAAGAGGATGACATCAAATAAATAGTGCACAATTATAGAGCATGGCTAAAAGCATCGCAGATGAAAAGAATGCGGCATGCTCATGTTAAACCATATTTTCATGGTATGAAAAATAGTGAATTATCACAAAGTGAGTGGAGGGATCAATCTCGCAGCAAACTTAATCTAATTCAAATTTTGGATGAGGAGGAATCTCGAAGAATTAACACAAGTAAAGATGGGGTCAAATGTTATAAAGCTCTTCATGATTCTATTACAAATTCATTAGTGAGAGTGAATGTTACTTCTACTTCAACCAAGTCCTTAGCACAAGCTTCATCACAAATAAAGTTTCCCATAAACACTTTTTCCTCTTCACAACAGAGAACCCCCTTGCTTCCAATTTATAGCCCATCCATACCAACTGAGCCTTTACCTAATACACAATTCCATATTGAAACTGACCACAATCCTCATAGGCCTTTTTATAACTTTGTCCATCAAATTCTACACTAGTTCCAATAACTTTACCCATAACCTTAAACTTAACTCTCGACCAACCTGAGGTATTTGCCACCAATCAACTTCAATTCTCTCTTAGCACTAGCCTTACCTCAGATAATTCTTACTCTTCCCTTAGGCAAAACCCAAATGGACCTACAAAAATATAAAACACAAGCCTTTAAATTCCAAACACCTAACTGAACTTCCTTTTAAGAGGAAAAATTTAGAACTAGTGAAAAAAGATCGATCTGTAAATTTTGTCTGAGTCTACTAAGAAATAAAGGGACTTGGTTCTTTTAGATATGTTAGGTTGTTATTCTCCATCGTAAAGGCTATTATGTAGCCTCACCGGTAATAATAAGTTGCCTTTCTTGAAACTATCATGGGCATGGGAATCCACAAACAGTTCACAATCTCAAGAAACTTATGTTTCAAAAGGACCTATCTTTTTATGGAAATAAAAGTACATGATTATG
The DNA here is from genome assembly GCA_947683625.1 of Mallotus nudiflorus. Classification (NCBI taxonomy): domain Eukaryota; kingdom Viridiplantae; phylum Streptophyta; class Magnoliopsida; order Malpighiales; family Euphorbiaceae; genus Mallotus; species Mallotus nudiflorus. The sequence continues at coordinate 1,448,418 of CANTUR010000067.1, forward strand.
AGATGCTTCAGATTTGTATTATGTTGGGGGTTTTTGATCAAGTTATTGTGAAGGTGAATTATCTAGTTGAAGAGGAGGATTATGCTTATTTTGCAAGAGTGATTTCTCTATGGATTTATTATCTCATTGTTTTAATCCTATTGTTCTACAAATTTCTCTATCTAATTTTTCTTCTTGGTGTTTATTGTGTGTGTATAGTTGGCCTGAGGATTATAACAAGTATTTAACATGAGACCTCCTTTAGAATTTGAGCTTTACTTCTCATTTGCCTTGGCTTTATTGTGGGGATTTTAATGAGGTTCTATTTAGTGATGAGAAGAGTGGGGGATTGCCGAAAAGCATTGAAAAAATGGAGAAATTTAGACATGCTCTTAACTTTATCATCTTAATGATTTAGGGCTCATAGGTTTTTGGTTTACTTGGACAAATGGTCATGAAGGGTCTAATAATATTTAAGAGAGGCTTGACCATTTTGTTGCTAATGATGATTGGACTGCTCCTTTTCCTCATTATTAGGTCTTTCATTTGGTTAAAGTATCATTGGATTACAACCTAATCCTCATTCATTGAAACCTCTATAGTTAGAATTCTAGGAAAAAGGAAAAAACTTTTGAATTTGAGGCAATGTGGCTAGCTGATGATTCATGTTAGGAAAGAGTTGACAAGGCTTAAAATTATAGTAGAGAAACTTTGGGTGCTTAGTTTTTAAAGGAAAAAATTATTCATTGTTGCCAAAAGCTCTTACTTTAGGAAAGATCACACTTCGGTAATGTTAAAAATTCCATTGGCAAGCTTCGGTCTGAAATTCAATGAATTCAATCTTTTCCCCCATCCGATGATAATATTGAATTGTAAAAGTAGAAGGAATTAGAGTTATATGGTTTAAAGCATAAAGAAGAAGTGATATGGCATTAAAGGGCTAGGGTTATTTGACTAAATGCTGGAGACATAAACACGAAGTTTTTTCACCAAATTACAGAGGGTAAAAGAAGGAATCAAATTGATTTTATTAAGGATCACAATGATACTATCATTAACTCTCCTGAAGGAATTACTTAAGTTTGTTCTAATTACTTCCAGGATTTATTTTCCACGTCTGCTCCTTTAGACATGGACTATACTCTGAGTGTTATTCCAAAGTTAACAAATGATTATATGAATTAGATTCTTTCTACTCCTTTTACTTGTGATGATATTTCATATGCTTTAAAACAAATGCACCCCTCTAAAGCTCCAGGTCCTGACAGACTAAAAGCTTTATTTTTTTCAAAAATTTTGGTCCACTATTGGTGATGATGTGTCTAACTTTGTGCTTAATGTTTTAAATAATGGGGTTGATCTTAGTGTTTTTAATCATACTCATATTGCCCTTATTCCTAAAATTAAGAATCCTCAGTCTCCTAAGGATTTTCACCCTATTAGCCTGTGTAATGTGATCTTCAAAATCATCACTAAAGTTATAGCTAATGGGCTCAAATGTGTTCTCCTAGATATTATTCATGTTAGTCAGTTTACTTTTGTTCCTGGCAGACTAATTATCTCCTTATTTATTACTTTTTGTTGCTTGATTTGCACAACTAAATCCCAAGGATTGATTCATGGTTTTAAGATTTCTAAAAGAGCCCCTTTTATTTCTCATTTGTTCTTTGCAAATGACAGTATCATTTTTAGGCATGCTAATGCTAACGAGCTGGGTCAAGTTAAAACCATTCTTCAGTATTATAAGCTTGCTTATGGTCAGTTTGTCAATTTTGATAAATCTTAAATTAATTTTAATGATAATGGCCAGGAGAATTTGGCTACCAATTTGCAACATCATCTTGGGGTTTATTTGGTGGATAAATTCAACAACTACCTTAGCATGCCAGTTACGGTGGACAGGTTAAAAAAAGTGATTTTTCAAGCCATTGCTAATCGGGTGAGCAAAAAATTGAAGTCTTGGAAGGAGCACCTTTTTATGGTAGGTAGAGAGATTCTTATCAAGAATGTTACTCAGACAATTCCTCTTTATATGATGAGTTGCTTCAAGATCCCCATTAATATAATCCACTCTATTGAATCCATGTGAGCCAATTTTTTGTGGGGTCAACAGGGCAATAACCAAAGGATTCATTAGTGCTTATGGCTCAAGTTGAATCAACCCAAGAAGGAAGGGGGTATGGGGTTTCACACTGCAAATTTAAATAATATTTGGTTCTCTAGGAAATGATAGTAGAAATGAGAATAAAATATTATTTAAAATTTAAAAATTAAAATTTCTTTTATGAAAAAAATATTCTTATAATTATTTTTATATATAAACACTTAACGTTATAATTATGTATTATAAATTATTTTTAAAATATTTATTTATAAAAATATCATTATAATTTTGTAAAAAATATAAAAATTATTTACTTTTAATAAATATTTTTTATTCAAATGTTTAATACATATTCTTATTAATTTATATGTTTTATTTATTAAGTTTAAGAAATAAATACTAATATTTAAATATTTAACTAATTTATAATTAACTTGACTTAATTTTTAAAAAAATCCAAAATCATTCCTTAAAAATAAGAGTAAAATGATAATTTCCATTGTTAGTAGGAATTACATTCCTATTTCGTATCAATTTTTACCAACTAAAACTTTAAAAATTGAAAACATTCATTCCAATTATTATTATTATTATTATTATTATTTACCAAAGAGACTTACCCTTAATTCTAGGCACATCAATCTATTTTGCATCTAAAAAGGGCCAAGAAGGATGAAGAATTGAGAGAAATCATGCACAACGAACATGATTTATTATTATTATTATTTTTTAACAACTAAATGTTAGTATATTATAAGAGAAAGGGAGTTGATAGAGTTTGTACTCGCATCAATTACACCATTTTAATAGATGTTTGACTAACAAGACTGAGAAATCCTCAGTCATTTGACGTTAACAGGAAATAGATATCGCCTTTTTAATTTGCACTGTAATCATCATCATAGTTGGGCTGATGCAGAGAAATTGGAGGTACTTTTCCTTGTAGTTTTGTTTCCCAGGGAAAATATTTACGGTTAAAGGCACACCTCGAAACTGTTATCTAATCATTCTATTATATTACACCCTTCTATTTTTATCATCTTTTAAATTTTATTTTAAACTTATGTAGTTTTTAATTAAAATTTTGTTACAGTATAAATATTTTTATGTATATAAAAAAATTAGAACCGTTAGATTACTTTTCATTTAATTATAACAATTATATAAATAAAATTATAATCGTTAGATTATTTTTTATTTAATTATAGCAATTGATTATTTTTATATATTAATATTCATAATTTACATTAATAACTATTATTAAATAAATATTAATCTCATTGCTATAATTTCATTTATATATATACATATATTTGTACTGAAATGAATTTTTTAATTGTATACAATTTTAATTTTAACCGCTATGATCCATGGCATATTCAGGTGAATTAGCATGCGATTTCAATCTGTCTTGCGCACGTGATGTGTTAAAAATTAATTATGCGTAATTTGAATGAAGTGAAAAAAAATTTGCACCAATTTTCCTATCTCTCTTTTTCTTTTAAATTACAAGCAAACAAAATTAAAAAAATTTTAAAGTACAAATTAAATATTCATTTATAGAATAAGTGAATTTATAAGAGTTAAAACAAATTTCCATCATTTCATTTGCTATTAATTTATGCAACACATTGTATAGTATCGATATCCACAAGCCAAATAAGTTTTTTTTTTTTTTTCAATCAAAATGAGGAGATATTATTGCATATCAAAGATCAAAACATCAGAAATATAAGGAGGCTCTAATAGCCATTCCTCAAGACCGAACTAAGAAACCAAAACTCTAGTCGGACAATGAGCTACTTGATTCGCTGACCGTCTAGCAAAAGAAATATTACATGTAGAGATTTCGTTAATTAATAATTTGCAATCATCTATAACTTGTCCGAACGGGGAAGGGTCTACTCCAGCACTATTGACTGACAAGCCAAATAAGTTTTCTTAAAAGTTAAAACAAATAAATGTTATAACATATGATAAAAGTAGAAGGAAGTCAAATAATAAATGGCAGAATTTTAAGGGTGAAATTGTGCATTCTGCAAAACATTCATGTACGTGTACGATATAAGTGTTCCTTTCCTTTTCTTTTTGAAAGAAAAGATTCTTTAAACATCATTAACCAGGGTACAAGCATACATAATCAAGACCTCCATTAAAAAGAAAAGCTTGAGTGGGTTGGCCATGGCACTGCAAATTTCACTCCAAAAGCCAGATAATGATTATCAAAATCTTATCTTCCATCTATATAAGATAGAGATTTAATAAAGAAAAACTAATCATGGTTCCACGTTTGACAAATTACTTTCGAGAGCTGTTTCTAAAAGGAGCTTTATGGGGTCGTTGATGATGGTGAACGGTTGACAAAATTTCAATTTTGCGTTGCATGTCAAAATCACCATTATTTCAATTTAATGAAAATGGTATTTACATTATCAAAGATTTGCACGACTGAATCACGAAGCTTCCTAAAATTCTATCAACTATTATATTAAGAAGATAAAAGATAGCTTGCATCAAAATTAATTGAGAGAGAGCTCCAAAGTTGGAGAAGTTAAAATTTTAAATCTATACAATAATTTTTAAATTTATATAATAATTGATGAATAAAATTTTAAATTTTTAAATCTATACAATAATTGATGAATAAAATTTTTTTATATTCAACTGTTAACATCGAATTTTAGGTTAATTATCAATTCACATTTATATTAACTAATAAATTTGGTATTTTTTTTGAAATTTATATCATTTTATTTTAAAATTTTAAAAATTTAAGAAAAATTATTTTATAAGTGTAAAAAATATTAAAATTTTTATAATTATATTATATATATATTTCTAAAAAAATTATCAATTTTATTTGATAGAATCTGTTAAAATTAATTTTTTTATTAATATATAGGACTTAATTGTACTAAAAAAATGTTATATGACTTATTGTACTCAGCAAAGGTATAATATTGTCTAAATTTTCAAAATAGAAATTACAATTTGAGCCCAAATAATTAAAAGGTCCAATGTAAAACTAGAGCAAAATGTGGAAATCTAATTTGCACATTTTCCCTAAAATTTCAACTTCTAAGATCACCGAATTAAAACACAAATCCCAATATAGCCATATCAAAGGAAAAGGAAGAAAAATAAGTACAAATAGAGGGAAAAAAAAGTCTATTGGTGTGAAAAATTCAAATGTTTGTAACCTTTTGTAATTTTATCTCAATTTTTTAATTTTCGTAACAATATCCCATTTTGACAAATGTTTAGTACTTTTAGCACAAATAATTTTTTAATCAAAATTAAATAAAAATATTGACATGAAATATTGTAAAATGTCAAATTCACTTTCTTTATTTTCTAAATCTATAATGATTTATTGGTATAAAAAATTCAAACATTTAAATTTTTGACAAATTTATCCTAATTTTTAAATTTTGATAAAATATTTGAAATTATCTAATTTATTAATATAAATAATAATTTATTTAAAATTAAATAAAAATAATTATATAATAATAAAAAAATTATATTTTGTCACGATCCAAACCAGAGAGTCATGACCGATACTAAAGAACGGGAATTCGCAAGAATTTAGAACTCGTAGCAAGCCTAAAATATAAAAAATCAACAAATACATAAATATAAATATGCCTTAGAATTAAAACTTTTTAAATCATAAGGAAATCTCCATATTTTATCATAATAAAATATGTTCATACAAATATTTAAATACAAAACCTTTGTCAATAATAATATAAAATACTACAACAAGATATACTACTAATGCAACGTCTAATTTTTAGGATTTGATTACAAGGAAGTCAATTTTTCAAGGATCTTTTAGTAATTAAAAGTTAAAAAAAAAGTCGACATTGGTGTAATGTTAGCCGACATTACACAATGCCGACTGACATTATGTAATGTCGATCGGCATTCTATAATGTTGATCGGTATTATACAATGCCGGTCAACATTCCATAATACCGACGTGTAAAAGTTTTTCTATTTTTCACATATTTTTACTTATTTTTTATCGATTTTTTCAGTGTTTTGATTGGTTGAAAATCCAATTTTGTCATTATTATTATCTGATAAGTTTTTTTACGCGTTCAAAATGCATAAGATTTTGAAATAAAAAACAAATGCTATCAGATGTATTTTGATCCTCCAAAGGAGGAAGTCAGTACGCACAGACTCTGCTTTAAAAAGAGTCTGCATGTGTGCATGGGGCTGGAGACTCACACACACAGAATGAAAGAAGACAAAAAAAAAACACAGAGACACACATAGACGCGAAGAACACCTCGCACACACGCTTGTCTTTCAAAACCCTAATTTTGGATATTGTCAATGTCTTCGAACGCAATCAAATCCCAGTCCAGAATCAATAATACTTCAATTTCAACGGTGAAAATCCTAGCTTGAGGGGCTAAAAAAGGCATTTGCATTGCATCTAAGATCATCACAGTGTTCTTTTTTTTTTGTTCTTTTCTTCCTTAATGATTTTTATTTTATTTTATTTTTTGTTGATTTGTGTTTTAAATTTTACTAATCTGATTTTTTATTTTTTATTTTTGATATTTGAGCGGGGATTGAGGAGGAAACAATCTAATGTTCTAGAATTGAACATAAGATCCATGGAATGCCATGGATGAACCTGTACTATTTTTTAATAGTCCTTAGGACTTTAATTTTTATTCTACATTTTGGTGTCCTTTGTAGTTATTTTAATTCATGGCTGTATAATTGATTACTTTTAGTTTTTGTACGTAGTTTGTAATAGCCCCAGTAGTGGGAATAGTGAAAGATTTAATTTTCTGCGTTTAAAATCAATTAGTAATTAGATTCAATTGGGTAAATAATCAATTAAAATCAATGGTGGCAGTAGCTTAATTTTGGGTTTGCATGTAATTGATTTAGGGTTTCTAGAAAATCACTAAAATGTATGTTTGATCTTTTTTATGTTTTATTTATTGTGTTTTTGGGTTTTTATTATTTTGGGCCCCAAGCCCACGCATAGATCCAACTCATTTTAAATAAGCTTAAAAAATGGTTTAAGACTTTAAATAATTAAAATCAACTTAGACCCATTAAGTTAATTAGATTTTAGGTCCACTTAGTTAATTAAAACTTGTTTAGACTTAGCTCAGTCCACTTAATTTCATTTCTTTTAAAATAAATAGACCTAAGCCCACTTCTCATTTTAAATAAAACTAAGTTAGACTTAGGCCCACTAATTTAACTTTCCTTTAAAATTAAATAGACTTAAGCCCATTCCTTAGAAAAACTAAAATAAATAGATCTAGGCTCATGATTTTAATAAAAAATGTAGGCCCACCTTTAGTCCATTTCTCACTTGTAAATAAAATGTAAATCTAGTTAACTTTTTAATAAAATTAACATAGTTTAGACTTAGGGACAACGCGATATTGAGTGCATTTTTTATGTGTAATTTTATTGACTAGATGCCTAGGGTTAGATGGATGTCAAATAGGGTTTAATAAAATTTCATGTAATTAGAGAATGAAATCATCATTTATAAAATTATTCTAAATGAACACGAGACTAAGAGAAGTTAGTATTCCGTATCCAGAATCTCCTAGTTGTGGTACTGACTTTCTTTTGAAGAATCGAGTATCACCAATCAAATTGTCCCAGTTATTACCCTAGGTAGCGACTCCTCTTCTCCATGTTATGACTTTATGACATAGTAGTGTGTTCCCTAAGACCCTGAGCCTAAACAGTGTCGCGGTTACTAAAATCTTAGACGCGTGCTAAACCCCGCCGTCTACAGTGGCGACTCTATTGGGGATAAGAGATATCAATTCTATTTGTGTTCTTTAGAATTATTTTATCGATTATTATTTCATTCTTGCATTCATTCTGCATGTCCCTATTAAACTGATGGCATTGGTTTATGATTCCACTAGCTTCATGGAGTTGTAGATTGGCTAACCATCACTCTTAGCCTTAACTCGGTTTAAGAGAGATTATCGGGCTCATCTAACCAGAGTCTGTAACCCAAGTCCTTAAGGGGGGTAATCTTCTCTCGAGTTGGTAAAGGATGCTGGGCCCCTCTGACTTTGGCCTGTAACTTAAAGTCCATAATGAAGAGCATCTTGCTAAGGGGACCTTAACTTTTCATTGGACCCTAACCACATATAATGGCCTAGTTACTTCCCCCTAGAATTTTTACCCAAAGTGCTTGTTTGTTTGAATTGCCATGAGGTTTTTCTATTTATAAAAGCCCAAGCCTATACCTTTGAAGCTCATTGAAGCTAATAAGGATTAGGCTAGACCTTTATATTTAGAAAGGCTATTTCTATGTTTTTTATTTTAAAGAGAGATTTGGCATGCGCGTCGGCTCTTAATATCCCCTGTTGATATGAAGGCCAAGACCAAAAATCCTATGAAAAGAGACTCACCATTGAATACATGTGTGGGAGAAATAAGGTTAGAAGGTTTACATGTATTTTGATACTTGTTACTTGCTAAGTGCTTGCTTACTACTTGTTGCATGAACACATGCATCATGCATACATGCATACATACAGTCCATGCATCATACTAGCACCTTATTTTGTAGCCATCATAGATTCATCTGGGTCTTCTCGTGTTTAGGGATGAAAAGGTGGCAGGTTGACCAGAATAGATCTAAGCCCAAATTCAATAGCTTAAGAGATCTTTCAAGAACTAGAGAAGAGTCCAATCAATCTAATATTCCTAAAAGTTGAACCAACTTAGACTGAACAGATTGAAATGAAACAATAACCAGAGATGTGGACCTTAGAGGACATTAAGGGAGCTTTGATGGATGACATGAGAGCTATAATACAAGATGTACTGAGACAGGTTTTGGCCGGACTAGTGCAACCTGTTATTGAACAACCACCTACTACAGTTGTTGAACAACCACCTGTTGCTACTGTTGAACAGCCACCTACTGTAGGAGCTCCACCTGTTGTTGTAGCTCCTCCACCTGCTGCTAACAATGTTGAGGGGCAACCTGCTGCTAGAAATGTGTCTGCTACTGATGTGAGACTGGAAGATGTTGAAAACTACATGGTAGAAAAGGCGAAGAGAGAGTCACTTGAATTGGTCCATGATTATAAGTCCAAGCAGATGCAAGCATTGACTTAAAAATATCCAAGATGGAAGAGCTTATTAGAGGACAAAGAATGGGATATTCTTTTGACTTTGATGACATGCTGCAAATGGAGGGAGATAAGCTGTTTGAAAAATTCAAAATGCCTCAGCTATAGAAGTTTGATGGGAGAGGAGATCCAAGGATTCATTTGAGTTAATACACCATAACAATGAGCACTACTAAAGCACCATTGTCAGTAGTTGCTAGGCTGTTTGTACTGTCATTGGAAGGAATGGCTATAAACTGGTACCATGGGTTAGAAAAGTCTGTTAGGGCTAATTGGAAGGAACTATGTACTGCATTCTTGAAACAATATGATTATAACACTCAATTGGAAGTGTCTATTAAGGATTTGGAGTTGACTAAAAAGAAACCAAATGAGTCCTTTTCTGATTTCCTCACCAGATTCATGAATAAAGCAGGACTGATGAAAAATAAACTGATTGAAAAGGATTAAGTTAGGATGATTGTTCATAATGTATCACCTAATTTGGTCAAAAGACTGTAAATGATGAACCCAAAGACCTTCATAGATCTATATGATTACAGTCTACAAGCTGAAGAGATAGAGAATGAGAAAAAAAAGAGTTATAGAGGCACATTAACCTAAAATTACTCAACTGAGGGCACACAACAGGGGAGCACTAGCTAGATTATGGAGGTACACACAGTTCAGCAACCTAGGAGGTTCTCCAACTTCAACCAACCAATCTCCAAAGTCCTGGAGAGGCTAATCCAAAAAGGCCTACTCCGACCCTTAACCTTTTCTAAGCCATCAAACCTAAATGTCCCTAGTTTTGACCCTACCAATTACTGTAAATTCCACTAAGCTGCTGGCCATCCCACAGACAATTGTATTCGCCTAAAACATGAGATCTAAAACCTAATAGACTCTGAAAAAATCACTGACTCTGAAAAATCTAACTCTAACCCAAACACTAGAAATAACCCTTTCCCAAACTATCAAAATATTCTACCACCAGCCACCATAATGATCAACTCAGGGGTTAGCGAAGAAGAAGTGCTAAGCTCCTTTGAGGACCTCAACCTTATACCTAATGGAGAACCTTTTGGATAGCCACAGAGAGGAGTGGAAGATTTACTAGGCTAGCCCTTAGACAAGTTTGATTACAGAGTATTTTACTCGAAACCACCCTCAGCTGATATCCCTATTGAATCAATTATGCCTATAGAGTGGGGTGATGAATTTGAGAATAACCCTTTAGCTCCTGAATAGTCTCAAGAAGGAGTTGAAGATTTGTTGAATCAACACTTAGGCAAGCTCAATATGGGAGATCTGAAAGGGAAGGAAATATGCACAATGGAAGTGTGGAAAGATAGGAAAAGAGATCGAATCATTGGAGTTATTAACATCTGGTATGACTTTGATGAAGAAAGCCCAGGCAGTTTTGATGTCTAAAGTGATGATCCTAAAGTGAATCATGTCACTAGAAGTGGGAAGAATTATAAAATAGCAAAAAAGAAAATAGAAAGAGTAATAAAAAGAGAAGAAACAGAAGATGCAGAGATAGAAGAAGAATAGAAAGAGGATCTGATTTTGGAACAACTGAAGAAGGCTAAGGCAAATGTCAGCATTTGGGATTTACTGATGCATTCAGGCAACCATAGAAGAGCTCTTGTCAAAGCTCTATCGAACATGAATATTAAAATAGCCGCTACTCCAGAAGCTATGGTAGCAAAATGGGCTGATAACGTTCCTAGATGATGACCTGCCTATAGAAAGAAGAAACCATAATAAGGCATTATTTATCCCAGTTGAGGTGAGGGGAAAGAGAACCAATTTTGCTATGGTCGATAATGGTTCTGCTATTAATGTATGTCCTTTAAAAATCCTACCTAACTTAGGTTTGAAAGCTGAAGACTTAACAGATTCAAACCTCATAATCAGAGCTTATGATGACAGAACTAGGAATGTGGAGGGGACATTCCAAGATCTGGTTAAAATAGGACCTGTGGAATCAACCATTGAGTTTACTGTGTTGGACATTCTAGTCACTTATGCCTTATTTTTGGGACGACCATGGTTCTATGCCTTAGGAGGGGTACCCTCAACTATGCATCAAAAGATAAAATTCCCTTATGAAGGAGAAATTATGACCATAGAAGCTGGGATTAATGCTGTTGTGGCATCCATATTGGATAAACAGAAACAACTGTGTGCACCCCCTGGTTTCCAGATTGCTGGGATATTTGATGGGATTGAAATGGATCCGAGAGTAGCAAAAATGATGGAGAGCATGAATTATCGGCTTAAACTAAGACTGGGGAAGAATGAATAAGAAAGTCCAAAATTCCCAGGATTCAAAAATCAAGATGAAACAACAGGATTGGGTTTTACAGGGGAAGCAAAGCCAAAAGGTAGAAGGGCAAGGAAGAGATTCAATGCAGAAAAGAGGAAGCTTTATGCAAAAGTTGGTCCTTTAAGTTAGAACTTCATCAAGCCAGGGGAAGGCAAATACTATCTGAGAGCCAAGGAATCAGTTAGTGTTGCTGGAGCAAATGTCCTTGGGTTTGAGATCTTTAAGGAGCAGATAGTGGAGAATCTGGTGAAGGACAACAAAGAGGAAGTGATGAAGCTGACAACTGAGAGAATGGGCAGTGCTGCTATTGAAGAGTTGCTGTGTCTGCCACCTAAAGAGGAGCCACCCCAGGATTTAGCTACTGTCATTAGTGATAGTTTTATTGATGTCTTTTATGATGAACTGATGTAATAACGTTCGGTCTGTTTGAGGATGAAAATTCTTTTTTGTTTTAGTGATCGATGATATAAATTTTGATAATGCTTACTTATGTAATCCTAATAGTTCTGTGCATTATAATTTAGATCAATATGTTTAACATAAATTCAATTTAATTAGATTCATTCAGCATGGGCACAAATGAAAATTCAAAGAACATACATATATCACATGATGTAACTTCTGAAGATAGGAAATATGAGAAAAAAATAAAAATAAAAAAAGAGAAAAAAGAACATTAAGGTAAAAATTAAAGAGGAAAATTCATAATTGACTGATAACATGAGTTATATCATGTGATGTAATGAATATTCTCATTTTTGCCCTAATGAATGATTAAAATTGAATTTTAAATTTTTGTTCAAACATCATATATTGGTCTTTATCATACCGTATAAGTATTTAAATGGAAAAGCAATACATGATGAAAGCTAAATCAGAGCTATGAGATCACTATTTTAGTTACGTTTTCTTTTTACTACCTCTTTTGTAATTTTCCTTGTAAGCCTAGTGTCCCCTTACACCTTAAGAATTCATATGGCTCAGTAACTTGCTTTTCAACCCATACATTATAATTGTCATCAATTATTATCAGCATCAAGCCTTATATTCTGCTTAAGAATTCTTTAAAGTGCAAGTCCAGTTGATTTCATCATCTAGAACTCACTTCAATTAGTTCGTCCACTCTTATGCATCTTCAATACATGAGATTATAGCTAATAGGGTTAGTAAGACAAAGGGCCAATAATAATAATGACCAAACTGAGTCTCTTGTGCACATGAAGAAAGTGATTGATAGGATGAATTCAAAATGAAGCTGGGAGCAAAATGTAACTTCGGGACAAGTTAGGGGCAAAATGGTAAATACAACAGGAGGACTTCAAAGTTAATGAAAATGATCTCAGGGAGGAGTATACTACAAGCATACATATATAACAGTTATCATACAGCAGAAGCAGTTACAAAAAGAAAAGTTCAATAGTGCATCGATCAATCATGAGCTCCAGTGTAAAGCCATGGACCCCACTCGCTGGCTTGGTTATTTTTTCGATAGACTAGATCAGAAGCTCAAACATCAGAAGTACCAATAATAAAGCATCAAGTGCTTGAACCTACAAGCTGTTGATGAGGCACCTCGTTCTCACACTCCAAGCTGCGAACATAGCTTTGCTCCAAACAGAAGACCTATTAGGATCATGCATGTTATGCATAACATACATACACTTGCATACATTTGTTATGAAATACTTTCTTTGTATAATAAAGTCTTTGAGCCTAGTCAAGATTGTCCAAACACTTTGCTACTAACATTCAAGATTAGTGTTGTAAAAGTGCAAGAAAGTAGTTAGAGTATTCACAGGTAAAGCATCTGAAGGAATGAAAATAAAAGGAGTGACATTACCAAGAAGCATCATCCTGGTGACCTCAAGAGGCTGGATAAGACTTTCAAGCTCCTCAAACTCAGCATTCATCTCTATAGTCTCATCAGGAGCATCATTTGGAATATCTCTCCACAATAGTTAGACCATTGTAAGGTGTGGAATATGGTAACGAGAAGGTCCAACATGTTAGCGATACATGCACTCGACCCTAAAAAGGGAAGAATGCACTCAAAACTTGAGACGAATGCACTCTGAAGACTTTTTTAATGGTGAAATAAAAAATCTCTAACTCCTAAATCTTTTCTTTTACAGGAAACATTGGGAAGAGGAATAAAGCCATTTACCAAAGCATAAATAGAATAGCAGAAAGACAAATTCAGCCTAAAGCCACAACCTCAATGGCAGAATATCATGACCCTATGATCCGAGACATCATCACCACAATTAAAAAGAGAAGAATGCAAAAGAATAACATTGCATTTTGATAAAATTTCTTCACTTGCAAAAAGACAATACTAACTTATAGTATTTTGTGCAGGGAAATAACAAAAGAATAAAGAAAGGGAAAGGAACCGGTAGATTAATAAGAATGACCAGGATAGCAAATGCCAATCGCTAGTTAAAATCTCACTCTATGTGATAAACACCTTGACAAATACCAAAGGGAATTAGTATAACTTTATCTCTTTTTGATTCTGTAGTAAAGTACAAATTGAAAAAAAAATTATAAAATTGAGAGTAAATTCATCCACTTTATGATATCATATGTGAAAACTTATCTCATGACCTTTGATTTTAGTGGCTTTCTTTTATTAACCTCGCAGAATTCAGATGTCTTGTTGATAGTTCTATGCTGAGAGTTTCTAAAACTCTAACCAATCTAATGTTTACTTTACACCCAAACGAGGGGAAGAATATGCAAAGACAAAATCTATGGACTTGCAGTATAAATTGGTTGAATTTTAAAGTGTCATTTTAGTCTTTTGAATAATAAATGTGCATATAATCTACTCCAATGCTCAGAAATGAGTACGAGTACAAATCCCTCAACGGTATCCACACTGAGTAATATGAGAAAGGCGGGGGAACACTAAGAGGAGAATTAGAATAAGAGCAAGCATAATGTACTCTAATGCTAAAAAATGAGCAAAAGTATCAACGTGAACCTCTGGCGATATCCACGTTGAGTAATACAAGAAAGGCGGGGGAATACTAAAAGAGGACCCACGTTTAAAAAAAACTTGCTCTATTTACTCTAATACTCTGTAAAAGTATGAGTATCCAAAGGACCTTTCCAACGGTATCCATACTGAGTAATATGAGAAAGGCGGGGGAATACTTGGATAAGGAAGAAAAGCATAAAAATAATTCAAAGACTGTTTTGATACTCCGAATTTAATATTTTTATGCTTAATTTCCACAAGTTTTGTTTAGCAAATTCTCCCTAAAATTAGGTGTGGAAGTAAGCTCTTCATTTAGTAAAAGATACACTCTCAGTATAAGATGGTTAACAATGCCTCTGACCTTTGTAAATGGCAAATAAGTGACAGTCATGAAAATAAAAAATAGTCAGATTTGTTAAGTACATGTTATCTCATGATAAAAGGATGCATTTTCAACATTATAATGTACTTTTATACATTCATCATGGTTGAAACTAACTTCAATAAGTCTGCAGGAATTGTAAAACCAGAAGGAAGTGCACAGTGGAAATAAAATTAGTCAGCATAAAGAATTCAACTCAAACAACTAAAGATAAAAATCAGTAAGCAGTTATGGACTGTAGCAACATCAAAGGCGAGCAATGAAAGGGTTGTAGCTAATCGCGAGCAGTTATGGACTGCAGCATCATCAGTGAGTAATGAAAGGGTTGTAGCTAATCGCGAGCAATTATGGATTGTAGCATAATCGTATAGATCAATCAACACTACATGATCGAGTGTAGTGTATTCCACTTTAGTCCATTACTTTTGTGTGCATATGAATTCAAGTTCTTTCATTGCAATTTGGTCCATATTTGCATTCTGATTAGGAATATATTCCTAATTAAATGATGACATTCATCAAATTAATAATTCATTAAATTATTAAAAATGCATAAACAATTTGTGATTCTAAATTTTCTGTCAAGTACATAATATATAATAAGATTACAAAATTCAATTTTTGTATTTTACATATATTGTTTCAATCAAAGGACTCATATGCTGCACAGTAGTCATAACCTTCATTATGTTATGTACTGCATAACAGTTATGACAAAAACTTTCAGATTCATTAGTGCTAGACGTTCCACAAGAACTATAACAGATTTTCAATTCAACTTCATTAGATGTCCCACAGGGAATATAGTGTACATTATTAGAGTCCTACAGGGAATATAACGAAATTCATCAGTGCTAGACGTTCCACAGGAACTATAGCAGATTTTCAATTCAACTTCACTAGACGTCCCACAAGGAATATAGTGTACATCATTAGATGTCCCACAGGGAATATAACAAAATTCATCAATGATAGACGTTCCACAGGAACTATAGCAGGTTTTCAATTCAATTTCACTAGACATCCCACAGGGAATATAGTGTGCATCATTAGACGTCCCACAAGGAATATAACAAAATTAATCAGTGCTAGATGTTCCATAGGAACTATAATAAGTTTTCAATTTATCTTCATTAGACGTCCCACAGGGAATATAGTGTACATCGTTAGAAGTCCCATAGGGAATATAACAAAATTCATCAGTGCTAGATGTTCCACAAGAACTATAGCAGATTTTCAATTTATCTTCACTAAACATCCCACAGGGAATATAGTGCACATCGTTAGACGTCCCACAGGGAATATAGTGCACATCGTTAGATGTCCCACAGGGAATATAATGAAATTCATCAATGCTGGACGTTCCACAGAAACTATAGCAGATTTTCAATTCAACTTCACTAGACGTCCCATAGGGAATATAGTGTACATCATTAGACGTCCCATAGGGAATATAACAAAATTCATCAGTGCTAGATGTTCCACAAGAACTATAGCAAGTTTTTAATTTATTATCACCAAACATCCCACAGGGAATATAGTGTGCATCGTTAGACGTCCTATAGGGAATATAATGAAATTTATTGGTGCTAGACGTTCCACAGGAATTATAGCAAGTTTTCAATTTATCATCATTAGACGTCCCATAGGGAATATAGTGTGCATCGTTAGACATCCCACAAGAAATATAATGAAATTCATCATTGCTAGACGTTCCATAAGATCTATAGTAAGTTTTCAATTTATCATCGCTAAATGTCCCACAGGGAATATAGCGAAACTCATTTGCACAAAGTCCACTATACGTTCAGCAGGAAATATAGTGAGACTTGTCAAACATCATACCGCTTAGCAATTTGAGCATCAATCTATCATTTCGGATACAATCAAGTGTCCTAATTTCTTTTTTTCAAAATTGTGTGCTTATATTGCTTTGTCATAATTTTTCAAGCAAACAACAACAAAGGGGGGCAACTGTAAGCACCCAATTTCGGGATGCAATTGTGCATAATTACGATGTAAGCCCCTATGATGAAATTTATTCAAAAATTGAATTTGGTTGTCAATTTTCTGGACTTTAGGGACTAAATTGCAATATTTTTTTAGGATTTGATTACAAGGAAGATAATTTTTTAGGGGTCTTTTGGTAATTAAAAGTTAAAAAAAGTTAGCATTTAATGTCGATCGGCATTGGTGTAATGTCGACCAGCATTACACAATGCCGACCGGTATTGTGTAATGCCAATCTGTATTATATAATGCCGATCGGTATTGCACAATGTCGACGCGTAAAAGTCCCATTTTTTGATTTTTCATGTATTTTTTCAGTGTTTTGATTGGTTGAATATTCAATTTTGTTATTATTATTATCTGATAAGTTTTTTTACGCATTCAAAATGCGTAAGATTTTGAAATTAAAAACAAACGCTATCAGATGTATTCTGATCCTCTAAATGAGGAAGTCAGTACGCGCATATTCTACTTTAAAAAGAGTCTGCATGCGTGCATGGGGCTGGAGACTCACACACACAGACTGAAAGAAGACGAAAAAAAATAAAGACACACACAGACGCGAAGAACACCTCGCACACACCCTTGTCTTTCAAAACCTTAATTTTGCATACTGTTAGTGTCTTCGAACGCAATCAAATCTCAATCCAGAATCAACAATACTTTAATTTCAACAATGAAAATCCTAGTTTGAGGGGCTAAAAAAGGCATTTGCACAACATTTAAGATCATCATAGTGTTCTTTTTTTATTCTTTTCTTCCTTAATGATTTTTATTTTATTTTTGTTGTTAATTTGAGTTTTAAATTTCACTAATCTGATTTTTTATTTTTTTTATTTTGATATCTTAGCGGGGATTGAGGAGGAAACAGTCTAATGTTCTAGAATTGAATAGAAGATCCATGGAATGCCATGGATGAACTTGTATTATTTTTCAATAGTTCTTAGAATTTTAATTTTTATTCCGCATTTTGGTGTCCTTTGTAGTTATTTTAATTCATGGTTGTATAATTGATTACTTTTAGTTTTTATACGTAGTTTGTAATAGCCCCAGTAGTAAAAATAGTGAAAGATTTAATTTGCTGCGTTTAAAATCAATCAATTAAAATCAATGGTGGTAGTAGCTTAATTTAGGGTTTGCATGTAATTGATTTAGGGTTTCTAGAAAATCACTAAAATGTATGTTTGATCTTTTTTATGTTTTATTTGTTTTGGGTTGTGTTTTTGGGTTTTTATTATTTTAGGCCTCAAGCCCACACTTAGGTCCAAGTCACTTTAAATAGGCTTAAAAATGGTTTAAGACTTTAAATAATTAAAATCAACTTAGGCCCATTAGGTTAATTAGATTTTAGGTCCACTTAGTTAATTAAAACTTGTTTAGACTTAGCTCAACCCACTTAATTTCATTTCTTTTAAATAAATAGACTTAAGCCCACTTCTCATTTTAAATAAAACCAAGTTAGACTTAGACCCACTAATTTAATTTTCCTTTAAAATTGAATAGACTTAAGCCCATTCCTTAGACAAACTAAAATAAATATATCTAGGCTCATTAATTAATAAAAAATATAGGTCCACCTTTAGTCCATTTCTCACTTGTAAATAAAATGTAAATCTAGCTAACTTTTTAATAAAATTAATATAGTTTAGACTTAGGGACAACGCGATCTTAAGAGCATTTTTTATATGTAATTTTATTAATTAGATGCCTAGGGTTAGATGGATGTCAAATAGGGTTTAATAAAATTGCATGTAATTAGAGGATGAAATAATCATTTATAAAATTATTCTAAATGAACACGAGACTAAGAGAAGTTAGTATTCCGTATCCAGAATCTCCTGGTTATGGTGCTAACTTTCTTTTAGAGAATCGAGTACCACCAATCAAATTGTCCCAATTATTACCCTGGGTGGCGACTCCTTTTCTCCATGCTATGACTTTGTGACATAGTAGTGTGTTCTCTAAGGCCCTGAGCCTAAACAGTGTCACAGTTGCTAAAATCTTGGACACGCGCTAAATCCCGCCGACTACAATTTCCTTTCTCAAATTTGATAATGAATTGGCCCCAAGATACTGAGTCAACCGAGCTCCCGCAGTCTCATTGCCGGCATGACTGGTCCCTAGACACTAGGTCAACTAAGCTTTCGCAATCACACCATTCTCTGGCCATAAATCTCAATAATCAATTTAACTATATCTCACATCAATAAAAATTTTATAGCCTAGTATCTAGTGTACTGCTGTATAACAGTTCTAGTGTAATACACTAGGTAGCACATTCTACAACTATCCTCTAAAATAACATTTCAAAAATAAAATAATAAAATTATATTAAAATATGAGCAACATCAAATTACACAAATAAATATTCACCTTTATATATATGCAAACATATATATAATAACAATTAACACTTAACGAAATATAGAATAATAAAATTCATATTTATTAAAAATATGGATGCCAATAATATTTTCTACATGTGATGTATACATATAATAATAACTCACAAGTGGAGTGCGCTCCTCTATGATAACTCGACTGGCCCTGTCCTATAGGTCTCGGCGTGACTGTAGAAAAAATAATAATAAATTAATTAGGATAAAAATCCTAATCTTATATATTCTAGATTTTTAAGGAAAAACCCAATCTAAAACATGACTCTAATAAAAGACTCAAAACTTAAAACAGACTGATATCATATTTTATGAGAAATCTAGTAAAAATTAGATCAAGTCTCATTTGTAAAATGAACATCACTCTACTAAAAATAGAATCATTCCTACATAAAAACACACTTCAAAATATTCTCAAGCTCAACATCACAAATAAAATAATAAAATAAAATAATTCACGTCCAACCGAGAACCAACATCACAAACTATACAATAAAATAAAATAATTTCTCAAATCACCAAAATATATCATAAAAATATTAAAGCAATTTATTTTCCAAATAAATAATAAAATTCTAGTTCACAAATAATAATTACCAATAAAATCCATTAATCGAATAAAATTTCCATTTTACAAAAAAATTATCATAAATTGTAAATAATTATTAAAATCACTTATTAATATAATAAAAATAATAAAATGCTCATTTAGGCTTAAAAATAATAAATAAATTTATTTTTCATATATTTCCCAAAATAACTACTAAATAATTAATAATTGGGAAAATAATTATAAAAATTATTTCCATACTTTTATTTATCCAAAATCAGTCTAAAAAAAATAATTAACAACAATTTTAATTAAAGTCAAATAATTTATTAATTTCTAATATTTTCGCAAAAATACATATTTACACATAACCTTTAAAAATTTATATTTAAATTTCCATGCATCATTTCATAAAACTTCGTTAACAAAATTTACTCTACATAATTAATAGAACTTATTAAAATATAAAATTTTTCGGCCCGAAACAGTTATGTGAACAGTAACCCAAACCTAAAAAATTCAAAAAAAATCATAAAAATAAATAAAAATCACCATTACCAAGATCAGAAACTCAATTACATTGAATCTCAAAGAAACTATATCTAATTAAATCAAATTCAACTTCAAGTAAATAAATAACTAAAAATTAACCTAAAATCAATTACTCAAAATTGAAGTTGTTATAGAAGTTGTCCGGACAAATTGGGTGAGGGGAAATGAAGGCCAAGACGTTAGGATTCAATCAAGGGCATGTCTAGGGGTTGCCTAAAATGTCGTCAGTGGGCCTCTCCCAAAACTAGCAACAATGAAAACAAAAGGAAGAAGAAGAAGGGAAGGTCATCGGTGGCTGGAGGTGTTGGTGGTGACATCAGGTGGAGGTGGTGGTGTGGTAGCTAACCGGCGCAATGATGGTGGCAATGGTGGTTGGCGCTGTCAGTAGAGAAGAAGGGAGAAGAAGGAAAAGAAAAGGAAAGGGAGAGAAGAAAAAAAATATATTTTTGTAAAATGTCATGTCAACCACATTATACTCAATATTGACTCGCTTCAAGTTTGCATAACTCATTTATTTGTCTTAAGCCACCTTTAAGTTAGCCTGAATTACTAGAATCTTGTTCATCATTAATTGGACTAACTACTTTGCTAGTAGACTTTTGAAACTTTAAAAGATAAGTTAATTACTTTGCGAATGTTAATATTAACTATAAAAATAGATAAATATGTGTTGTACAATAATGTGTCTAAAAAAGGGCTTAGTTGTGTATTAATGTAAGACGGTAAAATGATTGCCTATGCATCAAAATAATTTAAATCCCATGAGCAAAACTATCCTACACATGATTTAGAGTTGGCAGCTATTATTTTTTCATTAAAAATGTGGAGGTATAATTTGTATGCAGAGACTTGCAAATCATTACAGATCATAAGAGTTTAAATTACATCCTAAGTCAAAAGGAGTTAAATTTGTAGCAGAGATGTCAAGCTAATTTGTTTTACATTCGCATTGTGAAATAGCCATTTCTAGTGGAACTAAGAAGGTTAAAAGTTTATTTGGATGTAAATACTGTTAGAAGCATTTTGGCTACTATAAGAGTAAGGCCAATGTTAATGGAAAAGTTACTACAAGGATAACAAAATACTATAAGGATAACAAGATGAGTAAACAAAAAGGTTGCATAAGGATATAAAAGACCAATTTAAAATGTGATGAGATGGAGTTTTGAGAATTGCGAGTAGGTTATATATATCTAAGGCAAATGAACCAAAAAAGGAAATAATGGAGGAAGTGCATTGTTAAGTATATGTTATGCACCCAAAAAGTACTAAGATGTATAGAACCATGAAAGATTATTATTAATGGTGAAAAAGTATGAAGGTTGATATAATGAAATTTATTTCTAAGTGTTTAACTTGTCATTAAGTTAAAGCTGAACATAAGCATCTCGCTATTTTTTTTACAATCATTACCTATTCCATAGTGGAAATGCAAATATATTATGATGGGTTTTATGGTTGGAGCCGAACCTACCAAGGAAATAATACAGTATGTATGATTGTAGATTGATTGACTAAGACAACATATTTCCTTCCAATAAAGATTGGTATAGTCTATATAAGTTACAAAAAAAATATATGTTTAGAAAATTTGAGGTTACATGGAGCTCCCAAAATTGTTAAACAAAACTCTTACACCCTTCAGACTTAGCATGTGTGGCTAAGGTTATACATCAAAAGTTGAGCTTTCATATCATATGGAGGGTCTTTTCATCATCTAAGAGGAATCATATGAAGATTTTAAAGCTCCATCAAAGGTAGAAAAGGCATTTAAGGGGTTGTAATTAAGAAGAAAGTGAGGTAAGATTGAAGTTGTCACCTTAGGAGTGCATAATGAACCAAGGAGCTTAAAGAGGGCTAAATGAATTATATTTTAAATTAAATTTTGTTGGTACTATCTTGAGATCCTTATAGACATACTAGCATGTATGCATATTAATTTTGGGGCTATTTTGAGTCTTAAAAGGGTGAAAAAACCTATTTGGAATGAAAAAGATATAGGAAAAATCCTTGCATGTAATTCCAAGAGTATATTATTTTTTGATGAGGACTAGTTTGATGATATTTTATGTAATGATACCCTTATTTTTAAATTATTTAAATATAAATTGAGATATGTAGTGTTAAAACAATTTAAAATTTATATTTATTTATTTGTGATTAATAATTATTATTTTATGATAAATTATATTTTATACGTAAATATTTATTTTTAGAAACTTATTATTTTAAACATTTAATTTACATTATTGATTGTTATTTTTTCAGATAGTATTATTTTAATAATATTAATTTTAGTACATTATTATTATTTTTATTGATTGATATTATTTGTATTATTAAATTATTTAATAAATATAGTTATTTTTAAGTGTTATTTTATGTGTTATTGTTAATTTATTGTGTGTGACATGTGTGTGTGTATATATATATATATATATATATATATATATATATATATATATATATATATATATATATATATATATATATATATATATATATATATATATATATATATATAGAAAACACAGTAAACAAACTCACCCTCCTCGCACTGTCCCGACTGCCTCCATTCACTGTGCCACCCGTTTCTCTATGCCGGACCGCCACCATCTTCTTCCCCATCTTCTCTATCACAGTCTGAACATCAGAGCGTCGCCAGTACCAGCTTAGGCAGTAGCAGTAGCAACAACGGGAAGCTCTTGGCCGTTCTTCCATTTCCGGCTACCAAATCAAGCTCCGTCGGTGCCGTTCGACTCCTGGAGCTTCAAGGAGGCCAAATCCAAGCTCCTTTCAAGCTCTAGCCTAGCCATTTGTGAGTTTTAGTTAATTTTTGGTTTTGAGCTTTTAGGGTTTTCAATTTTTTTAGGTTGATTCTTGAAAACTCCCTTAATAAACAATAATCCTGGTAGCTTAATCTTCATGAATATATTTTTGTTTGAATTTTTGGAATTTTTGGAATTTATTTGAATTTTGGTGAATTTTTTATTATTTGATTATTATTTATTGAATTTTTGTAAATTAATTATTTTAATTATGAATTTAATTTAATTAATGTTATTATATATTGTTATTAATTTTAGTGTTGAGAAAATAATTTTTGAGAATATTATATAATTTTTAATAATATTTTTATATTATGTATACATTGAAATATTAGGTTAGATGTATATTTTTGTTGAAATTATTGGTTAATTATGTGTTTTAGATAATATTAAAATAATATATGTTGATAGAATACTTTTAATGATTTTATATAATTTTTGAGGAAATTATTTAGTATTATGTGTATTTTGAATTATTGGGTTAATTGTGTAATTTTGTGAAAATTATAGTTAAATATTATGTTTTAAATGGTTTTAGAATTATTTAAGGTAATAAAATGATTTTTATAAATTATTTACTATTTTTTAACTAATTAATACTAATTTTAAAAAATTATATTCAAATAATATATTATTTACTAAGTTGGTAATTAAATGGGTTTTTAATTACTTTTAATATATATTTAGGCTATTTATGCTATTTGAAAATATAAAAGTGAATTTTTACTATTTTATATTGAATTATTGAGAAATTTGATTTTTAATAATATTATATTATTATTTTGGGATTTTTATTTAATTATTGTGAAAATAATTATATTTAGTGTTTTAATGTTTAAATATGCTATATTTTGATATTTTGAGGTATTTTTAGAATTTATTGATTTTTAATATATTTATAATATTATTTGATTTTTGGTAGAATTGTGGAGTTCAGTTGGGAAATTATGCAGTTTGGGGTCCCAACTAAAAGTGTTGAGTATTCCGTGATTTGAAGTGTGTTTTCTTGTATGACCGGCTCTACTTTTTAGTAAATAGATGTCCATTTTATAGAGGAAGTTCTGTCAAATTTTCGGTAGAATTATCGTAAAACGTGACATCGGGTCGATCATGAAATTCTGTGTTGTCTGAGTTTTCAATCCTTCGTTAGAGTCTTATTTTAGAAATTCTTAAAATATTCAGTTAGATTTATTTTGATTTTTGTTATTATTTTATTTTAAGTTGCGTCGAGATCGAGACCTATCGGACTTGGCCCATCAAGCCAGTCTCGAGGAGTACAAACTTATGAGTTATTATTTTATGTATACATTGCATTTAGGATGCATGTTTAGAATATATATATATATATATATATATATATATATATATATATATATATATATATATATATATGTTTTGATACGTATTTATTCATAAATTGTTTTATTAAATGTTTAGTATATATTAAGTATATTTTTAGTATATTTTTGATATATTTCAAAATAAATACATGTTATATTTTTTATTTATACTTAAAATGTCTTTAGTATATTATTGGTTTGTACTTGGCATATTTCATGGTTGATTTGAATTTATTTAACATATATTTATACTTGAAATATACTTAGTTTATTTTAGGTAAATTTCTGTTATATATATGGTTTATTTTATTATTATGAATGTTATTATGCATTATTTATATTCCTGTATGTATGTTTAATTTTAAATAAAGGATATCGATAGAACGTACTACCTAGTGGGCAGCACTAGGACCGTGTACGTATCGATGTGATAGATTTAGGGTTGAGTGAGAGTCATTTAAGGTAATTAATGATTTGATTGATTGATTTGAGATTGATGTGATTGAGTAGTATGATTGCTGGAGCTCGGTTGACCTAGTGTCTTGGGGCCAATCACGCTGACAGTCAGACTGCTGGAGCTCGGTTGACCTCGTGTCTCGGGGCCAATCACACTGACAGTCAGACTGCTGGAGCTCGGTTGACTTAGTGTCTTGGGGCCAATCTACTGTCCATAATGGAATAAGTGAATAAATTTAGAATTAAGTGAGCATGTATGACTAGAGAGTTATTGTTGATTGAGGTTGCGATTTAAATAGGGTTCTATTTGATCTTTCAATAAAATAAATGTTTTTCAGCATTTATCTATAAAGTGATTTCAACATTTATGTGAAATGATTGTGTGTGTGTGTGTGTATATATATATATATATATATATATATTATATACCGATGAGTGATTGCATATGACATTAGGAGATGCATGTATATATAATATAACAATTCACTCAGTGAGGTCTGACTCCCCTTAGTTGTTATTTTTATAGGAGACTCTTCTTCCTCAGACCTCAGTAGTAGGCCCATCCGCCAGACTTCTTCAGCCCTGGCTATTTTGTGTAAATTACTTACTTGATTTTATTGTACTCTAGAAAACTGCAGCATTAGTTGTATTTTGTATTGTAGAATGTTAGTTGTAATTTCAGAGGTATTTTTCTAAATATTGTATTATATATTTTATTTTATGATATGAAAGAAGTTATTATTATATTGGTTTGAGATATTGGTGCATATTTTATTTATTTATTGCATACTTTTATTTTTGAGTCTTGCTACGGGCTCTGGATTCTAAAGAATTCCCGTTCCCTAGCACCGGTCATGACTCCCGGTTTGGGTCATGAAAAAGTTGGTATCAGAGTGAAGTTTATATCAGGGCCTAGGTTTGTTAGAGTTGTGGACCTAGGTTTTCAGAGTCGTGTTTTCTTTGAAACTATTATAGTTTAATTAGGTTCGAGTATGTCTTCAATAAGTTTTCCTTGATTTAGTTTTATGCGTAACCGTTAGTTATCTGTTTTGTCTGAATCTTTTTTTTTATCTTTTCAGAATGAGGAGGCGAGCGCGTGTCGCTCCACCAGTCATTAAGGTCGAGGATGATGAGTCCTTTCAAGATGAGGTTTTACCTCCTGAGTTGCTAGCGAGGCACAGAGGTTGAGGCAGAGGTAGACCTCGAGGAGTGGTAGGTCGTCATAGACAGCGTGAGCTACAGCGTGAACCTATAGAGCCAGAGTACGAGGATGCTCCTATATCTCTAGTTGCACTGCCTATTCAGCTTATCTATCAGCAAGGTATGTCTGACCCTGAGGCAGCATTGTTCTATGCCAAAGTTGGTTGTATAGCTTTCGATGGGACATCAGACCCATTGGATTTCTTACATGGGATTAAGACGAGGACTTGGACTGCTCACACTGAGTACTAGTGGATTATAATCATTGAGTTATCAGTAGAAGGACCAGCCCTGGATTGGTTTATTCAGATGATTTAGCCGTACATGACTACGATGACCTGGGCATAGTTCAAAGAGCGATTTATGAGGAGATTCTGCCAGAGCCACTCCATATGAATTATAGACTCAGACTGATGAATATCACCAGAGGTGACAGATCTATCGAGGACTACACTAGAGAGTTTCTTTGACTTAGCAGATATGTAGAGGACCTTATGAGAAATCAATATTTCTCAGTCACCACATATATTACTGGTTTAGGTTCTGCTTTTGCTGGGATGCCTATAGTAGGCCTTACTTTAGAGTCGGTGATAGAGTTAGCCAAGGAGATTGAGTTGAGGCTAGTCAGGCAAGGAGCTATGCCTGATTATTACCAGTTGGGCACTCAATCAGGAGGATTTCAAACTACTCCTTATTCAACCTTTTAGATTGGTTCGAGTAGTCAGTAGAGAGGCCCAGTACAACAGAGCCAGAGACAGCAACAGAGAGTGCATAGGAGTAGTAGACATGGCCATGGAGGTTTGTGCAGATCGATCAGATTTGGGTTAGGTGCTTCGAGCAGCAGTAGTGGTCGCAGTTCTATATCAACAGCTAATGTTTGCCAGATGTGTAGTAGAGTCCATCAGGGACCATGTTACATGGCACCGCTGACTTATTTTCGATGCAGATAGATGGGACACTTTGCCAGATCATATCCCTATTCTGGTTATCAGCCACAACAGATTCCATAATTTCCACAACAGTCGATCGCTAGTGCAGCACTAGTTCCTTTTCAGTTACCTCCAGCTTAGCATCCGAGTTTGACTTAGATTGTTTCTCAGTAGGGATGTGGTAAAGATACCGGAGGAAGTGCTAAAGGTTTTGGCTAGGCTTCTACCAGTCAACAGGGAGGTTGAGGTCAGGCCAGAGTTTTCCACCTCACTTAGCAGGATGCTCAAGCATCTAATGCCATCGTGGTAGGTATTATTCTTGTTTGTTACCTGGATGCTTGGGTTTTGTTTGATCCGTGTGCCACGCATTCCTTTATGTCTCATGTGTTTGCTTTGAAATCTTGTTGGCAAGCTTCGAGGATGGCTTTTCCTTTATCTGTCGCCACTCCTCTAAGCGATTCGTTTGACACCGATGTTATTCTTTCTAGTTATCCAATTTTCATTGGAGGTAGAGAATTGCTCGCAGAGTTGGTGTTATTGGATATGATGGAATTTGATGTTATCCTTGGTATGGATTGGTTGTTAGAATTCCTAATGAAGAAGAGTTTAAGTTTGTTGGTGATAAGAGTTTTGCACCTCATAATCTCATTTTGCACCTCAAAATCTCATCTCCGCTATCACAGCTAGGAAGATGCTAAGGAAGGGTTGTCAAGGTTAGTTGGCATTAGTCAGGGATACTTCAGTGGAGAAGTTGTCACTCATAGATGTTCCTATTGCTTGTGAGTTTCCTAATATTTTTCCTAAGGAGTTGCCAAGTGTACCACCTCTCAAAGAGATTAAGTTTTGTATAGATGTGGTTCCAGACACTACACTTATTTCGATGCCACCCTACAGAATGGCTCCTGCAGAGTTGAAAGAGTTAAAGGAGCAGTTGCAGGAATTACTGGATAAAGGTTTTATCAGATCTAGTGTTTCTCCTTGGGGTGCACCAGTCCTATTTATGAGGAAGAAGGATGGTACCTGAGATTGTGCATAGACTATAGAGAGCTGAATAAGGTGACAGTGAAGAACAAGTATCCTCTCCCGAGGATAGATGATTTGTTTGATCAGCTTCAGGGTGCACAATTATTTTCTAAGATTGATTTGAGGCCGAGTTATCATCAGTTGCGGATCAGTGATGCTAATGTTCTTAAAACAACATTTTGCACTCGTTATGGCCACTATAGGTTTCTAGTGATGTCATTTGGCTTGACTAATGCACTAGCAGCTTTCATGGATATGATGAACAGGGTATTCAAACTATATGTGGATCAGTTTGTGGTAATCTTCATTGATGATATATTGGTGTATTTGAGGAGTATGGAGGAGCACGTATATCACTTAAGGACTGTACTACAGACATTGAGAGAATATCAACTTTATGCTAAATTCTCAAAGTGTGATTTCTGGTTGGAGAGTATTGCATTCCTTGGACACATGATGTCTAAAGATGGTATCCAGGTTGATCCACAGAAGTTGAGGCAGTGTTTGAGTCGCTTAAACTAACTATAGTTATGGAGATTCAAAATTTTCTAGGTTTAACTCGGTATTATAGGAGATTTGTATAGAATTTTTCCAGAATTACAGCTCTTACGACTCGCTTGACTTAGAAGAATGTGAAGTTTGAGTGGTCAGATGCTTGTGAGAACAGTTTCCAATTGCTGAAGAAGAAGTTGACCACAACTCCAATTTTGGCTTTGCCTAATGGAGTAGATAAGTTCACAGTGTATTGTGATGCCTCTAAAGTTAGCCTAGGTTGTGTGTTGATGCAGAATGGTAGGGTGATAGCTTATGCTTTGAGGCAATTGAAGAAGCATGAACAGAATTATCCTACCCATGACCTAGAGATGACTGTAGTGATATTTGCTCTCAATATTTAGTGACATTATCTGTACGGGATGACTTGTGAGATTTTTACTGATCACAAGAGCCTTAAATACATTTTTCAGCAAAGAGATATGAATCTGAGTCAGAGGAGATGGTTGGAACTCTTAAAAGACTATGACTGTGAAATCCTTTATCATCCAGGCAAGGCTAATGTGGTACCAAATGTCTTGAGTAGGAAGTCCTCAGGTAATATTGCTCACATTAGTATGGAGAGGAGACCGTTGATCCAAGAGTTGGATCAGTTAGTGGATCAATGTCTGATGATGAAGATGAGTAGATTGGGTGGACTGTTAGCTCAATTCAAGGTTCGATCTATGTTGAGAGATAGGATGAAGGCAACTCAAGGCTGAGCTCCTATTCTAGAAGAGCTTGCAGAGAATGCTTAAGTAGGGAAGTTCACTGATTTCACACTTAATGATAAAGGTGTTTTGTGGATCAGTGGTAGATTTGATGTGGATAATTTGAGAGAATAGATCCTTGAGGAAGCATATTCTACAGCCTACAACGTACATCTAAGTGTTACTAAGATGTACCACAGTATTAGAAATTTGTACTGATGGGATGGATTGAAGAAGGATGTAGCTGATTATATTGCTAAGTGTTTAATGTGTCAACAAGTGAAAGATGAACATCATAAGCCTTCTGGGAAGCTTCAGCCTATTCCTATTCCTGAGTGGAAGTGGGAAAGGATTGCTATGGATTTTATGGTTGGGTTACCTCATTCTAAGGATGGATACAATTCCATTTGGGTGATAGTGGACAGGTTGACCAAGTCTACTCATTTTTTACCTATGAAAGCCACTTATTCTGTAGCTAAGTTGGTGAAGCTATACGTTAAGCATATTATGTGCCTTCATGAAGTACTTATGTCCATTGTATCTGATAGAGGTTCAGTGTTTACTTCTCATTTTTGGTAGAAGTTGTAAGAAGCGATGGGTACCAGGTTCGATTTCAGTACTACTTTTCACCCTCAAACAGATGGTCAATCTGAGAGGATGATCCAGACACTAAAAGGTATGTTAAGGATGTGTGTTTTGGATCTGGGAGGTTGCTGGGATGATCATTTGCCGCTTGTGGAGTTCACTTATAATAACAGCTACCATAGCAGTATTGGGATGACACCATATGAGGCTTTGTATGGAAGGAAGTGTATATCCCCTCTGAGTTGGGATGAGATTAGGGAGAGAACATTAACTGGACCTAAGATAGTTTAAGTGCTGCAGAGAAGGTTGTTGTGATTAAGAGGAGACTAGAGACTGCAGTTAGCAGACAGAAGAGCTATGCGGATCCGATACGCAAAGATGTGGAATTCTAGGTTGGAGACTATATGTTTCTGAAGGTGCCTCTGATGAGGGGTGTGATGAAATTTGGTAAGAAGGGTAAGCTAGCACCGAGATATATTGGACCGTTTGAGATTTTGGAGAGAGTGGGCACGGTTGCATATCGATTGGCTTTGCCTCCAAGTTTATCTTAAGTGCATCCAGTGTTTCATATCTCAATGCTGAGGAAATATATTTCAAATCCTTCACACGTGTTGCAGCTCGATAGTGTGGAAGTAAATGAAGACTTGACGTTCGTGAAAGAACCTATTGTGATCGTAGACTATCAAGTTCGACAATTGCGTTTGAAGCAGAATCTGATGGTCAATGTGTTGTGGCGAAGTAACAACGTAGAAGAGCATACCTAGGAGACCGAAGCAAAGATGCGAGCTTCTTACCCGTATCTCTTTCCTTATTGATTCTTGTAATTATTCTTTTCATTGAATTTGACGACGAATTTCTATAAGAACGGGAGACTGTAATGACCCTTATTTTTACATTATTTAAATATAAATTGAGATATGCAATGCTAATAAAATTTAAAAGTTATATTTATTTATTTAATTATTTATTTGTGATTAATAATTATTATTTTATGATAAAATATATTTCCTATGTAAATATTTATTTTTAGAAACTTATTATTTTAAACATTTAATTTACATTATTGATTGTTATTTTTCGGATAGTATTATTTTAATAATATTAATTTTAGTTCATTATTATTATTATTATTTTTATTGATTGATATTATTTGTATTATTAAATTATTTAATAAATATTGTTATTTTTAACTATTATTTTATGTGTTGTTGTTTAATTTATTGTGTGTGACATGTGTGTGTCTATATATATATATACAAAAATAAAAAACAAAACAAGAAAACACAATAAACAAACTCACCCTCGTTTCACTGTCTCGATCGCCTCCATTCACTGTGCCTCCCGTTTCCTTATGTCGGACTGCCACCATCTTTTTCCCTCTTCTTCCCCATCTTCTCCGTCACTGTTTGAACGTCGGAGTGTCACCGGGTACCAGCTCAGGCAGTAGCAGCGGCAGTGGGAAGCTCATGGTTGTTCTTCCATTTCTCGCCACCAAATCAAGCCCCGTCGGTGCCGTTCGACTCCTGGAGCTTCAAGGAGGCTGAATCCAAGCTCCTTTCAAGCTCTAGCCTAGCCATTTGTGAGTTTTAGTTGATTTTTGGTTTTGAGCTTTTAGAGTTTTCTATTTTTTTTAGGTTGATTTTTGAAAAATGCCTTAACAAACAATGATCCCGGTAGCTTAATCTTTATGAATATATTTTTTTTTGAATTTTTAGAATTTATTTGAATTTTGGTGAATTTTTTATTATGTGATTATTATTTATTGAATTTTTGTAAATTAATTATTTTAATTATGAATTTAATTTAATTAATGTTATTATATATTGTTATTAATTTTAGTGTTGAAAAATAATTTTTGAGAATATTATATAGTTTTTAATAATATTTTTATATTATGTATATATTGAAATATTAGGTTAAATGTATATTTTTGTTGAAATTATTGGTTAATTATGTGTTTTAGATAATATTAAAATAATATATGTTGATAGAATAATTTTAATGATTTTATATCATTTTTGAGGAAATTATTTAGTATTATGTGTATTTTGAATTATTGGGTTAATTGTGTAATTTTGTGAAAATTATAGTTAAATATTATGTTTTAAATGGTTTTAGAATTATTTAAGGTAATAAAATGATTTTTATAAATTATTTACTATTTTTTAACTAATTAATACTAATTTTTGAAAATTATATTCAAATAATATATTATTTACTAAATTGGTAATTAAATGGATTTTTAATTACTTTTAATATATATTTAGGCTATTTATGCTATTTGAAAATATAAAAGTGAATTTTTAATATTTTATATTAAATTATTGAAAAATTTAATTTTTAATAATATTATATTATTATTTTGAAATTTTTATTTAATTATTATAAAAATAATTATATTTATTGTTTTAATATTTAAATATGCTATATTTTGATATTTTGAGATATTTGTGAAATTTATTGATTTTTAATATATTTATTATATTATTTGATTTTTGATGAAATTATATACTTCGATTGAAAAATTGTATAATTTAAAATTTCAATCGAAGGTGTTGAATATTCCGTAATTTAAAGTGTATTTTTTTACAATATCAACTCTGATCCTAATCCTTTCATCATCTATTCTTCTTCTCTTCTCTTACTTACTTGACCTTTGGAGTGGGTTTGCTGGGACCCCACCGGGCAAATCCCCTCATTGATTTCTGTTTTGCAGGGCACTCCAATCACCTGAAAACGGACCAGCAGTATCAATAATTATTATGAACTATGCCTACAATTCTTGTTCTTTGTTTGTATTTTCTTGTGAAAATACTCATCACTCCATTATATTTTCCAATTTAATTTTAGTAAGTATGATTAAGAAAGATAATTTTAGCCATGTTTGTACTATAGTTAAAGTGTTGCATGAAACTATTGAGGGAGTATAAGTTATTTTATCTATGAACTAGTCTTGTGCTGATGGAGATATAGTTCTATATATGCACATAATTAGATGATTAGATAATTTGTTAATTTTTTATATTAAAATAATATTTCTTTATATTGTGTTTATAATCATGAAAATATTCTCAATTACAATTTTTTGTATCACATTATTGCTATCATTTAGCTAATATATTTATTATCACATTACAAGAAATTTATTTCATATTTATTCGTTAAATTATAATAAGTGCATGTCAAATAACATTTGTATGATATATAGTTTTATGATATTATAAGTTAAATTTATAATAAATTTGTCAAATAATATTTGTATTAGGTTCTCACACATGCATGCATGTGCACATACACATACTTATTATATAGGTAAAGTAGACTTGCATAGCAAAAATTATTTATTTAGTATATATTTTATCTTAATTAATTAATTTTTTTCTTTAATTAATGACAACAATGTCTTGTTTAGATTATTATGTGTAAATTATTAACCTATTTCTCATCGATTTTGAGTAAATGGTTTTTATATCATTTTAATAAATATATTTTTTAATACTACATTTACTCAATGCTTCTAATTAGATTTGATCCTATATTTCAACCGATGATATATAAATCGAATCATTATTTATATTTTATATTTTTATAATTCTTTTTATTCTAATTAAATTTAATTTTTTAATGTAGTCAAATCATATAATAGATAACCAAGTGTTTTTTTTTTTTCTTATTCTTCCTTACTTCAATCGAATTGTACGTAAAATAATTATTTGTAGTTTTTTGTTATTTAAATTGAATTGCATATCAAATAATTTTAAATTAATTTTAATGTTTAATTAATAAATGATCATATTGTCCCACTCTAGATGAACAATATATTGTCCTAGTTTAGATGAACAATTCCTAAAATTTAAGTGAGAAGTTAGTAAATTACTTGTTCCCCATCCATACATGCGTATGTGTATAAAGAGAAAAGAATTTAGTCTTACCAATTTTTTAGCTATTTATTCATATAAATTGAACTAAAAGATATAATAAGCTATAGAATTAAAAAAAATTAAAATCAAAAGGTTAAACAAATCGATACTTTTTTTTTTAAAATAAATATAAGTAGGCTTCATTAACTTATTGGAAATCAAAAAATTTCCTCCACAACCTTTGTTAAAATCACTGTTAATGTGAGCAATTTGAAAGCCACCACATTCTGCAAAATTGGGAAGTCTTGTTTTGATTTCTCCAAACATCAAGATTCATACGTACCGGCAAGTGCTGAAATGGGTGCCATAACTCTGCATATATTTTTTTCTATCTATTTTTCAGATGGATCTCAGTTAAGGTTGTTGTGTTGATTTCCTCTTCTTCATATCAAATGTTGGGCGTGAGGTGTAAAAGTGACATTACAGTTAGCCCTTTGTTTGGATCAGATTCTTCATTGTTCTTGGATCCAAACAAATTGATACTCAGGAGCAGATAAAGAAGGTTAAGAAATCAGGCCTAACATCCCACTGTCCATTGCCTTACTTTTTAGTACTTGCTCCAACCTTCAAAAATGTGCCTTCGCCCATTACTTGCTCCAACCTTGAAACTGACTTCCTCTTCTTTATTCTTTTTTCATTTCTTAATAGGTAAGAACTCAACAGTGCAGCATTCATCATATGCTTTTAAGAGTTTTTTACATGTGTTGGTAAAATTATATAAATAAATAGATCTTTGGCCCTAATAGCTGAAATGTCTACTACTAATTGCTAGAGCTGCAGACTGTTGCAGGACTTTTCAGATTAGCCATTACTTAACATAGTCTTTGCATTACATATTCAAAAGCAATAAAGCAATTCAAAAGCAAACAAAGCAATATCTGTGGTTTTCCAACTTTAAATCCACTCACAACCCTCTTTTTGCTAATCTCGAAAACACCTAATGGTCCCACCAAAAAATCCCCCAATAAATCAAAAGCCTCCCTCTTTTTATTACCTTCTCCATAACCCACCAAATATTTAAAGAAGCTACATTTTCTAATCTTTATCTTATTGCTTATTACTTCGCTTCAAATTGCTTGTCAAAATATGCTTCCACTTCCACCTCCACCATCCCTGACTCCACCACCACCAGAAAAGAAAATACAAAACGCTCCAGTCCCCTCCAACCAAATTGTCGTATCAAAGCAATCCAGAATCCAACAAAGTTCTACGGCACTAGATATATTGAATCCTGAAACCAAGAGATTAAAAAATCAGCCAATTCTCCAGCACCGTCGACCTCACCGGACTAATCCTATTGTATGGTTTGGCGCAGTTTTATGTCTCATATTCAGCCTTACTCTTATCTTCTTTGGTATTGCAACTCTGATTATCTACCTAGCCATCAAACCAAGGAGTCCTGTGTTTGACACTCCGAATGCAAACCTAAACGCTATCTACTTCGACTCACCAGAATATTTCAATGGAGACCTCACTTTCCTCGCTAATTTTTCCAACCCAAACCAGAAAATCGATTTAAGATTTGAGTTTGTGACTATAGAACTCTACTTTTTTGACACACTCATTGGGATTCAAGCTCTCCAACCTTTTACTCAGAGACGACACGGAACAAGGTTGCAATCAGTTCACATCATATCAAGTTTAGTCTACTTACCTCATGATCTTGGTACAGAACTTCAAAAGCAGGTCCAGACTAACAAAGTCATCTACAATATAAGAGGAACCTTCAAAGTAAGAGCAAGTTTAGGTTTGCTCCATTATTCATACTGGTTACATGGAAGGTGTGAGATAGAGATGACAGGTCCACCTACCGGTGTCTTAGTAGCTCGAAGTTGCAAAACAAAAAGATGAAGGAGAAGATTTCTTATTTACTTTTGCTTTCTTCTACTTCATCTGGAATGAAATCTAGTATTAGAAATTTTTCATGTCCAAGTCCCTGTAAATTTCATGGTAATCACAATACAAAATTTCTTATGGATTGTAACAATCCTAGCCCTAAGAATGTTATCCCCAAACCGATACACAGCAATCGCAGAATAGTTGCATTTCATGTCATGGTTTTCCATGTTATTCCAGTAATTTTTTACAAGCTTCTTGAAAAAGTGAATTGGCCAAAAGTATTTCCAGTCAAGAACTCCAGACACCTTTAGATAAAAAGAAAGATAAAGCAAACCAGTAAAAGAACAATATAGCACCGTCAATCAAGTAAACAAAACTAGTTGCATCCTTTCAAAATTTCAAGCTCTTAAGTCTCTCAGCTCAAGAAGTTCAGAAATTTCAGGTTTGAAAGAACTTTAAACTAAACGTATGGAAGGCTCAGCAATGATTCTAAACTGATTTGATATTTCCTTTTTTCTTTTATTTACTTTATGATTTATATTCCTTTCATACTTCAGATCAGATGCTGTTTTCACAATCTTCAGAGCTAAGATTGTTCCCAGAAAATGCTCCAATCAATACTAATTTTCAGCACACCAAGTACTCGGGACTTTCAGTTCAAGTTACCCATGAAAATCACCCAAATCAATAAGTATTTTTCAGGCTTGAACAAGCATTGTTAACCATCCTGAAGTTTCATAATATCATTGTTTATACATACAAACTCCACAATAAAACATCATTTGACAGTTGACAGGACAGCAAATCATAGCCACAAAAAAATCAACAGTCAAAACACATTCATCTAAGCAGTTATGTCATAATGATGATGGAAATTCTTCAGGAAAAACCGTAAAATGCATATAGTTTAATTACAGCGCAGAATGTTACATAGAAGTTACTAAATGCAATAAAAATCTGGGTTAATGGCACTCGCGGTATCCAAGTTTTCGATCTTATACCATTAAAGTATCTAACGTTTAAGACATAATAGGAAATCTTTCAACTATACAATCTGATTACATGAAGTACCCAAAGCTAATTTCCGGTTATCGGTGATAACATGATGTTTGCATGGATTCTGATTTGTACCGACATGGAACCATATCATGTCATGTGTCCATATTACATAAGGTGGTATTATTCATTAAAAAATAATTATTAATTATTAATTAGTTATCAATTATTGTAAACTAATTTTTAATTAATAAATTTTTGTAAACCATCTATGACTTCTTATACTCCAAATTCAATCACAGATTAATCTTCAAAATACAAAAATTTAATGTTCTTCTCCATAATCAAAGCTTCGAAACTGACATTTCTTTCGCGAATGAATCACCAACGGTAATGGCAGCAGCTCTCCAAAACACAATATTTTATCGCTAAACCAAAATCCTACCATCAGCACATCTCATCGGAACCACCGTTGCCAATCTCTCATTCTTTCCTGCTTTATTTTCTCTCACCCTCACCACCACTGCCACCAACAACAACCACAGTTCCTTCGAAGCCACTGCATCTCTCCATTAACACCATTGATCCACCACCACCACTACCAAATCCACTACCACCACTACTACAAACCTTACCACTCTTACAAATTGACACCAACAGTAAAACAAGAGCAAGAGAAGAATGAGAAAGATAAAAAACTAAAACAAAAATAAAAACAAGAGCAGAATATTAGATTGGGAAAGATCCCGTGGCGCTGCAGCTCCGCCACTCCATGGAGCAAGCCATTGCCTTCTTCGCCACCACTATCATTGCTCCACCTTTGCGATTCATATAGTGCCTATGATGAGAATCCTAGTATGACAAGAATTCCTAATCCAATAAGGATTCAATATGTGACAAGCAATCCAAATCCAATAAGAAATTCAAGATGTAACAAGGAATCCTAATCAAACAAAGATTCAAGATGTGATAAGGAATCCATATCCAACAAGGATTCAAAGGGTCTTCAATCCTTATTGGATTAGGATTCCTTATTACACCTTGAATCCTTGTTGGATATGGATTCCTTGTCATATCTTGAATCCTTGTTTGATTAGGATTCCTTGTTACATCTTAAATCCTTATTGGATTTGCATTGCTTGTCGTATCTTGAATCCTTATTGGATTAGAATTTTTTATCGTACTAGGATTCTCATCATTCCCCCTTTCCTCAAAATGATTCACCCTCGAATCATGCCCATCTTTTAGAGTTAATAAATTCATAATTCCTCTAGGATCAAACACAAACTTCTTAGTTAAAAATTTCTCCTTTGATGTAAGGATCCACACAAGCAGCTTTAAAACAACTTGAACTTTATTCCATACTTGGAGCATAGAACTTAATTTCACAAACTTGTAAGAATTGTATTTTTGTGGCTTCCTATTAAACTTAAAACATGAATTCACCTTGCTTTGAATGAAAACTCCATAGATTCCCTTATAGGCATAAGATACTTCAACAACATTATCAAATGAATCTCTAAATGGCATAATATTCTACAAAAGAACTTTTAAAGCACTAGAAAAAGAAAGAGTAAAGTTGTTAGTATAATCATGATGAATAACTAACTCTCTATCCCTTTTGATACTCTTAATCTCTAGGTTTTTCTCTTCACTCATGCCTTGTTTGTTTTCTCTCATCAAGTGTTTTCCATTTTTCTCACTTTCAACATTCAGCTCACTTTTTACTTTTCTATCAATTTCATTGGTTTCCCTCTCTAAAGTCTTCTCACTTGAAGATTGAAATTCTTCAATTTGCTATTTAATGAACAAATCTTCAAAAACTGCTTGTTGAGGTGAAATTTCAAGTTGACACTCTTTCTCTTTATTCTTCTCCTCAACTTGTTTTTCAACTAATTCAATGGTTTCAACACTTTCATCCTTCTTATATTCACTATCTAATTTGGAGTCCTTATATACAACCAATTCTTTTTCACACTTTTCTTAATGAATAATTCTCTCCTCTATAATTTGATCACATAATTGATGTGCTTGTTTCTCCTCATGATCACTCAACACCACTTCAACATTAGCAGCACTCTTACTATCAACCTTATTACTCCAACTCTCTCTCTCCAAAGCAAGTGCAATTACATGCTTCAAGGATAAAAAATGATTCCATTGTAATACTAACTTAAAATCTTGTTTAATTTCACTTTTAAGCCCACTTATGAATCTTTTAATTTTTTGCCCTTTAAATTCTCCTAAATCACTTGCAATTACAAATAACTTAAACTTTTTAGCATAATCTTCAACACTTAACTCA